>CM060901.1:1194177133-1194802133 GCA_030737815.1 Allium fistulosum | reverse complement strand
CAATCGTTGATTGCCTTTAATATATCGAGCCAAACTTCGCTGAAGCAGAATTGAAACAAGGCGAGTTCAGGTGGTCGAATCACATTTCTCGTCTATTGGCGATCGCATCCACACTCTGGGGATTGCACTTGTAGATTGGTGGTCTGTCACACCCGCACAAGGTTTCGAGATACGTCCGCGCTCCGGGAACTTAGATTATTTTATGGGCGGTCGGTCACACCCGTTTGATATTCAGAACTTCGTCCGCACTCTGTGGACTTAGATTGATTCGTGGGTGGTCAGTCACACCCAGCTTGCGTTTATACTCCAATCCACACTCTGGGGATTTAGAGTTATTCAATGTTTATACTCCAGTCCACACTCTGGGAATCTAGAGTTATTTAATGTTTGTACTTCGATTCGCACTCCGAGAATCTAGAGTTGGCCGACGGATGGTCAATCACATCTGTTTAGGCTTTAGAAGTTCATCCGCACTCCGGGAACGATGAATCTATCAGGATCGTGGATGGTCGGCCCACATCCACCCTGAGTTAACAAGCGAGGTTGTTAGATGGATGGATCCATCCTCCCCAAACTTGGTTAAATACGGGTGAAGTTGTTAGGTGGACGGGTCCACCCTCTTCGAAACTGCATTTACAGGTTTATACTCCAGTTTGCACTCTGGGAATCTGGAGTTAGTTAGAGGATTGTCGTGTATCAATCCTTTTTTGGTTTAGTGCGATGACTTGTCCCTGAGCTCGGGTTACACTTAGTGAGTGACCGGTCGTATCACAGTCACTACCTATTTGAATAAATCCTACCATATGGTGGAACTTAGCTCTCCGTGCATAGTGATGGTCATATGACGCATTTCAAATAAATCACAACTCTGGCTCGAAGAGATTGCATTTTATTGCTGAAATAAGTAAATACGGCAAAGTCAGTTGCCTTATTACAAACCCAAATTTCGAAATGCATAAACAAATTGCAAATGAAAAATAGTCTGAATAAATAAACAGAGTATGTTATGTATAATAGCAACATAGACTTTCGCTATTCCAGGCTCTCAGCAGAGCAAGACCGTCAATGGTCGATAATTTGAATGTACCATCTCTGAGCTTTTGTTCAATGACATACGCTCCTTCCCACGTTGGTTTCATATGTGAAGGAACAGGGAAAATTCTCTTGAGTATGAGATCGCCGAGTTCGAAGGTTTGGGGTCGGACCTTGGCATTGTATAATCGGGCGACTCGACTTCGGTATGTGGCTGCCCTCAAATCAGTTTCTTCTCGCTTCTCATCCAATAAATCTAGAGATTCGGCAAGTAATATAGCATTTTTTGGATCATAATAAGTCACACGATGAGAAGGTACTTCCATCTCGACTGGAATAACGGCTTCTGAACCGTAAGAAAGAGAGAAAGGAGTGTGGCTGGTCATGGATTTATGGGTTGTACGATAAGCCCATAAAGCCATAGGAAGTTTATCGACCCATTTGCCCCCGGCCTTTTCCAGTCATTTCTTCAGAATAGACTTTATAACTTTATTAACAGCTTCAACATGTCCATTCGCTTGAGGGTGTGCAACTGCGGAGAACTTCTTCTGGATGTGTAACCATTGACAAAAATTCTTAAATTCAACACTGTCGAATTGAGCTCCGTTGTCTGTAACAACCCGCATATTTTATGATTGTAAATTTGAATGTTTTATTTAAATATAGCATCGTTAGTCAGATTTAGGTCCGAAATGTCACTTTTTGCAAACGGTCGAATTAGGACTCGGGACCACTTCCATTGAGTCCAAAATGGCGTTTGCGATCTTTTTGAGTATAAGTATCGATATGTTTGGAGTGAGTTGAATTTCGCTATTTTCTATTTGGGCATTTGGGTTTGGGTTTCAGCCCACTAACCCTACTTATTACTCTAACTCCTTAACTCTTCATCCATTCACTCATTTCATTTCTTTTTACTCTAGCTCAACTGAAAATGGGGGAAGAGAATGAGAAATAGAAATTCCAAGCCCTAGTTTCCTTTTGCAAACTCAAATTCTTGCTCCAAAATCAAAGAGAAGCTTAGGTAAGCCTTCTTTTCACCTTCTCCATCTCAATCTCTCTCCAATTTCAGAAATTTCCTATAACCTAATTTAGGAAATACTTGTTTTGATCTTAGATTGGAGCTTGTAGAGTAGAAGTGAGGAGTGGTTGATCTTTTCTTTGCATTTGAGCTTCTCATCTTTGTTTTTGAGTTAAAAGGTGAGATTTTTGAACTCACATCTAAGCCTATAGCTTTTGTGGTGGTTGGGTAAGAATTCCTAACATCTATCCATGTTCATTTGTGTTCGATTTGGATCGATTTGGTGAATTGTCCAATTTTTGGTTTTTTAAATCCAATTTTTGTGAAAATCCAATCTTTGATGTTTGAATACGTTAGTGGGGTGTTTCGGAGGGCCATAAAAGGCTGGGTTGTCGCTTGGCGTAAATCCTTGGCCATTGTTGCTCGCTCGTCGCTCCCGTTCCGTGCTATCGCATTTGCCCCAAAGGGGGCTAGGCTGATTCTGCTCTGGTAGCAGGTTCAGTCGGCTGAACCAGTAGGTCAGTCGACTGAACCAGAACCCAGGAAATTGCCTGGGTCTGTCGACTGACCTTCTGGGCCAGCCGACTGGCCTTGGGCAGAAAATTGCGTACCTCTGTGTCAGTCGACTGACCTGGAAACTAAAAGTTTCCAGGCACTGGGCCAGTCGACTGACCCCCTGGTTCAGTCAACTGACCTGCTTGTCTCTGCCAAATTTGTTATTTTGCTTGAGTTTCCAATTTTGATCGATTCGTGTCGATCCAATCAGTTGTTATCGCATTCTTGACTTTGATGATTCCTTTTTGATTCGTACATGGGTTTTTATAAAATGATATTTTTAAATTGTATTAAAAGCTCGTTTCTCCAATTTATAATTTCTATATAAAACACACACAATTTTGCACTTCGAGCGAAGAGGGAGGAGAATTAAATGATTAAATAAAACGCGTGCTATGAACACATGGGTTTTTCTTTTCAGTTAATTCCTAATCTATTCGTTTGACCGTTTTGACCTTTGGGTCTGGTTTACCGATGAGATGAGGTGAACTTTGTACTGCTTTGAGTGTGAAATTGACTAACGGTTAGTAAACCGTTTAGTGCGAACGTATGGTATGGGACTCACGTTAACACTTTTTGGGTTCCTTTCTGAGAGTTGTGACACATTCTGCTAGTTAGTGGTGTCCAGTACTGGGTCTCCGGACCTTCGCCACTACGGTTTGTTTACTTCGGGCGTTGCCTTTGGGCAGGTGGATCCTTGTTATACAGTACTGAGCTCGAGCGTCTTTTGTTTCTTTGACAATTATATTTCCCCTGGTGTATCGCCTTTCGGTGTAGGTCCTTTGAACCACACGATATATAGCGATTACCTTGTGAAAACTTGTGTTACCTTTATTGGTATTTGTTATTTGCCTCTTTGGCTTGTTTTGGGGATATTCATATCCTTTGTTTATTTGAGTTGCCTATGATATGAGGCTTATTATGATTCATCTTTTGTTAAAAGATCTGGTTATCTCTTTTGGATATATTTGTGGTATTTTATGACCTTGTATGTTGATTACCATTTAGTTTATCTAACTGATTTGTTTAGCTAGATTGACCCGTGTATTTTATACTCGGGTCAGACCGAGATGTTTCAAGTTAGGTACATTGGACTTAGCCTATTTTTCTTCCGCATGGACTGTTCTGCTAGCTCCTTTTTGTTATAGCTTTTTGTGTAGTTCTTTTTGGCTGTAACTCTGATATATATTCTTTTGACTCGCCTGTATATTGTGGTTTGCTTTACCACTTGACATGTATCATTTTGTAAACTGTGTAATGTATTTGTATATGTGTAAATGTATGTGATGATCTACTGTTCTGTGATGTGTATTACATTTGAGTTGTTATATTTTATTCTGATATATCCTTCAGCCACCTATGGCTTTGTATTAAGTATTTATTGAAGATGTCGATCCATTTGAGAAAGAAGTGGCAATTGTCGGCGTATTCAATAGATAATTAAGACAAGGCTATAGATGGTCGCTCCTATCCAGCTCTATTCTCCGCATTAGTAGACGGTGTTACCTAGTAATACTCTTTGCTAATGTGGGTCTCGGAGTAGGGCGTCACCGCTTGGTATTAGAGCTGAGTTCAGAACAAAATATGATAAACATAGAACAGAGACACATATTACGGTACATCAAAGGGAAGTACAAATGTTACGAATCTTTGAATCATCGTGCCTTATTTCTTTCCGTGCCTTTGGGGTAGATAGAATTTTGGGAATACGTCTAGGAATGCATTTTATTCCGTAGTATTCCATGTTTGAATTAATGATATCTACCTTATGAATAATCCTTATCTTATCTTATTATTCAACTAATGGCCGGAAGAGGCAGAGGATGACGCTCGGATGCTGGGCAATCTAGTGGCTCGCATCCGGACAGCGTTTACATGTCTGCCGATCAGTTTTTGGAGTTGTTTATGAGCATTCAGCCTCCAGCTCCTATTCGAGCATCTCCTCCATGCAAGTCTGCCTTTGCACGCTTGTGCAGTGATTTTTCTCATCTTGGAGGAAAGCCATTCAAAGGCTCTGAGTCCGTTCTTGAGGTCCAAGCTTGGATTCGCACATGCAAGCATATCTTTTCTCGTATGGATCTTTCCGACCATGATTGAGTTCTTGTAACTTCTAGCTTATTGCAAGAGCGTGCCCTTGATTAGTATGAGCTTCTTGTAGCTGAACTTGATGAGTCTGTTCTTTCTTGGACTCAGTTTCGGGAACGATTCAAACTCAAATTCGTTCCTGAATCTGAGAAAGTTTTATTGGCCCGTCGCTTTCTTGAGTTGAAGCAAGGGAAGTCCTCCGTCTCTGAGTATGTTGCATCATTCGAGGCCTTATCTAAGTATGGTCTTGAATTCATTAGCACTTCTTATAAGAAGAATCTGAAGTTTGTCTCTGGTCTTAAGAAATATCTTAAGAAGTCTTTAATGCTCCAGCTTAAGCTTTCTTCTAAGGAGTTGGTTGATTCGGCACTTCATCTCGAGGCCATCGAGAAGGAGTGTGATAGTGTTGATGATATTGAGGTTCACAAGAACCCCAATAAGAAGAAGTTTCCATTTCATAAGCGGGAATTTTTCCCTTCCAAGAAGAAAAAGCCTATTGAATCTGGTTCTAACTCTCAATCTGCAGGAAAACCTTCCATTCGGAAGTGTTTCAATTGTGGTTCTCCTGATCATATGATTCGAGCTTGTCCTAAGCCTCTCTTCTGAAATTATTGCAAGAAGGAAGGTCACCATGTTTCCTCCTGCCTTACTGCTCTAGCTAGTGCCAAGTCTGGCAAGCTTTATGTTGCTAAGGCTTCTGGAGGTTCTTCTCAGCCCAGAGGTATATCTCCATCTATTTTGGAAGGTTCTATTTTATTTCATGACCAAAGCATTCGAGTTCTTTTTGATATGGGTGCTTCGCATTCTTTCGTACAGAAAAAGCTCGTCGATGATTTGTCTTTGGATGTTTCTTGTATGGTTACTTCATTGAGGATTGCGAATCCTATTGGGGGATCAACAACCCTTAGCATGCTTTGTGATGATGTTGAGATTGTTTTGTGTGGCTTTTCTTTTCGTGTGAATCTGCACGTTATTTCTTATTTGGGATTTGATATGATTTTGGGTATGGACTGGCTAGTGAGATACGATGCCAGGATTATTTGTTCTAAAAGAATTTTATATCTTCGACACCCAGATTCATCTTCTCAGCTATCACTTGTTCTTCGGAATGTGGATAATTCCGAAATGGCTTTATATTCTCTTGACTCACGAGATGATGATGATATATCTCGTATTCCTATTGTTTGTGACTTCTCTGATGTTTTTGAGCCGATTTCGGGTTTGCCACCCAAGTGGGCAATCGAGTTCCGCATTAATCTCATTCCAGGCGCGCAGCCAGTTGGCCGCCCTCCCACGAGAATGTCTACAAAAGAAAATGAGGAACTCATGAAGCAACTTTTAGAGCTTGAGTCCAAACAATTGATTCAGTCCAGTTTTTCACCGTGGGGTGCCGCGGTAGTCTTCGTGAAGAAGTCCGATGGAACTCTTAGGCTCTGCATCGACTATCGCAAGCTTAACGAGTTGACCATCAGGAATAGGTATCCATTGCCTAGGATCGATGATATGTTCGATCTATTGTGTGGCGCTAAGGTCTTCTCTCAGCTTGACCTTGCCACTGGTTTTCACCAGCTCCGAGTCACGGAAGATAGCATACCTCTTACAGCTTTCCACACTCGATATGGTTCTTTCGAGTGGCTCGTTATGCCGTTCGGTTTGACGAACACCCCTGCTTTCTTTGTTGATCTTATGAATCGAGTATTCCAGGAATATCTCGATAAGTTTGACCTTGTGTTCATTGACGACATTCTTGTTTATTCTAAGTCTGAAGCCGAGCATGCTAATCACTTTAGAATTGTCTTGAGTACCCTTCGTCACCATCAACTTAAAGCCAAATTCTCCAAGTGCCATTTTTGGGAGAATAAGGTTAAGTTCTTAGGCCATGTTGTATCTTCCGACGGCATTTCAGTCGATCCCTCAAAGATCGAAGCTATCCAGAATTGGAAGAGGCCTGAGAATGTTCATGAGATTCGTAGTTTCCTTGGATTGGTGGGTTATTACCATCGGTTCATTAAGGATTTTCCTATGTTGTGCTTCCTCTCACCAGCCTTACTAGGAAAGGCATTCATTATATTTGGTCCGATAAGTGTGAAGCTTCCTTTCAGACCTTAAAGGAACTTCTCACTAATGCTATATTCTTATGGTTCCCGAGGGGAATCATGATCTTGTTGTCTACACCGATGCTTGTGGTAGTGGTCTTGGTGTCGTGCTTATGTAGAAGGATCGGGTAGTTGCTTATGCTTCTAGGAAACTGCGTCCGAATGAAGTTCGCTATGCCACTCATGATCTTGAGTTAGCCGCCATTGTCTTCGCCTTGAAGATTTGGCGACACTATTTATTAGGCGAGCGCTTCATTCTCTATACCGATCATAAATCCTTGAACTATTTGTTCGCTCAGAAGGAACTTAATATGAGGCAACATCGTTGGCTCGAGTTTCTTGCCTCTTATGACTTTGGTATCTAATATACCCCTGGTAAGGGTAATCATGTTGCTGATGCGCTTAGTCGCAAACATTCGGCTGTCGTTTCTATGATGCTTGTCGAATGGGATATTCTTGAGACTCTATCTTTATGTGATATTTGTGATCGAGCTCCATCCTCTGATTCTCCGATAGTATTATTCAGTTTGGAAGCTTGACCTTCTCTATTGGATCGTATTGCCAAAGCTCAGCGGCGTGATCCTGATCTTGTGCATCCTATTCAGCTTTGTGAGACTGAATCCCATGATGAGGCGTTGTGGGATTTCAGCATTGATTTTCATAGGTGTCTTCGCAAGAAGAACCTTCTTGTTGTGCCTACTGATCCTGCACTTAGGCATGACATTCTTGATGACTGTCATCGTTCTTAGTATACCATTCATCCTGGTAGTAGTAAGATGTATGCCGATATGCATCGCCTTTATTATTGGGAAGGCATGAAGCGCGATGTGGAGAGTTATGTGAGTAATTGCATGACTTGTCAGCGTATTAAAGCCGAACATCAGCGCCCTTCTGGTCTCCTTCAGCCTTTAGAGATTCCATTGTGGAAATGGGATCAGATTTCGATGGATTTCATGGATGGCCTACCTCGTACGAGATCGGGCCATTCTAGCATTTGGGTTATTGTTGATCACCTCACTAAATCAGCTCATTTTGTTCCTATTAAATCTAATAGGACTGCTTCTCTTTTGGCTAAGTTATATATCAAGGAAATCGTGAGACTTCACGGTGTTCCTAGTTCGATTGTGAGTGACCGTGATCCTTTATTCACAAGTCATTTCTGGTAGAGTCTTCAGCAAGCTTTGGGAACAAAGCTTAATTTCAGCACAGCTTATCATCCACAGTCCGATGGACAGACTGAACGGGTGAATCATATCTTAGAGGATCTCCTCCGTATTTGTATTCTTGATTTCGGAGGTAGTTGGGAGGATCATCTACCCCTTGTAGAGTTCTCCTACAACAATAGTTTTCAGTCCACTATCGGTATGGCTCCTTTCTAAGCCTTATACGGAAGGCCATGTCGATCACCTTCTTGTTGGTTGGAATCTGGGAAGAAGCTTATTCTTGGCCCGGAGTTTGTTCATGATTCTTCTAAGAAGATTGATCGTATTCGTCAGAGAATGAAAGAGGCACAGAGCCGCCAGAAATCCAACGTGGATAACCGTAGGAAGCCTCTCGAGTTCTCGGTTGATGATCTTGTCTTTATTCGAATTTCTCCTTTGAAAGGGGTTATGCGCTTCAGTATGACAGGGAAATTGGCTCCTCGCTTTGTAGGGCCATTTCCTATTACTGAACGTATTGGCCCTGTGGCTTATAGAGTTTCACTTCCAGCTCATCTATCCGGTATTCACGACGTGTTTCACGTCTCTCAGCTTCGGAAGTGTCTTCGAGAATCAGATTCTGTTATTGACTCTCCTGATTTGCAAGGGCTTGAGATCTCACCAGACTTATCTATTGTATAGCAGCCTATTCGCGTACTTGCCTCGGAGGTGAGACACCTTTGGAACAAGGACGTGTCGCTCACTAAAGTTCAATGGTCCGCTAATCCCAATGACTGTACTTGGAAAACCAGAGAGTTTATCGAGCAATCCTATCCGGGTTTTCTATCTTTTCTTAGCAATGGTGAGAATATCTTTTTATCTCAAGCATATTTTCTTTCCTTTTTGGGTGTAAGTATGCAGTTGTTACAAATTCTTCTCTAGAAATTGCACGGATGCAATTTTGTGAAGGAGGGGAGATTTGTAACAACCCGCATATTTTACGATTGTATATTTAAATGTTTTATTTAAATATAGCGTCGTTAGTCGGATTTAGGTCTGAAATGTCACTTTTTGCAAATGGTCGAATTAGGACTCGGGACCACTTCCATTGAGTCCAAAATGGCGTTTGCGATCTTTTTGAGTATAAGCGTCGATATGTTTGGAGTGAGTTGAATTTCGCTATTTTCTATTTGGGCATTTGGGTTTGGGTTTCAGCCCACTAACCCTACTTATTACTCTAACTCCTTAACTCTTCATCCATTCACTCATTTCATTTCTTTTTACTCTAGCTCAACTGAAAATGGGGGAAGAGAATGAGAAATAGAAATTCCAAGCCCTAGTTTCCTTTTGCAAACTCAAATTCTTGCTCTAAAATCAAAGAGAAGCTTAGGTAAGCCTTCTTTTCACCTTCTCCATCTCAATCTCTCTCCAATTTCAGAAATTTCCTATAACCTAATTTAGGAAATACTTGTTTTGATCTTAGATTGGAGCTTGTAGAGTAGAAGTGAGGAGTGGTTGATCTTTTCTTTGCATTTGAGCTTCTCATCTTTGTTTTTGAGTTAAAAGGTGAGATTTTTGAACTCACATCTAAGCCTATAGCTTTTGTGGTGGTTGGGTAAGAATTCCTAACATCTATCCATGTTCATTTGTGTTCGATTTGGATCGATTTGGTGAATTGTCCAATTTTTGGTTTTTGAAATCTAATTTTTGTGAAAATCCAATCTTTGATGTTTGAACACGTTAGTGGGGTGTTTCGAAGGGCCATACAAGGCTGGGTTGTCGCTTGGCGTAAATCCTTGGTCGTTGTTGCTCGCTCGTCGCTCCCATTCCGTGTTATCGAATTTGCCCCAAAGGGGGCTAGGCTGATTCTGCTCTGGTAGCAGGTTCAGTCGACTGAACCAGTAGGTCAGTCGACTGAACCAGAACCCAGGAAATTGCCTGGGTCTGCATCAGTTGACTGACCTTCTGGGCCAACCGACTGACCCTGGGGCAGAAAATTGCGTACCCCTGTGTCAGTCGACTGACCTGGAAACTAAAAGTTTCCAGGCACTGGGCCAGTTGACTAACCCCCTGGTTCAGTCGACTGACCTGCTTGTCTCTGCCAAATTTGTTATTTTGCTTGAGTTTCCAATTTTGATCGATTCGTGTCGATCCAATCAGTTGTTATCGCATTCTTGACTTTGATGATTCCTTTTTGATTCGTACACGGATTTTTATAAAATGATCTTTTTAAATTGTATTAAAAGCTCGTTTCTCCAATTTATAATTTCTATATAAAACACACACAATTTTGCACTTCGAGCGAAGAGGGAGGAGAATTAAATGATTAAATAAAACGCGTGCTATTAACACGTGGGTTTATCTTTTCAGTTAATTCCTAATCTATTCGTTTGACCGTTTTGACATTTGGGTCTGGTTTACCGATGAGATGAGGTGAACTTTGTACTGCTTTGAGTGTGAAATTGACTAACGGTTAGTAAACATTTTAGTGTGAACGTGTGGTATGGGACTCACGTTAACATTTTTCGGGTTCCTTTCTCAGAGTTGTGACACATTCTGCCAGTTAGTGGTGTCCAGTACTGGGTCTCCGGACCTTCGCCACTACGGTTTGTTGCCTTCGGGCGTTGCCTTCGGGCGTTGCCTTCGGGCGTTGCCTTCGAGCGTGTGGATCCTTGTTATATAGTACTGAGCTCGAGCGTCTTTTGTTTCTTTGACAATTATATTTCCCCTAGTGTATCGCCTTTCGGTGTAGGTCCTTTGAACCACATGATATATAGCGATTACCTTGTGGAAACTTGTGTTACCTTTATTGGTATTTGTTATTGGCCTCTTTGGCTAGTTTTGGGGATATTCATATCCTTTGTTTATTTGAGTTGCCTATGATATGAGGCTTGTTATGATTCATCTTTTGTTAAAAGATCTGGTTATCTCTTTTGGAGATATTTGTGGTATTTTATGACCTTGTATGTTCATTACCATTTAGTTTATCTAACTGATTTATTTAGCTAGACTGACCCGTGTATTTATACTCGGGTCAGACCGAGATGTTTCAAGTTAGGTACATTAGACTTAGCCTATTTTGCTTCCGCATGGACTATTCTGCTAGCTCTTTTTTTATAGCTTTTTGTGTAGTCCTTTTTGGCTATAACTCTGATATGTATTCTTTTGACTCGCATGTATATTGTGGTTGGCTTTACCACTTGACATGTATCATTTTGTAAACTGTGTAATGTATCTGTATATGTGTAAATGTATGTGATGATCTACTGTTCTGTGATGTGTATTACATTTGAGTTGTTATATTTTATTCTGATAGATCCTTCAGCCACCTATGGCTTTGTATTAAGTATTTATTGAAGATGTCGATCCATTTGAGAAAGAAGTGGCAATTGTCGGCGTATTCAATAGATAATTAAGACAAGGCTATAGATGGTTGCTCCTATCCAGCTCTAATCTCCGCATTATCAGACGGTGTTACCTAGTAATACTCTTTGCTAATGTGGGTCTCGGAGTGGGGCGTCACCGCTCTATGACGATGGTATGTGGGAGACCAGATCGGCAGACAATGTTGCACACTACAAAGTTGATCACTTTCTTTGTCATGATTGTAGCAAGGGGTTCAGCTTCCACCCACTTGGTAAAGTAATCAACTGCGACGATGACGTACTTCGCACCACCTTTGGCTAGAGGTCGAGAGCCAATAATGTCAATGCCCCATACTGCAAACGACCATGGACTGACCATCTAAGTTATTTCGGTAGGTGGGGCTCTTGGAATTAGAGCATGCTTCTGACATCTTTCACATTTTCTAGCGTAATCCGATGCATCACGATTTACGGTCGGCCAATAGTATCCATATCGAAGCACTTTCTTGGAAAGAGTTTGCCCTGCGGTGTGATCGTCGCACTCTCCTTAGTGTACATCATTCATTACTCGTTTGATATCATCATGAGCGATACACCGGAGTAAAGGAACAGAGTACCCTCTTCTATACATGACTCCATTTTGGATAGTGAACCGCGAAGCTTTTAGAAGAACTTGTCTATTTTCACTCCTGCACTCCGGCAGGGTCCCATGCTCGAGATAGTTTCTGAACGGAGTCATCCATGATTCCTTATCGGGAATGACCTCAAATACCCAATTTGTTTTCATCTGATCGATGCTCGGGGAAGATAATGTTTCCACAAGAACGATCCCCATTTGTTGTGCCTCACCTGTACTAGCTAACTTTGCTAATGAGTCGTCTTTCTGATTGCTCTCTCGGAGTATACAATAAATGGCATAATAATCAAACTGATTCAATATCTCCTGGACCCGAGCTAGTTAAGTAGCCAGCCTTCGGTCTTTGGCCTGGTACTCCCCTCGAACTTGACATACGACCAACTGCGAATCACAATAAATCTCCACAGCAATGACTCTTAAATCTCTGGCAAGTATCAATCCGGCAAGCAGGGCTTCATATTCAGCTTCGTTGTTGGTCGTGCGAAAATCAAACTTTAAAGCATAGCATATAGATCGACCTTCAGGAGTTCAAGTACAACCCCTGCACCTGAGCAACGGTCATTTGATGCACCATCAGTATGCAGCTTCCAGATATACTTGGGAGATTCACTGGTTTCGGGCAAGTCCTCTGGGATAGTGAATTCAGCTATGAAATCTGCTAGGACTTGTCCTTGAATGGATCGCCTTGGAGTGTAAGTAATGTCAAACTGACTTAGCTCGATATTCCACTTAAGTAACCTACCAGACTTCTCAAGCTGCGTAAGGACCTGTTGTAATGGCTGGTCGGTGTAAACGGTGATAGGATGAGCCTGGAAATATGGACAGAGCTTCCTCGAGGCAATAACAAGACAATAAGCCAACTTTTCCAGCTTTAGATAATTTCTCTCTGCCCCGGTCAGTCGTTTGCTAATGTAATATACTGGCCGTTGTATCCGATCTTCCTCCTGAACTAGGGCAACACTGATAGCGTTCTCTGACACCGCCAAGTAAATGTATAATCTCTCATGATCAATGGGCTTTGACAGAATAGGTGGTGTGGAGAGGTGTTGAATCAATGCTTGAAAGGCATCCTCACACTCCGTAGTCCATTCAAAGTTATGTTTCCCTTTTCTGATCAGATCGAAGAAGGGAATGCATTTGTCAGTGGATTTTGAGATGAACCTGCTCAGTGTGGCTACTTTCCCATTGAGGCTTTGGAGTTGCTTTATAGTTCTTGGAGTCTCGAGATTTCTGATTGCCCAGATCTTCTCAGGATTAGCTTCGATTCCTCGAGCATTGACAATAAACCCAAGGAATTTCCGAATGCGACCCCAAAGTGACATTTCAACGGGTTGAGTTTCATTCTATATTCTCGGAGGATATTAAACATTGACTCCAGGTCTTTGATATGATCAGTGGAGAATCGAGACTTCACTAGCATGTCATCCACATATACCTCCATGGTTTTTCCGATCTGGTTAGCGAACATTCGATTAACTAACCGTTGATAAGTTTCTCCAGCATTCTTAAGTCCGAAAGGCATAACTTTGTAGCAGTAAAGTCCCAAATCGGTTATGAAGCTGGTATGCTCCTGGTCAGGTAAGTGCATGGGTATCTGGTTATAGCCAGAATATGCATCCATGAAGGATAAGTGTTCTTGTCGAGCCGTTGAGTCTACGAGCTGATCGATTTGGGAGGTGGAAAACTGTCTTTAGGGCAAGCGTTATTCAAGTCTGAGTAGTCAACACATGTTCTCCATGGGCTTTCAAACGAGTACAGGATTGGACACCCATTCCAGGTATAAGGTATCTCGAATAAACTCTTTCGATTTGAGCTTTTCTACCTCTTCCTTAAGGGTGGCAGATCTCTCTGGATCCATACCACGCCTTTTTTGCTTAACCGGGACGTGCCGCGGGTCAATATTCAATGTGTGGCTCGCGATGTCTGGTGATATCCCACACATGTCAGAGTGCGTCGAGGCAAACACGTCAAGGTTTGCCTGGAGAAATTCAACCAATTCCTCTTGCATTTGTTGGCTTAGCTGAGATCCAATCTTTATCATTTTAGAATCGTCATTATCGTCGATCGGAATATCGATCGTCGGTTTGGCCGTGGAAGCTTGACTGCCTTTACTTTCGTCTTCACTTTCACTATCTCTCGGGTCAAGGTCCCTTGGGAATTGGCTGGGGTGCCCGGGCCTAGGCCCAGGCGTTAGCTGTCAATTTTACGCAAAGCAGACGCAGAGAGATTCCTCTATGCCCTTTCCTTTTTCTTTTTGCTATGCTTCCCGCAGCTCGGCAACATAACAGGCTCGTCCAGCAGCCTGGTCTCCCTGAACGATTCCAACTCCATTGTTGGTGAGGAATTTTAAGGTCAGACACCAAGGGGCAATGACAGCCCTGAACTCAGCTAGGACCGGTCGGCCCAAAAAATCATTATATGGCAAATCTATATCCAATACAACAAACTGTAGTATCCGGACTCTCCGGCATTCTGCAATTCCCAATTCCACTGGTAGCTCCACCATCCCAGTGGGTATAGTCGCACTTCCATTGAAGCCATGGATGCGGTACTAACAAGGCCTCAGATCTTTTGCTTCCATTTTCATTTGGTCATAAGCTCGCTTAAACAATATATTTACTGAACTTCCACTGTCCACTAGGATCCTCTTCATCCAAGCAGGACCTATTTGAGCTAAAATGACAAGTGGATCAATGGTTGGGGTTTCGACTCTATCGGCATCCCGGTCTCGAAACACGATGTCGTCATTCATCGTTTTCTGTTGCTTGGCCGGAGCCCCGTCTTCCAGACTACTACAACATTCGAAGCCCGCATGCCTGATAGAGATGGCATACGACTCCATTTCCCTCCAGCTCCGATCTGCTGGGTATGGACCACCACTAACAGTATTTATCACCAACCTCCCGCCAGTACGAGCGGGTTCCTCCAGTCTTGCCTGATTTGGCATATGGTTCTGATTCGACGGGCCCGCACCTCTGGACTACGGCAGCCGCACAAACCATTCCAACTTTCTTTCACATATCAACTTCTCAATAATATCTTGCAAATGGCGGCACTCCTTCGTGTTATGGCCATAGCTATCATGAAATCTGCAAAACTTTCCTATCTGAATCTGTTTTTCCGATGACTATTTCAGAGCAGGTTTCTTATACTGAATAGTATTGCAAGTCTGTAAGTACACATTCTCCAACGACATATTCAAAGGGGTATAACTATCAAACATAGGAGCCCTACATCATGGCCCACGATTCTGATCCCGTTTCCTGTTTTGATTTCCATTGCCTTTCTGTTGATTCTGTTTATTCTGTATATTCAGTTGTACCTTTCCGGAACTCTCCCCGGTTTACTTAACAGCAACATTGCTCTGGATTCCTTCCATACTGGGTCATGCGTCATCCTTCTTCCTAGACTATTTCGCATCCTCCCTTCTCAAGAATTGGGCTGCCTTGGAATAGAAATGGTCCAATGACGCAGGAGGTTTTCTAGCCAACCAGTTGCCGAACTCAGAATTGGGATCGATCCCCTTAGTTAGTGCCATCAGAATTGAGTTATTGTTGGGATTACTAATCTCAGCGCATGCAGCATGAAATCTCTCCAGATAACGTCTGAGTGTCTCTCCAGGGGCTTGAGTGAGACTAGACAAAATATTAACATCTTTTGGCCTTGCGACATGCATGCAGAACTGCTCAATAAACTTTGTTGCCAACTGGTCAAAACACGAGATAGACCGATGTGGTAAAAGGGTAAACAACATAGTTTCTATGCCCTCTAGGGAAATCAGGAAACTTTGACACTTCACCACATCATCAGCCCGTGCGGCATTCATCAACCATTCATACTTTATGATATGTTGATTGGGATCAGAGCTCCCTTCATAAACAGGTAGAGTCGGCATCCTGAATCGCCGAGGTGGTTCCGCATAGAGTATATCGTCAGTGAAAGGGGTATGACTTTGGGAGATTCCCCAGTCGTCGTTAGTAAGACCCTGACTTTCACGGATCATTTGACGGATCATTGTCGGGATATCCAGCATTTGGACATTCTGGGCATGTTGAGCCAAGGTGTGGTTGGGTTCCACAATAAGAGGAGGGGCCGGTCGCGGTCGACGGTCCTTGTCTCGCCTCCTTGGTTCTAAGTCTTTAGGGACATATGGCTCAGGAGTATGAATGTGTTGGTGGTGGGTCGAATTCGTCCGGTTTCGGGCATCAATTCCCAATTCAGTAGAATTGGTAGTGCGGTTGTTGGTAATGTGATATGGGGCAGCACCTCCTCGGGAGGTGGGTCCAGTCTGATGGCTGGTTGACGGGCCAACTCTCGGTTGCCCAAGATTCAATGTGTGCTAATGTCCAGTGGCTTATGTGTAACTTCCGTCCAGCCGTGGGCGCGTGGATCTATGATTAAAGTCAGAAGAGGCTGAACTTTCAGTGGATGAATAGGAAGCCTGATCCCTTCTGGATCTCCTTCGTCTTTGACGGTTTAGTTGATTGGTCAGTTTTGCGTTGGCACGCAGTTGCTGAGTAAGCTGTTGGCAGCTTTGAGTAAGCTCTTGCATTAGCAATTGAAGTTCTTCCCTAGTGACAGGGCCTTGCAGATCTGATGGTCCGGTAGCATTCTGATCGGCAGGAGGTAGTTGTACGGGGTTCTGTCTGTCCCGTCCTTCTGGATCTGCGGCAGTTGAAGTAGTCCTAGTGTTATCCATGATGGATAGCGAAGCTCCTTACTATACTTGATGCAAATCTGAATAGGATGGAAGAACTTTAAACTTGAAATCTGAATCTTCTTCTTAGATTTACGCAATCCAATATCGATAGTAGATCCAACGAGCAAGAGAAAAACTGGGTTTTCTCAGTGAAAGCACCAAAGTGTTTGTACCAAAATTGGGCACAACACTCTTTGGATGTGTTTGAAGAGATAAAATGAAGAATATAAATGGAAAAGGAGGAAAATCTAACAAACACACCTATAATAAGCAAGAAAAACACACAGAAACACACGTATTTAGAGTGGTTTGGCGTATGGCCTACGTCCACTATGAAATGATTGACTTTATTGATTTTTGCTTGCTGGTTACAATGTGTTACAATAGTAGAATTCGAATACAACAGTGATTTTGGTAGAGTATGGACGTAGAAGAGCCAAAAGTCCCTTTTTAGTAGGTTCTAGGCTGTTATTTATAGGCGTAGGCTGCAAATATCTCGCTCAGATCTCGAAAGACCTCTTCTCTCACGTGGGTGGGCCAACACGATCGATCCCATGTTGTTTGCACTCGATCCGTGATCGATATGAATGAATTTCGTATCGATCAGTATTTCATCAAATCAAGTCGAGATTGATCATGAACATTCTTGAGGATGTACTCAAGCTCTTGTGAAAATTTGGTGGCATTTGGACTTGTAGATTTTGAAGTATGATCGATGCAAGTTCGGATTTTTCGAAGGCTGTTGAATTCATATCGATGATGTTCGTATCGATAGCTTCGCTTCGATGGTTCTGCATGTGATGTCTGATGATGTGACGCTTGCTTTTAGGATCGATCCATTTTATGCCTAGTGACCGAGTCTTTCTTATGGATGCACCTCGTTCGTATCGACCCAGCTTAGCCCTGTTTGTATCCATTATTTGCTGCCATGTTCATATCGATCGTCGCTGCTCTATTTCGTATCGATCAACATAAGTTCATTTCGCATTGCTCCATCTTGTACTATTCGCATCGATCGTTGGCCGATCGATACGAGTATAGTGTGTGTTAATGGATCGATACGAAGTAACGGCTTTGTATGGCTTCGATGGATACGAAGTGGATGTTGGTTGATCAATACGAACAAGCTGGAGACGATGGATGCGAAGCAGTATGAGGATGGATACGAACCATGCGCGTTATATGGATACGAACGAGTTCGACCCCAATGGATACGAAGGAGGCCGCTGTGGAGGGATGCGAATGTGGATGGATACGAAGAACACTGCTCTCTATGGATACGAACTTGTGCTCCCCTGATCGATATGAAGCCATGTGCATCTGATGGATTCGAACAAGATCGATACGAAGGAGGTTTTTTCTGATTGCTCGATGGATACGAACAAGGTGATCACTTGAGTTTCATCGATCAAATCTTGAGCATACGAACTCGGATTGACTTGAAATTTGGAATGTTGGCTTCCATAGCTTTGCTTGTCATGCCTTGTCAATTGTAGCTTGATCCGGACTCGGACAAAATTCGGGATTATCCATAGTGAATCTGTGTATAACCGATCTTCGGGACGGACTATCCTTGGTTTCTAGTTAAGTTCTTGGTGTCACGGCCTTGCCAAAAGCCGGAATAACAAAGGCCAATAATTCAGTTCTTCTTTGGTTCGGATATAGATGTCTTCGATCGAAGTAGTAAGATTATATTCTCTAATAAGTCTTGATTTTTGAGGCATCTTTGACTGGCGTATAATTCTTTTGTGGCTTTGTTCAAGTACTTCTTCTCGAGGAGTAGGTTTCCTTTTCATTGTTCGTTGATCCTCTTTCAAGGGTCTTTCTTTTGATCTTAGGTTTTTGGTCGGAAATTGCTTGGTAATCTTTATACTTCCACTTGGTAATTCCTTTATTATCCTTATTTCTTCGGTTGTGGATTTTTCTATGCATTCATGGTTTTCCCTTGAATGGTGAGCCTTATTTATAATCTTACTCCATTTATGTGTAAAACTGTCATAATCCTTTATCATTTCCTTTTCAAAGATAGTCCCATGGGAATATGACTGAATGGTCCTTCTCATTTGTAGAAATAGGTTCTCTTTCCTCGAATTCTCCTTTTCGAGAGCAAAGATTGGGGTTCATCCCAAATGGAACGGGTTGATACTCCATTATAAAGGGTCATAGGGCATAATCTAGCTTTTCCTCTTAATGATCTGTAGAGCTTGAAGCCAAAGGGTTTTCTCTTCAAGTAAGTATGGGTTATAATCCATTTGATGATTAGACTTTAATTCTAGAGGTTCCGTGGACCCTTGAACCGATTTTTCTTTGCAAAATCTTTCTCTTTTTTTGAACATTGAATCCATTCCTTATCCTTTAAATGCAGTTAGAAGAATTGTATGTCTTTTATCCAAAATAGATCCTTTCTTGTCCAAAAAGAGGAGTTGATGAGTCTTAAGAGATTAATCAAGTAGAAGAGTAGGTGGGGAATCCTATTAGGGCGGAGGTCCAAGCCCTTCACTTAGAGGTGTGGTGGTTAGTTTGGTTTAGTGGGTTGGGATGCGAAGTCAATAGAGTTACACAACAGAAGTATGCCCTTCAGTTAGAGGCTACTGGTAGTTGTGTGTACTTACTACTAATGTTGGCCATCTTCAACCATAGGACCCAAAGGGAAGTAATATGCATATGATGTAGGACCTGTTTTAGGTCCGAGGTATTAAGTAGCTATTGTTGGATCCGCCTCCTTCCTACTTAAGAAGTATTAAATGGTCGGGATTAGCGTTAGGCATGGTAATGGGAAATCTTGGGAGGGGTCGAGCTATTAAGTGGCTATTATAAGGTCTGCCTCTCCATATAAAGAAGCATTAAGTGGCCCGATGAGATTCTGTGCGATGTCAGCTAGGGAGTACCAAAGAGGGGTCTGTCTTAGGTTAGGTATTAAATGACAGGGACTTGCCTAAGATATAGGTATTAAATGATTAGAGTCTGCCTAATTTCCATTAAAGGGGTATTAACTGGCTTGGGTATTCCTCTCTATTGTTAGGACATGACTAACTGTAGTTGCTTGGGACTAGAAAGGGCCTTTGGCCTACAATTGAGCATAATTTGTAGATTTTGGATATATTAGTAATATGGTAGTTATATTATAAAGTCTTATCTAGGTGTCATCAGTTTTTATAGTTAGGACCGATAAACTAGCGGTTATGTTGCGAAGGGACCGCTTCGGAGACTGAGGTATTAAATGGTTGTTGGGTCTGCCTCCTCCCTATTCAAGAAGTAGTAAGTGGTTGTTTTGGTTAGTATATGTTTATGTATATATAGGATCATATATAATTATATTTTGGAAAAGGTTAGATTTGGCATATCCTACGTGCACTTAGGATTAAATGGATTAGCTGCAAAAAATAGACAGAACACTTAAGTGGAAATCAATCGGCATAAATTAATGGTATTGGTAAAGTATATAATTTTCCAAGCACCAGAATGTTGTTCTGACACCCTTCCTAATAACAACCCAGAGGATAGATTTAGGAGGATTGGATACTGGAGGAAGGCTGGAACTGCAGATGGTGAAGTCTTCTTATTCATGTTCGGCACGGACAAGGGGACTAAATATCCAAAGAATGATATTCCAATGCAGTAGCCATAGTCAATGCGTAGTTCTATTATATTTTTCAATTTTGCCATGAGTTTATATTGATTGCACTATGATATACTTGTGTTTATTACAAGTTATTAAAACAAGTGATCCATGTCCTAATGGATTTGGGTTTCGATTTAGTCGAAAGTCGAGCCCACTAAGGTGCAGGTTGTTGTATTTATAATTAGAGCTTAGGTTAGTCGATCATAGAAATTAGGATACACTGAGAGAACGTTATTGTATTTTACCTATAATTATCTATAAATTATATGCCTAACAAGTTAGTCGATCATAGGAATTAGGATACACTAAGAGAATGTATTTGTATTTTTACCTATAATTATATATAAATTATATTCCTAACTCTATAAACTCCGATATAGAAGTAGTTGTGACCATACTCCGTAAGGATGCATGAGGCGATTATGAGTTGGAAAATAAATAATGTTAAATTTATTCTTCTACCTCGATCACCCTACGGGCGGAGGTCGTATGGTAAGGAGTGGACAGAGAAGAGCAAGAGCATGACATATAGAAGAATCCCGAAGGTTGGATGGTATTTGCTCCTTTGTTGGGCCTAGACTACCTTAAGATTTAGGATTTTGATAGATTGCCGATTGAAGACATACATTTCATCCAGACTAATGGGAGACGAGAAACTATACATTGCAAACATCCAGAAATAAGGAATGATAGGAGTGGAGAAAAATGTGAAGAATGAGTGGAGCAAGTTCCCACAAGAAGGTGTGTACTAATTAGCATAAGGAGATAAGCTGGATTTTCGATGGAGATAAGTTAAGAATGAATGGAAAAGAAGGAAAGTCCAAAACGAATGACAATTAAAGTCCATTTCTAAGTCTAACTCCATGTAAAAGAATTTGATAAAAAGGTTTTCCAAAAATATCTTGAAATGTTTTAAATATGTTTTTTCAAAAGGTTTGTTGGGAATTTTTTGTTTTGAAAAAGTAAGGAAATATGGAAATTCATAATTTAAAAATTTTGTTGAGTCAAATTTTTTGAACTAAAGGTTTTTGGTTAAAAAGGGTTTTCCAACTTTTGAAATTTTAAGTTTGAAATTGATTGAGTCAAAAAGTTTGGATTTAAAGATTTTTGATAAAGAGATTTTTTTGTTTTTGAAACGAATAGAAAATAGAGTGTAGATTTAGGGTCGATGATTTTTCCTATTTTGTAAATTTGGAAGTTCCATTTTAAAAATTCCTTTTATAAGGGGTGGGTAAATGGAAATGGTACTTGGTTCAAATGGGGTATAGTAGATAGAAGGGTAAGAACGGTCGACAATTTAGATAGAACTAACATTAGGAATATATATATATATATAATAGAATTAATAATATAGTTAGAAATAATATAGTAGAAAAATAATAGGAATAGGATACGAAGAATGGATAATTTCCATGGAAATGTAGTAATTGCGCATATACTTTGGATAGACGCTTTGATAGATGTTGCAATTATGCATACCTTTTAGAAGTCCCCTTCTTGTGCTATTAAAACCTCCATCAAAGGTAAATGCAGAGATAGCATGAGTGTAGAAAAATAATAGGATGAAAGTTATCCTTGTCTACTCCATACTTTTCATTGTTTAAATTTATAGAAGATGTCTTTTTGAAAAAAAATGGTTGGTATGATAATCGAGTTTTTGAATGTTTTGAGCTAAAACCCCAACTTTTAAAAGAAGAAACTTTTGTTGTGGAAAGTCTTTGAAAAATGAAAATTTTCATGGCTCCTTTTTAAGGACCAAGAAAATTTTTGAACTTGATAAAATGTTTCTAAGTTTATATTTTTAAAGATAAAAGTTCTGGATCAAGCATCTCATGATTGTGAAGTGTAATTTTATAAAGAGTGGTGAGAACCAAACCAAGTTTTTAATATGGAGTAGATAGGGATCACTACCTAGATAAGGCAGGGTAAAGGTTTTAGGCTATGAATAAAATAGCTGTGAATTCTCATAGGATAGCAATAAGGAATCCCCATTGAGTATAAGAAATGTTAGTATGAACCTAGGAATATTTTATTAGAGATGTATGGAAGCCATAAGGAGAACCCTCAAAGGAATGAGGTTTGACACCAAAGTACAATTTTGTGAGTCTCATGGTATACTCGTATGAAGGTCATGGATATAAAAGAAGTAAATACCAAGGTTTAAGGATACTATCAAGGGATTTTATTGAGGGAAGATAGTAGTATGGCTGGAGAAGAGAGTACTAAGACGATGCACACACATAAAGATGTTGATTGACTTAAGGATTGATGAAGGCAAGATAGGTAGTAGGAGCTATTCCACCAAACCAATTTTCCAATGAGTTATTCCAATTGTGCATAACTTATATTGCTTACCCACTGTAGTGTAGGAACGCATAATTTATTGCTTAATTAGATATAACAATTGAAGTAATGGATGGACCATATTTATTGGATGCCAAGAAGGAGAATTCAAGAAGGTGGTGATATTAGAAGGATATATCAGAAATGTCCATCTTAACTTAGTAAGGAGTGTTGGGGCTACAACATCATTAACCCCAGTTCATAATGAAGTGCAACTTCCGGTATATTTCTTTTAGGACTTTTACTTTGTAATTGCAATTGTGTCCCTTAAAATTTAGGAAAAGCGTATGATATGGTATAAGATATATTCCCATTTTATCACTATGTTGATTTAATGGATGGGATGAGGCCGCTATATAAATATATATATATATATATATATGTGTGTGTGTGTATATATATATATATATATGTATATATACATATTGAGAAACAGTGTAAATAATGAAATCTCAAAAGAACACTTAACTAGCGATTAAATGTGGGCAAGACTGGAAGTTTATAAAATAATTAATAAATTAAGTTAGCAAGTAGAAATAAAAAATGATTAAATCCCAAAAACTTAGGACTCTGGGAAAAATAAATTTTAACAAGTGGGGGAAAGGGAAAGGTTGTTGCAGAATCATGGTCATTATTCCTATGCCTTAAAAGCTAAAATTTATAAATACGCTTGTAGGTAGTTTGTTGTTTAAGAGTAAAAGAAAAGAAAAGGTACCCTAAATCTAGGATTAACTGCACAATACTAAGGTCAATTATATGCATTAACTCATTGATTGAGTTTCGATCTCGTTAAGATGTGGCTTGATTTGTTTTTAAGGATAAAGCAGCAAATGTTATGAAAAAAAGAAATTGTGTTCAAAAGTTTTGGAAATTTTTGTTTAAACGATTTTGAAAAGTTGGTTTCAAAGTATTTGAAAATTATGAAATGATGGTGGTATATTCAGAAGTGATATGAAATATTTTCGAAAAGGGATTTGAGGATTTAATGATTGTTTGATAAATAGTTTTGGAAATGTTTTGGAAGTAATTTTAAAAGTGGTAGAATGTTTTAGAAAACAAAATGGTGAATAAATTTTGTATAAAGGAATTTCAAGTAATATGGAAAATTTGGTGTAAGTTTTGAAAAGTTGAGTTCAAATGTTTTTCGGAGATTTTATTAGGTGCCTAAAAATTTTTAGCAATTCAATTCTTTAAACTGTTTTGCAAGTTTAAATGCTTTTGGGAATTCAATTCTTTAAACTATTTGCAAGTTGGAAATTCTTTTGGAAATTTTTTATAAAGGTTTTCTTTTGAAATGAGAAAATTTCTGATTTTTAAAGCATCAATGTGTTAGTAAGTATGAATTTTACTGTTCGACTAGGGTGACAATATACTAAATATAGGTAAGAACAAGGGAAAAGGCTGTTTTATCTTCGGATTTCTATTCTCATACCTTGTTGATAGTGAAACAAAACTTACGCTTACGACAATAATGCTTTAACATCCAAAAATAAATCTCTCATGAAAATTGTACCTAGAAAAGTTGGAAAAATATTGGGGCAGAAGAGAAGGTTCCAAGTTACACCGGAATAGGTATCCAAAAGAAGGGTGGAAATGTAAGATTTTCCATCTAAATTCCTTTTCCGGCACAGAAGTAAAGATTCATAAATCTAAATTTTTAAAAAATTTCGATAATTAAAAATTGTGTGCTAGGTTTTGGATGGTAGAGATTGGATGCAAAATTGGTTAAACCATATCCTACTCGCGGGGTATGGAAATTATTGTGTGAAAAATAATTTTTGAAAAGTTTCATAGATATAGAACTGCTAGTATATCTAAGTTGTTTGCATCATATTTTCAAAAAAAATTAAAAGAATGCTTTCATATAGGAAGCGCTGATTTAAAATCATTCTACATACATGTCCTATATGTTGTGATACACTTGGCACTTTACACGTTTGGCTGCAAAATTGGATGTACACTAATTGGTTGGTCAGCTTAGATTGGTTGTGCGCTATGTTATATGATTCAATCCTTGAGAAATTTCGGGGATGAAATTCTTTTAAGGGGGAAGAATGTAACACTCTATAAAATTAATGATAATTAATAATTAAAAAAGCTCCAAAACTAGAATTTGAGCAAATGTTGGAATTTGGTCATGAAACTTGCATCATTGTGTTTGTGGTGATTTTCTGAGCAACTTTCGTATTTAGAATTTAGTGATCGAAGATCAAATGAAAAGGTTATTAGCATTTGAAGTATTGAGAGCGAAATAATCAAATATGAAAAATGGAAATAAAAAACATTAATTTTGAGACCTCATCGGTTGACCCTCATCATGGGTCGGTCATCCGCCTATAGTGGAGCGGTCGACACCGATCATGATGGCTAGGTTTCGAACCTTGGCCAATGCCCCGGATTTAATTAATTTAGTCTAACGGTTACAATTGATTCGTGCGCCTATAAATGAAGGCCTAACCCCTCACTTCTCTTCCCGTATATTCCAATCTAAACAAGGATGCTCTATCATTTTCTCTTCTCCACTACTTCTAATAAGTATAATACACACACACATAAGAAAAATCGGAGGAGGGAAAAAATTAAAAGAGAAGAAGAGAAAATGAAAATCAATACTGTGGATAAAGGTATTTCAATCTATATTCCCCTTAACCTCCAATCTTTTCTTAGATATGTAATTCTAATAATATGTATAGACCTTATTATACATATTCTTTTGGACTAGAATGGAATAAGGAGTAAAGTAAAGGATAAGGTTCAGATTTGGGTGATTTGTAAAGATTAAAAGGTTAGTGGGAAATTAAATAATTTATTTATAACACTGAAGTTTAATTCTTTGAATTATTATTTAATTGTTATACCTAAATAAGATCTGACGAATTGTAGGCCTGAAATAAACGTAAATGATTATCGCTTACAAATTCATAAAATTAGTAATTGGGATAGGAATAGTATGAACAACCTAATCTGCAAATTTGAATTCAGTCCCAAATATTTATTATTGCATAGGGTTTGTAAAATTTATTCCAATTCTATAATCGGATTGTAAATTAGGTTGCCCCAGTTTAATTGGAATGGGAATTTCTTTGTTTTGATTTATTTGGAGGCATTAAGTGTAATATCCATAAATTATATAATTCCAAATTATGTACAAATGCGCCGTCTTTGAATTAACAAGGGTATACCAAAAATGAAAAGAAACGTGTAAGATATGGATGTTCTTTTCCATAGTTTACACTATATATTTCAGTAAAAGAAAAGAGATAATTCCTTGTAATTTCAAACGAAGCAAAGATTTCACTTTTGGTTTATTTATGGAAAATTTTAACTGTAATCATTTTTAGAAAGATAGCTCTGATAAATTAAAATATGGAAATAAATGTTCTAGTTTTGAAATTAATAATTAGAAATAATATATATATATATATATATATATATACGCACGTATAGCCACGCTTAACGTACATATACATATACATATAGTACAAGGATTTATAGACATTAATTACAAATTTAACGGGCAATAAATTTGTGATTAATAGAGAGTTAAAAGGGAATTAAATGCGAACTGATTAGCGAATTTAATATGGCATTTATGGAGGAACTGAATAAACTTAATGGGTGGATTTTGAAACTGGTAAATAGATTTATAGGATTAATGAGGATTATTAGAGATTGTCCAATTTTGACATTAGTGGCAAATTATTACGGGTAGATATTTATTAGACAATACAAGGAAACCAAAGCCTAAGCGTATAAATTAGGAATAATAACATAGCAAATAAGTGAGCATTAATACTATTAATTATATGTAAAAAGAAAAATAATTCTCATTGTAGGAAACTATATAGCTTAAATTATGTGTTTAGGATAAACATGAATTAGTGGGCCTAGTCCAATACTTAGGCTTTGGGTGGTAGGTTCAGTTTAATGGGTTGGGATGCGAGGTCGGTAGAGTTACATAATAAAAGTTTTCCCTTCACTTGGAGGCTACTAGTAGTTGTGTACTTAATACTAATGTGGGTCATCTCTAGCCAAAGGACCCATGGGGAAGGGATATGCGTAGGATGTAGGACATGCTTCTAGGTCGGAGGTATTAAGTAGCTATTATACGGTCAACCTCCTTCCTACTTAAGAAGTATTAAATTGACGGGGTTAGCATTAGGCACGGTAGTGGGAAATCTCGAGAGGGGTTCTCTTTGGGGTCGAGGTATTAAGTGGCTATTGTAGGGTCCGCCACACCCTATAAAGAAGTATTAAGTGGCATGATGAGATTCTATGCGATGTCAGCTAGGAAGCACTAGAGAGGGGTCCGCCTTGGGTCAAGTATTAACTGACAAGGACCTTCCTAGGATATAGGTATTAAATGATCATAATCTTCCTAATTTTTGTTAAAGAGGTATTAGGTGGCTTGGGTACTCCCTCTCACATTGTTAGGACATGACGACGATAATTGTGTGGGACTGGAAAAGACCTTTGGCCTATAGTTGAGGGTAAGTTATAGAGTTGGGATGCGTTAGTAATAAGGCGATTATATTATAAAGTCTTATTTAGGTTTCATTGGTCTCTGTAGTTATGACCAATTGACTAGTGGTTATGTTGCGGAGGGCCCGCTATGGGACTGAGGTATTAAATGACCGTCGGGTCTGCCTCCTCCCTATTCAACAAGTATTAATTGGTAGGGGTTTTTGGGTAGTAAATGTTTATATATATATATATATGTGTGTGTGTGTGTATAGGCTCAAATATAATTATACCTTGGAAAAGGATAGGTTAGACAAATCCTACATGCAATTAGGATTAAACGGATTAGCCATAAATAATAGACATAACACTTAAATGGAAATGAACCGGCATAAATTAATGGTATTGATAAAGTATGTAATTTTCCCATCACCGAAACGTGTTCTGACCCCCCTCCTCATAATAACCTATAGGATAGATTTAGAAGGACTGGATAATGGAGCAAGGCGGGAGCTATAGATGTTAAAGTCTTCTTATTCATGTTTGGGCGGACAAGGTGAATAAATATCCGAGGAATGATATTCCAATGTAGTAGCCTTGGTCAATGCGTATGTTCTATTATAGTTTTCAATTCCGCTATGAGTTTATATTGATCGCACTTTGATATATTTGTGTTTAATACAGACTACCAAATCCAACGATCCATGCCCTAATGGACTTAGGTTTCGAAATTCGATCCCACTAAGGTGCTAGTTGTTACATCTTCTGTTTGTTTTCTCTTACTGCTTGGAGGTTTTAGATTCTTATAATAAAAAAAGTGAAGCCCTAGGGAACATGGAGGTACAGATGGGAGTCCTGGACTCCCATCTGTACCTCAGCTTACTACAAGGAAAGCAAAATCTCTTTTAAGAGCCATCATGGGGGTCCTGGCCGCCTTTGATTCAACCGAGCAGTAAGATATAGTCTCTCCTCTCTTAAGTTCCGTAGATGACTGCCCTATGTTCTGGCCTGGGCCAAATGATGAAGCAGCTTTCTTCACGTCCGTACGAGGTGCCTCCGACTTCAACTGCTAAATGTTAGACAGAAGTTTTCCACTTTTAGAACTCATGCTCCCTGCAAAAGCATGAGAAACAAAGGGTTAGAACCAAGCTATAACCAAGAGATAGGCCATGATGTGCATCACTATGACATTGAAATGTGTCTGTGTGTGTGTAAAAGGTGCATAGTGTCTGGACGAACCCTTAAGGTCCTTGTGTGTCTCCAACTGCCGTTGAATCTCCGCTATCGAGGTAGAGTCACCACATTCGATCCCCAACTCAAGATCCTACAAATAATTGAAAACCATAACTTCCCCAGGAATAAGCTCTACTTATTCCCCTGCCCTAAAATTTTGGTTCAGAGCCTCCTCAACATACAATTTAGATAAAGTCTCAAGGCCAATATGCCCAAAAGAGTAAGATTCGCAATGGTCTTAAATAGTGGCATCACTATCATAAGAATAAGGGTGTGCCCCCTTATCTATCTTGGTATGAATACTATCATCATCCCATTCTTTTGTAGATGGAAGAAGGCCACCCGCACGGGGTTTAATCCTAAACGAATCCAACATTGAACCTGTGACGACCATGTGAGCTATTGGATCAGCTTCGGTTGGGTCCACTGTCAAATTGGCATCGGAAATGTAGGGCTGGGAAGATGTTTCTTCAACTGTCTCCCCGACTTTTTAGGATTTTTGTTTCCCCTTCTTTGCTAGCTTACATGTACAGGGAGCCTTATCTTTCCCGATCGAACGCCGACAGATAAAACCTTAGTTGTCTTAAATTCTCATATGTTACCAGTCAAGGAACCTATCTTAATTCTACATGAATCTTTTGCAAATCCCTCAGCATCTTCTCCAAATCTTCGCCTGAGCGGCTCTTACCAAACCTAAAATGGAGATAAAAAAGGGGATTAGTGGCCGATGCAAAGTTATATATGGAAAAGAATGAATAGGAACGGGCAATCAAGATAACCACATCTCGAGTTCCACCAATGGAATCATGGAGAAGCATCCTGGATGAAAAATATTCTTTCTTGAACATGTTGTACTTTAGTACAAGTCCTTTACCAGTTTTAACTTGTCCCTGCTTCGAGGTAGATGAAAGGGGAACCTTCTACCTCGCTTTTAATAACATACAAGAACCTGATCTATTGATGGGTAAGAGGGACCTAAAAATCCCTCATGAAGTTGGAAAAGAGGCTAGTTAAGATGTCAACCCATTAGGATGCAACTGAAAGGGAGTGATATTCAGATACACCAAGAAAATTGCAATCCATTAAGAAAGAGGAGGTAGAGCCCCAACCATGCAGTGATACCTTAAATAGGCCATATATCCTTATGAAGTGGCATGGGCCCGTTGGGAGTAGGTAGGAGCATAACATCCCACGGAAGACCGTAAGTAGCCACTATGGTATCCAGCTGCTTAGTTGACAAAGTGGAAAATAAAGCCACTCAAAACTATGATGAGCCATACCCATGTACCAAAGAGCGAGCAGAGCTAGGCTAACTAGTCTAATGCACAAACGCTGTGGGATCAGGAGGAGAAGAAGTAGAAGGGGCTCGATCCCCAGAAGCACTTGACGAGCGAGTAATGCAACGACTCTATATACGTGTCTAATATATCACATGTGTTATTATTGAGTGTATGTGATTGTGTGTATGCGTATGCAAGGAAAAGATGGTAAATCATTAAGTAGTATTGAATTAAAACTCTTAGTTAGTGCAATTTAATAACTAAACGATATGGAATATGAAGAAGGCCTTAGTTCAATAATCAAGTGATAGGCATCAAGCGGTACAAGAGATGTGCTAAAGTGCTGCCTTCGGTAGAGCTAAGCAATAAACAACCACCGAACCAATCCCCTTTATATCCTTAAAGAGAAGCATGAAGTGTTAAGGAAATTCCATGCACACAACCTAAGTGTGCCTTGCACCCCTTATATAGTCACCCCTGCTCGATTTCTATTTGCTCGACAGCAAACAATCACCGAACAAGTGACCTAGCAAAGCGCCAACCAGCAACCTTCATCTCCATTGATTTAAGAGTAGCATCGATTCATGATTTATCCTTACGAATTTGAAATTCCAGAGTCAACTTTTAAGGTTTATTGCAGACTGAACATATTTCAAAATCTTAAACCCTTGCTACTATGCTGAACTAGTGGAAATCATCACGGTTAAATTAGATGAGTTCTAGAAATGATTAGATTAGAAATAGAGAACTTACTGTATTAGATTACTAGTGTAGATGGGAGGCACAATGATATGAAGGTGCTTGAAATCAAATTGAGGAGGCAGCAGGTAGGGGAGCCAAAGGGGCACAACCTTTTTATGCTGAATGGAGAATGAAGTAAACGTACATTTTAGGGTTAGCTCGGCCTTTCTATAGGCCTCTACCTTTTGACTGGTGCCAAATAGAGGAAAGCCAAACAAAAAATGATGGTCGATGAATTAACCCCATACCAAGAATACCGAAACCCAGAGCATGTGGAACCGCCTTGGGTACCAAACCATGGTGCATACCGAGCAAGAGACGATGATGTACCAATGCTAACATGATTGATAGTAGTGACATGGAAAAGATGACCGTAGGCATGGCGACATTAAGTCTTTGAGAATATGCCAAACAAAGCCCACTTTGTACCCTATAAAGCGAGGTTTAGGGGCAAGTGTTATGAGCAATTACACCCGAGAAGTCAAGAAGTGAGAAGTCAAGTAGTGCAAGCCAAGCCATAGTGGGAAAGACAGATCACCCTGGATGCTAAGTTAGTGGAGAGGTTGGGAAAAGCAAGATAAGCACACAATACCTTACTTGGTCCAGTAGTTCCACTAATCCTTGCCCTATTTGGTAGTTTCACCAACTCACACTCAGCTCGATAGCTCTACTATCCCTGGTTTGGTCCTACAACCTAAGCCCTTGCTCGATCTGGTGACAGGTATACCGAACAGGAATACTTGTCCCATAGTCACACTACCGAATAGGAATTCTTGATCAGTAGATGGAACACCGAACAAGAATTTTTGTCTGCTGTAAATGGTATAGCCAAGCCCATGTTCACACTTAGTCCCTACCTCCTTCCTCTATCGGACAAACCATCACTGAACACCCCTCTCTTAATCGAGCCGGGCCACCCATTTAAGGCATGAAATCTGGGAATATAAGAAAATTCTGGATTGTATCTATTATATATGAATAACCGAACCAAGCATGTTATACAGGAAAACTACCTTATTTTTGGGGAAGATCTCCCTATCTTTTCACTCGTATACATATCCAAGCTTGTAGCAGACACAAGGGCAACTTTATGGAGCCACCAGACTCTACCGAGTAGAAATAACTGATCAGAGCCTAGTGACTTCAATATTTGATAGTAAATCATTGTATTTTGCATCCAAGTCCTTGTAAAAGCTGAAATATGAGAAAATGAATAAAAATGAACAGCGGACATAGACCCGTTATGGCTAAACCACTATAAATTTATATGCACATTACTTTTCTATCATTTTCTTTCTATTTTTTTACAGCTATAAATTCAATAGGGGATCTTTGTCCACTTTTCGGCCAAACAACTTTTAGTCCATTTACAGCTATAAATTCACATACTATGTTGACTACATACGTATAAAGAATCACGATATACATCTAATCTAACCACATATAAAGAGTCACGGTATACACCTTGAATGTTGAATCAGATGGACCTCTTTTGGATCTGTATCCCATCTCTTCCAAAAAGCGCTACTCGATTGAAAGAGATACACACCTTTTCACTATTTTATATGAATTTGTGTTTTTGAAGACTGAAATGATGGAGGAGGTTTACAGAAGATTCCAGCTAGAAAGTAGAAGAGGGGAGGCAAAAAGAGTGTGCGTAAAACGAGGAGTTAAAGGAATTTAAATATGAGATGAAAGAAGGGGCTAATTGTGGATCCGGATCCACTATTTCCTCTACCAATTTAAACTCAAAGCCAACCCCATATACCTCCATTTCTAGCCAGCCATACAAGAACGATATATAGGCCTCCATACCACTTCAAGCTCGATCAGATAATTTATGTTTAAATCTAATTTAAATGTATATCTTATATTGATACGTGTATGTACAACTTTTATATACGCATTATTTCAATACCGATCAATACAAATCAAATAAAATTTTATAATTAATATTTCACAAATATTAATTAATTTATAATAAATATAATTAAATTAAATTAGGTGGTAGTCTGAGTATTCAACAATTCGGTTGTGTGACTCTTAAGTGTAAATTCGGTCAGGATTAATATCGAACAAATTGAATATTAATGCTCAACATCACCTTAGCCAGTGATGTGATATTATGAAATTTTTTATCACTTATATAGTTTTTTTAAATTCAATTTTACCTAATTTAAGCGGTCCCGGTAGTGACAATTATTTACACCAATTCTCTTCGTCAAAACTATATCACAATGGGACTTGTGGAATTTGGTAATGGTAAATATTCCAATATCATCTACATTCAACTTGTATAGTCCAAATACAAAGTCCTTGATTCAATAATAACAATTATTACTAACCGAACTGCTCTAGACATGGACTTTGACTTGATTTCAGTTGGCCATGATACTAATCTCATAAAGCCGAGGATACGAATTCTCTATTGAATAGTGTTTCATTTCCAATGCTTCCACTCGACCCAACTATAGTAGTTTGATGAACGTTGTACCATGATTTAACTATAATCAAAGCGGAGTTTCCTCATTGAAGCTTGATAGTATTCTCAACTCGAGGGAATTTGTGATATCGTCACATCGATATTTTTTGTTGTACCTTAGTTATATTAACCAATAGAAAACTATCGAACGATTCATTTCATAGTTATCTAATAATTATCAGTGCGTAACCCCTTGATGACCCTAGCAGCCATGAGTAATACACTGCCAAGCATTTGAAGAGCATTATGTAGTCTAGTCTCGATGTATGTATCGATATCTAGTCTTAATACAACTTAACTAAGAATATTTAAAATAATGTGTTTATTATGTTATGACATATTTCTCATAATTACAACACTTTATAACTAATATCACAAAACAAACCATTTATCGATTTTCAATTAAATATACTTAAATTCAATAATTACTTAATATAACACGTTATTAAATTAAATAATTAGTTAATATAACACATTATAAAAAGTATATAATAGAAAGAAAAACACATTTTACTTCGAATGAGATTTTATTACAAGGGTAATAGTTTAAAGTGAATTACCAAATTATCTCTAGGGCAAACTCTAACTCTATCAGCCTCACTACTTGTAACATTAGTACAATGCTACCAATCAGATTCAAATCATCGACATGTAAATCTAAGAATGTTACACAACCGTTTTGCTCTTTCTTACATATGCACACTTCCACTATATTTTAGAAAAAAACCAAACAGTTGATTAACTTACCAAAACATCTGTTCCAACTTCGAGACGCTTTCTTAAGACTGTAAATTGATTTTATGAGTCTGCATGCCTTATCACCACTCCCACTGACCTTGAAACCCTCCAGCTATAACATCTAAATTGCCTATTCTAAATCACCATTTAGAAAAGCCATTTTAACGTCCATTTTTGGAATTTCATAGTCATAGTATATGGCGGCTACAAGTAGAATTCGAATGGATTTAAGCATGACAACTGGCAAAAACATTTCACCATAATCAACACCTTGAAATTGATGGAAACATTTCATGAACAGCCTTGCTTTTAAGGTCTTGACCTTTCCTTTTACTGTGATCTTTTTCTTAAAGATCCATTTATGGCTGATGGGTTTTGTACCTTCAAGTATAATTTCCAAAGTCTAAACTTTGTTCTTGTACATGAAATTAATCACGGATTTCATCACATTAAGCCATAAGATAGAATCTACTCTCTAAGGCCTATTGGTATGCGACGTTGTGAATGACACAATTCACATTCTCATCATCAATGAGAACCCTGTAGCATCTCTCAAGCATGCAAGAGTCCCTACTTGACTTTCTAATATGATGCGTATTTTCTACAGGTGTTGGATAACTATATATGTATTCTGTCTCCACGGAAGTTTCTTAGATCTCATCTGAGTCAATCTCACTGGCACTAATTTCTCATATGAGAACTTTTCCAAAAAGGTGACGTGCCTATAAGCAAAAAAAAATTGTTCCTCCGTATGATAGAATACAGGTCCTTGAGAATCTCTTGGATACCTTGTAAACTTACATAAGGCCGACCTTGCCTCTAACTTACCAAAATTTACATTCTTAATGTCAGGTGACCAACCCTAAATATTAAGATAATTAAGGTTAGGTTTCTTCCCAGTCCGTAACTCATATGGTTTTATAGGCACGGACTTAGACGATACTCGATTCAACATATATGTAGATGTTTTAGGTGCATATCCCCAAAACAAAAGATGTTACTCAGTGTCACCCATCATTGGTCAAACCATGTCTAACAAGGTTCAATTTCTCCTTTCTAAAATACTATTGTGTCGTAGAGTATATGGATGAGTGACTTGAGGGAGAATTCTATTCTCTTTTAGGTACCATTAGAGTTCAGATCCAATTACTCACTTCCTCAATTGGATCAAATAATTTTTATATTCTAATTACTTTGGTTTTAACTTCGTTACATGTTCAACGAATTTTTCATAGACCTCTAATTTGTGTCTTATAAGATACATATATCCATCTCTAGAAAAATCATCAATGAACGTGACAAAGTACGAGGTTCCATCTTTAGTCATTATAGACATCACACCACAAACATCGGTATGTACACGTCCTAAGAGTTTCATTAACATCTTTCTATAATTGAATCGTGTCAATTATATGATGGAACGTTAACGGACCAAATGTCCTTACTAGATGTTTGGATGTTTGTAATTTAATTAGATGTTAGAAGCCATTTATAGTGGCATTGCTTGAAGCTAAGGTTCTCTCAGACAATAGATGACTTCAAAATTAATTAAGTGGAGGTTGAAGAGTTATTTTGAATGCCAACCATTATCATAAGTGTAAAATCATCATCTACACAAACATGAGAAACTGGAATGCTTTTTCTTAAACAGCAAGCAACACATAGCTTTAATGATTAAAAATAAGGATGGTCTTCAATTTGCATGTATAATAATATATACAACAAATAATGAGCTTGCAAGACAATAATTATGGGAAAAACTACTTGTGGAAGTTAGCATTTTTAATGTACCATGGGTAATACTTATTGATTTCAATTGTGCAAGGTTGTCAAAAAATGGTCATAGCCTCTCGGCAACTACTTAAAAGAGTTGAATGATTGTTTACACAAGCGTTGTATAATGGAATTAAGAATTTAAGGATATAAATATACATAGAGATCTGGACCAGCGAAATATATAGGTTTTAAACTTGATAGACTATTGATAAACATGGAATAACAACAGTACATTGCCAACTCTAGTAGAGTAGCACTCTAATTTTTCTCTAGCGATCATTCTCCTCTGGCACTGAAACTTTGGAATTAGTCCGAGCAAAACTTTTTAGATTCTCTAATTTATGGCCAAATGAAGCAGATTATAAAAGTTAATAGAGCCAATAATCAAACTTGGAGGCAATCAAATTTTCCATTTAGTATTCATGTCGAAAAATGTTAGAGGTGAACTGAAACAACGGAATCAAAGTAATGATAGCTTTGATAGATATGTATAAGAAAGCAGGTAAAAGAGTGAAAGACTACTCAGGTGTTAGATACACATCCAACTATGGAAAATGCAAAGGCTTTCTATGACCAACAAAAAATAATAATGAAAAACTGCAACCACCGACAATGGAATTAAGACATAAATCAAAATGCAGTTGGCTAATGTAAGAGGATGATAAAATGATATTTTTCCATGCTAAAATGTCAAAAAGAGAACAAAATAAAGGTACTTTTTCAATAGTGGATGAAAATGGAAGAATTATAAAAAGTGAAGTACAACTCTGTTGGGAGGTGGTTGGATACTACTACAATCCATACAATGGGAAGTTATTCTGTATACATTTTTCGAAAATCATATGTAAAACACTCATTTCAGAAGAGGAGAAGAACCATTTGAATGCACTAATCACTATAGAGGAGATAAAGGAAGCTCTGTTCAACATCCATGAAACGAAAGAACCAAGCCCAGATAGATTCAAGTCCAAAATGTTCATAACACAACGGGACAAACTAGTGAAGATGTTACACAAGGTGATACAAAGCTCTTTTCAAAGTGGGAGAATTGTTAGAGAGATTAACCACACACTATTAACACTTATACCGGAGACATTCCCAGCTAGACTGCACGAATTTCAAGCACATTGCTTGCTGCAACAATTAGAATTTTGCTGAAAGAAAGGTGTAACTTGTATTGAATGATAAAATGCAGAATAATATTACATAGCTGATATGCGGTTATTTATAATATACAAGTTGTAATGGGTTGAATGAAGTGATACAGCCCATATACCGCAATGTATAATAACGTATACAACATTACTTGTGTTCTTATCTAATACCCTCCCCCTCAAACCTAACCTGGGTTAGGGTTTGCGATTTTATTCCCAAATTCTGTTGACATTCCAATTCTCAATTTTATGCTTGAATTCTTCGAAAAAATCTTGGTTGAGGTTGAGATAAGGAAGAATATCGTCCCTGAATCTTCTTCTTAAATTCGATTTAGGTTCTGAGATTGCTTTCAAGTTGCCGACATTGATTGATAAGCTTGCAAAACTATCCTTTAAGCATTGTTTTGTGAGGAAATTCGTTCTGTAAGGAGACGATGAACTCTACTTACTTATTGTTGAGCTGTTATCGACATCTCTAATCTTCAGCTCTTGCTTTAATTTGATGAAACTTTGATTGGACAATGGCTTCGTTAGGATGTCGGCTCTTTGGTAGGCAGCAGGTATATGATTTACTATTAGCTTTCCCTTTGCAACTTGTTCTCGTACAAAATATAGATCTAGTTCTATATGCTTAGTTCTGGAATGTAAAACCGGATTTGTAGTAAGTGAAACTTCACTCATATTGTCACACCAAATTGGTTCTTTGTTGCTAGTTTTGATTTGTAGTTCACTTAATAAAGATTCTATCCACATAATTTCAGCAGTAGCACTAGCAACACTCCTATATTCTGCTTCAGTACTAGATTTCGACACAGTTGGTTGTTTTTTAGAGCACCAAGACACTGGATTTTTTCCTAAGTATATGCAGTACCTTGAAGTTGATTTTCTGTCATCATAGCCTATAGCCCAATCTGCATCAGCATAACCATTGATAGTTAATGTTTTCCCTGATTCAAGTAGTAGACCTTGATTTATGTTTCTTTTGAGATATCTTAATATTCTCTTTACAGCTTTCCAGCTCATCCCTTGGTTTTTGCATGAATTGGCTCGCCTTGTTAACACTAAATGTAATTTCTGGTCTTGTTACTGTAGCATATTGTAATGCTCCAACTATACTTCTATACTGTTTGTCATTTGTAATCAGTTCACCCTTGTCTTTTTCATAAGTGTAGATTGCTTGTCATTAGGGTAGGTAGTGGATTTGCTTGATCCGTTTTGGCTCTTTATAAGATTTCTGAAATTTATTTTTATGACTTAAATACATTTCATTGTTTGACACTCTTTTCACTTCAATGCCAACAAAGTAGCTTAAGTTTCTCAAGTCTTTGATAAAGAATTCCTGATTCAAATGTTTTGTGAGATTGCTTATTTCTGAATCACTATTACCTATAATTATAAAGTCATCAACATAAATTAGTACATAAGTAACAGTATTATTGGTGAATTTTGTAAATAGTGAATTATCTGATTTTGATGAAATATAGCCAATTTTAGTTAAAGTTGACTTTAATTTATCAAACCAGAGTCTTAGTGCTTGTTTGAGCCTAGAAATGGACTTTTGTTCAAAACCATATGGCTGCTCCTTGTAGACCACCTCCTGCAAAACACCATTTTGAAAAGCATTATTAACATCTAGTTGCTTGATGTTCCAATCTTTTTACAAGGCAATTGTTAGAATAATTCTAAAGAAGATGGTTTCACAGCAGGTGAAAATGTCTCATTAAAATCAAATCCATGCTGTTGTGAGTATCCTTTGGCTACTAATCTTGCCTTGTATTTACAAATTTAACCATCAGCATTTTTCTTTAACCTATAAGACCACTTGCATCCCACAAGAATTTTATGATTTGGTAAGGGAACAAGATCCCATGTCTTGTTCCTCATTAAGGCATCATATTCATCTTTCATGGTTGTTCTCCATTTTTCATTTTGTACAACCTGATGATAAGTGTTTGGTTCATCTGCTTCAAAGATTGTATTGTATAACTTTGGCTTGAATATTCCACTCTTTGCTCCGGTTGTCATATGATGTTCATTTTTGATTGATATTGACTGATTTTCAATGATTCCATGTTGAGTATTGGTTGATATTGCATTATCCAATATTTGATAAGGATTGGCTTGATTACTAATACTTTGCTGTGGTGAGTGATTTGAATTTCAAAGTGCTTCATTTAGTTCATGACCTAGTCCATGATAGGACACAATGTGTTATGGACTATGATTGCCTTTAGTTGGAGTATGTGAATGATGATTGCCCATGGTTGCTGCATTATGGTCTGACACTACTACCTTCTGATTGGATATGTCCCTTTCTAATTACAAGGGTATGCTTGGTAAGGACACTCTTGGAATATAGTTTTTTTGAGTGGTTTTGATTTCAGATTTGTTGAATGGGAATACTTATTCATTAAAAAATACATGTCTAGATATATATATTCTTCCTTTGCTATCTAGACATTTATAACCTTTCTGATTTGTTGGATAACCTAGAAAAGTACATGGTGATGACCTAAAATCCAATTTGTTAGCATTATATGGTCTTAAGTAGGGAAAACATAAACACCCAAACACTTTTAGACTTTGATAGTCTGGTTTGATTTTGCATAGTACTTCCAAGGGAGTTTTTGACTCCAAAACTTTTATGGGGAGTCTATTTATTAAGTACACAGCTGTAGAAAAAGCATTAGGCCAAAATTTTAATGGTAAAGAAGCATGAGCAAGAAGAGTAAGACCTGTCTCCATAGTGTGTCTGTACTTTCTTTCAAAATGTCCATTTTGTTCTGAAGTGTATGGACAAGTTGTTCTTTGAGTAATTCCTCTTTTCTGAAAATATTCTTTTAGTGGTAGAAATTCTGATCCACCATCAGTTTGTATGATTTTCACTTGACATTCAGTTTGTTTTTCAATGTTAGTAATAAACTGTAACACTGCATGTGAGTTCCAGACTTTGATTTTAGAAAATAAATCCACATGTATCTAGAATTGGCATCAATAAATGATATGTAGTACATAAACCCATAATCAGAATTTATTGGTGCAGGTCCCCGTAAGTCAGTGGTAGTTAACTCTAGAGGTTTACTATATTTGGTTTTAGAATTATTGAAAGAAATTTTTTGGCTCTTGCCAATTTGACAATATGTGCAAATGTAAGGTATAGAGACATTATCAATAGAAATATTGTTTTTATTCAACACTTGCTTTACAATCTTTTCATTGGGATGGCCTAGTTTATAGTGCCAAATATCAAATTTCTTACAGTTTTCAGCATGTTTGAATTCAGTCACATTACACCAATTTCCTTTACATCCATGATTACTTGAATTAGCAACATTGAATTGGTATAATCCATTAACTTCCCTACCCTGCAAGAGAATTTCTTTGGTTAGAGTGTCTTTAACTAAGTAGTGTTTAGGGTAGAATTCAAAAATACATAACTGTCTTTGGCAAACTGAGACATGCTTACTATAAAATTTCTGATTATGGGGACTCTATGTAGTTTATTAAGAAAAAAAATTCTTGCCTTTGAAGCAAGCATTTCTAGTAAAAGTAATTTCAATAGGCTTACCATTACCCATATGTAAAGATTGTTTACCTCTATAATCTTTGTTCCCAAGATTCAAGTTGCTTAAATTGTTGGTCACATGATTGGTTGCTTCAGAGTCTGCATACCAGCTTTCATTTTGTATATCTTCTAACTTTGCCTGATTTACATTTGTTTTGTCATTGTGACCATTTGTATCTGATTGAGTATTCACCATATTAGCACTTGGGTTGAAATTTCTTGAACTGTTGTTGTATTATTTTGCTGTGATGGAGCATAATTGGCATCAAATCTGAAATAGCACCTATTTGCAGTGTGACTAAATTTCTCACAAATCTGACATCTTGGCCTATTACTATAGTTGTTCCACCTGCCACCTCTTCCTCTACCTCTGTATGATTGTCCACCTCTCTGACTGTTGCCATTTTGATCTCTACCATAATTATTTCTTTCTTGATTTTTGCTTTTGTTTTTACAAGTGAAATTTGTTGAGAAATCTAATACAGTTGGTTTCTTTTGCTCAATTCTACCTTCATGAGTAAGAAGTATGGGGTGGACATATTGGATAGTTGGAGTTGATCCCTTTGATGAGATGACAGCCACAATAGACTCATATTCATCATCAAGCCCGCTTAATATGGACACGATTTGCTCATTATCAGGTATTTTGTGACCAACTGAAGAAAGTTGATCACACAATGTCTTAACTTTGGTGAGGTATTCTCTCATCGACATATTTTACTTTTTTAGATTTTGCAACTGTTTCTTGTAATACATCACCTTTGTTATACATTAATTGTTGAATACTTGCTCAATTGTTGTCCATATTTCATGGGCATTCTTGCATCCCACCAATTGTGGAAGCGAAATTGCATTTATTAGAGATAACAGCCAAGAACTAATTAGACTGTCTTGTCTTTGATGAATCACAAATTCTTGGTTGATTACTAATTTCCCTTCATTATCTGTAGTGTATTTTGCTGGAGTGATTAAAGTGCAAAGAACATGGTCTTCCAGACCATAACCTCTGATTGATGTCTCAATTTGAAATTTCCAGAGAATTAAATTTGACTCATCGAGTTGAATGTTGATGAGTTGAGTTTGTGGCTTGATTATGGATTTGATAAGTTCTTGAGTGGCATTTTGTTGAGAGGTGGTGGTTCTTGCATTTGAGGAGATTGAATTATCAATATTGCCTTCAACGATTTGAGGTGTGTAGCCTTAGCTACAAAATGATGAGTATTTGCAGATTGTGGTCTAAAGGTGAGGCACGGTAGTTTTAGTTGATCGAAGATACTGAATTCATATCAAGAAATCAAGATTCTTTGAATAGAATCAAGATTTAATAGAAAAATAAATTTGAGAGTGGGTATTCAGGAAAAGGCGAGGCTAGATGAAGAGAAATATGATTCTCTGATAGCAGCCGAAGTGCAGCCGATCTTCAGATGATGAGTTCACCTCTGATGAGGATTATGGCACGGCACTTTACTATTGTTAAGCAGTTTTCTTGCTCTGATACCAAATTAGAGTTTTGCAGAAAGAAAAGTGTAACTTGTATTGAATGGTAAAATGCAGAATAATATTACATAGCTGATATGCAGTTATTTATAATATACAAGTTGTAATGGGCTGAATGAAGTGATACAGCCCATATACCGCAATGTATAATAACATATACATCATTACTTGTTTTGTTTTCTAATAGCGACACTTCTATAAAATACTATCTAAGGCACTTTGTGATAGGCTTAAACCAATTATTGAGAGTTTGCTTTCATTCAATCGGTTTTCCTTTGTTAACAACAGAAGCATTATAGAAGGCGTATACTCGCGCATGACCATGCTTAAGGTTTTAATCAAGAATGAAAAAAATGAATGTGCATAAAGTGGATCTTCACACAAGGCATACGATACAGTTAATAGGTATTTCATCATCCATATGAGGAAAGCCATGTAGTTTCCCAGCTAGCGATTGATTATAATTAATGAATTAATAACCACTCTATCTTACTCTGTATCGTTTAAAGCCAGTCCACAGGGATATTTCCAAGGAAATCGAGGCATCATACAAGGTGACGCGTTGTCACCCTATCTCTTTACCATTGCAATGAAATTCTAACATCGCAAATGGATATTAAAGTTCAACGAGGAAAAATCCATCCTATTTATGATTTAGAACCAAAAATTACACTTCTTATGTGCGTCGATGACTTACTCATTTTTATGAAAGCAGATACGATAAAAGCTAGAGGGGTCAAAATAGTTTTGCTTAAGTTAGAAATTGTCAGGCTGCAACTCAATGCAGTGAAATCAAAGGTAATTTTCAACAAAGAAAAGTGAAAAATCAAGAAGAAACTTGCGAGTTTCTATGAATTAGTCGAGGAGAGATGCCAATAAGATATTTGGCACTACCACTATCGTCATGCTATATAAAGATAAGGATTATATCTATTTGATAGAACAAAATAGACAAAAGTTTGAAGGGTGGGTTATCAAACTTTTAAGTTTTGCTGGTAGAATCCAATAGATAAAAGCCATAGTCCAACCTACAGTGTTGTTCTGGATGCAGAACCTTAAACTTTTAGTTAAAATAGTAAAAAAAAATAAACAAGTTGTGTACTGGTTCCCTTTGGAGGGAAAATGAATCAAAATACCTTGGTAAGTGTTTTACTCAACTAAAGAGGAGGGTACATGTAGTAGATCAACAGTACAGTGTTAAGGACGGTAAAAACCCGTAAAATCAACCATAAATAAATTGAGTGAATTAATTAAATAAGGTAGGATTGAAATTGAAAATTTTATAAAAGTTGGAATTTGACCATGAAAAATTATTTTGTTGCATTCATAGCGAAATTCTGATCTATTTTCATATATAATATGCTGAAAACAATGCTCAAATGAAGAAGTTATGAGCGTTTAAAGTGTTCAGATTTAAATTAATTTAGTTCGAACTCAAATTTAAATGAGTGCTTAAATTTAGGGTTTGAATTTCAAAAATTAACTATAGGTTTACATGGTGGTTAGGTAAATGTTAAGTTAAACATTAACGTTAAAAGTTAATTAGGGAAGTAAACGAGCAACGGAAACAAATCAACGCTCTCGAAATAAAAGGAGTGGTCAACCCATATAACCCAACCAGTCGACCCCTAGCGGTCGACCAGTCAAGCATAGGCGGTCAACCACTACCTCTCAGTGGCGGCTAGGGTTTTGTCATGTTAAACGGTCTAGATTTATCCATTTTTGATCTAGTTTCATCCTACGGTTCTGGTACGTTTCAACTACTATAAATAGAACCCTATCCTCTCCACTCTTTATTTAAATATTCGAGAACTCTACGAACCTCTATCGTTTTCTCTCTTCAGTTAGATTCAGAAATTCTATTAGGGACTTAGGTAAGGTTTCTAATCCTTTTCTAGTTATTATTTTAATGCATTTTCTTCTCCTCTAACCTCTTTGAATCTAACAAAATTATATATACCCATCCTTCGCTATGTATATATATCAAAAGAAGCAGATCTGGAAAAAAGTTGCTTTAGCGTTGTAAATCCATACAAGAAAAGCTAAAGATAATCGGTGAGTGGAAACCTTAGTATTTTAATTTCAGTAATTAGTTAGTATATATCTATGGATTTGAATATGCCTTATGGATTTTGTGATTGGAAAAAAAATTAGATAAAATCCCCTAAAATTCCTTTTTATTTTGAAATGTCAATTCTAGATAGAAATTCTCAATTATATATGTTAATTTGATTGAATTTATATTATTTCTGCAATTTTTGATAATTTCATAGTCTATTCCATTTCTCCTCCTTCTTTGATTAAAATTGTGATTTTTCAATAATAAAATAAGGGAGTAGAGCATGAATGTTGTTCGTAGTTTACACCACTTATTCCATACAAAATTCCTTCATTTATTTCTATATAAAAGAGGAGTTGAATATAATATGAAGTTAGGATTGCAATTCCTATTGTTTAGGATAGTCCATTGGATTGATGTAATAAATGGGGTTCTATTTCTATTTAGAAGTCTATTTATTGCAGTTTTGGATATGAATATTTAATCCTTGTTATGGATATTGAAATTTGGAAAATCTAAAGTGAAAGGACTTGTATTAGTATTATGGTTAAATGAATTGACATTTAATGCTAGTTTAGGACATATGAACCGCACGCTTAAAATCTAATAGACACAAATATATATATATATATATATATATATATTTATTTTTATTAGCACAATAAAGTATAATTATAGCGTATAATTATGTAGTTATTAGGTAATAATTACCATTGATTCCCCCTTAGGAAGATAATTACCTTTAAGCCCTTAATTATGAAACGGTGAGATGAGTATTATATATAGAGAATATTTGAATTATGGATAAGTCATAAGGATGCGAGGTCAATAAAGTTGCACGACAGAAGTCTGCCCTTCACTTTGAGGCTGCTAGCAGTTATGTACACTTTCTTTTAATGTGAGATGTATCCTATGATAAATATTTGTGATGACATGAAGTTGGTCCCAAATTCTATAGGGTAAATATACCCAACTAATCTGGCTACCAGTTCCTATAATAGTCAGACTAATGTGAGACGTTAGTATGAGTATGAGCCATAATATGAACGGCCTGCTTTGGGGTCTTGAGGTATTAAGTTATTGTTTGAGGGCCTGCCCCTTTTCCCAAATGAAGTATTAGACGGCCAATGGGCTAGTTATTTGGCACGATAGGTGGTATTTCGATAAGGATCTGCTTCGGGATAAGGTATTAAGTGACTGATTGAGTATCCACCTTACCATAAAGAAGTATTAAATGGCTCAGGATATTCGATGTGATGTCAGCTAGATAGTCACCATTGAGGGGTCCGCCTTGGGAATAGGTATTAAATGATGAGATCTGCCTCAACTGAGGTCTTAAATGGCCAGAGTCTGCCTATTTTCCAATAAAAGGTATTAAGTGGCTTGGGTACTATCTCTTGCATTGTTAGATATTTTTGACATGGAATTTGGGTTATGGGATTTAGAAACCTGCTTCGGGAATGGAAGGTATTAAGTAGTTGATCCGGGACCCATCTTCATTCCTTATTAGAAGTATTAAATGGTTTCATATACGCAAGACATTTTCTTATTTTAAAATATACAACCCAAGTACTGAAATGGTAAGACTCGAGGTTTTTATTCACCGGATGTTTTTTTATTCTGACTCCTTCCCCATTACAACATGGGTTAAGGACGGAGTGATGACGGTCACGATGCTTGAAGATGGAGGGGCTTAATCTTTTGGAAGTTATTATTATCTTTTATGATTTTTAGGTTGTACCCATGTATTTTGGATAGTTGATGTAACAGATTGTACTTGGCAGTTTGATAATGTTTTGTATTATGACATTTCAAATGGTTTTTAAATAAATGGGTACAATTTGCTATTATGTTTTATTTCATCTGCTATGAGTTCTGAAATAATAGTTATTGCCCTGTATTGTTACTACTTTTTCTAACCAACTGCCAGCTTAGAATGGATCTAAAGTTTGATGGTCCTTTCTGGGTCGAAATTAAGGCATGTTTCGTGGTGGGTTGTTACATTTGGTATCAGAGATTAGGTTACCGGATCAATGAGGAAACTAAACGTATGAATGGCGTACTTGTTATTTTTGAAAAAGTTTTTCAAAAAGGATTTTCAAAAATTCTTACTATATATATATAGACACACACACCCCTCTATTTCTTTGAACATACGCGCGCACACTAAGCAACCATTTTCTCTCAGTATATAATACTATCTTGGGAAATCATCACTAAAGATTTAACCTACAGATTGTTGATATGGCTGATAATCAATATTCTTCTAAAACTGGGATCCCTACTGACGGAAGACCTCATATTCATGGAATGCTCGAATGGTTTAAACAATATCTTAGGACTGTAAAGCAATTTCCTATTCCTCCAGCTGCACCGGTGGCACCGGCTGCCATGCCTGCCGATGCAACACCCCATCCTATTGACTTTCCTAAATTGTGTAAGGACTTTTTAAATATTGGAGGGAAGACATACTTTGGAACCGAGGGTTATCTGGAAGCTAAAGCATGGGTTAATGACTACAAGAAAATATTTAGAGAGCTTAGTTGGGAAGATTAGCTAAAGAGAAGGATGGCGGCTTGGCACCTCAAAGGAAAAGCTTTAGATTAGATGAACTTGGTGATTGAGGAAAACGTTGGAAGGATTTTCTCATAGGATGAATTCAAAAACAGATTTGAGATAAGGTTCATGTCTAAAGCAGAAGTGAGTCTACAACTGAAGAAATTCATTCGGCTGAGGCAAGGAGACTCCACTACAAAGGAGTACATAGCAAAGTTCACAAAGGTGGCTAAATTTGGGATGAGCTTGGTAGATACACTTATAAAAAAGGCCACGAAGTTCGTGAAGGAACTAAATTCCCCATTGAGAGAAATGTTGTTGACCCAAGTACCCATTAGCGCCACATGTGAGATGCCGGTGGAGATGGAAATGCTACACATAGCCGATGTAGACAATAAGGAGGAAAAAAAGGAGAAGGATGCACTTACCCAAAAGCAAGGAGGGTCCAAGAAGGGAAGCTTTTGGGCTGACAAGAAGTTAAAGGGGTAGTTTAAGAGGGATGTAAGGTGTGCAAGCGATGTCAGAAGAAAGGTTGTGAGGCTAAAGATTGTAGGATGAGTCCGATGAAGGAAACTTTAAAGGGAAGTGCATCAATTGTCACGAGGAAGTGCATCTCAAGAATTAATGCCCTAAGTTGGAAAAGGAAGGATCAAGCGGATAAGCTTATGCTATTGAAGCCATCCCCTATTGCAAGTAGAGCATCGAGAGACCAAGGGAAGGAAGCATTAGAAGGTATAACTCTCATTTTAGGAGATACAATTCATACCCTATTTGATTCAGGGGTTTCACATTTCTTTATAGCTAGGAATGTAGTAAATTTCTTAAACCTTCAAACCTAGATTGTCACCAGCCCAATAGTGGTCTCTAATCCTATTGGGGGTTCGACACATCTCTCTTTTATTTGCAAAGATATAGTGTTGGAAACATGTGATGTTGATTTCATATGTGATGCGTACGTTCTAAATTTTGAGGGGTTTGGACTTATATTGGATGAATTGGTTAGCATATTATGGAGCAATTCTTAATTGTGATAAGAGGGTTGTACGATTAAAAAGTTGCAGAGGCCGTGACCTAGAAATTCCTTGTATACCCTAATATTTAGTCGAGTTAAGCCATATATACTCACTAAATCTATCTGTTGGAGAGTTTTCATCCATACCCGTAGTTTTTGAATTTCCCGATGTCATTGAGGAAGTCTCGGGTCTCCCACCCCAAAGGGAGATCGAGTTCCAAATGGATTTGGAGAAAGACGCAAGGTCGGTCGCCCTACCTTTAAGACACGTGGCCCCTAAAGAAATAAAAAAATTGGATAAGAAAATCTCCGAGCTATTAAAGAAAGGATTCATCCATCGAAGTACTTTGGAGTGGGGAGCCCCTGTTGTCTTCGCTACTAAGACAGACGGTTCATTAAGACTTTGCGTCGACTATAGAGAACTGAACAAGTTAACAAGGAAGAATATGTACCCTTTACCTAGGATAGACGACTTATTCGATCAACTTGGAGGAGCTAAAGTCTTTTCTCAACTAGACTTAGCAACTGGATTCGATCAGTTGAGGATTGCAAAAGAAAGCAAATCAAAGACTACATTTCTCACACAAGATGGACTCTAAGCGGGAAGTGATGCCTTTAGGATTGACGAATGCCATCACATACTTTGTGGATTTGATGAGTAAGGTATTTAGGGGGAAATTCAATAAATTCGTCGTTGTGTTTATAGATGATATTTTGGTTTTCTCCAAGGGTAAAGAGAAGCATGAGGACTACCTTAAAGAGATATTAGGAACCTTAAGAAGGCACTGCTCAAGGCAAAATTTGCTAAATGGCACTTTTAGAGAAAATAAGTTAGATTTCTTGGGCATATTGTTTCTGAGCAAGGGTTAGCCATAGACCCCGCTAAAGTGGAAGCTATTCAAGGATGTAACACTCCTAGAAGTGCATCGGAGGCTAGAAGTTTTCTCGGGTTGGCATGCTACTATAGAAAGTTCATCAAAAACTTTGCAAGAATAGCAGCCCCCTTAACCTATTTGACTAAGAAGTACTTAGTCTTTTCTTGGGACATTAAATGCACTAAGGCATTAGAGAAGCTTAAGGGGTTATTGACTAGTGCACATGTGCGTACTATTCCCGATGGAACCAGACCATTTACGGTTTTCATAGATGCTTATGGCATAGGGTTAGGAGTAGTTCTAATGCAAGAAGGAAAAGTAGTTGCTTATGCTAGTAGGCAATTGAAGGGTCATGAGGAAAATATCCAGTTCACAACTTAGAATTGGCAGCTATCGTCTTTACCGTGAAGATGTAAAGGCATTAACACTTGGGCGAAAGGTTTGAGTTATTCACTGACCATAATTCACTCAAATAGCCATTTTCCCAAAAAGATTTAAATCTTAGGCAGCGGTGATGGATGGATTATATAGCTTCGTTTGACTTTAGTATTCAATACACGCCAAGAAAAGGGAATATAGTCACCGATGCCCTTAGTCGAAGGCACACAACCTTAGGTGCTATATATGAATGGAGGCGGTTGGAGTTCCTCTCAAATTTTAACTTCCAACCGCCAACAGAACCAGTCTAAGGGTTTTTAGCAGTTATGGAGATTAGGCTAGCCTTGATAAACCATATAAGGCTAGAGCAAGTGAAGAATGAGAACTTAGTAGAGATTTTGAAGAAGCAGGGAGAGCATTTTCCTTATGCTAATGGGTACTTAGTGGATGAGAAAGGATGCTTAAGTTGAGATGGACGCTTTTGTGTCCTAATTGTTGATAGTTTGTTGAGAGAGGTGCTTATGGAATGTTACCACTCAAAGATGATTATTCACCTCGGAGGTGATAAGATGTACAAGGATATGAAGATGATTTTCTTTTGGCCTGGAATGAAGGAGAGTGTAGCTGAGTTTATTGCTAAGTGCTTGACATGTCAGAATTAAAAGCTGAGCAAGGGAAGCTTAGAGGATCACTATTACCATTGGAAATTCTGACTTGAAAGTAGGAGCATATTTTGATGGATTTTATGGAAGGATTGCCTAGAAGTCAAAGGAGTAATGAATCTATTTGGGTTGTTGTGGATGGACTCACTAAAAGTACCCATTTTATTTCGGTTAGGAACAGTAGAACTGCCACTTGTCTCGCACAGATCTACATCAAAGAGGTGGTTCGATTGCATGGAATTCCTATGAGCATAGTTAGTGATAGGGACCTCTTGTTCACCAGTTAGTTTTGGAGGAGCCTACATGCATCTTTGGGAACTTCTTTGAATCTTAGCACTGCATATCATTCATAGATTGATGGTCAAACGGAGAGGGTAAATAGGATTTTGGAAGACTTGTTGAGGGCTTGTGTTTTGGATTTTGGAGGACATTGGAGCAACATCTACCTTTAGTTGAGTTCACGTGTAATAATATTTATCAAGCAACGATTGGTATGGCCCCTTTTGAAGCACTTTATGGAAGGCCATGCAAATCACCAAGTTGTCGGTGCGAAACCACTAATAAAATATTGCTTGGACTCGATTTGATCCGTGATACCATGGAAAAAGTAGAGTTGATCAGGCAACGAATGAAGGCAGTGCAAGACCGTCAAACATCTTATGCGGATAGAAGAAGGAAAGAGCTTGATTTTGAGGTTCGTGATATGGTATTTGTCAAAGTCTCCCCTCTTAAAAAAGTGGTTAGGTTTGGAAAATCTTGAAAATTGGTGCCTAGATTCGTTGGGCCATTCAGAGTTTTGGAAAGGATAGGAAAACTTGCTTATCGCGTAGAGCTTCTAAACAGATTGACAGGAATCCGTAATGTTTCCCACGTTTTTCACCTTAGAAAATGCCTTCATGACACCGCTATTAGAGTTGAGCCTGATCAGTTGAGGGAATTAGAGATGGAGCCAACAGTAACCCGTGCCACCATACACATTATGGAGCACGAAACTAGGAGACTCCGCAAAGAAATAATTAGGTCGGTCCGAGTACAATGGGGACACAACCCGGTGAAAAGCACATGGGAAACTAAGGAGAAGATGAAGATCACTGGTCCAGAACTTTCCATTGTTAAATTTTCTCTCCAAAATTAAGATTTTGGTTGCATCGTGGTTGCTAGATTGGATGGTAGGAGATAGTTGCCACACTTTTTCATAATCACTTTACACTCATGTAGAAATTTTTATGCATGTTTAGGGTAATTGCATATATACTTGCATGATACGATTTATACACTCACGTTAGGACTGAGCTCAATTTAGTATGTCTGCAGTATAAAATCACATTGCACTTTGGTTGAGCAGATGGTTGTGTAGATAAATTGGTCATGTAAAATGGATGTTATTGCATGTTATACTGTTCGCCCCTTGAAAGATTTCAGGACGAAATCCTTTTTAAAAGGGGAAGAATGTAACATCCTGTAAAATCAACCATAAATAAATTGAGTGAATTAAATTAAATTAGGTAAGATTAAAAATGGAAATTTTATAAATTTGGAATTTGACCACGAAAGTTATTCCGTTGTGTTTGTGGTGAAATTCTAATCTGTTTTCATATATAATATGCTGAAAACGAAGCTCAAACGAAGAAGTTTTGAGCATTTGAAATTTTCAAATTTAAATTAATTTAGTTCGAATTCAAATTCAAAAGAGTATTTAAATTTAGGGTTTTATTTTCAAAAATTAATTGTAGTTTTACTTGCGGGTTAGGTAAACATTAAGTTAAATAATTAACGTTAAAAGTTAGTTAGGAAATAAAATAAACAAGCAATGGAAACAAATCAACACTCTCGAATTAAGAGGAGCGGTCGACCTATGAGACCCAACCGGTCGACCGCTAGTGGTCGACCGCTAGCGGTCGACCGCTGCCTCACAGTGGTGGCTAGGGTCTTATGATGTTAAACAGTCCAGATTTATCAATTTTTGATCTAGTTCCATCCTACGGTTCTGGTATGTTCCAACTCCTATAATAGGACCCTATCCTCTCCACTTCTTATTTACAAATATTCGAAAACTCCGTGAACCTCTACCATTTTCTCTCTTTAGTTAGATTCAGAAATTATATTAGGGATCCATGTAAGTATTCTAATCCTTTTCTAATTATTCTTTTAATCTATTTTCTACTCCTCCAACCTCTCTAAATTTAACAAAATTGTATATATACCTATCCTTTGTCGTGTATATATATCAAAAGAAGTAGATCTCGAAAAGAGTTGCGTTGGTGTTGCAAATCCATACAAGAAAAGCTAAGGATAATCAGTGATGGGAAACCTTAATATTTTTATTTCAGTAATTGATTAGTATATATCTATAGATTTGACTGTGCCTTAGGGATTGTGGCATTGCGAAAACAAAATAGATAAAATCCACCAAAATTTCTTTTTATTTCGAAATGCCAATTCTAGACGGAGATTCTCAATTATTTATGTTAATTTGATGGAATTTATACTGTCTCTATAATTTTTGATAATTTCATAGTCTAATCCACTTCTCCTCTTTCTTTGATTCAAATTGTGAATTTTCAATAACAAAATAATGGTGTAGAGCACAAATCCTATTCGTAGTTTACACCACTTATTCCACACACAATACCTTCATTTAATTTTGTGTAAAAGCGGAGTTGAATAGCATCTGAAGTTAGGATTGCAATTCCTATTGTTTAGGATATTTCATGGATTTGATGTAATAAATTAGATTTCTATTTCTATTTACAAGTCTATTTATTGCAGTTTGGGATATGAATATTTAATCCTTGTTATGGATATTGAAATCTTGGAAATCTGAAGGGAAAGGACTTGTATTAGTATTATGGTTAAAGGAATTGACGTTTAACGCTAGTTTAGGTTGTATTAACCGCATGCTTAAAAGTTACTAGGCATAAATATATATATTTATTTCTATTAGCGTAATAAACGTATGATTATAGTGCATAATTGCGTAGTTAGTTAGGTAATAATTATCATGATTCTCTCTTGGTAAGGTAATTAATATTTTAAGGCGTAATAAGGAAGATTCCTTGTAAGGCCTTAATTATGAAACAGTGAAATGAGTATCATATATGGAGAGTATTTAAATTATGGCTAAGTCATAGGGATGTGAGGTCAGTAGAGTTGCATGACAGAAGTCTGCCCTTCACTTTGGGGCTACCAATAGTTGTGTACACTTCCTTCTGATGTGAGACGTCTCCTATGATAAATATTTACGATGATGCAAGGTTAGTCCCAAATTCTATAGGCTAAATATGCCCAGCTAATCTAGCTACCAGTTCCTACGATAGTCAGACTAATGTAAGACGTCATTATGAGTATGGGCCATAATACGAAGGGCATGCTTTAAGGTCTTGAGGTATTTATTGATCTTTTGTGGGTCTGTCTCTTTTCTCCAAATGAAGTATTAAATGGCTAAGGGGCAAGTTATTAGGCACAATAGGTGGTATCTCGATAGGGGTCCGCTTCGATAAGATATTAAGTGACTGATTGAGGGTCCGCCTTTCCATAAAGAAGTATTAAGTGGCTCAAGAGATTCCAAGCGATGTCTGCTAGATAGTTACCATTGAGGGGTCCGCCTTGGGAATACATATTAAAAGATGGGATTTGCCTCAATTGAGATCTTAAATGGTCAGAGTCTGCCTATTTTGCCAATAAAATGTATTAAATGGCATGGGTACTATCTCCTGCATTATTAGATATTTATGATGTAGGATTTGGATTATGGGATTTAGACACCTGCTTCGCGAATGTAAGGTATTAAATTTTTGATTGTGGACCCACTTCCTTTCCTTATAAGAAGTATTAAATGGTTTTATGTACGCAAGACATATTCTTATTTTAAATTATACTGCCCAAGTACTGAAATGATAAGACTCGAGGCTTTATTCACCAGACGTTTGTTGTTCTGACTCCCTCCTCATTACAACACCGGTTAAGGACGGAGTGATGACGGTGACGGTGCTTGAAGATAGAGTGACTTAAGCTTGTGGTAGTTATTATTATCTTTTTGAAGTTTTATGTGGTACCCATGTATTTTGGATAAATAATGTAACATATTGTACATGACAGTATTGCTCTGTATTTTTACTTCTTTTTCTAACCAATAGCCCACCTTAGAATAGATCAAGTTTTGATGGGCCCTTTCTGGGTCAAAATTTAGGCCCGTTTTGAGGTGAGCTGTTACAAGGACAAGGCAAGATATCTTGCTATATTAAGTATATCGATGATATTATGGTCATGCTGGAAAGAACGTAACAATAGGATTTTTAATGATTCTAAAATAGCACAGATTTTGTCATCAAATATATGGAACAGACAACAATGATAGTGATAACCCAATCCAAAAGGAAATCTGGCACATTTGACAATATCATTAAATGATGGACTATACCTGAAGGCTCACCTCATGGCAAGGTTGTTTCGGGAATATGTCATTTTAATAGTGAGCTAAAGAGTAATTTTGTTCTGCTAACTGGAGGAGTGGATTTATAAAAATTTCTAGCATCATCAGCAATGGCACCGACAAGCAATAGGGAGAGTAAGTAACAAACTTACACAATGCACAACAGAAACATTATAGTGTATAAAAGTTACAAAATACTTGAACCTATTTGGCCCCATTAAGTGTTCACTGGTGCAATCAAGACATGCTCTCATGATTTCCAACCAAAATAGCATGGTGTAAACAGTTCACAAAATTTATTTGCAACCTAAAAAAGAAGAACAACTATGTTAAAAGCTTAGAGATGAGGGGTAGAAAAGAACAGAGAAGTATAGTCATCTTCTTACTAGACGAAGGTCAGAGATCACTCGTTGAGTCGTATTTGAACTGCCATCAACACATGCAGGGTTAAACCAATGGCTATGCCCAGTAAAAGCACAAATCTACAAAATTATGACGATTTAATGATTGGACTGCATCACAAAGGAGCTTATGGACATAATAACTCTGTAATAATGTCGGAACTAACAGACAATTGCAAATATACATAGATCTAGCTAAATAAATATAAAGTTCATGAAACCAACTGGCAAGGGACTAAATAAAGATGTAATAGAGATGTTTTTAGAGGAAGAACATACAAGGAGGGAAGAAAGGTGTGCAATTCATGCGGTGCGATAGGAGGAAAATGATGCCATCGAAAAGGTGATTAGGGTGGAGAAGATGAAGTATCAAAAAGTCATCTCTGGACAGTTCAAAATAAGAAGGAATTTAATAGCTGAAGTGTTTAAATTAAACTTTGATAAATGCACCACATTAAGGACTCTATTTTATCCAATCTTTATTTTACCCATGCCCCTTCCTTCCTTAATTCAATTTACCACGTCTATTTATTTCATGCTACCCAAACATTTATCTATTTTTTTCACCACCTCTATAAATTTTCAAATTCATTTGTACCGCCTTGCCTCCTCAAAGAAAGCTCGCTGTTTCAATGAAGAAGATTAAGGAAACATCATTGCACCCAACCTCTTCGATTACAACTTCATCGCAAGGTTTGATTCTTAAATTATTGTCGATTTTTTAAATTTTTTTTGAATGCAATACATGGAATATGGTAAATTAAGAAATTAATTTGTAAATCATCATTTAAAAATCATCGACTTATCCATTTCGAAACTAATTGAAAACCTTAGTTTTTTTAATCTGTTATGATTTGGCAGTATGAAATATTTGATAATATTTTTCACAAATATTCATACTGCCGAATGGTTCATAATTATAATGGTTTGTTTCCGGCGGTGCAAAATTAGTTGAATATGTTGAACGGTCGGCCTTGTATTGTGGTTTGAAATGTTTCTATTTTATTAAATCTACTGCTATATGACAATATGAAATTTTTGATACTATTTTTTGTATTCCATACTATTGAATGATTAAGAGTTGTTATATTTTGTTTCATACGATAGTGAAAATTTAGTTGAAGGTATTGAAAGGTCAGCTTTGTACCGCCGTATGAATTCCATTTATTTTTTATAGAGGATGTTTAGTTGATTTTACATTGATAAACATATTTCTATGGTTGGTGATGTCATGCAAATGAACGTGGAAAGAGACCGATGATCGCATCTTACATGTATTTACAAGGAAAATGGTGGTCGGGATACTAAGTATGTTGATGCTATTCAGCTTGTAGTAGATTGGTTAGGAATTGTAACCGACAAAGTTAGAGCGGAGACCGATGGTGCATATGGAATATGTATACACTGGATAATAGAGAATTATAGAGGTAAAGCATCGATGGAGGGAGCTAGTAATGAAGATTATGATGGAGTTGCACATGCATATATTTTATACATGTTAGGTTGTATGGTTTTTTCTAACAAGTCAGGGACGAGAACATCGATCTACTATCTTAATTTGTTATTAGATTTGCGTACCCAAAATGATCAATCTTGGGAAATGCCTATACTACCTTATTTATATCGTCGGTTGGGGTTTGCTTCTCTATCTGATGTGAAGCAAATAAGTGGTTGTTTATCTCTTTTGATGGTAATGCACTTTACTTATTGTTTTTCCCTCATAGGTCTTTTAAATTAAATATTAATTACAATATTATACATTACTTAGGCTTGGATATATGACCATTTTTTGATGTTACAAACATCGGCACTTAATGAAATTTTTCGAGCCAATGAACCATTATTGGAAAAATGGAAGGTCTTAACATTTTTTGGTGATCCTGCACAATCTGTGATTCACATTAGAGAGCTACTTGATGACTTAAACCGGATGATATAAGTTTAACGATTTTATTTTATAATTTTGTATAAGTACAAAACTTTATGGTTACATGGTATATGCTTACAGGTTTATTGGGATTCGTGCAACCAAATTGAAGAAGTTGGTTTCTACAGTAGTATAATGCTTTGTTTTGACATAGCCGAACCATATTATCCAGATAGAGTTCTCCGTCAGTTGGGTCAGATTCAGTATATATATATATATATATCAAAAGCTCCAATGACTCATATACCTTGGATGAGGATCACATGCAAACCAGTATAGAATTCGATATGATAATGACCACCGGTATGCACATAATTAGTAGGATCATGTTCTTTACGGTAATTCACGTTCACCCACTATTACAGAAGCATGGGATTGCATTGATGACTACTAGAATTGGTTTCATCCAATTTCTCACTCATATGTCTAAAGTTCAAAGATGAAGCATAGAGTAAATTCAAATGTTTAAGCTGAAGAACTGGAAAGTATAGTTATATACCTTTGTTATGGGTTCTAGTTTTACATAGATTTTAAATTTTTTTCCATTTATAATTCGTAGAAGAAGGCAATTAAAATTGGCTATAGGGATACTTGATAAAAACATTACTGAGAAAGAGAAAATTGTAGAAGTGCTATGTGCAATGGATGTGAAAACTAACAATATTTTGTCACTGGAGTTGAAAGGGCGGAGTTCTCAAAAAGCCGAACCAAGAACCAAGCATAAGCACGACCTCGGATTTGTACTAAAGAGTGAAGGTAATTGATAGATGATATGTGCTACTATATTTTGTTACGTACTATATTTTTTTTGTATATGGAATGGAAAGCATTTTCGTTTGTGTAGTGTTTGTTGTATTTTGGTATACGATAGTGTATATTGTGTCAACAAAACTATGTTATGAACTATGTTGGATGGATGATGATGGTTTATTTTAGTGTATTTTGGTTTAAAAAATTGATGTATTAGTAGAAGATATATTGTAGTTTGATTTATTTTGGTGTATGCATTGATGTTATAAACTATGATGATGTATGTTGATGGTTGATAGACTATATGTTGTATGATGATGCATGTTGGTGGTTGATAGATTATATCTTGTATGGTGATGCATTTTGATGGTTGGTAGATGGTATATGTACTGTGGTTTTAAAAAATTGATTTACAGTTCATACGGCAATACAATTTAGTGTACCATTTGAGTTGCACGGCACCATAACACTGTATGGTAGTATACAATCGATCAAAAACTTGGCAAAAAAACATGCTTTAGTCTTGTTTCATATGGCAGTACAGAGTTAGAGTCTATTTTGAGTTGGATGGCGCCATAACACCATATGGTAGTATAAAATCGACAAAAAACTTGACAAAAAACATACTTCTATCTTGTTTAAGAAAGAAGTATAGAGTTATAGTCTTCTTTGAGTTGAATGCTCCATAAAACCGCCCAGTTGTGCACAATCGAAAAAAGAACTTGGAAAATGATATCTCTATCTTGTTTCAGACAGCAGTACAAAGTTAGAGTCTTTATTAAGTCGAACGGCTCTATAACATCATCCTATGTACAATTGAACAAAGAACTTGGTAAAAAGTCATGCTTCTATCTTGTTTTAGACGATAATATAGAGTTCCTTCCTTCTTTGAGTTATACGATGCACATCGCACGATTGTATATTGTCAAACAATCTGAGAGTACAAAAACCAATCTTTCTGTCTTGCTTATTCGGCAGTATAGTGTTTGTGTATTGGTTGAACTATACAAACTTACACTACCGTTCAACAACATACAATGTGTCTTCCACTTTTTATGCAGTTTTATTATATTCGAACAAATTACGAAATCATAAAGTATCATAGCATGGTATTAGTAGTACATGAATGTAACATCCTATATCTGGAGGCCCGAAGCTAAGCGCTACAGATGCTGCAGTCATCCATAGTATTAACTTCTAGTGACCAAATACGGTAATGTTAATGGTATCCAAAATATCAGAAGCACATAAATATGAAATAAAATCGTCACAGATTAAAAAAAATTTCTGGTTACATTTCAAAACAACATTTCATATCCAAGTTACATAATCCCAAACATTTCCCAGGTTTTGATCAAATATAATTATTACAAAATACGCCAAGAGCGACATATAAAGATGCCCCCTTGGTTGACCAGAGTACTATATAGTCATAACTGACTTAATTCAACACAGCGGAATAAAACAAAATAAAACAACAACTCCTAAATAGCTATTCGTCAGCCTCCTGCTCGTCTACGGAAGCTTTATTCGCCAACCTACTAAAAATCTGAAAGTCCTCAACCCTCAGCCTACTCAAATCAATTTTGAGCACCCGAGAGTTTAAGGAGAAAAACATAAATTTCGAGTCAGACATAAAGCCTGGTGTGAATAATACTATACATCTCGGTTATTTGATATTAAGTGAGACCACACCGATTAGCAGAATGGGTTTCCCCTCACTAATATCCTATTAAAACATATCTTTTACAAATCATAAACCTGCAACCAAAACTGGTTAAAACTGTAAAGCATTATCATGTAAACAAACATATCAGGTAACAAATGGACTATCTTCCGAACACTATAGTTTTGTTTGGCTAACTACTAACCTTTAGTTGACTCGGGCCTACCAGATAATATAAACAAATAATCAAACGTCCGTTAGATACTCCTCTTTCGGACGTTCTGTCCCTAACTTACTTTCTCCAGGTCAACTGATCCTAATGATTTTGCGAGCTCACCAATAATCTACCTCTGTACAAATATATTCTCTTCTATGTGTAAAATCATTTTAGTCTTACCTATGACAAAGCCCTACACACTGGAATTTTGGACAAAATTAGCTAGGGGTTAATAGCTAATGTATAGGGCGCAATCCTATACCAGTCCAATCTGGTATACAAATATCTGAGTCATTTTACTTAGGGTAGTCTTCCCTAAAATTTCATTGAAAACCTTTTTTTCTCAAATTGATTTAAACCTTTAAATCATACTTTAAACAAGAAAAATATACTCTATGCTTTACTCAAATCACCTTGCCATGTTATATATATACTTTACACAAATCTTTGTTGATGAAAACATTTTAAACCCTTGAAAGTACCCCTCTCGATCCCATTGAAAGTATCCCTTTCGAAACCAAGTAAACCCTTTTTATAACCTAGGCCGAAAGGCCAAAACATTCCTTTCTAAACCTTTCGAAACCATTGATAAACCTTTCTTTCAAAAGCTATAAAACCTTAGACATCCTATCTTTAAAACATTTAAACATTGCCTTTCGAAACCATTGGAAAATCTTCCTTTTATACCTTTCAAAACCAATAAGGAACCACCCCTTCGAAAGCTTCATTAAAACCTTTCGAAAGCATTAAAACATCAAACATTTTGAAAGCATTTGGGTTCAAGTAAAATATGTGGAAACCTTTCGAAACCATTTAAAACCAATCCATTCGAAACCTTTGGGTTTTACTTCCAACATAATAAAGGGCTGTAAAACAACTAAGTCGAAAGCACTCTTTCGAAAGAAATTCCTAAGTAAAGAAATGATGGTGTCGAAACCAACCCTTTAAAAGCATTGGAGAACCGACTAAGCTTTAAAAACAGGGTATCCCTTTCGAAACCATTTTCTTTGAAAGGTAGAAAGCGGCAGCAAAGGGGTTTCGACTCCTTCGAAAGCATTTACCTAAAACAAAGGCCAACCCATTTCGAAACCGTTCTTTAAATCTATTTGACCCAGTCGGATGCCAACCAAGTCAAAAGCATTCCTTTCAAAAGAAAAGCAGGCGCATTTTCATTTAAAAGCAAAGCCGTGTATCGACCCCCTCGGAACCCATAACTTCGACCTAGTACCTTTCGCCAAAGTCCAATTCACTATGTACCAAGTCTTTGATACTATGTGCATTGGTTTCGATGGTGATGGAGGCGGAACTACTAAGTCAGAACCTAGGTGCCGAAAGTGGCAAAACATGTATAAAGCATGTTTAAACTGATTTTTATCTTCTTAAAGTAATCTTTTCAACTAACCTGCCTTGTTTGTCAAAATATGATTGGTTGCTAATTTTCTTTCTAAAAGTGCTGCCAAAATTTCAGAAGTAAACAATTTAAATAATTTACAAAATGCTCTTCTCCTTTTATAAATATATAAAACATTTAAGTCCCATACCTTAAATAATTTTATATATCTATTAAAAAACCTAGGAAAATTCTATAAAAATTCCAGAAAATCATTTTTAATATGTTTTCCAACATATATTAACCTTAGACCCAAAACATATATAATTTATCCGTAAATTATTTTAAACCCAAATAATCATTTTCATCATTAGAAAATTAATATTAAATCTACATTAATTCAGAAATTATAAAAATTGAAACCCATCTCTAAAATATGATTTCTGATCTAAATTTAAAATCGCAAGGCATTTGGATGTCATTTAATAAGGTATTCACATCAAAACATATCATAAAACCTATGTGAATAAGGTTAAATCATCAACAAGCATATATAGACATTTAATCATTCAAAAACATGGCTTAACCTTGCAAAATAATTCGGATTGATCTTAAAACCGAAAAAAATAGAAAATATGAGATGTAGTCATTATTCACCTTAGCTTTGAGATTAAGGATTTGAGATTTGAATGGATTTGAATTGATTAACCTTCTTCCTTTAGCTTTTTCTTCCTCTTGTTCTTGCTAATGGTGGTCGGCCTCAATATTTAATTTTTGAAAATGAATGAACGTGTGAAATGAATTCCTAAGGGTTTAGGGTATTAGAATACTCTTATTCCAACTTTACCCCTCACCTATTTGCCTAATTTATTTTATTTTTACTCATCTTGAGCTTGGTTCCTAAAATCTCCTGTAGACTTTTCGAAAACTCACTGGTTAACAAGGAATCTTTATCACTTACTATGCTACTAGGAATTCCGTGCAGTCTAACTACATTCTTTATAAATAACTTAGCTAGAATAGGTGTCTTCCTAGTTAACATAACTGGAATGAAATGGGCACTCTTGGTTAATCTGTCCACTATGACCCATATACTTTCATTTCCTATATTAGATCTTGGCAACTCGTCTATAAAATCCATAGAAATAGAATCCTACTTCCATAATGAAATATCCAATGGTTGAAGCAACCCACTTGGCTTCTGATGTTCGGCTTTTACCTATTGGCAATTCAGACACTGCTTTACCCAAAAGCCTGCATCATTCTTCATACCTTCCCAGAAGAAACTCCTCTTCATGTCCTGATACATCTTAGTTCCTCCCGGATGAATAGTGAACTTCGAACGATGGCATTCCTCAAGAACATCTCTCCCAATGCTTCCCACATTCGGAACACAACCTTCCTTTCTTTCTTAACCACCCATTCTGGTCAAGACTAAAATCCTTCATGTCATCGCTCTCCGTTCCATTCCTTAACTTCCTGATCCGTTCAACTAATACTAGATCCTCCTCCTGTTTAGAAGCAAGCTTTTCGATCATTACCGGTTGAACTTCTAAATAAGATAACATAACAGATTCCCCACTAGACCCAGCCATAGATCACCACTGCACTTTACATGCCGACAATGATTCCAAATCCTTCCACTCGGCTATCATTGCCAACACTGCATTTGAATGCTTTCTGCTAAGCGCATCTGCAACCTTATTACCTTTCCCTGGTGTGTAGTCAATTCCAAAATCATAAGCAGCAATAAACTCTAACCATCTCGGATGTCTCATGTTCAGCTCCTTTTGAGAGAACAAATACTTCAACGACTTATGATCCGTATATAGCTCAAACCTCTCTCCCAAAAGGTAATGTGTTCACACCTTTAATGCAAAATCACTACCGCCAATTCCAAATCATGCGTTGGATACCTAACCTCATGCGGTTTAAGCTGTTGAGAAGCATAGGAAATCACTTTACCTCTATGCATTAGCACAACTCCTAATCCAGTTTCACATGCATTTGTATATACTACCAAGTCCTGATTCCCTTCTGGAACATCTAATACAAGTGCATGGGTCAATAAGTGTTTCAAACTCTGGAATGCTTCCTCACACTTATCGGTCCACACAAACTCCATTTCCTTTCGCGTTAGCTTGGTCATCGATGCTGCTAACCGCAAAAAATCCTTTATGAACCTCCGATAATATCCAGCCAATCCAAGAAAACTCTTTATCTCATTCACTGTCTCGGGTCTCTTCCAATTATTCACTGCTTCAATCTAAGCCGGATCTACAAACAACCCTTCTCTGAGACTACATGACCAAGAAACTTCACTTCCTTCTTCCAGAAACGACACTTCAAAAACTTCACCTTCAGCTGATGGTGCCTCATTGTCTCTAGCACCACTCTAAGATGAACTTCATGCTCCCTTTCATCTCCAGAGTATATCAAGTTATCGTCTATAAACACCAACATGAACCTATCCAAGTGCTCTCGGAAAACTCGGTTCATCAAATCTACAAAGAATGCCGGCGCATTAGTTAGTCCGAACGGCATCACTAACCATTCGTACGATCAATATCTAGTTCTAAACGCCGTCAAAGGAACACTATCCTCTGCTACTCTAAGCTGATGGAAACCTGTTGCTAAATCCAACTGAGAAAATACCTTTGTAACAACCCAAAATTTAACATGTAATAATTAATTTGTTAATTAATTAAATAATAAAATAACTTTGTGAAATTTTCAAAATCGAACCACGGAAGTTGCACCATTGTGTCCAAGGTAATTTTCTGGTTAATTTCCATATATAGAACACCAGAAACTGGGCTAATATGACCAAGTTATAAAATAAACAAAATAAGCAGAAATAAAAAGAAAAAATATATATATACATACAGGTCGACCGGCCGGTCGACCTAGGCAAGGCGGCGGTCGATCGCCTGGTCGACCAGCCTTGCTTTTGTGGCAAGCGAACGAATGTTCGTTCGAACGTTCAAGAGCCCCTAACCGACGTATTTTGCATCGTTTTAACTGATCTGGTCCCTCCGCTTCTGCATCCTATGGCCCCTATTCAGCCTATGACGTAGTTGATCCTATTCAATCTCCAAATCCAATGGTCCAAGATCCACTTCTACACCTATAAATAGACCCCTAAACCTAACACTTTTTCTCATTCTAGGTTTTCTCCAATTGGGTTCACCTTTCTAGGAAGGTGTAACGCCCCACCTCTATGCTCACAATAACAAAGAGTATTAAAGGAAATATTGTCTGTTATTACGAAGAATAAGGCTGGATAGGAGCAGCCATCCGTAGTTGGCCTTACACTAGTATTGGTTATTTCGATAGGAATGATATATATTTTTATTTTCCATCTCTTATTTATTTATTCCCATCGACATACCAAATTCCAGTATAAAACAAGCTACGATGGTTCATAATAGTTTAGGACAATATATATAAAACAACACAGATACAAAAAGAATGCGGAACACATATAACAAAAAGTCTCATATATATAATAACTGATGTCAGTTACAATACAGTTGACCCAATACATATGATACAACTACAACTGTCGACTCTGGAAGTTATATATACAAGTACATTATCGAGACACACTGACTACTACAACAAGACGAAGACCACTTCAAAAGATGTGAAAAGTCTTCATAGCTCAAACAGCAACTCAAAGCAGGAAATCTACAACCTGAAATAACTCGGGTCTGACCCGAGTATTAAATTCAAAAGAAAATAATACACAGGTCAGTCTAATCCAAACTCAGTTATTAATGTACCGAAGCAATAATAATTAAATAACAATTAGACGGCAGTCAAAATAAATCTCGTCTATCCGACTCCTCAATAAGAGAATCGGATGACAGCAGATATAACACTAAATAGTGTTAAATAACAAATCAGCAAAAATCTAAATCAAATTTCGGTGTGGCTGTAGTACACGCACGCGTGTACTGCCTCACCACTACCGCGATGAAATACACGAAAGCTCAATGAAAATCGACAACTGAGTACAAGGTCAAACCCGAGTCTTGACACTGGATTCAACTCAATGTACAAATCATAATACAACACTATCTGGATCAAATGTCATCAAGAAAGTAAAACCAAAAAGTAAAGTAACCAGACTGCAACTTCAACTTAAACGAACAGAAGACCAAACAACAAGTTATCATTCAAGTACTTGTTTAAATGGTCAAATCCAAACGACTCAATCATCGACTCTAGTAATTGGCAACACAACTAAATGCACCAGTGAAACCAATGCAAACTCAAGTGCAGTGCAAACGACAACAACAAGTGACAATAGTGAATGTACAGAACATCACTAATGAAACAAGTTCATGAGGATAGTGAATATATAGCACATCACTAACGAAACAGTGCAAATATGGTGTACAACAGAGGCACAAGGCAATTGTACCAAAACAAATGCAACAGTAAAAAGGAACAACTCAGAAATGTTCAAGGACCAAGATCGGTCGAAGCAAACAAAGTCAAAGTCCTGTAAACCAAGAATTTAGGAATTACACAAATCCCAGTTTTTTTACCAAATCCAGTAACTAACAAAGGCTTCCCAATTCAAAGCAACAGAAAGACACAAGCACAGTGCAAAAATCATGTACAGGCCAAGATGTACACAGGGCAAAATCGAATTAAAATCAAATGGACCATGGCCAACAGGTATGCTGCAAGTCCAAAATACAACTTCGAAGTTAATACTGAAAGCAATTGCAAAACCCAGTAAAATATCATCTAAAGTATCTTTGCAAAACCAACATAATTAATTCAAGACAGTGGCAATAAGGCATTGCAATTACATGAACCAGACTTAATACATGTATGCATATTTATGAATACACATACACATCTAAATCAACGAAATAGCATTAGCAATAACACAAAGGCACAAAGCACAGAGGCACGGATGAAGGTGCACAAGAACACAAATTAGCCTATATACGCAGACTGCCTCAAAATGCATTAGAAGTCTGTGTACTAAAATTTTAACCAAGAGCAAACATGCGCAGGCAAATGCTACCCACATAATAGTAGCAAAACAGTACGTGCAATCTAAACAAAAGGTAACAGAGACGGCAACCTAGGACTGTATGGTTCAATTCAACTAATCAATAGCATTTTTATTAAAACGGTCGAAGTAAACACCCTCAGTGTTAAGACCAAAGCCAACAGTAGTTCATGAAATCAGAAAGTGAAGTCAGAAATCCTCAAATGCAGACTAACCAGAATGATGTACGAAGTGCCCACGAATGTACAACAACGAAGAACACAAATCCAGACTCGAAGCAAATAAACTAGTGAACAATACAGTTCCATAATCAAGTGAAGATACCAAATACAACAGGAATGAAATAGCCTGGCGACATGGAGTCGAACAAGTCAGTAAAGATTCATCGAAACTAAAAACCACTGAATTACCAAACTCGAAGAACCTAGTAATACCAAAACAACAATCAACGTGGTTCACAAAAAAAACAATACCGAAATGAAATTACCAAGAAATCGAGCAGTTCAAAAATCAAGTAAATGACAATGTTACAACCAAACTCGAAGAACCTGGTAATACCAAAACAACAATCAACGTGGTTCACAAAAAAAACAATACCGAAATGAAATTACCAAGAAATCGAGCAGTTCAAAAATCAAGTAAATGACAATGTCACAATAGTTCAAACACTGGCCGAATTCAATACACAACTGCTTGAAACAACTCAAAGTCATCACGACAACTCATCAAGACACGAAAGGTAACCAAGTCAGAAAAACAACAACTTCCCACATAGTCGAATGGTCGACAAAACAAATAACAAAATCAACAATCGAATATGGACAAAAATCATAGGATTCGAACACTAATAAACTCAAGAAGGAATTAGATGTGAGTGGAACACTCACCTTAGCCACGAATTCAGGCAGTCGCGAGTGAAGCTACATGAAGCCCAGTTACGAGTCGAAGCCGTAGTAATCGAGGGAAGACGAGCGAAGTTCGAACCCTTGCGGCCATCGTCTTCGATTTCTATGCCCTAATTTTCAAAACGAAGAGCCAAAGTACAAATCACAGAGGAACGAACTAACTGGAAGTGATCGCAAGCAGCAGAACGACCAGTAATCGATCGGCGATCAAGTTTCCGAAGCATAATTTTGGAAGCAGAGCCGAAGCCTTAATTTTGGAAGCAGAGCCGAAGCCCTAATTTTGGAAGCAGAAACGAAGCCCTAAATTCAATCGAAGCCGCCATTTTCACAAGCAAAGGATCGGGTCGATATAGAGAGAAAAAGAAAGGGGGACGAACGAGAAGAATAGCAGGCAGCCTCCATTTTCGTTCGTTTCTTTTTTTTTTTGGTTTAGGGTTTGCCGACGAATGGAAAAAGAAAAAGATGAACGGGTTTTTCTTTGATAAAACACGACCTAAGTAGAATCAAAGAAACATGGGTTACAATTTTACATTTAAGGCCCATACAATACTAACAAATCTATAAAGGAATTTCAATCAATTTAAAAACTACCAACCGCAATTAGTCAACTAATCTAATCGTCATTTTACGCTAATAATTTAATAGCAAAACCCCGGGTCATTACAGAAGGACCCTAAACGGAATTAAAATATTATAGGTGAGTGATTGTAGTTATTTTAAGATTTCTTTAAGTCGATCGTTATAAATTAAATTATTTTACAACTCCAAGTGGATCCGGGAAGACCAAAGGAAGAGCTTAGGACCGAAGGTGAGTGATTGTAATTATTTTAAGATTTCTTTAAGTAATTTAAAATAATATGGTTTCCAATAGTTGTAGTTTTACTACGATTTTTGGAATAGCATTTTCAGTAGTTTATTTATAGTTTTTAGAATTATTTTTAGTTTATTTCCTTTCATCTATTCTTTTTAGTAATTTTAGTTTATTTCTGTTAATTATAATTTATTACTGTTAAGCATAGCTTTTTATCGATTTACAGTTTATTTACATTATTTAAGTTTATTTACTATTATTTATTTCTTATTTAGATCTTTTTTGACGTTTTGGATTTTATACAAGCGTCTATTCTCTTCATCCCCCTTTTCTTCGTGTATGGATTAGAATAAAATTAAACACAAATATGGATTATATAAGTAAGAATATTGAATGAAGAAAATAAGATGTAAATTATAAAGACTGTAATAAATAATGGAATTGGATTGTAATAAATAATGAAATTAAGACTGAAATTATGCCCAATTATGATATTAATTGGACTGAATTAAAGAGATTGGCCTATTTATAATTATGAGATGTGAATTATAAAGACTGTAATAAAATGGAATTAAGACTGAAATTATGCCTAATTACGATTAGCATTTGACTAATTAATTGGCTTATTTATAACGTAGAATTATAACTAAAAAAAGAGTAAAAGATGAAAGAGCTTATTTTCACACTTAGACCTTGGGTTAAGTATTAAGCATGATTATAACGTAGGTTATAATAATAAAAAGAATAGAATGGGGCTTATTTTAAGACTTGGGATAAATTAATAAGCGTAGAAAGTAAAATTGATAATAAAGGCTCATTTAAATAATTTATCTAAGTTAATAAGCAAAGATGAAAGTAGGACCTATACCAAATAGAATTCCCTATTAGACAAAACGGTGTCTCACATTAGTCTGAAGTGAGATGAGGGCACGCTTACGCTAAGAATGGTAGTAATTGGTCAAATAGAAGTCCAAATCACAGGGGTTTTAGATAAGGGGCGCAACTAGATATTGTTTGGATGAAGGGCTAGTACCAACAGCATTTCCCCTATTTTCTATGGATACACGGTGATCTCATATTAGCCTGAAGTGAGATGAGGGGCACGCTATGCTGGAAGTTGGCCAGTTAATAAGAAGACCCAATAGGTGGAGCAAAAGGTACCATGGGCACGGTGGCAGTTACGCGTGTGACTTTCATTCGGGTGCACAGTAATAGCTATGAGTTCCAAGCGCTTAGTATGAGTGTCTTTCGTAGACACCATTGCCTTCTGTGTAGGGAGCTATATATGTCGTCCGGATCCACAGTATTTGCTCTGTGCTTCTTTCGTAGATACCATTGGGTACTGTGTAGGGATTATGAAGCGGTTGGTCCGCAATAAGGTCTATGAAATAGCAGGCCGATCAAAAAGGGTAGAATTAGGGTCACATCCTAATTACAGGATTAGGAATTCAGCCTAATTAAAGCAAAAACCAAGGACAAGTGCAAGGAATCAAAGTTAACCTATCTTATAAATTGAGCAATATTTAATCGTACTTATTTTCAGTTTAGCACTTTCCTATTTCCTTTGTTTCCTCTATACTAGAACTGTTGTAGAGTCTATTACTTTTACTTTGCTTAAAGACTCTAGTAATTACTATCATTCACCAGACTTTTAGTCTGACCCACTCCTCTATTTCCCCTTTTTTTCCCCTTAGGCAATCAAGGTAGAGGACAATAGATTGCAGTTGCTTGGAGATTTCTTGGAGGAGTTTGCTACCATGTATTTCTTTTCTTTCAGCTTTTGTTCTTTCTATGTACTGGCTTATTATGAGGGATATTATGTACTCTGATTTTGAGACTATGAATTTTATTTCATAAGACATGATGGGTTTTGAGATATGGATGTTGTATTTGGTATTTGACTTATTTATTAAGTAATTATGAAGCTTTGTTTTAATTAAGTTATTATTTTAGTTTCCGCTTTTTTACCTATTTTTGCCTTATGAATCTTAGTCTCTGTTAGTTTCAGTTATACCTAAAACGCATCACGCCTTTTAATGTGTCCTTTTGGGTATATTAAGGGGTGTGGGGTGTTTCACTTGGTATCAGAGCCTAAGGTTACATGATTCCTAAAAATTTATTTTAAAAGTAAAGTATTTTCCAAAATAACTTGTTTTAAAAGTATTTTTCAGAAAGGAACTCTTAGAAATAGTTTTTAAGTATAAAAGAGTCTTTATAAAAAATCTCCTCAAAGTCCAGTTCAACTTTCTTTCGATTCTTTTGAGCTTAAGTTTCCTTTTCTTTGCGTAGTATGGCTGACTAGTTCAGTAGAACTACGGTACCAGAGGTGCTAGGGCAAGCGCCCAATACAACATCGGTAGGTGGAAATACCTTTAATCCACCTACACCAACCGATTTTTCTAAGCTATACAAGGACTTCACTAGCATAGGGGGCGGAACGTTTTCTGGCACAAAGGATTTCAAGGAGACACAAGCTAGGTTGGAATATATGGAGCGAAAGTTTAGGCGGTTCGGCTTGGAGGACCGACAGCGAATTCAACCTACTTATTGGAAGCTGAAGGGAGAACTTAAGGAGGTTCCTACAAGCTCTAAGAAATAGTGGTGGAAGGACAAGAAGGATAAAAGGAAAAAAAGGGAAGGCCCTCAAAAGCGAATCAAGAAAAATGGGAAATGTAAGCACTGTAGAATGAATGGTCATTACGCAAAAGACTGTAAGAAGGCAGGAATGGAGGGAAGGTGTTTCAATTGTGGACAGCTTGGTCACTTTAGTAAGTTTTGTCCTCAGAAGATGGGGCAAGGAGCGAGTGCACCTATAGCACATATTCAGGCTTTGGATGCAACACCTTCCAATAGCGGACCGGATCGAGGTAGGAAAATTTGGTTTCTATTTCTGATTTTCCCATTCAGACTCTTTTCGATCCTAGAGCATCACACTCTTTCATCTCTAGTTCTTTGGTAGATTGTTTGCACTTAGACATCTCTTTAGTAGTAGACCCCATTGTTGTTTCAAACCCCATAGGAGGATCGGCACTCTTGTCTATGGTTTGTAGGGGTTTGAAAATTTATATCCTAGGCGTAGAATTTGACTATGATGCCTATATTTTGGGATTTTCGGGGTATGGGATGATTTTGGGAATGGATTGGCTATCCATATATGGAGCTATATTATATTATGAGAGGGGAGTCGTTAGGCTAGAGACATGCATCAATAGGACTCTCGAGATTTCTTGCGACCCGCAAGGGTCAGTTATGTTGAGCTTCCTTTATTCCCTCGATTCATCATCAGAGTTAGATTTGGTTCCTGTCGTCGGAGATTTTTTCCAGACATCTTTGAGGAGGTTAGGGGACTACCCCCCTAAGAGAGAGATTGACTTCAGGATTTATTTGGCTAGCTAGTAGCATTACCCGTAGGGCATATGGCGCCTAGGGAAAGGAAGGGACTGAGCAAGCAGATTCGTGAGCTTTGGAGAAAGGTTTCATAAGAAGAAACATATCGAAATAGGGCGCGTCAGTCGTCTTCGCTACCAAAGCAGGTGGTTCTCTTCGACTTTGCATTGACTATAGAAAATTGAATAAGTTCACAAAGAAGAACCATTATCCACTCTCTAGGATAGATGATATTTTCAACCAGTTATTTGGCTCTTTAGTATTCTTCCAGCTTTATTTAGCCACTGGATTTCATCAGCTTAGGGTCGCTGATGATAACATTGATAAGACCGCATTTAGGACACCAGACGAATTCTTTGACTGGTTAGTCATGAATTTTGGGCTGACTAATGTCCCAGCCTATTCTATAGATTCGATGAACCATGTTTTTAGAGATGTCCTGAAATAAAGCTCGTGGTGGTATTCATGGTCGACATTTTGGTGTTTTCCAAGAAGTATGGAAGAGCATGTTATTCATCTAAAGGAGGTTCTTTGTATGATTCGTATTCGTCAGTTGAGAACAGAGTTCTTGAAGTATCACTTTTGAAGTGCGTTTATTGGGGCATAGAGAATGTCTACACATGATAGAGATTTAAGAGACGGTTTTGTACATTTAGGATTGGGATTATGGAAATCCAAAGAGAGGTAGGCAAAGGTTAGAGATGTACATTAAAATTCAGTAGATAAGCAGAGAAGAAAGTCCATGTGTAGGTAATTGCAGAAATTATAATTGTCTCACACAAGTGGATTTGACGGTGAAGCCTTAGAATAAATATGAGTATACAAAAGGAATAGGAGTAAAAGCCTTTAGTTTAGGAAAAGTACTCCGAGGGTAGTAAGTAGGAAGACCCACTTTATGCTAAGCCCAATAAAAATAAATTTTCGAAATTTAAAAAGTTGAAAAAAATTGTAATTGTTGGATTTGAAAATTTTATTTTTAATATTTTCTTTCAGAAAATAAACATGGGGCTTTTGAAGAATGGTATGAAATTTAAGTTGGTTTTTATATAATGAAAAATTGGAATTCTTTTTGAAGAATTATGGAGTGTGTGTGTGTGTGTGTGTGTGTGTGTGTGTGTATAGCTCACTAGTTTCATTCTAAGTAAACAAAGATTTTAAACATAAAAACCTAGAGTGTATCAAGTATCGAAAATGTAGATTACAACTTTTATTGTTGTAATAATGTTTTCGTGGAAAATAAGAGGAGCATACGCTATAACACTATTGCTATAGTAAGTGACTCTCAAGATTTTTACATAGGCATATGAGATTTATTGGTATTTATTTAATTGAATCCATACACTAGTATTTTTTTGGGTTGTAGTAACGGTGTTTTACGCAACATCCATTTTAACCCGAATAAAAATGTATTTTAAAAGGTAATTTCTAAGTATAGAAACAAAATGGTTTGTAAAGCACACTTATTATTAATAAGTATAAGGAAGTGTTTTTGCAGTTATGGAAATATTAAAACAGTTTTGAAGATGAGTTTTGAAGATGAGTTTTTCTGAAGGGAAAATGTGTAAGTTAGATATTAGAAAATATTTATCATGGAAGAATATAATTTAAAAATATTTTAATCTAGTGGAATGAAAAGAATAATGGCATGATTTTCTATGAAACCGATAAAAATGTTTTGTGCAAGTTACAAGGAATACATGAAAGAGATATGCAAGGTATGAAAAGCACCATATTTTGTATAGCCTATTTCGAAAAGTATAAAATAAGTTCATTGTAATTTCACATAAACATGAAATTCTCTTTTAAAAGGTTCATAGAATATTTTAGCTGTAACGACCCGATTTTTTGACTTCCGGAAGTCGACATCAATACACCCACTGTATCAAATGTCGAACCATCGAATGCTGGCAAACTAAATCATTAGGGTTAAAGAAGAAAGAGGTAGAAGAAGAAAGAAGAAGAAACAGAAACAATATCAGAATCTCACAATCGCAGCGGAACAATATATAATAGATAAATGAATAATCTTTAAAGCAAAGAACTATATCTGTTTATACATTACATCATCAGAGTTTACAACAACAACACACAACACTGACAGTTATAATAACCTGTCCATATGATTGAATACACAGTGGAATGATAATAATATACGGAAGTACGTCTCGCCATCCAGCTCTTCTCTTGAGCTCCACAGCAATCCATCCAGATCCTGCTGATAACCTGACTCTAGGCTGCCCGTGTGGAAAATTATGGGTACCCAGAGTTTAGAAAGGGAACAATAAACTCCAAGTCAGTCATGGGACTGGTGTGAGATCTTAAAATAGTTATTTGCACAAAGGAATAAAAAGAAATCCGCTATGCTTTTGGAAAATGAAACTACCATAAGTAAATGGCAGGTTATACAACTAAAACCGTACAGGGCGCGTATTGTTTCTTTGGATTTCCAACAAATGATCAGGCTAAGGAACTTCCTACACCACATGGGTACGCCTGTGAAGGGACGCCCCGAGAACTTAACCAGCTCTCTGCTAACACAAGGCCGAGTTACCTCACGCTTCTGGTGCAATGAAGCTGTAACTAGATAACTCCACACACGAGTATGCCATCCCCGGTCGTTACCGACCTTTATCTGAGGATCCTCAACACCAACAACCACAAAGTAATAAATTTGCAGCAACCACATAAGTTAAACATCTGGGCTCCATACCATGATACCACCTTTTTCCAGAAGGAAATGGACATACCCTGAGGGCGCTACCCCCAAACAACCTTGCCGCATCCTTCCTGTTTCGACCATTTCCGGGGTGTGAGGTTCGATGAAGTCTTGTCCCACAAAGCTAAGCCATTTCACAAAAGCCATGCTTTGATCAACCAATGATCAGCAACACATAGCATGCCACATTAGCTAATTGGGAATGTATCACTAGTAACCATCGACTACATAACCTCTGAGCTCGTATGTCTCAAAGAAGGGTGTTAAGCTAAGAGAATAAATTCTCTGCCACCAAACAGAAATGTATTTGATAGAAATCAGCTTTATATCTCAAAGTGTAATGTCAGACATACAACCATACAACTCCATCCTGGGTCTGAATGGAAACGAAGGCACTTCGAAAGAAATCCTTGCAAATCTGGATATCCACAATCCCGACCGGACTCCCCATCACATATGGAGATCTCTATACCGGAGCAACTCAGTGCAGAGACAATCGACAGGTAATCCTTTCGTTCTCGAAAATACTCGGTCTTCACCACCGTCTTCAAATGCACTCCCATTTCATCGTATCATTATTCGGAATGGGTTTTATGACTTAATGTCCTCTCCCGGCTTAACCGAATAATGAGCGCTTATTTTGAAAACAAATTCAAGTGTCGTTTCAAAGGCCAATATTGATAGTCGGTTATTTAACTATCAAACAACATTCACAACAAATTATCAAGCCTCAATAATTTCCAAACTGTTTATACTGATAGTTGGTTATTTAACTATCAAGCAATATTCACAACAATTATCAAAATTTAAATAATTTTTCCCAATTATTTATTTTCAAAATATCTTCGCAAGATATATTTTAACACTTCAACACTTTGAAAACCAATTTCAAATCACTTTTCTTTTGCGGAATAAATTTCCAAATATTGTTTATTTCCACTGAAAATTACCAAGACTAAATGCTTTAGATTTTTAAAGTAGTTTAAATCACTTTATTTAAAATACCAGTTATGAAATTTAATAATAATTTTTCAAAAACATTCTTTTAAAACAACTTTGAAACTTCAAATTTATACTTGCAAATCTGCTTTGAAAACGTACTTGGCTTTTCAGGGAAATACGCTTTTCTCTCAAACCTTTTAAAAATAAACCACTATTTATTTTTAAAACAAATTACCCATTCCATTATAAATTCCCACCGTGAATTTATATTTCCAAATATCCACTGATATACGATTTTCAAATTGATTTCCAAATATTCACTTTCGAACACCAAATCAAATTTCAAATTGATTTCTAAATTTATTTCAAACACCAAATCAATTTTCAAATTGATTTCTAAATTTTTTATCTTTTAAAACCAATTCCTTTATTTCTTCCAAACTATTTAAAAGCTGAATTTTAAATAAATTCTCCAACTTTTAGACAATATCACTTAAAATCCATTTATTAAAATCTTTTTCCCATATTTTGGAATTGATTTGATAAGATTACAAAAATCAACTTTTATACTTTTAAATTCCTTCCTTTAAATTTATCCAATTTTCTAAAATTAATTTACTCCAAATTTTCTACTTAATCCAATTTTATTTATTTCTGGTATCCTATGATACCAAAAATATATTCGGCTAAACTATAGCCTTCAAATAAATTCCATTTATCAATATAATCATTCACACCAATATAATCATTCACAGATTATAACATCACAACATATACAAATAAATTCAACAATGTGAGGAATCCAGTTGGATCCCTCCAACCTGTTTCCCTACATCCACAGATGTTAGCATAACAATTAAATACCAATTCCACTTCGAGGTGGAATATCGCGATATATGGGATTATATAATATCATCCGCTATTATGCGACGCATAGGGTCTCATCCGCTATATAATGCGGGAAATCAATTACTCCAATATATATATATATATACTATCACTACCAAACAATCAATCAATAACTGAAATTCCAATTATTTTAATTTGAGTGAGAAGATCTCACCTTTGCTTTTATTTTGCAATTCCATTTCCATTCCGGCTTGATTCTATTCAGATATTGACCTTGCTGTCTCCAAACCAACGTGCACACAAATCGAAGCCATCACGATCTCGATTTCGACTCTGACCACATGCGAATGCCACCATCGCAGGCTCGAAAGCACCTTTAGTTTGATTCTCCTGTAGACGTACGAAATGTCGCGGCTGCAAATCGAAATCGCCGCTGCACCCTAAAACCATCGAGCTCGCGACATTATCACCTTACTTTGAGTCGCCGAGCAACTGCTATCGCCTTCGTCGCATTCCCCGATTCAAGCTCTCTCGCGAGTGTGCTCGACCAACTCGCGACGCCATCGACTGACTTGAACTCTCAGTTCGATGTCGCGACATCCATCAGAGCCGCGGCGAGGCTCTCCCTCTCGCGCGCGATGCCTTGGCAGCCGCTACCGATTCCATTGATTTCGAACGAGGAGGATGCGGCGGCCATTATTTTCTTTGAATTCGATTTCTACTTCTGGTTTCGATTTGAATCTCGGCCATTAAATTTTTTTTCTCTTCGTTCTGATTTTAGTTTGAAGGGGGGAAGGAACGAGATTTCGTTTTGAATAAAGAAGAAAAGAGGACGGTTTTCTCTTTTCGGCCATTAATTTATTTTGAAGCTTACTTGTGCTTTTAATTTTTATGAACGAAAATGATTTCGTTTGTTTGAATGAGATATGCATCGTATTTTTTTTTAAACGAACGCGTGTACAATTAGAGAAAACACTTGTCCAAAATTCCTCTACGTGTTAAATTGTCTAATGCATGTGATTAGATATGTATATTTATAAATTCAATTTAAATTTAAATTCAAATCATCTCGATTACGCAACCTAAATTTTTGGACTCCTATCGAGGCACGTCACTAGGCATTTATAATGTTAAACCCCTATTTTGAACACAATGGAAAAAGTTCCGAGTCCTAATTCGATCGTATGGAGAAGATAGTTTTTTGAATCAATTATCATATGGAATTTTCAATATAAATTTCAACGCGTTTACTTATCGTACGATCAAACGATAACTCCGAATGCTACGGAAATTGAAATCCAATAATAACACACTATTACGGATCCAATGAAACTGGTTTCGTCGAATTCCGAGACTGTGCTTTGGAAGGCTATTTTTTAAATATCAATTTAAACAATATATTTTCAAACTGAACAAAACAGTTTTAAATCCAACTTTTAAAAGTTCTATTATCTCCAGTATTATTAATATAGATTTTACAAGACTTCAAATTATTTTTAACAAGCTCAAAATTGAAGATTAAATATTTTACCCAACTTCCAATAATTAAATTTAAAAATTTAATTGTCAAATAAATCCTGATATTTGAAATTCAAGTTAAACTATCTTCCAAATATTTAAAATCAATTAAATATTCTAATTTCAAATGTCCAAAATTCAGGGTCGTCACATTCTTCCCCCCTTAAAAGAATTTCGTCAAAAATATAAATGAATATAGGAAGAAAACATTTGCAGTAATTAAATAAACATGCAGTAAATATATTTTGTTCTGAATATAGAAGTAAACAGTGAAGAGTAAACTAGTAAAGGAAATATTAGTTTAAGTTAAACTATCAGTTTAAAATTTAATCATTTGTTAAATAAAAATTTTAAATGGTAGTTAATAGTTCGACCAATTCAAATATTAATTAAATCATCAAATGTTTATACAAGGTCAAAATCTGTAAAGAAGCACGCCGGTTTGGAAATATATTCATGCATAAGAAAAAGGTGAGATCATCTCACTCGCTTAATTTGTCTAGTTAACTTAAATGAATTGATTTAAATTATTGGATGTGCTTGGATGAATTTGATAATTTATATGTTGGATGATAGTATATATGATAGTGTATATATATATATATATTTGGAGTGATTGATTTCCCGCATTATATAGCGGATGAGACCCTATGCGCCGCTTAATAGCGGATGATATTATATAATCCCATATACCGCGATATTCCACCTCGAAGTGGAATTGGTATTTAATTGTTGTGCTAACATCTGTGGGTGTAGGGAAACAGGTTGGAGGGATCCAATTGGATTCCTCAAATTGTTGAATTTATTTCATATGTTGTAATGTGATTATTGATAATCTGTGAATGATTATATTGGTGATTGAAATTTATTGAAGGCTATGGTTTGGCCGAATATATTCTGGTATTTTAAATACCAGGATATATAATTGGATTTTTGAAAATTAAAGTAAAGATTTATTTTAAAAGGTAATAAATTTTTGGAAATCAATTTGGAAATAAATTTGGAATTTGATTTGGTGTTTGAAATAAATTTGGAATTTAATTTGGTGTTTGAAAGTGAATATTTGGAAATCGATTTGAAAATTGTATATCAATGGATATTTGGAAATGTAAATTCATAATGGGAATTTATAAAGGAATGGGTTATTTGTTTTAAAAATAAATATTGGTTTATTTTAAAAAAGTGTGGAAAGAAATTACGGATTTGGAATGTAAATTGAAATAAGTCAAGAAGGATTTATTAATTGATTTAAATGGATCATTTTGAAATGGAAAGTGTATTTTCACTAGAAAGCCGAGTATGTTTTCAAAGTAGCTGATAAATATAAATTGAGAGTTTTAAGGATGGTTTTAAAAAGGATACTTTGGAGAAATTATTTTCTTAAGTTGTTTTTAAATTTTTAAAGTAAAGATTTATTTGGTTAATTATTTAAGTGATTATTTTAAAAATCAAATTGAGATTTGATTTAGAAAATGGATATTTAAATAATTATACTCTATCTAATAATTTCATTTTTAAAATTAGTTTGGGCTTGAAGTTTATATGAGATATTAGTATAATATTTTCATAACTAATATTTTAGATAAAGTGTTTAAAAATAGTTTTTATCTCAAGTGTTTCCAAATATACATATACTTTTGGATAAGTGTTTTAAATTATTTTAAAGTATTCAGACTCGGCAAATCTTCAGTGGAAATAAATAACATTTGGAAATTTATTCCGCAAAAGAAAAGTGATTTGAAATTGGTTTTCAAAGTGTTGAAGTGTTAAAATATATCTTGCAAAGATATTTTGAAAATAAATAATTGGGGAAAAATTATTTAAAATCTGATGATTGTTGTGAATATTGTTTGATAGTTAAATAACCAACTATCAGTATAAACAATTTGGGAAATTATTAAGGCTTGATGATTTGTTATGAATGTTGTTTGATAGTTAAATAACCGACTATACAACTTGGCCTTTGAAATGGTATTTGAATTTCGATGCGATCGGGGGTCGGATTCCAAACGGTTATCCGAAAACCACATTGAATTTTAAAAGGTGGATCTTTTGTTTAAAAGATAAAAAGTGGAAATTTGTTGTGACTTAATTTAGAATTGAATGTATCCACTTGTTTTTTAAACTAAGCACTCATTATTAGGTTAAGCCGGGAGAGGACATTAAGTAATAAAACCCATTCCGAATAATGATACGACGAAATGGGATTGCATTTGAAGACGCTGATAGAAGACCGAGTATTTTCGAAAACGAAAGGATTGCCTGTTGAATGTCTCTGCACCGAGTTGCTCCGGTATAGAGATTTTATCACCCTTTGTGAGGGGGAGTCTGGACGTGATTAGTGAATATCCGGATTGCAAGGGCGTCTTTGAAATGCCTTCAGTTCCATTCGAACCCGGAACGGACTTGTATGGATGTATGTCTGATGTTACACTTTGAGATGTAAAGCTGGTTTCTATCAAATACATTTCTGTTGGTGGCGGAGAATTTATTCTCTTAGCTTAACACCCTTCTCTGAGACGTATGAGCTCAGAGGTTATGTAGTTGATGGTTACTAGTGATACATTCCCAATTTGGTAATGTGGCATGCTAAGTGTTGCTGATCATTTGTTGATCAAAGCATGGCTTATGTGAAGCGTAGCTTTGTGAATGAGACTTCGTCGAACCTCACAACCCGGAAATGGTCGAAACAGGAAGGATGCGGCAAGGTTGTTTGGGGGTAGCACCCTCAGGGTATGTCCATTTCCTTCTGGAAAAAGGTGGTATCATGGTATGGAGCCCAGATACTTAATTTATATGTTTGCTACAAATTTATTACTTTGTGGTTGTTGGTGTTGAGGATCCTCGGATAAAGGTCGGTAACGACCGGGGATGGCATACTCGTGTGTGGAGTTATCTAGTTACAGCTTCATTGCACCAGAAGCTAAGTAACTCGGCCTTGTGTTGGTAGAGATTCGGTTAGGTTCTTGGGGCGTCCCTTCAGAGGCGTACCCATGTGGTGTAGGAAGTTCCTTAGCCTGACCATTTGTTGGAAATCCAAAGAAACAATACGCGCCATGTATGGTTTTAGTTGTATAATCTGCAATTTACTTATGGTAGTTTCATTTTCCAATAGCATAGCGGATTTCTTTTTATTCCTTTGTGAAAATAACTGTTTTAAGATCTCACACCAGTCCCATGACTGACCTGGAGTTTATTGTTCCCTTTCTAAACTCTAGGTGCCCATAATTTTCCACACGGGCAGCCTAGAGTCAGGTTATCAGTTGTTCTGGAGCGAAGTCAGAAAAGTATGCTGTGGAGATCAGGAGGCGAGCTGGATGGCGGGACGTACTTCCGTATACTATTGTCATTCCGTTGTGTATTCAATCATATGGGCAGGTTAATATAACTGCCAGTGTTGTGTGTTGTTGTTGTAAACTCTGATGATGTATTGTATGAACTGATATAGTTCTTTTGTTTAAAGATTATTCATTTATCTATTACATATTGTTCCGCTGCGAATGTGAAATTCTATTATTGTTTCTGTTTCTTCTTCTTTCTTCTTCTACCTCTTTCTTCTTCTACCTCTTTCTTCTTTAACCCTAATGGTTCGGTTTTCCGGCATTTGATGGTTCGGCATTTGATACAGTGGACGTATTGATGTCGACTTTCGGGCGTCGAAAAATTGGGTCGTTACCGAAAGTCGAAAAATCGGGTCGTTACATTAGCGTTAATAACTTCTCATAAGAGAAATTAGTTCTAGTACATTAAGATATGAGACTATTAGGTGTAATAAGAAGTTGTTTTGAAAACACATAAAGGATAGTTTAAAGATATTTTAAAAGAAAATGGTTTGGTGAAAAAGTAAATAAGTTTTTGAAATGAAAAACTTAATAAAAGTAAAATTTGAAAATTCAAATTTTTATAGAAAACTATAAAAGTCTTTAAAAGAAAGAGAGATATAAGTTTTAAACTTAAAAATTTGGAAGTTTTTCCCTCTAGGTTTGGGAAATAATATTAAGTGACCAAGTATTTTTGAAACTAATAGAAACTGAAAAGGTAACACAAGACAGAGATTTTGGGATTTGATGTTTAAAAAAATTTAGAAACCTTAGTTTTTAAAACAATGTGATAAATACCAAACCAAACTCTTAAATGTGGTGTAGATAAGAATCATTTCCTAGGAGTAATAGAAAAGGTGCAAGGAGATAGCAGTAATTACTTTTAGAAGTAATAATGGAATTTTCTGTAAAGTATATAGGACACTAGTAAGAACCTAGGAACGTTGATTCATGAAGAACAGCAAAATGAAATTAGTAGGATAGTAAGACAAGCATGGTTGAGAATGAGTATTCTTGATTTTGGAAGAGCTTGGGAAAAGCATCTTTCTTTAGTTGAATTCATATGGTAGTAGTTTTCAAGCTAGCATTGGAATGACACCTTTTGAAGCTCTTTTTGGGAAGGCCGTGTAAGACGTCTTCATGTTGGTTGGAGTCTACGGGAAGGTTTCTTCTTGGTTCCGACATGGTTAGAGAGATTTCGGAGAAGACTAATTTGAATAGAAGAAAATTCGTATCTCATATCCATGTCTCTTTGATAATAGATTTTAGAATTTTCTTTTTTTCATCTTTAGATTTGAATAGGTTCTTTCCTTTATTATCCTTTGGGAGGGTAGAACTTAGGATTTAACCTATGGATGGTAGGATTTGATGTAAACATGTTAATAGAACAAGTTATGAATGATGTATGCTAGTGGTTGCAAGTGTTTGCTAGTGGATGCTAATGGATGCATAGAGGTACACTAGGCACTATTATTCCTTAGGGATCGGCCTAACTAGGACACTAGAGCATATGCATATGGATGTGTGCGCATTTTTATTTTATTTCCATGATTGGTATAAATGGATGGTCATCATATGATTTTTGCATTTGGATGATGTTTGTAGCATGCATATAGAATTATCAATATCATTAGAATTTTTTTACATTCATTTGGATACATGGCACGGACATGATTGCATAAAAGGAGGTCAACTGAATCAGTGGACCATCCAATCTTTTGCAGTAGTTAGGAACATTTACACTACACTAATTGCATAAGTATCATAAACTGCATTAGAAATTTTTTAAGGACAATGGATGAATGGTTGATGATTGAGTAGTTAGTTATAGAATTGGATGAAAACATTTAGTACATTCTTTTATCCTTAGAGATTTCGGGGACGAAATCCCTCAAGGAGGGGAGAATGTAACAACCCAAAATTTAACCCGTAATAATTAATTTGTTAATTAATTAAATAATAAAATAATTTTATGAAATTTTCAGAATCAAGACGGAAGTTGCACCATTGTGTCCGTGGTAATTTTCTGGTCAGTTTCCATATATAGGACGTCAGAAATCGGGCTAATATGACCAAGTTATAAAATAAAAAAAATAAGCAGAAATAAAAAGAAAATATATATATACATACAGGTCGACCCCTTCAAAACCAATGGGGAACCACCCCTTCGAAAGCTTCATTAAAACCTTTCGAAAGGATTGAAACATCAAACCTTTCGAAAGCATTTGAGTTCAAGTAAAACATGTGGAAACCTTTCATAACCATTTAAAACCAATCCATTTGAAACCTTTGGGTTTTACTTCCAACATAACAAAGGGCCATAAAACAAATAAGTCAAAAGCACTCTTTCGAAAGCAAATCCTACGTAAAGAAGTGATGGTGTCGAAACCAACCCTTTGAAAGCATTGAAGAAGCAGCTAAATTTTAAAAACAGAGTATCCCTTTCGAAACCATTTGCTTTGAAAGGTAGAAAGCGGCATCAAAAGGGTTTCGACCCCTCCAAAAGCATTTACTTAAACTAAAGGCGCAACCCATTTCGAAACCATTCTTTAAATCAATTTGATCAGTCGGAAGCCAACCAAGTCGAAAGCATTCCTTTCGAAAGCAAAGCAGGCGCATTTTGATAATTTCATTTAAAAGCAAAGCAATGTATCCACCCCCTTGAAACCCATAGCTTCGACCCAGTACATTCCGCCTAAGTCCAATTCACTATGTACCAAGTCTTTGATACTATGTGCATTGGTTTCGATGGTGATGGAGGCGGAACTACTAAGTCGGAACCTAGGTGCCGAAAGTGGCGAAACATGTATAAAGCATGTTTGAACTGATTTTTATCTTCTTAAAGTAATCTTTTCAACTAACCTACCTTGTTTGTCAAAATATGATTGGTTGCTAATTTTTTTTCTAAAAGTGCTACTAAAATTTAGGAAGTAAACAATTTAAATAATTTACAAAATGCCTCTTCTCCTTTTATAAATATATAAAACATTTAAGTCTCATACCTTAAATAATTTTATATATCTATTAAAAAACTTAGAAAAATTCCATAGAAATTCCAGAAAATCATTTTTAATATGTTTTCCAACATATATTAACTTTAGACCCAAAACATATATAATTTATCCGTAAATTATTTTAAATCCAAATAATCATTTTCTTCACTAGAAAATTAAAATTAAATCCACATTAATTCAGAAAATTATAAAAATTGAAACTCATCTCTAAAATATGATTTCTGATCTAAAATTAAAATCGCAAGGCATTTGGATGTCATTTAATAGGATTTTCACATCAAAACATAACATAAAACCTATATGAATAAGCATAAATCATCAACAAGCATATATAAACATTTAATCTGTGATATCTTGGAATTTTAAACAATTTAAAATGTGATAATCTCCTTTATAAATTATTTAAAATTGGTAAAATTGTTATTTTCAAGCAATAATTATAATGTGTTGTTTTATATAAATAGATTTTAAGTAGAATTATTATTTACAAATTGAATTTGTGTTTGTTTAAAATATATATTTGAGTTGAATTTAAATTGAATTTTTAAATTGAACTTGAATTTGGATTAGAATATTGAAATTCAAAAGATAGATATATATCTTAAAATATTTGGATTCAAAAAATATATTATATATGATTTTATTTAAAATATAATTGGTTTTATATTATTTTCTTTAAAAGGTTTTATTTATATAAATTAAGAAAAGTGTTTATTAATTAATAAATTAAATACAAAAGTTTTATAAAAACATTTTAAAATAAATAAAGTCATGCATAATTACACATGTTAGTTAAATGTGTATAGTTTGACAAATGGAAGAAAAATTAACACATATTAAAGACAAGTGTCATTTATCATTTTCTTTATTTTTGAATATAAATAAGATGGAGACAAATTATATATACCTATCTCTACTCCTATCTTTCATTTTGCCTCATTTAAAAAAATTTATTCAAAATCCAACACCTGAGAAACTACAAACAAAATATATACAAAGTGAATTCTTTCAATCCAAAAATCTGAAGCAAGCAAAAACAAAATCAAAACATTTAAACCTGGAAAAAAAAATTAAACCTGAAGCAGCATAGCAAGCAGGTCATCTCAAATATTAGGCTCCAGTCCAAATTCTTTTCAAAGCAAATTAGATTCAACTCAACAATTAACAGCAAGCAATCTCCAGTTTTCAAAACAAAAGATCAACTAGTTTCCAGTTTTATATCAAAAATTAGGCTTCTCTGTTCAAACACAGGTGAGTAAACAAATTCTTAATAAAGCCTAAGATTTGTCTGATGGTCTGATGCCTGAAATATATCTCTGAAAATTGTTTTGCATGTTTGCTTAATATGACTGCATGTATATATGTATACTGATGCTTGTGTGCATGTCAGTGTTTCAACACTTTTGCTCTGTTCTTCATTTACAGACTTCAAATAAGATCAAAATTTAATTCCTTTCCACCTAATCATCTATAAGTCATGATGTATGAACAAAGTATGTTTGAAATAACAAGATTTTTGATTTAAAAATAGTTTCAAGAAAGATTTGTAGGTAGTATTCCTCTGGAAGGTAAATTACAGTAAAAACTAAATTATACCAAAAAATTCGATTTCAATAATTAAAGGATTCATGAATATAATCTGATTTTCTTTCAAAAACTATGATTTTTAAAATTGAAATCATGAATTTTAAGGGCGTAAATCGAGAGGAATAGTGAGTTGAACGCGATTTGGGTTTCGGTTGTTTTCTGATGAACGGCGAGGTTAGGGTGGTAGGGATCATTGCTGAAGCAATCTTGGGAAACGGTGGTCTTGGCAAAAAATGCTTGGAGCAATTCTCGAGTGACGTGGTGGCCGGACGGCGATGGAGTAGGGTTTCCGGTTCGTTTTGAGTCGTGATGGGTTGCCGATCATTTGTGGCGATGCAGTGACGACTGGGAAGTGCGGTGTAGGGGGATTAACTAAAGGGAGAGAAGATGAAGCTTTGTCCGGAGTTTCGTGATCACCGGTGGTTTGTGGTGGAGATGTGGGTGGCTTTTGGGTGGTCGACTTTGTCCCTGGGTATATTTCGAATTTCTCGATTTCGTTTTACTAAACGATTGGTTATGCTGGGTGGACTGGACGCTTGGGTACATGGTCGGTGACCAGTTGGTGACGGCAAGGTTGGTCTGAACGTCGGCGATCGCACGTACATGTGCACGCATGTACACTTGTATCCGGTTTGGGTTTTGTTAGGTTGGGGATAAAGGTTGGTTCGGGTTATTCTCAAAATTTTCTCATGATCGTCTCGAGGAATGGTTGTACGCAAGTGAATCGAGGAGGGGCTCGTGAGTTTTTGTTTTGGGCTCGGGTGAGAATCGGGTTAGACCCGAAGTAAATTTAGCAGTTTTAAAATTTAATTGAATCTAGTTTAAACTATTTCTTAAATCTAATTCTTTATATAATAGATGTTTTTAATAATTGATTTAAGAAGTTGTATGATTTATTTAACTTAAAATTTATTAAGTTAATTCTTAAGTTTATTTTAAAAACTTAATTTAGTGTGTAATTAAGAAATTAATAAAGATAAATGGTTTATCTTAAAGTTAATTAAGGTCTTGGATAATTAATGATTAATTAAACTAATGAAGTAATTAAAGAGAAATTAATTAATTAATGATTTAAGGATTAATTAATTAATAATTAAGAGTTATAAATTAATTATAAAATAATTACTTAATGGAAGTAATTAAGGATTAATTACTCGGTGTAATAAATTAAAGAGTAAATTAATAAATGTAAGTAATTAAAGGATAGTTAATTACTGAATGTGATTAATTAAGGTTGATTTATGAATGTGATTAATTAAAGATTAATTATTGAATGTGATTAATTAAAAGATTAATTAATTATTTAAAGTAATTAGAGGATAATTAATTAATGTAATTAATTAATTAATGAGAATAGTTAAAGGTTGATTAATGATAATGGTTAAAGGATAATTAATTTACTTAATTAATTAAAGGCTAATTACTTAATGTAATTGAAGGATAATTAATCAAGGATGATTAATTAAGATGGGTAATTAAAGGATGATTAATTAATTGGTTTGTAATTAATTAATATTAAGTAAGCATGATTTAAAAGTGATTGAAGTAATTAATTTAATGTATTTAAATTAATTAGAAATGGTGTGACTGATTAATCTTGCTTATGAATGATTGAATGATATTGTATGCCTTAGATTAGTTGATATCTCTGATATGTGACTTACGATGCTGTGTGATATGATATGTTTGGTTTAAACTGTGATAATGTGGGTATCTATCAATGATGAATTACTGTGAAAAGGTGACACCCTGTATTTAAAGTTTGAATTGTATTTCACTTGAATAACTTGGGTTAAGATGACTTGGGATTCGAAGAGACCGGGGTCGGGTATCAATAATACCCGAAACCACTTCGATAAGTAAACTAAATTCTTTATAAATTGGATATGTGAAATTATACAGGCTGGAATGGAATGAATTGAGTAACATGGACATTTAACCTGAAAACTGTTGTGTGTGATAAATGTTTGACTATAAGAACTCGTAAAGGGTACGAGTTACCCTGATATTCACATATGTTATAGCTTGGTATTTCATATTATATGGGTTTACTCACGCTGGTTTCCAACCTGACCCGGGTGTTACTTTGATGTAATCTCGGGTCAGACCGAGTATTGCAAATTTCCAGGTTAGGACGTTCTGGAGCTCAGGAAGCGAGCTGGATGGCAGGAACGTATAGAGTTTTCCGCTGTGTATATTATTGTTGTTTATCTGGGACAAGTTGTTATATTGTCCAGTTTGTCTGTGATTCTTTGTAACTCTGATGTATTAAAATGTAATTTACTGATACAGCTTTCTTTGTGTAAAGAATATTATTTGATATTGTTGGGTACGTTCATACCACCACCGAATCAGAGTGAGAAAGAAGACACCGGACCAAATTCACCAATCACCGAACCATGCTTCTCCAAGCTCCCACCGGACCACCTACCTCCGGTCCAACTCCACTGCCTACCGGACCAGACTTCACCGAACCAACTCCAAAGCATCCCTGCCGAATCAACCTCTACCGAACCAGAGTGCTACCGAACCAGCCACCCTCCATCCACTACCGGTCCAAGCACTGCCGAACCAACCACTCCACCAAAGTCCCACCGAACCAAAGAACTACCGAACCAAGACCTCATCTCCAACCAACTACTACCGAACCAAGGCATTGCCGAATCAGATTTGCCAGGCCAGATTGTATCAGCCCGGGCCCATCAGTAGCTGTATACATCCAAGACCCCTACCCCCAGCCTCACTCTATGAATAGAGGGGCAGGGGTACAACAATGGGGAACAAGTTTGAGAGCTCAAGCACGGAGAGAACTTTCAAACAACTTTCTTTTACTTGTATCAAAGTTTTGTACTTGTAATCTAAACAAGAAAAGAGAAATAACATATAAAGTGGACGTAGGCACATTCTGGCTGAACCACTATAATCTGTGTGTCTTTTACAGTTCAGCCCCTGCTTTTCATACATTTGCATAAATCACCCAAATCATTAAGAACAACATAAAATCTATTAAATCATAAGACTTTGAGGTGTTTGTCCATTTTTTGTGCAAACATTTTTGGTGCTTTCATTGAGAAATAGAAGCTCGAAGCTTCAGCTTCATCCACTTAACATTTTTCCTAACAGCATCGTTCGCCGCTTGGAAAACATGCCTCCTAAGCAGAAAAAAGATGTTAACAAAGGAAAAAACATCGCATCCAGCAGTCTTCCAGATCCAGCTGTCATGGATCAAGTAAATCGTCCTCCTCTAGCAGCAGTACCAAATGAAGGACAGGCTAATCCGACCACTCCTGCCACAGAACAGCCCGCAGCAATTACTAGGGCAGATTTAGACAGGGTTGTGGTTGAAGTAACTAACCGCTTCACGTCCCTGCAGGAAGCCTTGGTGGATCATCTCATGTCACACTTAAGGGATGCTGAAGAGTCCAACCGCAACACTGAATCATGGGGCGAGTCCCAGTCTGGAGGATCTCAGAGACAACAAAGATCTTCCTTCTTCGAAGGAGCTAACGGCAGAAGCAGCCATGGTAGGAGCCAAGATCGAGCATAGCCCGAAGTTAGGCCTGAGGAAACATTTGGAACCGAACCCAACGGGGGAGGTACCGGGCGAAGGTCAACTGTAGCTGAGCCTGTCATACTACCTAACCACGGAAACGCCAGTGAACGGGGCCGAGCTAGAGTCCAGCCCGAAGTTGGACCCGAGGAAGTGCTTAGATCAGAACCCAGCAGGGGAAGATCAAGACAAGGGCCAACTGTAGCTGACCCTAGCATGCTCCCAGAAGACCAAAGGCAGCCACTGGAAAATATGAGGAATGATAGACGATACCATCCCTACAGGTCATTTGGACGGAATCAATCCCACAGAACAGAACCAAACTCGTTTCTATCTGCTCCAAATTCTGATGAAAGGATGGCACGCTTATTCAGAGAGTGCGTCCAACGGGAGCAAAGGGATCGAGGGATAGGCGCTAGAGTAACCAGCCCTTTCGCCCGCAATATCGAAATTGCTATCACCCCCCGAGAATGGAAGATGCTAACAATGGAACCTTACAAAGGAACCTCCGACCCCGTTGTACACTTACAGAGATACACACAACATATGCTCATGAGTGGAGCAACAGAGGGAGTACTGTGCAAATGCTTTCCACTATTCTTAGCAGATCTCGCTACCTCCTGGTTCTGTCATTTACCCCAGGGATCCATCAGCTCGTGGGAAATGTTGAAAGAAAAGTTTATCAGTCGGTTCCGCATTCATGTGGAACAACCTAAGGACGCTTATTCCTTATCCAGCATCAAACAGAAACCCGGAGAGAAACTTCAGCAATACCTAACCCGATTCAATGCCGCAACGGCCGCAGTCCAAGATGCCGATGAGAAGCTTATCCTAATGGCCCTCTGTAGTGGTGTGCATCCGGACACTAAATTTGCTAGAAGGTTGACAAAAGAAAAACCAGCTACTTTACCCGATTTCTTCCATGAAGCCGGGAAATATATGAGGCTTGAGGATGCTGCCATTGAGGGGCAGTCAGGATAGTAAAATAAGGCAACTCATAGCAACGCCCCTGCTGTGGCAAGGGACGTTCGAAGAAATGATTCCAGAGACAATGCTGGGGGCAAGAAGGGAGAAAAGCGCCTATATCGGCCAGGACCGAGATTCGACACTTACACTCCTTTGAACGAGACCGTCGAAAATATCTTCCTTGCCACCCAAGGCGAAGTTAGATACAAACGCCCACCATACAAGAAGGAATCAGATAACGCGCAGAAGTCTGGAAAGTTCTGCCGCTTCCACGAATCTCATGGGCATGATACCAATGAATGCCATCATCTCCGGGACTTGATTGAGGAACACATCAGAAGGAAGAAACTGGAACGCTATGTAAAAGGTCAGGACAGGACTCCAGCTCCTGCCAATGAGAACCCAAGGCTACCCTCACCGGAGATCGGTAGAGGAAACCGCAACACTAGCGGCTCTAGTCAAGAGAAGATAGTGGTCCATACCATCTCGGGAGGACCGCACATCGCAGACAGAAGCTGGAAAGAGATGGAAAGATATGGAAAGTCGCTTAGAGACAATAAAGACTGTGTCAATTCGGTTATAGAAGAGCGCCACCCGAAGCGGAAAGAAAGTGATGACATCACATTCGGTAAGCGTGACCTAGAAGGAAGGCAATACCCTCACATGGATCCCATGGTTATCTCTGCCTGGCTCGGTCCCGCCGAAGTTTACCAAATTCTAGTAGACACTGGAAGCTCAGTAAATATCCTGTTCAAACATGCATTCGACAAAATGAAACTATCAATGAAGGATGTATCTCCCTGCGATAAACCACTACACGGTTTCACTGGAGATGCGAAGATGCCCCTCGGGCAACTGGACCTCTTTGTTGAAATTGGAAGCCATCCCCGCTCCGTTGTACGGAGACAGACATTTGTGCTAATAGAAAACCACTCGGCCTACAACGCCTTCTTAGGAAGGCCAGCCTTGTCTGACTTCCAAATTGTCCTAGCCCCATGGTGCCTAAAGATGAAATTTCCAACGGACAATGGAGTAGGGGAAGTAGAAGGAGACCAGGACGTTGCTCGAGACTGCTATGTGACTGAACTTCGCAACAACCACAGGAAGGATAAAGGGAAGGGTGTAGAGGTTGCCCTCTGCACGAAAAGCCTAGAAGCATAGCAACTAAAGAAAGCCCCTCCTCTTCGGTATACCAGCGACCCATTCAATGAATTAGACCCCAGGGACAAAGAGGAGGAGGCCACCGCCGAGCCTGTAGAGGCTATGGAGTTTGTATCTGTAGACAAGCACGACTCGAGTAGACTGTTGAAAATTGGGTCCCAACTAAAAGCAGAGTTGAAGGAGCAACTCATCGACTTTCTCCGCCACAACTTGGATGTATTCGCATGGTCACACGCTGACATGACCGGAATCTCCCCCGACATAGCATGCCACGTACTAAACATTGATCCTACCAAGGCGCCCGTAAAACAAAGAAAGAGAAGTATGGGGGCAGAGCGATCAGCAGCCCTCGATGAAGAAGTAAAGAATCTACTCGCCAATGACTTCATACGAGAAGCCATCTACCCGGAATGGATCGCTAACCCGGTGCTGGTAAAGAAGGCTAATGGGAAGTGGCGAACATGCATTGACTTCTCCAACCTAAACGACGCCTGCCCAAAGGATCGCTTCCCACTTCCCCGGATCGACCAACTTGTAGACAGCACAGCCGGGCACGAGCTCTTATCTTTTATGGACGCATACTCAGGATATAACCAAATTCCTATGCATGCTCCCGATCAAGACCACACTAGTTTCATCACTGACCGGGGTTTATACTGCTATAAGGTAATGCCTTTCGGACTTAAAAATGCAGGAGCCACCTACCAGCGCCTCGTCAACAAGATGTTTGCAGGGCTAATAGGGAAAACTATGGAAGTATACGTGGATGACATGCTGGTAAAGTCAAGGAAAGCCGACGATCACGTAAGCCACCTAGGCGAGATGTTTCAAGTACTTCGCCAATATGGAATGAAGTTGAATCCTCTAAAACGCTCCTTCGGAGTATCATCAGGAAAGTTCTTAGGATTCATCGTCCATGCCAGAGGGATTGAAGCAAACCCTGAACAAGTCCGAGCGCTAAGGGATATCAAGATACCTTCCACTCGAAAGGAAATGCAAAGCCTGAATGGAAAAGTGGCTGCCCTAAGCCGATTCATCTCCAAAGCAACGGACAAGTGCGTCCCCTTTTTCGAAGCTCTAAAGAAAGACAAAGGAAAGTTCGAATGGACTGACGAATGCTTAACCTCTTTCCTTAACTTAATCGAACACCTCCAGAAACCACCGGTACTCTCGACTCCAAGCGAAGGCGAAGAGTTATACCTATACCTTGCTGTGTCATCTCACACCCTAAGCGCTGCCTTGGTAAGGGAAGACAACCGCACGCAACGGCCAGTTTACTTCGTAAGTAAGAGGTTTACGGGGGCAGAAGTCAGATATCCTAAACTTGAGAAGCTAGCATACTGTTTACTAATCACATCACGGAAACTGCGTCACTACTTCCAGTCCCATTCCATCAAAGTTCTGACCGATCAACCACTGAGGCAGGTACTCCATCGTCCCGACACTTCTGGGCGACTACTTAAATGGTGCATTGAACTAAGTCAATATGATATCACCTATCACCCTCGCACCGCCATCAAGGGACAAGCCATGGCTGATTTCATTGCAGAATTCACTACCAACGAAGATAAGGAGCAATTGGAAATAGCAGAAGACATCAAGTGGAATCTCTTTGTGGATGGTGCATCAAACGAACAAGGCTCGGGGGTAGGTGTGGTAATAATCACTCCCAGGGGAAATAAGCTGCACTATGCTATAAGGTTGGAGTTCGCTGCCACCAACAACGACGCAGAATATGAAGCAGTGATAGCTGGATTAGAACTTGCCATAGAAATCGGAGCCGATTCTTTGTGTCTTCATAGCGATTCTCAACTTATTGTTAATCAAATACAAGGAGAATTCCAAGCTCGAGAAGAACGACTCATAGCATATTTAAAGAAGACCAAGTTACTTCTCAGCCGATTGGACCACTACTTAGTCAAACACATCCCTTGGGAGGAGAACCGAGAGGCCGACGAATTGGCGAAGCAAGCAAGTGTGAGAGACAGCACCATCTTCGGAGCGGTAACCATCTCAAAGCAACTGACCCCAAGTTTTGAGCAAGTGAATCTGATAGCTGCAACCGAAGAAGCAACTTGGATGACTCCCATCCGAGACTACCTACAAAGCGGCACACTACCCAACGGGCGCAACGAAGTCAAGAAAATCTTGAGGAAAGCTTCCCGCTACACAATACAAGAAGACATCCTCTATCGGCGCGGATTCTCTAAACCGTTATTAAGGTGTGTCGCTGGGAGGGAAGCCAGGGAAATCTTATCCAACATTCATCAGGGAAGCTGCGGAGATCACACCGGAGGGAAAACATTAGCAAAAAAGATACTCCGATATGGATATTTCTGGCCCACCTTAAGCAAGGACGCCTTAGATTTCGTCAAAAAGTGTGACAGATTCCAGAAGTTTGCTAAGATTCCGCGGCTACCAACAACTGAGATTACTCAAATGACCAGCCCTTGGCCCTTCGCAATATGGGGAATTGACTTAATCGGCGAGCTACCAATGGGCCGAGGCGGGGCCAAATATGCTATAGTGGCAGTCGACTATTTCACCAAATGGGTGGAAGCGGAACCTCTGAATAAAGTATCTTCAACAAAAGTTATTAACTTCTTGATCAAAAATGTTCTGTGCAGGTACAGAGTCCCACTCAGAATCATATCAGACAATGGACTTCAGTTTGACAGCGAGGAATTCGCCAACTGGTGCCAAGAGCACGGAATTCACAAAAGCTTCTCATCCGTAGCGTATCCCTAGGCAAACGGGCAAGTCGAAGCCGTCAACAAAATTCTGAAAACTCTAATAAAAAAGAAACTCGAAAAGTCAAAAGGCGCTTGGGTGGATGAACTCCCTACGGCACTGTGGGCCTATCGCACATCCTTCAGAACATCAACGGGGCATACTCCTTTCTCTTTGGCATACGGATCGAAGGCTATGCTCCCAGTTGAAACCATTGTGCCTTCCCACCGTAGGATCCACTATAACCCAGAAGAGAACGAAGAACTCCTTCACATGTCTTTGGATCTAGTTGAGGAGAGAAGAAATGATGCAGTCCTTAAAGCAGCGGCCCACAAGCAAAAAGTGGCAGCACAATACAACTCCAAAGTCAAGCACCGTACCTTACGAGAAGGGGATCTTGTCCTCAAGCGAATCTTCCCTTGCCTCGGAGCACTAGATCCAATCTGGGATGGACCATATGTAATTCATAAAGATCTCCACAATGGAGCTTATATTTTGTCAACAGTGGACGGAGAGGTGTTCCAGAGGGCATGGAACATCCAACACCTCCGTCGATACTTTTCTTAACTTGTACTGCCCATATGAAGTGAATTAATAAAGAGAATCAGTGGACGTAGGCCTTTTCGTGCCGAACCACTTTAAAAAAACCTTGTCTCTTTTTTTAACTTGTTCCTTTATATCTTGGCTGCTTGTTAACTTTATCCTTTTCTGTTGAACAAAATCCTATGCGCATAGCATTTCCACTCAAAGCACTCCACAGCGCAACTTCACCTGGACAAGACCTAACAGGTACTATGCAAATCTATGCCCTCGCCAATGAGACACTTTTGCTCCGGCATCCCTCTACTACGGGTTAACTCATTGCTCGCGACGGCCCTTAAAGACAACTGTAATGAGCCGATTATAAGCCACCGAGAAGGCCGACTATAGCCGAGGCAGCTCATTACGGCGTTCGGCTCGCCGGCAACTGTGAACCGACTATAAGCCCCAACATAAGGTGTGGCCAGCCAGGGGCAGTTCACGGTTGATGATCGGCACCCACGCTAGCCGGCCACAGTAAATCGAATAATACCCACGATTATGGGCCATAATGGCCCGGGTAGTTACTGTGCGCGATCTCGGCTCCGATGTGTCTTAATTGCGGCTGTGGTAAAAAAGAATTAACTCCCCGCGGAGGCGTAAGATGGGTGACAAATGTCTCCAAGACCCACAGCTAGGGAAAGTGACTACAAAGCCCGTTTGCCATGAACTTAAGCACATCGACGGCCTTCCGTGATTGGAAGTTTTACTTTTTCACATATTTCAATTTTACTTAAGAAACTTTTCTCCTATCCTCTATAACAATCCCTGAAGTACAGGACACAGAACAGGAGACACTCACTAATAGAAGCGGATACTCACAACAAGATACTGGACTGCATCCCTTACTCGGTCACACAGGATATTCAAAGCTGCCATCTACAAGCAAAATATAAAGGGCGGTATTTCCTTCTTTCATATGTAAACACATGACTATAATTTATTCACACCTCACGCTAACATTGCAAGTCATGAAATTATGTTTTAAACAAGAACCTAACATCAAACACAATTTGATTACAAGAATATGCATAGCTATATTTCTCATACAACATGTCAAAATAGCAAAAAACATTCAAAAGACGACAAAATCAGCTTAAGTTAAAGAATTACACGTCAAGAATAGAGCTATTTATTACAAGTAGCAATAATTACAACCTAAGAATTACTTTACTGTTTTAAGACTAACATATACAACCATGTCAAGTCCACAAAAAGAATTTTCCAGGTCTAATCAAGGAGCCGGCTGCGTCGGAGTCTTATCCTTGTTCTGTTGCCCACCTGTCCGGTCAGAAAAAGAATTCGTTAGTGATAAGCAACCAAGTAAACGGAAAGACTAGAAAGGAAGACTTACCAGCATTTGCTCCTTGATCAACTTGATCATCATCCTCCGCTTGCACACCTGTCTCCTCAGCTGCAAGCAACCGCATGCCCTCCTTCACCGCCACCTTCTCCTCCTTGGTAAACTGGGCGGTAATAGCATCCATCCTAAAGGCCACGCCACCCTCCTTATCTGCCTCAGCCTGGGCCTCCTCTAGAGCCCTGAGATAGATCCTAGCCATAACCCGAGGGTAATCATCCATCCAGGACAAGTTACCCTGCCTCCAAGTACGGAAGTACATATCCTGGAGCATCCCCTCCATCAGCCCCTCGTTCTCTTCAAACTCCCTTGCCCGGGCCTCGGAATCCGACAACCTTACGACGGCGGCATCTCTCTCCAATTGGTATCTCGAGCAGTCAGCCTGAAGGGTTTTCCGCATCGCCTCCATCTCCTCCCTCAACTTGGCTTGAGCAAGCTCTGCAGCCTCAAGCTTCCCAGATAACTCCTCTATCTGCTCAAGATCCGCTTTCCGAACCTCGTCCACCGTGGCAATGGCCATATCGATCCGTTCCTTGCAAGTAGCCTCCATTTTCCGCAGTTCGGCCTGGCTGGCCTCTTCCATAGTTTTCTTTAGACGTCCGGAGGCGGCCTCGTGCTGAGAGATCTGGATGGCCTGATCAGCGAGTTGCTTGGCCTGGTCGGAAACCACTAACCGCAGTCTTATGTTGGCACTCCCAATTTCCTCCCCGGCCTTGACCAATAGGGCATGATGCCTCATCAACTTCCTGGTCTCCTCAGCAACCCGGTCGATATTTGCTTTAGCTTCGTTCCCCATAGCGACAACCCAAGTAGTAAGTAAATCAAGGTCCATGGATTTGGCCTCATCAAGCACCTTTACCATAGGGTTACGAGGAAGAAGGTGCTCACCGGTAACCTCGTCGAAGGAAATATCATGAGAACTTGGATCCAGATCAGGATGACCCGCAAATGGATTACGAGCCAAGCCAGGACGATCAATCTGAGTAACGGTAGGATTTTCAGACGGGTGCGGAGAGGGTGTGAACTCAGTATCCTCCTCCGTGATATCATGAAGAGGCTGAATTGGGGGCTGAGGACCAGGTGAAGGCTCGGATAGGGAGCGACTCCTCTTTCTCTTTTGAATATCCTCTCCAATAACCCCGAGAAGAGGACGGTAGCCGACTACATCCCCGGAACGGTGGGTCGGAGGCTTCGGCTTGGCGGAAGCTTTGGAGAGCTTGTATTGTTCAAGCCTGTGCCGAAGATCTGAGGTCTTGGCCATTTTACCTGCTCCTGATATGAAAACCAAGTGTCACCAACATGTATTGAGCCATCATTCAAGAGTTAAAAGAGTAAAGTGAAATTCACCTTGAACCGCCGAAGTTGCTTCAGTAGAGGCGCTCCCGGAAGACAGATCGACGCTGGTCCCAATGTTATCAGCTTTCTTGGACTTCTCCGTCCCCTCCAAACCTTCGAAGGCTTGGCGGAAAGCGTCATCGTCCACTCTTGCATCTCGCCTACTTGCCCAGAAGACAAAGCCTCGACACCGTCGCCACCTCCAGCGCCTTCTCCTCCATCTTCGCCTTGCTCCTCCTCTACGTCTCCCTCCTCCGGGATATCTGGACATGAGCTGGGAGAGGGACCGTCAGACTTTTTGAGCTTCTTCCCCCCGGCAACCGGGTGTTTCGGAAAGGGCCTCCTTTTACTGCTCCTCAAATCGGCCCCTTCTTTAGCTTGGGCAGCCTTCTCTTCAGCCGTGTCCCTCTGCTTGACTACGGACTGCTGTGGAAGGATCAAGTTGTACTCCAAGAGTGTAGCGTTCCTGATCAGGTAGGCAGCCGACCTATCTCTCCCAGTAATAGCTTCTATTTCTGCTGCCGTCTGAACCAGGCGGTCATTCTCCACGACCGCAAAACCACCTGTCGCTAGCAAAAAATAAAAACACATAAGAAAGAGTATTGCAACCAGATCGGGAACTAAAAATAAAGCTTTGACTTACATCCGGAGGTGAAGTGCTGAATAGAAACATAATCATCACTGACAAAAAACCACTCCTTCTTAAACATGCTGTACTTGGAGTATAAATCCAGGACCGGCTTAAAGGATACGGCCGATTCCAAGCTGATGTAGGGAGACCCCTTCTTGTAGCCTCTCAAGTTGTACAAATACCGGATCTCCCGGTTGGAAGGAGGACGCCCATATCTCCTCTGGAAGATGACGAAGAGACTCACCAGAATGGCATAAGAGTTGGGCTGAAGCTGGAATGGAGCTACCTTTAGATAGGTGAGAAAGCTGACTACCCAAGCGTTGAGAGGCGGGATAGCCCCGCACATGCAATAGTATCTACTGTAGGCAAAATATCCTTCGGGAGGGTCATACGGCATCACTCCCGTATCCGGCAATAACATGCGTGCTCGGTCGATCCCGAAGGAGCGAGATATAACATTGAGTTGCTTGCCCTTGAGTAAGCTAGGGAAGCAATCAGGAGGCAAGTTAAGAAGTTCCTGAGGACCGTATCCATCCACTAATGATCATGGGGTGGGCCCGTGACGGACAGGTCCTGGCTGAGCTGGGGGCACGGCGGAAGGCTCTTCTCTGTCATGAGATCTCTTTTTCTCTGATCGGGTTTCCACTTTGTGAGACATTTATCTGCAAACACAAAAAGGCACGTTGTTAGAACAAAGGATGCAGAAGTATAAAACAAGCAAGTTTACATCAAGACCGTCCGGTATTAGGTTTCATTCGGAAATTCTAGCCCAGGTTTCATTCGGCAATTCTAGCCCAGGTTTCATTCGGCAATTCTAGCCCAGGTTTCATTCGGCAATTCTAGCCTAGGTATCATTCGGCATCGAAAGCCCTTAGGATCATTCGGTAAAACAAAGAGAATCAACCTTGAAAACTCGTTCGGCAGAGGAGAATTTACCTGGTCCGGCAGTTAAGGTTGGTTCGGCACAGTAATTGACTCGGCAGTTCAGAAGCTAACTCAGCTATTTCGTTCGGTAAGGAATGACGAAGGGATGTGGCTCCTACTTATAGAAGAAGGTTGGATAGCCGGACCAGCCGGTTCGTTTCTCTGGCCGAATATGGTCGTCCAAACTGAAACAAAGCACGACATATGCTGAGCATATGCCCTACTTTGGGGGGCAAGTGTTGGGTACGTTCATACCACCACCGAATCCGAGTGAGAAAGAAGACACCGAACCAAATTCACCAATCACCGAACCATGCTTCTCCAAGCTCCCACCGGACCACCTACCTCCGGTCCAACTCCACTGCCTACCGGACCAGACTTCACCGAACCAACTCCAAAGCATCCCTGCCGAATCAACCTCTACCAAACCAGAGTGCTACCGAACCAGCCACCCTCCATCCACTACCGGTCCAAGCACTGCCGAACCAACCACTCCACCAAAGTCCCACCGAACCAAAGTACTACCGAACCAAGACCTCATCTCCAACCAACTACTACCGAACCAAGGCATTGCCGAACCAGATTTGCCAGGCTAGATTGTATATGCCCGGGCCCATCAGCAGCTGTATACATCCAAGACCCCTACCCCCAGCCTCACTCTATAAATAGAGGGGCAGTGGTACAACAATGGGGAACAAGTTTGAGAGCTCAAGCACGGAGAGAACTTTCAAACAACTTTCTTTTACTTGTATCAAAGTTTTGTACTTGTAATCTAAACAAGAAAAGAGAAATAACATATAAAGTGGACGTAGGCACATTCTGGCTGAACCACTATAAATCTGGGTGTCTTTTATAGTTCAGCCCCTGCTTTTCATATATTTGCATAAATCACCCAAATCACTAAGAACAACATAAAATCTATTAAATCTTAAGACTTTGAGGTGTTTGTCCATTTTTTGTGCAAACAGATATTATATTTTATCCACTGCGAATGTGAGAATCTGTGTTTTGATGTTTCTGTTTCTTCTTCTTCTTCTATCTCTTTCTTCTTTTCCCTAACTATCTGGAATTTTCGGGATCGAAAATTCCGGGTTGTTACATAATCATTCAAAAACATGGTTAACCTTGCAAAATAATTCGGATTGATCTTAAAACCGAAAAAAATAAAAAATATGAGATGTAGTCATTATTCACCTTAGTTTTGAGATTAAGGATTTGAGATTTGAATGGATTTGAATTGATTAATCTTCTTCCTTTAGCTTTTTCTTCCTCTTGTTCTTGTTAATGGTGGGCGACATCAATATTTAATTTTTGCAAATAAACGAACGTGTGAAATGAATTCCTAAGGGTTTAGGGTATTAGAATGCTCTTATTCCAACTTTGTCCCTCACCTATTTGCCTAACTTATTTTATTTTCACTCATTTTAGTTCATTTGTTTATATGGCATGGCTACCCCTTATTAATCACAAATCTCAATCTCCTAATCATTACATTATTATATTTAATTTAGCTAAGTAAATATCCTAAATAATGTTAGGAAATTTAGTTTGTTAAACTATATGATTTGAACAAAAAATAATTTGAATATAACAAATTCAATTTAAAGAATATCAGTCGGATAATCTGTTGTTGCTATATCATCTGGTGGGATAGTCAAGAAAACTTACCGTTTATGGCTAATACGTTATACCATGCAAGAGCAGCTATTTTTTCAAAGGAGACTATAGAGAAGCTATATGTGATATTAGACTGGTATGATGTAGAAGCAAATTAACAAAATGGCAATTATTCACGCAAGCTATGACAATTATTTTTGGCGGATAACCAGGAGGACCTTGTTGATAAGGCATGAATGTGAGACACCGACGCTTTGGAATATGTACTACAACTGAACTAAAAGAGTTTGCAATCATATAACCCATCGCTGGCATTTCCATCCAATAATCCAAGGCCACGATTAGGTTAAAAGTGATTCAACCGATATTTTATTTCACATAACATGTCCTCATTTAAGCATCTATGGTATACATTCAATTTTCCTCTAACTCGTACAATATTTTTTTCGAACTTCGACAAAATTATCTTTAAGTTTTGCAAAATGTTTAGCGATACATCTAAATCCATTATTTCTATCCTTCATAGCATCTACAACTTCCAAAACATATGGATGCATGAATTCTGGTATTTCTGACTTGTAGATCAAGCTCGTTTCTCTTCTCTTTAGAGTTAACTTTTTCATCACTATAATGGACTATGATTTGTGTTTGTCCATAGATCAAGCATACTCAAAAGCAGATGGATTACACTTTGTGCTATTTAAATAATTTTTAATATTTTTCTTTAAATTTTTTATCTTTTTCACCTTTTGGCCAACCTTTGGGTTTGACATATGTTGGTTCAACTAAATTTGTTGTAGTTGGTCGACAAAATTCTTTCATCTTCAACAAAATTACGTTTTCATCTTCCATTCCATTATCGAATAATTTTGTCACCATGGCATATTCTGGTGTACAACAAAATTCTTTTGAGCCATCAACGTAGATAATAGTGTCCAACTTACGCAAATGCTCATCAATCATGTCAATTTGTATAGGAAGTTCATTCAGTATGTAGTATATACAATTCATGATAGTAAGGAAAATCATACATTGTTCTATTCAAATGATCACATTCAAAATTTAGCATATTCTCTATCTCTTTCATAATCTAATCCAAAACAAAACGTGAAACCCGATAACAAAGGTATGTGAATAATGGTATTTGACAATTATGTTTTACCACCCCTAAAATTTTCCCAAATGTTGCTTTTATCTCTATATGTTGCAATAACAGTAAATTGTCTATTTTTTTTTATAAATCTCTGCAAACACTGCTCGTTACGTTCCCAAATATTTTTTAAGTTGTGCATGAGAAGCTTTAGTTCTATTCGACATTGTATTATAGCGGTGCTTCACTTTATTTATCCACAAATTTTCCCTTAAGAGGCAACCAATTCTCTAAAATGTAATCAATTTGATCATGACATTTTTTTTAGGGATCTTGAAATATCTTGAAAAATTCATTAATTTGTTCTTCAGATGCAAACCGAACAATATGCATCTAGTCAGTGGAAAAAAATTCATAAAATTCGTTTGTTTGGAATTTTGGTTTGCAATATGCTTTAACACTATTTTTCATATGATAAATGTTACTACAAATAAAGATGTCAAACACCTTGGGAAAGCATGTCGAATTCTAGAATAAAGAAGAGGGGCAAATCAAGCATTCAATAAAAGTTAGTGAACTTCAAGCAGCCCCAAGAAGGTGTCGAACTTCTATAGTCAAGGGATGTCGAGTGCTTAAGTAAAGAAGGAATTTTCATGTCACTAAAGTGTCGAGTTCCAAGCAGATGGCAATTATGAAGGATACTGAATATGAATCCAAGGGGTAATATCAAGCTTCTACGATACAAAGAGTTATTGAGCCTAAATGTTAAGGGACTACTGAACCTCTCCAATGCATAGCATTGTGGAATGAGAAATGAAAGAAAGACATGAAGTTATAATAAGATATCAAATATCTAGTTGTAAAAGGGAGATGTTGAGTATCAAGTACTTCTGGGCATCGAGCTGTTACAACCAGAAGCGATATGGAACAGGACGATGCTGCATCAAACAATGGACGGAGATATTGAGCTTCTAATAGATATTGAGCCTATGATATATCAACTACTATCAAGCCACTACCTCAATACTACTGTCGATTGCCTACCATGATGAATGCTATCGAGTAGATACAAAAAGGAAGAGTACGTTGTTGAACCTATAAGAGTAAGTAGTGTTGAGCTTCATCAATGTTGAGAACATATCGAGTCTTTAAACAGTGTCGAGCCTTTACAACCAAAGCTGTTGTAAAGCACATAAAAGCGACAGTAGGGTTTTGAACTTCTACAAGCGGCAAAGGATGATAAATATCAACAATGCATAGGAGATGTTGAATATATAGCTGATCGACATGTGGCAACTATGCCGCCTACCTTTATAAATAGACCCCATTGGCCATTCAAAGAAGGGAAAATTCTTCCTTCTTCATTTCTTACTTTTTAAAGTTGTAAATCATAAATTGATTTAGGGATTTGAGAGCATATTGTACTCTAGTAACATTTGCACATAAGACCTTGGACATTTAACAATTGTGTAGCATATTTCTTTAAAGGATTATAACTCTCGAATTTTACACATAAGTACTTGGATAATAAACTTTTTACATAGCATTTGACTATTCTTGAATTATAGACGACCATATGACTATATTCTGGACTTGAGTTTGAATAACGAACAAGCATATGACTTCACTTGGACTCAAACTGGGCTTATATTTTTTTTCCAAGCTTGCATAAGGCTACTTAAGCCCTTATCCAAACCCATCCTAGCCTATCCTACATATTTGGTTAGCAAAGAAATTTGTTAATATTTTGGTGCCAGAAGGAGGGCTCGAACCTCTGATTCCTTGAATATCCCTGAAAAGAACTTCCCCTAAGCCTGCACAAAAAGGATATAGAGGACTTTCCTTGCATATTTCCTCAAAGAACTTTCTAAATCTTGCATATTTCCTTGAAAAAAGTATACCCTGAGCCTCACTTGGCCAAACCAGTTTACCAAGTCACTCATAGTTTGCGATTTGATGAGGAACAAGTGTTAAGAGAATTGGCACCGATGACTTTAGCTGAAAAAAGACGAGTAATTCCTTATGACCTAGATATACTGGAGTATAAATTTATTCCATGTGGGACCTACCTCGATCATCACTTATTGCCCTACTCCAATAAAATAAAACAAGAAAAGGAATGATCCATTCTCGGAAATAAGGAAAACTATACAACTTTAAGCTAAACGAACTTTCGAAGATGAAATAACAAAGGATTTCAATATGTTTTCCTAAAACTGGAAGAGAATATTCGAATGATCTCCTACTCCAATCAGAACTCAAGAATTTTCAAAGAGAAAACTAGTCGTTAGAACTGGAGAGCCTATCCAAAGTTATAAGAAAGCCAAATGAGGACCAAAGACACGATCTCCTAAGAATTCCCGATATATAAAAGCCCATTCCCTTACCACCTCCTGCGAAAACATCTACCTCCTAACTTAAGAGAGGTTGAATTATTAGCCTTCAAAGATGATGTAACCAGGAAATAAAGGAAATCTCAGAGGCGCTTATTGCCAATATCACCAAAGGAATGGACACGAAACCAATCAATGTCGAACCCTTAAAGGAATGATTGAGAATTTCTTGAGGGAAGGAGAGAACTTCAAGAATTTGTTAATAAGATCAAGTGATAAATAAATAAAATACTTCATAAAAAGGATTCATAAAAGAAAGAAAAAAGCCTTTTATCCCACCAAGATGGCCTGGTCAAAGCACCTCCCAAAGGAGGTCAGAGTAAGCCTACGGTCCTGCCTATAAGACTTGACCAGAGCACTACAAGCCTTTGGTCCAACTTACGTGACCTGGCTGAAGCGCCTTTTAGAGGGAGGACAGAGTAAGCCCTCGGTCCCGCCTAAGATGGCCTAGCCAAAGCACCGACCAGCCTTTGGTTTCGCCTATAAGGCCTGACTAGAGCGTCTCCCAGAGGGAGGATGGGTAAGACTTTGGACCTGCCTAAAATGGCTAACCAAACGCATCGACCAGCCTAAATCATTACCTATAAGGTAATAAGGGTCTCAAGCCTAAATCATCACCCAAAGAGTGATAAGGGGCAAAAGAAATCAATCAAGCAAGTTTATATCTACCCTAAAGATGGGTCAAAGAAATCTTCTAGAGGAAGAACGGTCAAACACATTTAGTTCAACACCAAAGAAAAGTTAAAGTAACCTTCAAAGGAAGGATCAAGTGTTAGAGCATTAGTTCTCCATTTTAATGATGACAACTATATACAGCACATATATACTACATCATGATAACATGTTATCATTCAAGGAGACAAAAGGTAAGGCAATAATAAAGGTAAGGCAATAATAAAGAAGAATCATCTATAAGTCAAAGAAGTCAAAACTATGGAGCTTCAAGATCAATAGTATGTATATGGTCTTAGATTGAATTTTAAAATCTTCTTGATAGTTCATATAATGATGACAACTATATACAGCACATATATACTACATCATGATAACAGGTTATCATTCAAGGAGACAAAAGGTAAGGCAATAATAAAGGTAAGGCAATAATAAAGAAGAATCATCTATAAGTCAAAGAAGTCAAAACTATGGAGCTTCAAGATCAATAGTAAGTATATGGTCTTAGATTGAATTTTAAAATCTTCTTGATAGTTCATATACACACACAAAGACACACACAAACACAGATATCAACATAGCATAGAGAATTGAATTTGAAAATGACAAAAACTGAACTTACACAGTTCAGTCGACTGAAATTGGTTTCAATCGACTGAGCTCAATCGACTGAGCCCAATTTCAGTCGGCTTAAACTATGTAAAACTATTTTTTTAAATTTCAAATATTTGCCATGAAAATTAAAGCGTTCATACTCAGTAGACTGATGTATTCGATTAGTAGACCGAGATGCTATAACGACTACTTTTTATGAAAGGTCATTTTCAGGAGTTGCAACTTTTTAAACAGTTTTTTACAATTCTGAAAGGATTTCTTGAAGATTGAGTACTCTTGATTGCTTCTCTTCAATATATGTAAATAGCACAACAATTCATACTTAGAAATATACCTTCTACTCCTATTTTTATCGATTCTACTCTCTTGTGATGTTCTAAGCACTTGTACTTTCAACTCTATTATTTCATTTGCTATTATTCCAATAATCATTGTGCACTCACTACGAATCATCAAGGAGATTATAGGAACTGTTGTACCATCAAGTCAAAATTAGTGTTAGAAGAACACAAGATTGTCAAGCAAAAATTGAATTTTTCAAAGGAAAGAATAAATCCGAGAGGTGCTCAGATTGGTTAAGTTGTAAACCTATTCCTCCGGATCAAGCGAGAAATTTACCAAGGAAATACCTAAGAGGTGCTTAGGGACTGGATGTAGGAGAGGTGCTCTGAATCGGTATAAATTTTAGTGTGTACATTTACTTACTGCTTTATTGTTTCATAATATAAATTAGTATATATATATACACTTATTTTATTAGCCATACACGATCTACTAGTTCTTTCATTTGGTATCAGAGAGTAGTTTATTCAAAATCATAACGCAATTTTGAATACTTTGGCCAATATGAGTTACAACACATTTCAAGAAGGACAATCAACTGCACGTCCACCATTTTTTACGGGTTTTAATTATATGTATTGGGCTACACGTATGAAATTTTATATGGAATCAAGTGATCTTAACATCTGGTTATCTACTCAATCTCAGTATGTAGCTCCTACTACTGAAATTATTACCTGGACAAATGCTCAAAAAATTGCTGTTTCAAATAATGCAAAAGCTATAAATGTTTTATATTTTGCATTAGAAAGAATGAATTTTCTAGAATTATGATGTGCAAAACAGCTTATGATATATGGCACATGCTACAAGTCACATATGAAGGAACCACCAAAGTAAAGAAAACTAAGATAAGTTTGTTGACAAATCAATTTCAGTCATTTAAAATGAAAACTAATGAAAGCATCGTAGAAATGTACTCTAGATTTGAAACTATACAACACGATCTCATGGCATTAGGATTTTTATTTGCTGATTTTGATTTAGTTACACGTATTCTAAATGAATTAACTGATGAATGGGAAAGAAAAGTATTAGCTATAGAAGAAGCCAATAACCTCTCTACACTCAAAGTAAAAGAGTTAATTGGAAATTTAATGTCATATGAAGCAAAGTTGCAAGCTAGAAAAGATCTAGCCCAAGAAAAACGAAGTATTGCTTTTCAAGTAAATAACAATGGCGACTCAGACTTGGATGAAGAAGATATAGTTTTCTTAGCTAAAAACTACAAGAAGTTCATAAAATTCAATAAAATGGAGCAAAAGAAAAAACCAAGCAACTCCAACAATGCTTCGTCATTTAAATGTTATGGGTGCAATCGATTTGGTTATATGAAAAAGGATTATCCAGAATTAAACAAAGATAAGAAAAGCTTCAACAAGAATAGCAAATATGAGAAATTCTCGAAAAAGAAGTGTGCATTTCAAGTAACTTGGGATGATGCCTTAAGTGACAGTGACAATAATAGTGATAGTGATGGAGAACAAGCCAATGTCTGCTTTATGGCAACTAAAGATGAGGTACATTTAGATTTATCTTTTGACAATGTCGTAACAATACCTTCGGAACTAGATAATAAATATAGAAACCTTAGAAGGACTCAAAAAGAATGTTCGGGAAAAATGACTAGACTAGAATTAGAAAATGAAATGCTAAAAGATGAGAAAATTATATTAGTAGAGGAAATTTTAAAATTACAAAATATTTGTAAATCTTTTAAAGAAAATCATAATGTACATACTTTAGAAAAGAAAATTCAACGTTATCAAAAGATAACGTAAAATTAAGAAAAATTGTCGTTGGTTTGGAAAATCGGGTAAAAGTGTTAAATGAAGATAAATAGTCATTAGAAAAAAAAGTAAAGGATCTATATACAAACATTTCTAAATTTAACAAAGGAAAAGAGAATCTATCTCACTTAATTAGTATTTAAAAACCCCCTAGCAATAAAAATGGTTTAGGATTTATAAAATCAAAGAAACCAAAAGTTCAACACAAATATGGTACACTTTATTCTAAATTTCGTAAACCAGTACATAGCAAATAAAATTATGATAAAAAACCATTCAGATATGGATTCCAAAAACTAATAATAATTTGATTAGACAAAAAATATATATATGGATTTTTGAATGATGTTCATTTTAATAAAGATTTTAAATTCAAAAGTTCTACCAAACCCTTTTGGGTATGGTTACCTTTAGTTTAACCCCCAGGACCCTAACGGAGGAAGTGAGTACCATTAAATTGCTTTTATCTTTGTACGTAACCTTACACAAATAGGAGAAATGGATTCTCGATAGTGGATGCTCCAAGCATATGACCGAAAATACTGATATGCTAATGGATATCTCTTACAAGGATGGCGGAACCGTCACTTTTGGAGATAATTCCAAAGGCTATGTAATAGGACAAGGAGATGTTGCTTATGTCGGTATATCTAACTCTCCCCTTATTTCAAATGTTTATCTAGTTAAAAATTTAAAACATAACCTCCTTAGTATTAGCCAATTATGTAGTAAAGGATTTACTGTAACATTTGAAATAGGAAAATGCAATATCTTTGTTAAAACTAAAAATCTAATCTTTGAAGGAATAAGAAAACACAATATTTATATTTTAAATATGAAAATAAGGCATGATAAAGACGTTTGCTTAATAGCAGATATTTTTGATCCATGGATTTGGCATAAACGTTTTTTTCATGTTAATTTTCAAAATATTCATATATTAGCTAAAAATAATTTAGTTCATGGTTTACCTAAAATAAATTTTAAAGTCAATAATCTATGCGATGCATGTCAAAAAGGAAAACTTAAAAAATCCTCTTTTAATTCTAAGCAGGAAATTTCCACAAAGCAACCTTTAGAACTTTTACATTTCCTAAAACACCGCAACAAAGTGGTATTATAGAAAGGAAAAACAGAACTCTCCAAGAACGTGCAAGAACTCTTCTTTGTAGTAGTAATTTACCTTAAATTTTTAGCAGAAGCTGTAGCTATTGCATGCTATGTTCTAAATCTTGTCTCCCTAAGGCCTTTAACCAAAAATACTCCTTACGGACTTCTTTTTGAAAGAAAATCAAAAGTATCTTATTTTAAAATATTCAGATCTAAATGTTTTATTTTAAACACTAATGATCCTCTAGGAACGTTGGTCTGAAAGCCGACGAAGGAATATTTGTAGGATACATAGATCTAAGTAAAGCATATAGAACTTTTAACAAAAAATCTAATAAAATTGAAGAGACATTACATGTATCGTTTGGTGAAAATTTTAGCACTATTAAAGCAGATGATAAAGACATAAATCAATTAAATATTCAAAATGAACAAATCGAATCAATTGATCTTGATAACTCTGAATCAAAATCACCCCCCTAGAATATTAAAAGATCATCCAATAGATAATATTATAGGAGACATTAATACTAAAGTTTCAACATGCAATCAATTAAATCAAATGGGACATGTAGTTTTTATTTCAAATATTGAACCAAATAATGTTAAAGAAGCCACTACAGATGATTATTGGATTATTGCAATGTAGGAAGAACTAAATCAACTTGAACGCAATAATGTACGGGAACTTGTACCAAGACCCAATGATCAATCCGTTATTGGTACTAATGGATTTTCAAAAATAAAATGGATGAAAATGGTGATATATTTCAAAATAAAGCAAGACTTGTAGCTCAGGGATATTCTCAGCAAGAAGGAATTGATTATAAAGGGACCTTCGCTCCTGTAGCACGTCTCGAAGATATAGAAATTCTCTTAGCATTTGCATGCCATCATAACTTTATATTATATCAAATGGACATCAATTACATTATAAATATAACTAAATTTTGTAAGGAACATAATTGATTACTAAATTTAACTAAAGAAAGAAATTAACCTAGAAATTATAATTCTTACAAATAGTAAAAAAACAAAATATATATAAAGAGTCCCTGTAAAAAGAAAAAGGATACATACAAAAGTTATAATCTATATACTATCAATTGAATAATATCAGACAATTACGGTTCCATTCATTTGTCTCTCGATTTCAGCTCTCCTTCATCTTACAGTGAATATCCATCTTCAAACGTTTTCAACTCCTCATTCTACAGAATCACCATCTACCCAAATTGCTCCTTCTCCGACTGACCACACTGGATTCTCACCCAAGGGAAAGAAGATAAGAAGAGTTTTGGAACTAGACATTCGTACTAAAATAGATGAAATACATCACTATCAACAAGAAATAATGAATGTGCAAAAAGAGATATACTATGAACAAAAACGTCAAGGTGCACATCTAAATTTTTTTGTAAGGTGTGTTCTTACTATCTACGGTCATTCCCTGACCAAAAAGAGCTACGTCAACCTAGTTCGCTTATTACCGAGTCTCCAATTATTATCGAAAACACTCCACCAAGAAATTCCTAGGAAGCTGGACCATCCATGTCAAATTGGTACAAAACTCTAGTTCGGTATAATAGGTGGTCTCTACTTCGGCCATTAATTGAAGATACCAAGGTGGAACCAAATTTTTGGGATCGTTTTCCTGATAACAAGTTTGACGATTCGGAAGATAATTAATATGTTTTTATAATATTTTTTACAAAGCTATGTGTAATAAATATCCAAAAAATGGATGTAAGCAATAATATATATCATATGTAATTTTAAATTAGTTTTTTTTTTCAAAATTGCTCTTTCAAAATAACTTTTAAAGGCAAAGACAACATTCTTGAAAAGGTTCAGTCGACTGAACCTATATCAAATTAATGGTATACTCCTTGCCTCAAAAAGGCATGGTTTCAGTCGACTGGGGGATTTGTCTCAGTCGACTGAACCTGTTCAAAAATGCCTAATAACTCTCTGCTTCTAAAATACGTACTTTTAGTCAACTGAATTTCTATATCAGTCGACTGAAATTCAATAAACTGCCAGTAATAACTATCTTTCCCATCGTGCCTTTTCATCAAATCATTTTATCTCTTCACAAACCCTACCTCCAAACTTCATTTTAATGGCTCCAAGAATGAAACTCCCATCTTTTTGCCCTAAACCAAACAAAGACAAAGCTCCGGCTTTCTCTTCATCCACTCCGGCTCATCCCGAATTTTCTTCTGATGCTCAAATCTTAGAGTGGCTTAATGGTAGTGCAAAAAATCTACGGATCTTCAACGAATTGAATGACAAACGAATTTTCCAAGAAAAATTTTACAAGATGGAAGATTTCACCACTTTTTGCATAGAAGATTTAGCAAGACAATATGGGTTCCTTTCTTTGATTGACGAAAAGCAAAATAAGGTAAAAATTAACTCATTCTTGGTTAAATTGTTCTATGCAATTTTTTTTAGAGATTTCTATACACCTCCGAATGAAACCGGTGAGGGAATTTTGTGGATTAGAGTGTTAGGAGTTGATATAGTGCTTAATGTTCAAGACTTAGGAGCTATTTTAGATTGTAATGGCAATGGATCTACCTTAGATAATATCTACCACCATGATTTCGCCTATGATTCAACTAGCTACAAATTCCATATTGAAAACACGGAAAATACTTTGGTGAATTTAAGACCTCAAGCCCGAATCATTAACAAAATGCTTCTTCATACTGTTTTTCCTCGCACCGAGAGCTATGAAAAAGTATACGACTACAACAATAAGGCTCTTTATGCCATCTATTCGAACACACGGCTTAATTGAGCAAAGACTATTCATGATGAAATAAAAAGCTTTAGTTCCCGTTCCCACAAAACAATGTTTTTTGGCTCCTATCTCATGAAAATATTTATTCATTTTGGAATTAATGTGGAAATTTTACAAGATTTCATCTCACCCAAAGTTATGGACCAAAAACCAATTGCACTTATGAAATTACCCTCTCTAATGGAACCCCTACCTCCATACATTGTTTATTTAACGAATTTGGTAAAAAATACCTTGGCCAATCATCTTACCAACTGTCTCAAGCTTAAAATTCTCAAGCTCAACTCAGCGGTCAAACAAGTCATGGAATTGTTGAAGAACTCAATTGGTCTTCGGATAGTGAAACTGAAGTTTCACTGGTTCAACCTTCCAGAAACATCAATGCCACAACAGCTATTCTCTGAAACTAAGAAATTATCTTCAAACAACAACAAAAAATGATGAAGCGTAAAAAAATATTTGGGAATTTGCTAGGCAAAATTTGGAAAAAAGTTTCTTCGTGCTCAAGTTCATCATCATCCAAGCCTGAATCTTAGGATGTTTAACTCGTCTTATATATATTTGGTAAGTCTATCATATATCCTTTTGTGATTTCATGGTGTTTGGATTTGTGGTCATTCAAAAACTTTCATGGTATTTGGTTTTGTGTTGTATTGTGTTATATTGGTCTATGACTTAATTGCTAGTCTTATGATGTGGTATGTATGAGAAAACTTCTGTTTGATGTTTTTGAATGTTAATTATTGTGAGTAATATTTTTAAATGTGGTATGTATGTGAAATCAATATTTTTAAATTTAAACTTTGATAGTTGTCATCATCAAAAAGGGGGAGATTGTTAGAACATTAGTTCTCTGTTTTAATGATGACAACTATATACTGCACATATATACTATATCATGATAACATGCTATCATTCAAGAAGACAAAAGGCAAGGTAATAAGCAAGAAGAATCATCTACAAGTCAAAGAAGTCAAAACTATGGAGCTTTAAGATTAATAGTATGTATATGGTCTTAGATTGAATTGTAAAATCTCCTTGATAGTTCATATATACACACAAAGACACACACAAACACAGATATCGACATAGCATAGAGAATTGAATTTGAAAATGACAAAAACTAAACTTACACTGTTCAGTCGGCTGAAATTGGTTTCAGTCGACTGAGCCCAATTTCAGTCAACTGAAACCGTGTTAAACTATTTTTTGAAAAATTCAAATATTTGTCGCGAAAATTAAAACGTTCATACTCGGTAGACTGACATATTCGCTCAGTAGACTGAGATGCTATAACGGCTACATTTTATGAAAGGTCATTTTCAAGAGTTGTGACTTTTTAAACAGTTTTCTACAATTCTGAAAGGATTTCTTGAAGATTGACAACTCTTTATTGCTTCTCTTCAGTATATATAAATAGCACAACAATTCATACTTAGAAATATACCTTCTACTCTGATTTCTATCGATTCTACTCTCTTGTACTATTCTAAGCATTTGTACTTTCAACTCTATTATTTCATTTGCTATTGTTCCAATAATCACTGTGCACTCACTACGAATCATCAAGGAGATTATAGGAACCGTTGTACTATCAAGTCAAAATAAGTGTTAGACGAACACAAGATTGTCGAGCAAAAATTGTATTTTTCAAAGGAAATAATAAATCTGATAGGTGCTTAGATTGGTTAAGTTGTAAACCTATTTCTCCGGGTCAAGCGAGGAATTTACCAAGGAAATGCCTAAGAGGTGCTTAGGGACTGGACATAGGAGAGGTGCTCTGAACCAGTATAAATCTCGGTGTGTACATTTACTTACTTCTTTATTATTTCATAATATAAATTAGTGTATATATATATACTTGTTTTATTAGCCATACACGATCTACTAGTTCTTTCATCAAGAACTGTATATTATCCAGAACCAAGGGTTTCAATGTCAAATATGGACACCTGGTAAATTCTGAATCTTCTCATCAAAATTATTATTTTAGTTTAGGGCTTCATTCTTCGAAATGATGAATTAGCTCTCAATATTTTATTCCTGGATTTGGAATTCTAGTTTTCTATTAAATAACGAGAATCTTCATTATTAGATGGATTTTTGGTTTCCTATTAAGAGAAGGAGAGTTCTTCTGTTAAAAGAGTAGTTTATAGTCTCCTTACTAGATGGGTTTCCGAGCCTTTGATCCATAAGATTTCTGGTCCACTTGTCAAGTGGGTCTTTGGTCTATTTATCTAAGCCTGTATCAAGAAAACAAGTCTACATTCAATCAAAGATCATAAATCAAACTAAACTAAATAAGAATATTGAAGCAAGTTGCAGATCTCAGACAAAAATAAAGGAGAAAAACAAGGTCAATTCAAGGTATCAATCATTCAGGTATGAATTTATTTACCATTTTACATTTTACATATCATATTCAAAAGTTACAGATACCAAGAAAGGTTAATCGGTAAGAGAGTCCAGTCAAGAGTTTCCAAGTGACATCACCTCATTTATTTTCAGTTGAAACTCAAGGTCTTGCACTTCTTTCTTCAAAGCTTTGGCAGCTAAAGAAGGTTCAATGATGTGACGAATCACGATGCCCAATAATTCTTTGAGCTTCTTTTCTTTTTTTCAGATGATGTTTGTATCATCAATAGAGCTAATCTGAGTCTTTAATGTGTGATCAAGTGTTTTGTTGGCTCCCTTTAAAGTTTTAACTTCGCCATGTAATTTTTTAACCTTTTGCTCAAAAGCATGCTTCTCGCATCACAGTTTTTCAACTTGACTTTGATACTTATTGAGATGCTTCGAAAAATTTTCATCATTTTTTTCTTTCAGAAACAAGGTACATTCATATTTGAATGCTCGACACCACCTAGAAATCTCTCCATCATCTAAACCCAGAGGCGGGTTTTCCAATGAGAAAATTTCTTTCTACCGGCGAAGGATTGAGATCGAGTTGTCCTTGCAGGGGTAGGAGTAGAAAGGCTAGATTTACCCCCACTTATGATAAGTTCCAAAGATTCACATGATACCTAGATTTTCAGTATATCAACTTCAAGATTCTTAATTCTTTGATATAGATGAGCAATTTCTACATCAATTTCGATACCTTGGTCTTGGGGTTTGGATTGACCTACCGCCCCTATATTCTTTCTTAGCTCTTTGATTTCTTTATCATTTTCTTTGATTTTCTCCTCTAAACTCGAGGACATTTCGTTTGTGTAATGTGGATCTCAACTTGTAGTATTTATTATGCCATTTACATGCTTCTGGGTTGTCCAGAAATGGTGTAGCTAAAGCATTTTAGAGGAGCACTTCCTAATACCTAATATCAGTCTGGCCTTACGTCTATCCAATCGAGAAGGGAGGTCAGAGTCCCTAGGTATAAGCGTGAGTTGACATTCCCAATAAGAATATATAAAAGAAAAAAGTAACATGTGGGGAAAATATATTATTTTATTAATAACAACAGGGCTTACAAGCATGAACAAGTCCAAATTACATTAACAACTCAAGTTTTATACATTCAATCCTTAAGTTTAGAAATAGCAGTTTGAGTCTTTTTGAGTGAACCCATGGACATAGGGAAGTATAGTCAAATGAAATATTAAACTAAGGAGGAGTAATAACTGGGGGAAACTGATGATAATCTCATCTCTCAATAGGGGAACTAGAATCACCGCATAACAGTTTAGCATAATTAGACCGGATTTCTTTGAGTAAACTATCTTTTTCGTCACCTAAGAAATCAAAATACAAGTGGGGAACCTCTGTGTCCTCAAGGTCCCAAGAAAGCGGTATTTTGCTAGTTGAGAGGTTTTGAGGGTTAATGTTTTCTCCTTAAAATCCCTTTTTAGCTTAACAAATTTACTTAAGAGTTCTTTTGAAATGGAAGTGCCCAATGATTCCTTAACCTGTGTATTTGAGGAAAAACAAACTGACCTACAAAGAAATGAGAATTTCAATGCTTATTAAGATTGTTTGAATTACATAATACAACAACAAAATCATTTGAGTTCATACAATATAGACCCTTTGTAAAATTTAGAGATAAATTTCTCTTTGTTAAACTTGACTTTTTTAGGATGAAGAGTGTGCAAGGAAAGTGGAGCGACCTCAATCCTAGAAAGGTTCCAGTATTCCCTAAGATGAGGATTAGACCCATAATCATTCAAATATCTATTATGCAAGCGCATAAGTACCCTCCACTCTCTTTCCCCATAAAAGAAAAGTCAGTAAAAAGGTTTCTAGAATAAAAATTATAAAGGAACTTTACTAAAGTGTCCTTATCTTCAATAAGCATCCAAAGAGTGTAATCAGCTCCGCGTTCTCTTTTATAACTCCTTCTCGATGAAGGCGTGATCTTTTAAAGAGAGGAACTGCTCATTTTTCTTTAAAATCTTTCAACCGACTAGCATAAATGAGAAGACGCCTATACTTGTTAGATAAACTATTATTCTCCTAAATCAACTTCTCAATTTCTCTATTTAATCATAGCACTTTCCTTTTGCTTTTCTCATGTAAAATCTCAAAATGGTATTTGTTTCTTTTCCTTAACTAAAATAAGTGAACTTATTAACTAAAGCCAACAAGTAAGTATAAGCATTTAAGAAATGATAAATTTCATACCTAGGTTATGGGAGCTTGAGAGATTGGAGCTTGAGTTTTCTCTTTTACTTGATGGACGGGAGGAGAGGCATCTTTTGATGAGATGTCTTCCCGAGGAATGTTCTAAGATCCAAAAGGATCAGGAAAGCATGTATCATGGGCAAATGGACCTAAGTCATGGCCACCTAATCCGCTACCATCATCTCCTGATCCTTTAGGATCCTTGTTATCATCACCCACATCGTCATCATCTTTGCCAGGCCATCATCATCATTTCCATCTTCCTTGTCATTCTCCCCTTTATTATTTTCATCTTCGTCAAGTGGAGGATCATCAAAAGATAACAGCACTTGAGGGTTGATAGGAGCCTCTTCTGGGAATTCATCTTCAAGTGACCCAGAAACTCTTCCTAGCTTGAGGTCAAACTTCCTTTTGAATTTATTATTTAAATCCGGGAGTGAAGGAAAATATAACCCTAGATACTACCCTATGTTATCAAAGTATGCAATATAGAGGGCATTTTCGTAGCATCGTTCCCTAATTTTGGGGAGGGCCTGATTGATAAAGTTAGAAGCTTTTCATTTGGCATCTTTAATAATGTTGTTCGAGTAGACAAGGGTGGCATCTTTGGTTTCCAACTGATTAGCAATTTGATCCTTTTCTTTTCTGACTTGCTCAACCTCTACCTCCAGAACCTTTACCCTTTCCTGGGCCACTAACCTAGCTCTTTCTCCATCTAAGTTAGAGGCAAGTTTGTTCTTTTCAGAAATAGCCTCATTTCTCTCTGTTGCTACATCAAAGACTTGGCCTTCAAGAACACCGACCTTATCTGTCAATGTGGAAATCTGCTCCTTGAAATTTGGATCTTGATTGACAAATTCTTGAGAGGCTTAATGAAGGAAAACATGTGGTTGGCCACCTAAGGCATATAAGAACTATGTGTTAAATAGGAATATACAAGTTTAGAGTTTGAATTACGCAAGCATGAAAAGATACCTACCACTAAAAGTTGTTGAAGGAGAATATGGAGATGATCCTTAGAAAAAGTGGAAGTCTGTAATGACATTAAAGATGCTACAGTAGGAGACTGAAGGGCTGAGCAAATGAAATCATCAAAACCTGAAGGGATAGGTTGAGCCGCGATTTTGAAGGGAAGAGATTCAGGAGGAGGAGGAGTCAAGCCTAATTCCTGATATAAGCATAGTATAGTATTTGCGGATGAGGGAATCGATATATCAATACCAGGGCTTAGGGTGTGAGTAGCACCTGCTTTTCCTTGAGCACTTTGATCTAGTGCGCTTAAGCCAATAAAACTAGAACCTTAATTAACTGCGGCCACATTGAGGGGTGAGCAATATTCGGTCAAAATCGAATTAAACGACAAAAACAGTTCATTTCGATCGGTTTGGTTCGGTTATGAAATTATATCAGTTTGAATTCGGTTTGTAAAATAATTTTATTTTGGTTGTCGGTTTAACCAAATTAACCGAAATTTTGTTATATTATCCAAATTCATGGCATTGTAATACTCTTAATAATTTGTTTAGTAATAAAAAACAAACTTTATCTATTTAAAATAGGTTAATTTTTTATCATAAACTTAAAAGAAATACTCAAAATAATTTATATAAACATAAATTTATCATTTCCTTTGAGTAAATTAATCATTTGAATAATAACATATGGTAAATTCTCTTACTTGCTTTTTTAGTTTGGTTAAATAGGTTACTGACCGAACTAACTGAAACCAATTCGGCTTGGTTCGGTTCGGATTTGGGTTTTTCCAGTTTCAATTCGAGTTGATATTTTCTAGCTAAAAACTGATCGAACGCTTACTCCTACCACATCTATTTTTTATTCTTCTTCGATAGCAAGGAGAGTTTGGCCTTCTCCGAGGTGAGGCCGCCTGTTTGGTGAAGAACTTAAGTTACCAGATAAATCATCGGAACCTCTTTTTATTTTATGACTCTCAGTGTCAATATTTTCGAGCGCTTTAGTAATGCAGTCCTCGATGGGGGCAGTAGTAGTAAGGGCAGCCGATGTAGAAACACAAATCTTAGCCTTTTTGGATTTAGAGGCTGCAACCAAAAGAGAAGAAACTAAATCAGAGGAAATATCATAAGATAGTGATGAAGGAGAGTTTGTTGGAAATCATAATATGAGCTTACCAAAAGAGACGCGATGACTGAAGGAAGATTTAGAAAAAGAATCTTGTTTACCGGCAACCAGGGCTTGTCTCCCGTGAGCATCTTTCTTCACTATAGGGGGTTCCCCAAACACCTTGTGGTTCTCTAGGATCAAGGAGTATTTTCTAAGATTGATCTCAATTAAGATCCTACGTCTGTCTCCTATAGTTTGAGATGCCAGACTCAAAGCACCAATTGTTTTAACCATAGAAGGATTTGTTCCATTGGAAGTAAATTCTAAAAAAGGGATAACTACCATAAGACAGTAACAGAGTATAGTATATGTAATAAAGGAAAAAGCAATAAGATTTACCGGGAGTAGAGAAGGACCCCCTAATTTTAGAAGTTTGGCTCTTAACAAAGAAAAATTGGTTATCACAGTCTTTAAATCTGTTGATCAAATTGGTGATTAGACTTTTTTGAGGAAGAAGACGATACACAATACCTACTGGCTGATTCACCACTTTGACGAGAGTTGCTAATGAATGAAGGGTATCAACATCGAGAGAAGGAAGTTCAACTTCTCTAGCCAAGATCTCGAGACAACTTAGATAAGTGTATGAATTAGGTAGCAATTATATCAGGACAATACCCAGGTGATCTAAGTATCAAACAAAGAAGTCAGAAAGAGAAAGATAGCTAGAATGCCAAATCTAAATCGACATAAAAGCAAAGAAACCATCCGTAGGATTATGTATCCTACCGGACGGTCCCGTAACTCTAGTTTCTATACCAGTTATCCAAAATTGTTGCAGGATGGTATTGAGTTCATCCTGGATGGTTATAAGAGATGGAAAAAGCCTATAATCTTCTTTTTCTAAGGCAGGAGAAGATTTGGAACCTTTGTCGCTTTCTTGCTAGCCTTTTATCTGCCAGATATTATTACACAAGATTAGAGAAGTATACATAAGAAGTTTAAAATACTTATGAAAATGCTAAGGATAGGTGGAATTCCTAAATATAGATGCAAAAAAATTGTGAACGATTAGATGTCTAACCTATAAATGCTTAATTAAATGAAACTACTTAGTTTGTAATAAAATTCCAAGACCATGATTGGTTATCGAATTTACAACTGTTTAATGGTTCACTAAGTATTCCATTGCTAGATATCAAACCTATAATGAGATGATGAACTCATAGCTACCTAGTACCTTCATAATAGATCAAAAATTCATTATTGAATTCATAATGAAATATTAAGTTCGCAACTAGCCACTGGATTCGTAGCAAAGAATCGAACTTGCATCATGTTGTTAAATTTATAATGGGGGTGTCGAACTTGTGATTAGTTATCGGGTCCATGGCAAGGTATCGATCTAAAAAATTCTTAACAAGTTCTAAGTCGTTTAAAGGCACTTTAACTAATTATCGAGTTTAATGTCGAATGTATAAATAGTTAATGAATTCACTGTAACAACCCGAATTTTGGGTCCGGATTTTTTGCAAAAATGCTAAAATCCAAGCCCACTGAAGACCGAATTAGGTTTCTGGTATCCTGCAAATAGGCAAAGACAAATATATCAGAGCTCAGAAAAATATCTCATAGCGGAACTGACTAAAATATAATGGTGATTAAATACTCACCAATATAATAACACTTTCTAAACAAGTGTCTCAAAGCTGGAAAGTCTCTGCCATCTACCTAACCTGTAGGATGTTATGAGGAGAGGGTCAGAACTAAAGTTCTAGTGAATGGACAAATTATACACTTCTAAGCTTAATTCTACATATACCGTTTTATTTCCATTTATTGTTATATTAGGTTTATTGGGTTTATAATACTCTCGCCTCTGTGCGTGAATCGTACCCATCTACTCCCTAGTAGATTAAAACTTTTTTTTTTGAAACTGGGTAAACTGCCTCATTAAAAACCTTACTAACTATCAACGTGATAACTAGTAAGGGAAAAAGAGTGCGGTGCTTTATTGATAACGCGTCAATAAAAATACATACAAAGTATATGTACAGACCATCAATAAGAAAAGCAAAACGGGTAAACAACATCCCGGTACAAGCAGAAACAAAACACGTGGCAAATGCCAATTCCCCAACTATCTAAAATAATCTCAGATTCTCTTAATCTCATCATCTTCCTCCTACTTTTTGACCGGCTATAAAGGAAATAACTGGTTCGAAGCTTTTGCCGGTATCCACTAAGTCAATGCCCCATCTTTCTAAAATATTTTCATTCTCTCTCGATCTCATCGTCTTCCTTCTACTTTTAGTCATCTAAAATTTAATATCTAATTCTGCTAGGTTCCATCTCCGAAGCTTGTCAGTCTTTATTCCTTCATGTATTCTAGTGTTTCGTTCTAACCAGATATAGTAAATAATCATGACGAAGCTACAAAAGGCCAGATCTTTGATCTGGTTCGCCACTTTAAATGAGTCGTATAAAGCAGCAACTTCTTCATTGATCAGCATCGGACCATTCAGATTCATGCCAAGCTTCATTTTTCTTCGAGTCCAGAGATAAGCCGAATACAAACATTGGAAAAATAGGTGATTCCTATCTTCTGATTCACATTTGCAAAGTACACATATAGGATCTATAGAATATCCCCATTCAATCTGTTTGTCTTTGGTAGGAATTCTATTTAACATTACTTTGTACGTGCATAGAACCATTTTAGGGTTGTTGCAGTAGTTCCATATTACTTTAAACCAATTTGCAGGCTGAAAATGACTTCTAGCACAATCCCATGCAGAGTAGAAAGTAAATCCATTAGGATTATTGTTCCAGCTCCAAAAATCTGAGTCATAATTAGTAGATATTTCCACATTATTGATTTGGTTGATTTGTCTAGTGAAATGGAATATCTCTGGATTAATAATGTTATCTTGTATAATACTGCTGACCTTCAAATTGTCTCCACCATTCAAGCCAAGAGCATCCCACCCAAGGATATTAACCAATAATTCATTGTTAATCCAAGGGTCATGCCATAGAAGTGTACTTTGCCCATCAACTATATTTCTATGTATGTGTTGTAGACCTTTCTGCCTGTGTTTAAGAATAGATTTCCTGGTACAAGAACTATTATTATCAATTTCCATAGTCCAGAAGTATTTATCTTTACAGTATCTTTTGTACATCCATTTAGACCATAGATTATTGTTGTTGATATAATGCCAGAACAATTTTAGAGCAGTAGCAGTTCTAATGTCTCTAAAGTTTCTTAGGCCCACCCCTCCTTCAAGTTTAGGTCTACATAAGTTATCCCAAGCTATTTTATGAGTTCTGCCTCCCCAAATAAAATTAGCACATATCTTATTAATTTTATCAATTGTTGCAATAGGTAGTTGGTATGTCATCATCCAGTATAGAACCATAGGAGTAATAACTGAGTGAATAAGCTCAATCTTACCTGCCATAGAGAGTAGCCTACAGTCCCACCCATCCATTCTGAGCTAAATTTTATCAAGAAGATAACCACAATCAGTGTAGTGAAGATAATTATAGGACAGAGGAACTCCCAAGTATTTGATAGGCAATGATCCTTCTCTCATATCCAAAATATTAAGCATAACATTTCTGTTTATCACACCTCTGCTGAAATAGGCTTTAGACTTCAGATTGTTTATATTAAGACCTGCCAAATCTTTTAAATTCTACATCATCTCTTTGATAGTTCTAGCACACTTTAGCTTGGCTTTAGAAAAAATCATGAGATCATCTGCATATATAAGATGAGTGACATTTGGATCTTGATTGTAAATAGGCTGGAAATTATCAGTCTTGTGAGCTTTATACATCATCAGTGAAAGAAACTCCATAGCAACACAAAAAAGATAAGGGGAGAGTGGATCTCCCTGTCTCAACCCTCTATTGCTGGAAATAAATCCCTTAGGACTACCATTAACAAGGATAGAATAAGTGGGGGAAGAGATACATTTTCTTATAAGTTTGACCAGATTATTAGGAAAGCCCATCATATTCAACATGTGGCATACAAACTTCATATTAATCATGTCGTAAGCCTTTTGAAGGTCTATCTTAAGACACATTTTATCACTGCCTTTTCTATTGAATTGTCTAATTTGTTCATGTGCAAGCAGGATATTCTCAGCAATACATCTTCCTGGAATAAAAGCAGACTGGTTCTCTGATATAAGATGAGGTAAAAAAGGTTTGATTCTATTACATATAATTTTAGAAATGATTTTGTATAAGACATTACAGCATGCAATAGGCCTGTAATCAGAGATACAATTTGGCTATTTGGTTTTAGGCACTAGTGTGATAAAAGTGTGATTTAAGCCTTTTTCAATTCTACCAGTATTAAACACTTCTTGAATCAAGTTCAGAAGGTCAGATTTCAACTCATCCCAATGAATTTTATAAAATTTTGCAGTGAAACCATCAGGACCCGGGCTCTTGTCATCAGGAATAGAGAATATAGCTTTTTGAACCTCCTCAAGTTTGATACCAGAAGTAAGTTTAGTTCTGAACCTCCTCAAGGACTGCCTTGTTAGGCCTACAATATAGATATTCTACTTGGTTTGTCTCTTTTCTTATCGTGGCTATGGCCCCACGCAGCCACCCCTCAACTAATCGAAAGACCTCTAAAGAGCTAAGTGGTTGTGCCCTACTGCAAACAATCTAAACATCTAATTGGTTGCGCTCCTCATCCAATGTCTCGATAGTGAAAGAATCATTGGCCTTTCGGTTTAACTCTAGTCTTTTCCAAACTCGCTTCTTGGTCTGATGCTGGCCCGATATCTGCACTACCCTTTTGGGTCATGCCCACTAAAACCTACTCGCAAGTCAAGTACGGTGTCATACGAATATCCTACTTCAAACATCAATCCCTTTTGACTACCTACAATGGTCCTGCCAAGCAAAAGCAGTCAAGGCATACTCTCTTGATGGAACACCTACAGACCTGCCTCTAGGGGACTGCTTCGCTATGCCTACCCCAGAGGGCCATCCTAGAGTACCCTCACGTCCCGTTGAAGTCTCGTACTTCCTTCTAGCCCAAAATAACTAAGTTGGACGTGCTTCTTCTGTGCTGGAATCTATGATGAACTGCTTCGTTAGGCTCTTCATCCATTGGGCTGCTGCAAACGTGTTTTACTATTTTATTAGACCCTAAGTCTAATCTATTATTTTGTGTTTAGTTTACTTTTCTTATTATGTTGGCTACTTATTTACCCTAATTAGCATAAGTTTGTCCCAGCCTCACCTAACTATTGTTAGACCATCAGTTCATGACTTAAAGGGAATGTTATTGGTATGAGCCTTGTTTCTATGTTTTCTTATTAACTTAGTGTAAGTTTTAAATAAGCCTCTTCTGTTATTTCTGCTCTATTTTCTTATTAACTTAATCTAAGTCTTAAAATAAGCCTTTTCTGTTCTTTCTGCTTAATTATAACCTCTGTTATAATTTTACTTGCAATTGTCACTTTTATTCTCTTTTATAATCTATATATTATAAATATAATTACAAGCGTCTCTTTTCTATTCTAGTCCATCTTCTTTTATTATGATATTGAATTCTCTTTAATTCTCTCATATTATATGACAATTTTGGCTTGGGACTACGTCCGACTGTCACAAATTTACTTATCATAATAACTACTCTGCTTTTATTCTACTATCTGCATTTATCTGCATAGTAAATGCAGATCTAGGTACATTTATGTTAATTGCTTCTAGTCTTGTCTAATAATTAACTTAATTTCTTCTTTAATTCCTATAACTCTTCGCTTTAACTTCTTTTATTCTAGGAAGTGGTTCTATTCTATTTGGTTGGTTACAGAAACTATGCTAAAAATCCATTTCCATATTTTAATACTAAATAATGCTATAAACAATAGGTCGTAACTGCAAGATATTTCTTTTATTATTATTTTACTTTTTTGGATAGTGCAAAATACAGTAGTTTCTCTATTTTACACTAATTCCCTTTTTCTTTCATTTACTCTTGCAATTACGTTTATCATTATCTTTTAAATATTAAGCTATAGAAATGTATTCTCTTTTCTAAACCAACCAATTAATCTACCACTTACTTCTAAATCAAGTTATTAGATTTTCCCTTTTTATTTATTTCTCCCATTTTAGCATAATTTACTGTAAATTTCTATTTTTCTCCTTTTATTTCAATTCTTCTTACATCTAATTTCTATAAATCTAGTTTTTTTTTATTTTAGTCCGTATTTGCGAATTCTTTTCTTTAACTAATTTATTCGCGTAAAAAGGAATAAAAGAAGTTAACATTTACAAGCTAAATTTCAACTTTAAAATAGATGTAAATAACTGCAAATTTCTTACTTTTAGGCTTACGCCTTTCTCTAACTACCAAGCGTAATATTATTCATATTTAATTAGATTACTATCTTCATTTTCCATATAAATAATAATTAAATATAAGCTTTCTTATACAATTTACAGTTTTCAACATAACTAACTACTGAAATAAACGCTCAATTAAAATATAAAAAGGGAATCTAACGATAATATATCATAAACGTAAAAGATATATAATTTAAATCCACTCACTTGTCGTCCTTAGCTTTGCTTGTGCTTAGCTTGGCTCCATGGTCTTCTTGGATCCCCTTCTAGGGTGTCTAATATTCTTATTGAGAAGATCTTCTTCCTAGAAATATTTTCTTTTTAGGGTCCAGCCTCAGGCAATGAACCCAAAGAAATATTTTCTATTTAGGGTTCAGCCTCAAGCAATGAACCCATTGGGAGAAAATCTGATTGTGACAAAATAGCTAGGCCTAGGGTTCTATTTATAGTGGAGTTTGGGGATCTCAGACCATTGGATTTTAAGATTGAATCTAGTTCAACTACGTCACAGGGTCACTGTGAGTCGTCGGATCCAGAAAACGATGCTCGGGATTGCGTAAAAATCGATTTTGAGGAGTTCGGCACGTACCTGGACGAATTGTCGTCCAGGATACTATGCGGGTCGACCCTAGGGTCGACCTGTGTGCATTTGGGTCGACCTGTGGGTCGACCCATGCTATTATTATTATTTTCTCATTTTTCCTGATTTTTGTTTCTTTCATAATTTATTCGTATTAACTCGAATTTTGACAAGTTATATATGGAAATTGATCAGAAAATCAACACGGATACAATGAAATAAGTTTTGAGGCCAAATTTTGAAAATTCCAAAAATGTTTATTTTCACCATTCATCGTTATTTGATTATTTAATTATATAAAAATGCAGGGTGTTACATTCACAGCTAATTGAAAATGCTATAACTACTTTCCAATACCATAGTGAGATGTCGAACTTATACAAAATATCAAGTTTGTAACTATATGACAACCCTTGAAGTAGTTGCCGAGTTGCCGAATTTATAGAAGGATAACGACTCACTATAAGGTTGCCGAGTTTGTAGTTGAATAACAATCATTCAAACAGTTGACTAGTTCGTAACCGGTTATTGAATTTCTAAATAGCTGTCGCATTTTTAACTTATTGATGAGTTTATAACTAGTTAGTGAGACCTTAAAAGAATATCGAATTTCAAATTAGTTGTCGAGTTCTAAAGATGACTGATGAGTTTGTAAACCATTAGCTAATTAGCAATAGATTGTCGAATTTAAGTGGATATCAAGCTTTTAACAATTAACTAAATTTCTAATTAAGTGTCGAATTTCTAAATTGGTATCATTGAAGTTTCACAAAGTTATCGAATTTCCAGAAAGTTGCCAAATGCACAATAGCCATCATATTATCAAAAAATGGTGTATTGCAATTGACGTTTGAATCGAAACACTAAAATTCTCAAAATTACAAAAAAGTACACAAACCCAATCACCTCAAAACCCCAATTTCAAAATTGAAAATCCCCTCTTTTATTTTTCGTTTAAATTAATTAAAAATAGAAGTCGCACCTTAAAATTGAGCTTGAATGCTGAGAAGATTAAAGGTTTTGATTAAGGTGAAGAAATTAAAATTGATGTTTCAAGTTTAGCTTGCAGGTAAAAGCGTGAAGAAGGAAGAGGAACATATATTTATAGAAAAAGAAAAAATAATTTGGAGCGTTGATTTCAATTTAAATGGACAAATGAGATCAAATGGAGTATTAATAGGTGGCAATGTGGATATCAAGGCAACAAATGTCAATATCGAGGCTGTAGCTTGAAAAGGCAGATTATACTAAAGTATAATCAATCTCTTCTACACAAGGAGGGTAAATGTTACTATGAATAAAGACGTCGAACACCTAGGGAAAGCATGTCGAATTCTAGAATAAAGAAGGAGTAAATCAGACATTCAATAAAGGGTAGCGAACTTCAAGTAGCTCCAAGAAGGTGTCGAACTTCTATAGTCAAGGGATGTGGAGTGCTCAAGTAAAGAAGAAATGTTAGGTCTCTAAAGGCGTCGAGTTCCAAGTAGATGGCAAGTACATATTGAATATGAACATAGCAAAGGGGTAATATCGAGCTTCTACGACACAAAGATTTATCGAGCCTAAGTGTAAAGGGAGTGCCATCTTTTCCAACACATAGCATTGTGGAATGAGAAATGAAAGAAAGACACGAAGGTATAACGAGATATTGAATATCTAGTTGTAAAATGGAGATGTTGAGTATCAAGTACTTCTGGGCATTGAGCTGTTACAATCTAAAGCGATATGGATCAGGAGGATGCCACATCAAATCAAAGAACGGAGATATTGAGCTTCTAAGAGATATTAAGACAGTGATATATCAATTACAATCGAGCCACTACCTCAATACTATTGTTGATTACCTACCATAATGGGTGCTATCGAGTGGATACAAAAAGGAAGAGTATGTTGTCGAACTTATAGGAGTAAGTAATATCGAGCTTCATCAATGTTGAGAAGATATCGAGTCTTTAAATAGTGTCGATCCTTTACAACCAAAGCTGCTGTAAAGCATATAAAAGCGACAATGGGGTTTCGAACCTCTACAAGCGGCAAGGGATGATGAATATCAACAATGCATAGAAGATGTCGAATATATAGCTGATAGACATGTGGCAACCATGTCGTCTACCTCTATAAATAGACCATATTGGTCATTCAAATAGGGACGAATTCTTCTTTCCTCGTTTCTTACATTTTTAAAGTTGCAAACCCTATATTGATTTGGGGATTTTAGAGCTTATTGTACTCAAGTGACATTTACACATAAGACCTTGGACGTTTAGCAATTGCATAACGTATTTCTATGAAGGATTGTAACTCTCGAATTTTACGCATAAGGACTTGGATAATAAACTTTTTGCATAGCATACTTCTTTTGGAGGACTACATTTGACTAATCTTGAATTATGGACGAGCATATGACTATATTCCGAACTAGAGTTTGAATAACGAAGAAGCATACGACTTCACTTGGACTCGAACTGGGCTTGTATTTTTTTCCCAAGCTTGCATAAGGCTACTTAAGCCCTTATCCAAACCCATCCCAACCTACCATGCATATTTGGTTAGTAAAGAAATTTGTTAACAATAAACACAAAGCAATTGAATTGTATTTGGAAAAACAACACTCAATGCGTTGATCAACGAATTCTCCTTATCCGCAATCACAACATCGTGGAATTTGTTTGGGAGGTATAAAGATTTCAAGTTTTGTAGTGCCCAGTGATAAATGTGTTCCTTCTCATTAGACAAAAAACAATAAGCTATAGTAAAAGTTTTATTCATCGACGTCATACCTACCATCTCCAACAAATGCATTTTATATCGATTTGTTTTATACGTGCAATCGAGTAGCAAAACCGTAGGAAAGCATTTTGCATAATGTAGTTGAGTTGAGATAAGCCCACATCAAATTAGTAATTCTATCGACCATTTTATCTTTTGTAACCCAATGTACATAAATGATTTTCCACTAAAAATTTCATAAGTTGTTGAACTAATGATACATTCCATCTCCAACTAGTCGCTTTCGCTTTCGCATTATATATAGTCTTCAATGTTGAAACATTTTCAAGAAAAGTCTTCTTTATATTAACAAGAACATCTCTGGATCTAACACTCGCAACACTCATATACATCGTTATTTTTTCTCCTCTTTTGTCAACCTTCTAGCATAAGCATGACCCACTAACGTAGTAGGCAATTTATGGTTATGAGTACCATTAACTACTTCAACGCACCAATTATCAAAACCTTAATAGGAACCTTAATGAGAAATGGAGATTCGCATTTTTTTTGGCACTATGTGGACGTTTCTTTCAATTATTTAGCAATTCACCTTCCGTTGGCTTATTCTTTCGATATTTCCTGGCATTCTCACAAGTTAAATGAATTTAAGGTTTTCTAGGCCCACCAACTTTATCAGATTTACTAATGATAAGAATAATATTGATACTCTTCGCCTTTGATTGACATCAATGTACAAAAGCATCCAGGGAAGTGAATACCTAAAAAGTCATGTCATACCAGGTAAAAATGATCTACATGTAAATCATGAATAATACAAAATAATTAACAAACATCATTCGTAATAAAATTAGATTTCACGTCAATGAATATTTGTTGCACGTCTTCTTCTTATTTTAGTTCATCTTGTCCATTTTCTAGACTTCACTATCTTGGTTACATTGCGGTTCAATCGACCGAAGGAAATCATGTGATATACACAAACATATTAACATGGCCTATGTTACAAATTAAACTTAAAAACACTTTTATACCTCATTTACATCAACTTGAACATTATCAAATTTAATTCCATCATCATTGGTAGAGATAACAAATTAAGATCAAAGTGTACCTCCTATAAAAAAAATAAAAAATAAACACAACCATCAAAACAAGAGAGATAATCAAATATACATACAACAAATAAGCATAATAAAGAGTAAAACAAAAACATTACGAGAATTAAGATCAATGGTGTTAAGTTATAAAACATACCACATCGTTCTTATCTCCTTCAGCCATTGATAAACCCAAAACCCTAAAATTCTCAAAGTCATGAATAAGAGGTCAAAAAAAAAAAAAACCAAAGGCATTTTGGTCGACAGTAGAAGTCCGATATCGAACGGTCTTCAATTATCGATCGGGTATAAAGGAAAAAATAATAATAAAATAATCCACAAATATGGCTTACAAACGGTCGACCGATGATACACAACCGAATGAATTGGATAATCTAAAAAGAAAGTCTTCATTTTACACAAATCGGCTTTATACCTCCGGTGCTGTTGTCCAATTTGGATAAAATGACCGCATGGCTTTTATTTTTTTTATTTTTGGGTAAAATGAAGTTTTTAACACGGTGCATTTAACACCACTCTTAAATTATGAGTTGTAAAGGGACGGGTTGGGCTGCATTAAACATTTTGTGGGCTTTGTAATAATATCTCGTTTTTTTTGAAAATTCAATAAAATCTAATGTCTCCAGTAAAAAAAAAAAAAGATCTTCTGCACTTTATGGGTCACTGATAATTTGTCCCATTACTGTATAAAAGCTACACATAGGAAGAAATGGCTGAAGGGGATTGGTTTCTGCTGACTGCTACATTGCCAAAAAGCAAGACTTTCTCATCAATGGTGACAAACAAATATACCTCAAGAAGCAACTGTGCATTTGATAGAGTATCGTATATATTTTATATAATGCCTATACATTTGGAAAGCTAAGCCTAGAACATACATATATTTGTAGTGATTATTCCAGCTGAATGTAATCTGAGTGACAAATCTTTTTGAGGTGACGCCATATATTTCTGTATCCCATATACACATAATCTATAAATCAAAGCTAGGAACCTCAGAATCAGAATCCCAGGATCTCCGATATATGGCTCTTCGCACTATACTACGATATGGATCCTCCTCTCGTTTTGTTTTCAAATATGAAATTATGCCTTCGATCTCTGACTTGATATCCGAATATATCTCATTTGCCATCTCCTTATCTTTTAAGATGTCCTTCTTTCCTTTTGTTTCGAAAGGTTTCCCAAATAAATAATAAAAACGTCCAGGAACTTTGGGTAAAAGTCCAGGTATGTACAGATCTTGGTTTGCAATCTCCCCATCCATCTCAGTTCTTTAAGAAGAAGAAAAAAAAAAGATTAATGAACTCGAATGACTTGTATAAAGAACCATGAAAATAGCATAAAGCTGCAGGCTACTAGTACCTCAATCTAGTTCCATCGTCATTCATATTTTGTATCCATTCTCTGATATATGGAATCTTTGAAAGATCGTCGTAATCAAGGACGAGCTGTAAATAAAACACGAATTAAAATTCTATTACAGCAATGTCCCAATTTGTACATATAAGAATCAGCCAGCATTATCCAAGGAAAATATTACACAAGCTTTAGCAGAACGTCCTTTCCCCTCCATGATTTTGATAAAAACATATTTTACATGGGAATCAAATATTTACAATGCTATCAAAACAAATAATTATTTTCATTGTAAAATGAGACATTTTTCCAGGTTGAGAAACGGGGAATTTGTCAATTTGTTCATGTTAGCGTTAAAATGTCTAGCCAAACCCAAACTAACCTGATGTAATTAGCCCATGAAATATTATATTGCTTAAGTTATTCTAGTGATATTAGAAGATCCAAGAATAATGTCAAATAAAGAAAGAAAATATAATATACTGATAATTTAAAATGGAAATATATGATACTTATTTGATGAAGATTTGATACTTTAAACAAGAGCTTCGGAAGCTTTCTAATATTATCAAAAGCATTAGTAGTTTCTGGACTCTTTCATCTAGCATATAGAAGTTGTTTGTGTTGGTATTATTTTCTATATTTCTGGTGATGTGGTACAACAGTGGTAAAAATTAAATATGTAAAGATCGCTCAAATGCACGACGATGACGCTCTCCTTAAGATGTTATTTACCATCATCATTCATTTTAACAAACGAATGGGTGTTGTGAGGTTGATTCGTCTTCTTAAATACAATGGAGTTGAGATGATGCAGTGGTTAGGACATGCGGCGCTCACCTTAAAGGTCGAGGGTTCAATCCTCACCAACTACATATCCTTGTGAATTACCTGAAGTATGTGGTGTGGGTTCGGTGCATACTTCCTTAGAGTTTACAAGCAAAGCTTGGTTCTCTAGGTCTTCAAAAAAAAAAAAATGGAGTTGAGATGATTAAAATCTTCAACTGATTGCAATAGCACTTTCAAAATCAATTCAAACTATCTTCTGAATTGACTGTAGTGACAAAAATATCGAGTTTGTGATCTGCAGTACCACAAACCCAAAATATTATGGAATGAAATAAGAGAGGAGGGAAGGAGTTTCGAAATAGAAAAATAAAAGCGATTTGAAACACTTTTCAGGCGTTCCTATTTATAACCGTGAAAATGTGCCTTTTTATTTATGAGAAGTTGTGTTTCCTGTCGTTTTTGAGCATGTTTTTTCATTCAAACATCCAGTCGTTTGCAACAGTCATGTCTGCAGTTTTATCCCCCTGTTTCAAATTTAAATTCCGGTCCTGTTTAAGGGTTAAAATCCGACCCGTTTTTAACTAAAACAACAAAAATATCATTTGGATCCAAACCCAAACCTGATCCGATCAGTCGACGTACGTGTGGTTGTGATGCATGATTTCTCTCCTCACAAAAGAGCAAACATTGAATGCTCAAAAGGTTCGATTTTCTCTTCAGGAATCTATATTTAAATAAATATAGTTCCTTCTTTTCTATGATGTGAGATTATTTTCAATTTTACATTTTTCCTCTCCACTTTCTCTTCTTCTCGTCAAAAACAAATTTACTCATGTAAATATTTTATAAAAATTTACACTAAAATTTCTCTCGTCATATGTTGCAGAAAAACTTGTGCATAAGTATAGATGTCTTGTGAACTTGAATCTATACATAGTGATAGCCTATCAGAATATGTTAGGATGGAGTGGTTGACTAAACATTGAACCAATGATCCTATGCGACGTACCGAGTGTGTTTCACACACTCGTTTCTTTTCTTCAGATAGTTCATAAACCGACACGTTGATTGACCTTGTATCTATATCTTGGTTTCATGAAATGCCCTTAGAGACTTAAGTCATAGTCTTGCAGAAGGCGGTACCACCTTCATGTATTCATATACAAAGGTTTATTGCAAATGTCCTATAACTATACACTTCAATGGTACTTCCGTTATAAACCTATTAATTACTAAGTAGTACAATCTTCACTATATCATTATAGGTATCAAGCACCATTATAGGTATCAAGCACTCCTCTTGGAATAGATATGATATTAGTTGTTCGGACTAATATTATAATGCTTCAAATCATATTATATAATGTACTTTTTTTCATTGAACTCGAGATAATGAATTTCATTACGTTGAATTGAGTTTCCATCATCGATGATTTCTATGTTGGCTTTAAACTCATTTCTTTTGATGTTTTCAACATCAAATCTCTTACAAGTTCTTTCGTAAATGGATCGGCCAAGTTTTGGCTAGATCTTACAAAATCTGTAGTACTTACCCCATCAGTAAGCATTTGACTCATTGCACTATGCTTTAAGTCAATATGTCTTGATTTGTCATTATATATCCGACCACATGCTCATGATAGTGTTGCTTGACTAATACAATGCACAAATATCAGAGGCATTGGTTTTGGCCATACAGAAATTTCTAATAGCAGATTTCTTAACCGTTATACTTCTTTACTATAAGAAGCCAGTGCTAAAAATTCAGCAGCCATGCTAGAATCTGCAATACACATTTGTTTCTTTAAGGCCCAGAATATCGCCCCTCCACCTAGGCCTGTCAACAGATACATTCGGATATGGATACTGCTAAATCCGCATCCGCATCCGAAATCATTTTCGGATATCGAATATCCGCATCCGCGGATACGGACGGTATTATATCCTCTAACGACCGACAAATCAAGAAATATAAATAGAAAATTTTAGTTCAACATAATTTTTTTCTCAATCCTATTAATTATAAAAGTATTAAAAATAAACAAATATGATTATAATAAATAGTTTTGAACAGTTAAAATGTATTACGTGCATATAATATAAACTACTAACTTAATAAAGCAATAAATAAATATCTTTCATTGTACTAAAATACACATAATTTAAACTAACCGGACGGATAATTTTCAGATGCGGATGTCTTCGTATCCACGTTCGCATCCATTTTTTCGGATATCGGATATTTATTCGCTTTTCGGATACAGATGCGGAAGGATTTCGGATTTTCCGGGTATCTATTGACAGCGCCACCTCCACCAAGAGTGGATATCCATTCACTGATCAATTTATTATTATCCTCTCTTCCAATGTTCCAACTGAAATCCGTGTATCCTTCTATCACACTTAGATACTCACTGTACAATATACCATAGCCTAATATCTTTAAAAAAATTGTACAACTAGTCAGTGAATATATAATTGGGGTTACGGGTATAACTACTCATTTTTCCAACAACGTAGGCAATATCAGATCTTGGGCATGTCATGACATACATTAGACTACCAATAACTTTTGCGTTTTCTAGTTGATCTTTTAATCTATCAGTATTAGAATATAGTTGCATATTTAGATTACATGATGTGCTTACAGGTTTGCAATCAAATTGATTGCACCTTTTTAGAATCTTCTAATGTAATTAGATTGGGTAATGACCAACTCTTCCGCTGTTTTTATGATTCTTATTCTTATAATCACTTCAGTGTCCCCTATCTTTCATGTCAAAACATAATGATAGAAATATTTTCGTTTCTTCAATACTCAAGGTATCAGTCTCAAATATCAACATGTCATAAACATTAAAGCATATAATTATACTTTTACCAGCACGAAATTTGATATAAACAGATTTGATTGATTTGCAAATCCTAAAACCATTTGATACTATGGTTTTACCATATTTCACATGTCACTGTTTTGGTGTTTGTTTAAAACCATAAAGTAATTTAATAAGTTTACATATTTTATGTTCTTGTCCAGACATCACATAACCTTCTGGTTGAGACATATCTCTTCATCAAGTTCTCCATTTAAGAATGCAGTCTTGACATCCATTTGATGAATTTAAAATTTATTAATAGATACTAATGCAATTAATGTTCTAACTGTTGAAATTCTAGCTACAGGCGCATAGGTATCGAAATAATATATTCATTTATTTGGGTAAATCCCTTAGCAACTAATCTACCCTTAAATTTTTCTACCATACCATCTATTCTTAATTTCTTCTTAAATATCCACTTACATCCTATTGGTTTAGAACTAGGAGGTAAGTCTACTAGTTTCATGTTTGATTTCTCATAATAAAACTCATTTTATCATTTATGGCTTCTTACCAAAAAGCTGAATCATGAGACTTTATAGTCTCAATATATGTTAAATGATCAGAATCTATGTTTATAGAAAGCATGGCTTGATATCCAATACCATCTCTTGGTCCTTCAACCAAATAAATGATAAAATCTAGTCCAAATGACTTTTCAGTCCTCGTTCTTTTACTTCTCCTAAGAGATTCACAGTTTCATCGTTATTTTCTTGAGTGTTCTCAAATTCACAATAGTTTCAGTGACCTCTACAATTTCACTAATAGATTTGGTTGAAATAGATGTGAATCTATTTCCATAGAACATTGTATCTTTAGATTCTATTATGGTGTTTTACCTTAATTGAATTATTAGGTTCAATTACTAGAAACCTATAACTCTTGCTGTGTTGAGCGTATCCTAAGAAAATACACTTAATGTCATTTTGTCCTAATTTCCTGATTTTTGGTTCAGGTAATCAACAATAGCTCTACAGCTCCAAACTCGATAATAATCAAGATTTGGTTTGCATTTTTTTCAAAGTTCATAAGGTGTGTAACTTTGAATTTTTTATGAGGTATTCTATTTAAGATGTAACAAACGGTAAGTAAAGCCTCACCTCACAAAACTAGTTTTGAGAACAGAATTACATAACATAGCATTAACCATTTAAGTAAGGATCCTATTTTTACGTTCTGCTACTCTATTTTGTTATGGAGTATAAGGTACATATGTCTCGTGTATAATTCCTACAAATTTACAAAATTCAGAAAAATGATATTCACCTCCCCTGTCAGATCTAGGAGTCCTAATTTTAACATCATATTAGTTTTCTACTTCAGTCTTATAGGTTATAATTGAATTTAACGCTTCATCCTTAGTATGCATTAGATACCGTAACATTACTTTGAACAGTCATATATAAATGTGACAAAATACTTCGTTCCTCTTTTAGTAGGAGTATTATGCATATCACAAACATCATTATGAATCAATTGTAACGGATTAGCGGTAGTAACGGATTTCAATGGAAAAGGCAGTCTAGTTATTTTGGTTAAAGAGCATATCCTACACTTATTAGCAGATTAATTATCATATTTAGGGATCATGTTTAATGAAATCATACCATCCATACTTCAAAATGTTAACATGTTCTAATCTACTATGCCATAAAGAAAGAGTCTACAATATAAGCAGAAGCAACAATTATATTAATATCCAATTTGAACATCACATCACATATGTACTCTTTTTCAATAAACATTCCGCCTTTGGTCAATACATATTTATCAGACTCAAAGACTTGTTTGAAGCCAAACTTACTTAATAGACTACCAGTAACAAGGTTTTTATAACCTCAGGTACATAATATACATATTCAATGTCAGAATTTTTCCATATGCGAACTCCAAGTCTACTGTTCCCTTTCCCTTAACCGCTGCTTTAGCCGAGTTTCCCACATAGAGATAATTTTCACCCTTCGACGTTTCAATTTTCTTAAATAGACTTTTATCGTTCCAGATATGCTTAGTAGCATTAGAATCGATCCGCCAAGAGTCCTCTCTTTCAATCATGTTAATTTCAAATATTATGACCGCAGAGTCTTCTTTTGTCGATTAATGTTTTTTTAAGGAAACGAAAAACTCTTTTTAAGTAACCAGGATTTCCACAATTGTAGCATCCATTCACTTTCTTAGCTTTTTTATTATCAAAGTTTTTCTTATTCTAAAATTTCCTCTTTCATAAAAAGAGTGCTTAGAGGTTTTATTTTCCTCTTTTTCCTCACCATGTGGATCTTAGATGGAAACACTGTTGGTTCAGTGATTTCTTTCTACCCTAAGTTGTTTTTCCACTTGCAAATACTGTACAAGATTATCCGGACTCATATCCTTCTTGCGTTTAAGGATTTTCACTTGATCCTTCCAAGAGAGGGGAAGTTTGTCTATTATGAATGAGACTTTTATCTCCTCGTCCATATTCATGCTGTGTTGGTTGAATTGGTTTAGAATATGCATAATATCATTGAATTATTCTACTGCTGGCCTAGCATCGGTTATTTTATAATTAGCAAAACTTATAGTCGAAAATTTCTTACTTATTGCATCCTCCATTAGATACTTGGCTTCTAACACATCCCAAACTTCTTTGGCGGTTGATTTATTATAGTACATATCGAACAGAGTATTTTTCATTGTATTGCATATGTGCCTCTTCCATATGTAATCATTTTGCTCCCATTTTAATCTTGATCGTGCTTGCGCAATAGTCTCGTTTTTTTGTTTCACCTGGCTTTGACGTCGTAAGAACATAAACCATTTTTAATCCGGCCAACAAAAAATGCATCTTTCGTCAACGCACGAAATTAACATCATCGAACCTTTCCAATTTGGTGAAATCAAAAGCGAACTCCCTCAAACTATACGATGTCATTGTTAGGTAACGCCTTAAGATTGTTGGTGTTATTTTCTGGATTTCTAGTGAAGTGATACAACAGTGGTAAAATCAAAGCTGTAGAGATCGCTCCAAGGTATGTCGATGACGCTCTCCTTAAGACATTATTTGCCCTCACCACTCGTTTTAACAAACGAATGAATGTTGTGAGCTAGGCAAATCGTCTCTCAAGATACAATGAAGTCGAGACGATTGATCTCTTCAATCCACTGCGATAACACTGTCAAAATAACCACAAACCCTTTCGAAATAGAAAATAAAAGTGATTTGAAACACTTTTTAAACGTTCCTATTTATAGCCGCGAAGAGGTGCTTTTTCATTTTTAAAATATAATTTGAACCCAAACCCAACCTGGTTAGTCGGACGGCGGCGCGCGTGTGTAGTTGTGATGCATGGTCTCCCTCTTCATAAAATAGCTAGTATCTGGTGCCCAAAGGGCCTAACTTCTCTTGTGAAATTTATATTTAAACAAATATAGTTTCTTATCTTCTATGATGTGGGACTATCTTCAATCTCACATTCTTCCTCTACTCTTACTCTTCTTCTTATCAAAAACAAATTTACTCGCACAAATATTTAATAAAAATTTACACTAACAGTTTGCTCATTCTTTATAATATATGATACTTTATAATATATTGCAAGATCAAAGAACACGGGTTCAAACCTTAAACCGACGACCGAAGTTTGTACTTGGCTGACACATACTTCCCCAAAAATTAGAACAGTTTACAAACGAAACTTGGTTCTTTATCTCGAAAAAATTACATAAACTTTAACGGTCTTTGTGTATCAAAAAAGTGAGTTGAAAGCGTTTTCAGAAGTACAAATAACTCTTAGTGTGAACATGTTCAAAAGTATACGGATGCGTTTGCGACGAAAGGAAACGGAGCATTTGAACGGAGTATTTGAGTGAATGGGGAATATGTTTGAAGCTACGAACGGAGTATTTGAGTTGTGATTTCTAATTAATTAATTTATAGTTATTTAATTATTTGTTTTTAAGTGTGTAACATGCGTTTAATAATTGCAGATAACACAAAATAAATTGCGAAATTTCATTAAAATAAACAAATACATTTTTAAACTCAAATAAATAAATTGTAAAAAAATTTAAATTGCTCGAATTCAGTTCAAACCAACTCCATAATATAGAGCACTTCGATAGAATCGCAACGCAAAAAACCACGTCTCAAATGGACCTCATTTGCACAAGTTGTTAATCTTTGAAATTTATAAAAAAAATTAAATTTACTAATTAACATTATTAAACTGGTCAAATGAGGGACACGTCCAACGTCAACGTACCTTTCCTCAACATTCCAACAACGGAGTTGGGAACGGGATTAACACCATTGGGATTTCCGACGCGTCAGATGCGTTCCCAAAGGAAACGGACTATTTTTTCGTGCGAATGGCACCTATAACTCCGGGAAAGAGTGATTTTTTTTGGGAGGGAATAAATGCACAAAAATTTAACTTCTGTATAATAAATTTAAGGTCACATAATCTTGCACATGTAATTTTCCCTTGTAATAAAATGTAAAGGTCTTGTTTCTCTATTAGCTTTTATCTCTTATATCAGATTTGCAGATTTGTACTGCTTGTCAGACAAAAGGTACACGTTTTCCACACAATTAGTGGGTGTGTGAATTTGTGTAATGATTTTGATATAAATGCCCCGTAGAATAATAAAAGACATTTTATAATTCAACCATTATCTGTGTTATATAACAATGAAAATCATCTATATATTCTTGGAACCCAATCACAATTCAGAGTGGTGGGTACTGAAATAACTTCCTATGTTAACAAATGATTTCTTGTGTAATAACATATGATTGGTTTATTTGAAACAAATAATGGTTGTTTTTATAAACCAAAGAAAAATTCAGATCTACGGAATGATGGAGTCTTTTAGTCAATCAGCTATTAAAGTTAATATGATTCTGATATGGATGAATATAACTTAAAAAAGAAAACAACTACTTTTCTATGCACTAATTCAAAAGGAAAAACAATAATAAATCAGTAAGAAGTCCCTGGAAAAATAGCTTAAACTGCTTAAACCTTTAGTACAGCTGACAATTATGCTGAAAGAAGCAATTCTTTATATCAAATTTAGAAATTTAAGAAAATATAAACCGACAAATAATAATCTAATTATGTTCTAAAATGGCATTGCCAGCCCAAAGTGTGTAACAAAACATTTATCATGGACATTTGATAAAGAATAAGTAAAATGCATAAGCCATATGTTCACCTCAACTATGTCATCTTCACCAACAACCCCGAAAGGTACGATTGTGGCCCCAAATCGGGCAGCCATTCTCACAAACTCAGGCTGATCTGGCCAAAATAATTGATATTCTTCACCCTGTAAATATTTGACTGCTATAAATATATAGTGCAAAGAAAAAGTTGGTCATTGCGCATTTTGTAGTTTTCACAGTCCGCGGACCAGCGACAGAGAAGCATCACTTGCTATAACTTTAATAGTAATTAAACATTTCTCTTGCAATAATGATGGATATAAGTTATGTGCTTCAAAAATGTTTGAAAGTACACCATGAAATATGCCACCAACTTCAATTTACAGTTGCACACATGAGATTCAAATTTCAGCACCAAAATGGGTAAATGAGGTATTTCCCTTAAACTTCTAGAAGTAATGGTGATGAACATAATTGTTTGATAAGTAGAGACACGATTTAATTTAATGTTCTAGAAGTTCTTGGTGGTTTTCTTTTCTTTTCATACTCTTTTCGATCTTTAAAAACACCATGTTTGAAACTTTTTTATTTTTATTTATTTATTTTATTATTTACTTATTTTGTAGGTGCATAGTACTTGACTCCTTGGTATTACTGTGGGAACTAGTAACCTAAAAATTGGAATACTTAGAATACTAGAGTAACCTACAAATTGGAATGCTAAAAATATTAGGAAGTTTTACTAATTTTCCTGCATCTAGAGAGTAAGAGAGAGCTTGAGCATTCAAACATGAATTGCAGGCATTATTCAAGAAACTGTACACTTATTTAAATAAAGGTAACTTGAAATGTCACCTTCCGATGTAGAGCCTCACGAGCACCCCCAGGATAAAGAAGAACACACGAATTTCTGGAAAGAAGTCTATAAAGGTTTATTGGAGAAACTGGTAGTGCACCAAATGCTGGCAATAAGTCAAATCGAGAAAGTTCAGTCCTTGAAGATTCAGCTGCACTAAATAAACTTGGGTGCGCCATGCCGCGAATAATAATATTTTTCTCCCTCAAAAATGCCACATATAAAGGTTCAAGTTCAAGTCCCACAAGCATGTGGTAACCAACTAGTATAACAGGACCATCATCAGGGACCCCACCAAGACCCTTAACTATCCTTCCATTGTTTAGAGTGGAGAGCATGACCGGGCTTGTTGCTAGGCTAAATAATCTATAAGAAACAGATCCATATGAAAAATAACAGTTCTCGTTTATGGTTGATGCTTATCATGCAATTTTTGGCACATGGAATTATTACGTAACTGGTAAAGCCTGGTGGAATAGAAATTTACCTGGTATCTCGAACACAATGTTTTTGGTATTCGCTAATAGTTGGAGGGAGGTAATCAGTGATAAAGTCATGCTTCCTTGATCGACGATATGTGGTTGTTCTTTTTATTACAGTTAACAGGTTGAAGTCATCTTCCTGCAAAGAGAAAAGGTTTACCTTTATTCTTCAATCACATTGTTACAGTAACCTAAACATTATAATAACTATTCATATTAACTGTATGTATAAATAGCAATTTATTCGGTAGTAGAAAGTAGAAACTAAACAGTTCATGGTACAAAATTTTGTGAACCAGAGGGGTGTCTCTAATATCTTATTGAAATAGAAAACAATATAAATGATTTTAGGGTTCTGCAATGTGTGTCCATCGGGCACAGGTTAACAATAAAACTTTTATAGTAAACCTTAAGGTGTGCCCAAAGGACACAAATTAACATTTCCCATAATTTCATGGTTGAATTTGTACATGGTTGCAAAAAGAATACTGGAATGACTAGCTTACCAATAGTATGGTGTGGCCACTATCTTTAAAGTACCTAACTTTGCAATTCTTTAATTTAGAAAATAGTCGGTCAGCTTCTTCTCCACTTGGAAGCAGGCCATCTTTCCCACTGAAATAAGTGTACATTGTTAGCAATATAATAGCTTAAAGTAATTATTATGAAACTGGAAAAAAAAACCGATAAGTATATGTGCACAGATATACATCATTTATTATGCTTAATTCAAAGTGTATTTTCTGATTTTATATCAAATAATAAAACAAACATTCAAAAAGACACTAACTAAGATACATATATTGGTTTATATAATTTCAAAATGTTTAGATATTTACCTTGGTTTGACATGTAAAAATTTATTCAACATTATGAAATAATTTAAATGAACGATGGTTAGTTTTGTGAATACAAATTAATCATTTGGTATAAGTGATGTAATATATGAATTAATTAGGGGAATTAATGTAAAGGACAAAAATTTGTATATTTTTGACCTCAAGGACCCACCTCAATATTTTAACCACAAAGACAAACATTCTCCTAAAAATTAATCATAAGGACAAACATTCTTCCAAAATTATTCATAAGGACAAACATTCTTCCAAAACTGCTACCGAACTGCTACTGATAACTAAAAACCGCTACCGATAACTACAAACTGATACCTAAAACTGCTATCAATAACTAAAAACTGATACCTAAAGAAAGTTGTCCTTCAGGCCAAAATGCTGAAGGTCTGTCCTTGAGGCTAAAACGCTGAGAAATTTTGTTCTTTACAATAGTTTCCTGTTAATTATTCGGTATACTGATGTGCATGTTGTTCGTTGGAATATTGGAATTTCGAGTTTTACCTATAATTAACATAGAAATAGATGGAAGAACATAAGCTAAAAAGGTATTTTAGTTATTTTAAAAAGACATTGAATCGTATGAAAATAGTTTCTTCTACTGAGATTAAAGATTATATTTGACGAAATTGTTTGTACGTTTATATCACTGTACACTTAAAAGTAAATGAATAAAACTATAGTTTTCAGGTGAGCATCAACAGGCACTCCTGGAATAAGCATTGATCTACTAAATAACGCACACAGATACACGCACATCTAATGGGAATTCAAAGAGTTTTTGTTAATATATGACCTCGCAATAAGTAAAACTTGGGCTTCTACAGCATGCACCCTAGAATTTGTGTAAGCACTTGCAGATTTCAAAAGCTTGAGCTTCCACATCAATGTATCTTTAGGTAAAATATCATTGAAGTCCTGAACATAAACATGGGGTAAATAAGACCATCAAACTCCAGAACTACTAAGATATGTGAACATGATACTTCAATTTATATATCTATATATTTTGGTGAATATCCTTAAAGCTAGTGAATTAGATCCTTTTAATGATCAGCCTTAACAAGCAGAAAACAACATCGTTAGTTTTTTTAATTACAAGAAAGATCGATATTATATAGTTTTGGAGAGGGGTTAAAAGAGTGTAATAAGGTTATCTTACAGAAAGAAGAGGTAACAAAGAAGTGAGACTTTCTGACAATTCTTGAAGTGTTTGTGAAGGAGGTAGATCTTTTCCTACACTTGCCATTGCCATCTTAATAGGGTCACCTGATCTCATTATTAAAATGCAATTTAGTGTCAGAAATTGTGTCTGGAAATAGTATTGTGCGATGTCCTTCAGTATATTAAGAGTGGTAGAACATCAGTGAGATATCCATTGTAACTAAGTATGACAAAATTACCTTACTACACTAAATAAACATTAGTTATATCATCCATCAAATTCAATATAGCTATAAATGTTAGAAATCTGCTATTAGAAACTACAATTGGCTCATTTACTTTTAACGTTATGCAGTTTCTAATCTTAATGTGACCCTATTAATTAGGTCATAAATAGAACGTTTCATTTACCTTTAACGTTATGCAGTTTCTAATCTTAATGTGATCTGATTAATTAAGTCATAAATAGACCGTTCTATAATTAGAACATTAGGTCTGTGATTAATCTTAAGCGTTGAATTGGTATATGATGGACGTACTAGATTTAGAGTTAAATGTTATATAAAGGATTGGGTCCTCTCTCTCCCAGCCAACAGATGTATTCTTCTCCATCAAAAAACACATAAAGAAATAGGGTTAGAGAGAGAAACCGAATTCTTAGAAGAAGAGTAATTATTAGAAGTCAGAAGAAAAAGATGACAGTCATTACATCTTCCGCTGTTAATCAAGGTACGTCATCTTAAACAATAAATCATATTAAGTTTTGTTTGTGAAATATTCGGTATTGATGATCTTTGGGCTATTACTTGAATTGTTCATCATTAATCATGAAAGATCGAACAGTAAAGAATCTCTGACATTTGGTATCAGAGCCACCAATCAATAACTGAATATTTCCTATGATTGCAATTGATATGTTCTATGCTTTACTCATGATGTTTAATCAAGTATGTGTTATAAGTCATTTATGCACATGAGATTTATGATTTTGTTAATCATCAAAGTGGTCAAAATCAGAATAATCATTTAGTGCATAAGTGACACAATGATTATTGATAAAAATTGCCAGTTATAATAATACAGATTAAAAACTGGCGTCACTAATGATAGAACCTGAGAATTTACCCAAAGGAAAGTCTTGTTCTATAACTAGTTGACATGATGAGGTTTAATAGATATCTTGATTAAATAAATATTGATCATCCAAAGATGTCAGTTCTATTTAATTGAATATATTTATTACTTACTTATGTTTTGGTATTTAATTATATTAAATATAAGATAGTATCTACCCAAAGGAGTGCTATATTATACTATTATGTACATATCTGAATCGCGTTAGCTATGAGCTTATAGTTATTTCAATTTTTTTTTAAATTTGCAGTAGTTTCCATGAATACGCATGCTTCATCTGTTACATTGTTCACTGGTGTTAATTTTTCTGAATGGAGAGAACAAGTCAATTTCCATTTAGATGTTCAGGATCTTGACTTGGCACTCCTTGAGGATAAACTTGTTGCTCTTACAACAGCTAGTACTGAGACAGAAAAATCACACCATAAAGCATGGGAACGCAGTAACAGATTGAGCCTTATGTTTATTAAGATGACTGTTGCTAACAACATCAAGTCAACAATTCCGCAAACAGAAAGTGCTAAGGAATATATGCAGTTTGTGGAAGAGCGTTTTCGTTCAGCTGATAAGTCACTCGTTGGTACTCTTATGGCAGAACTCACGACCATGAAGTTTGATGGGTCGCGAACTATGCAAGAGCACATTATAGAGATGACTAATCTTGCAGCAAGGTTAAACTCCCTTGGACTTACAGTAGAGGATTCTTTTCTTGTCCAGTTTATCCTGAACTCGCTACCTTCTGAAATGGACCTTTTCAAATTAAATATAACACTATAAAGGATAAGTGGATTGTTAATGAATTGGCCAGTAGACTTATTCAGGAAGAAAGACGTTTGAAAAATCAAGTGAATCACTCAGTAAGTTTTGTGAGTAATAAAGCTGGTAAAGAAAAGAATGGAAAATCAAGTCATTTCAAGAAGAAAAAGGCACCTGCTAAGAATGGACAGGATAAGGAAAAGAAGAAAGTAAAGGATGTTCGATGTCATTTCTGTAAAAGGAAAGGACATTATCAAAATGACTGTCCGAAAAGGATAGCTTGGTTCGAAAAGAAAGGGATTTCTTATGATCCGAACCATAAATCCAAATGAAGATCGTTTTCTTTTTATGGGAAACGGAATGAAATCCACAATAGAAGGCATTGGGACTTATCGTCTAATTCTAGAAAGTGGATATGTATTAGACTTATATAGTACCCTTTATGTACCTTCATTATCTAGAAACCTTATTTTCGTAAGTAAGTTGGATATTTCTGGTTTTAGATGTACGTTTGGATCTGGTTGTTTTGATTTATATAAGAATACTGATAATGTTGGTTCTGGTATTCTAATTGATGGTTTATATAAATTGAAACTGAATGACACTTATGCGAATTTCTTGCTGAATGTAATAAATAATGTTGGATGCAAACGTAGCATGTTGAATGAAAATTCTGCTTTCTTATGGCATAAAAGACTAGGTCACATATCCAAAGAAAGAATGATGAGATTAGTAAGTAATGAAATTTTGTCAAATTTGAACTTTAGTGATCTAGAATTATGTGTGGATTATATTAAAGGTAAACAAACCAAACATAATAAGAAAGGAGCCACTAGAAGCAGCCAGCTTCTTGAAATAATACAAACTGATATTTGCGGACCTATGGACACTCCAGCCTTTAATGGAGAAAAGTATTTCATCACTTTTATTGATGATTTTTCCCGCTATGGTTATGTCTATTTGCTTCGTGAAAAATCTCAATCTGTGAATGTCCTTGAGACGTTTGTAAAGAAGTTGAGAGGCAATTAGATAAAAAGGTGAAAATCATAAGGTCTGATAGAGGTGGTGAATATTATGGCAAATATAATGAGTCAGGCCAGTGTCCAGGTCCATTTGCAAAATTCCTCGAAAGTCATGGCATATGTGCGCAATACACAATGTCAGGTACACCACAGCAAAATGATGTAGCAGAAAGGCGCAATAGGACGTTAATAGACATGATTAGGAGTATGATGTCAGATTCTACACTACCTAAGAATTTGTGGTCATATGCTCTCAAAACCGCTAATTATTTGTTGAATAGGGTTCCTAGTAAAGCTGTTCAAAAAACTCCTTTTGAATTATGGACTAACAGGAAACCTAGCTTAAGACACCTGCATGTTTGGGGTTGTCCAGCGGAAGCGAGAATTTATAATCCACATGAAAAGAAATTAGATTCTCGAACGATTAGTGGGTATTTTTTAGGTTACCCTGAAAAATCTAAAGGATATGTGTTTTACTGTCCTAATCATAGTCCAAGAATTGTAGAAACTGGTAATGCAAGATTCATTGAGATTGGCGAAGTCAGTGGAAGTACTAGAAGAGAAATAGTGGAAATAAAGGAAACAAGAGTAAATGTTACATTGCCTAGAATAGTTCCTCCATATACTATTACTCCAAATGTTGTTCCAGCTGTTGCAGAACAGCATGATGATGAACAACATATAAATGAAGTACTTCCTGAAAGAAATGACTTACATAATGCTGATATGCATGAACCACAACAAATAGCATTAAGAAGATCTCAAAGAGATCGTAGGTCAGCTATTTCTAATGATTATATGGTTTATATGCAAGAATCAGATTATGATATAGGAATCAATAAGGACCCAGTTTCGTTTTCACATGCCGTAGAAAGTAAAGAGTCAAAGGAATGGATTAATGCCATGAAAGAAGAACTAAAATCCATGCAACAGAATGAAGTTTGGGATCTCGTTGAGTTACCACATGGCTGTAAAAGAGTCGGATGCAGATGGATTTTTAAAACCAAACACGACTCTAGTGGTAATATCGAACGGTATAAAGCTAGACTTGTTGCTAAGGGTTACACTCAGAAAGATGGTGTTGATTACAAGGAGATATTTTCTCCTGTTTCGAAAAAGGACTCACTAAGAATAATAATGGCATTAGTAGCACATTATGATTTGGAATTGCATCAAATGGATGTGAAAACAGCCTTTCTGAATGGAGATCTTGATGAGGATGTTTATATGGATCAACCTAAGGGTTTTTCTGTAAAAGGTAAAGAACAATTGGTGTGTAAACTTAAGAAGTCAATATATGGGCTTAAACAAGCATCCCGACAATGGTATATTAAGTTCAATACCATTATTACATCTTTTGATTTTAAGGAAAATACGGTTGATCACTGTTTATACCAAAAGATCAGTGGAAGCAAGTTTATTTATCTAGTCCTTTATGTTGGTGACATCTTGCTTGCTGCAAATAATTTAAGCATATTGCATGAGACTAAGGAATTTCTCTCAACGATCTTTGAAATGAAAGATATGGGAGAGGCATCCTATGTGATTGGAATAGAAATATTTCGTGATCGATCACAAGGAATATTGGGATTGTCTCAGAAAGGATATATCGAAAGGATTCTAGAGAGATTTGGAATGAGTAAGTGTTCACCTGGGAAAGTTCCTATACAGAAAGGTGATAAATTCAATCTCATGCAATGTCCTAAGAATGATGTTGAACGAAAGGAAATGGAATCAATTCCATATGCATCTGTAGTTGGTAGCCTAATGTATGCTCAAACCTGTACTAGACCAGATATCAGTTTTGCGATCGGTATGTTAGGGAGGTATCAAATTAATCTAGGAAGGGAACATTGGCAAGCTGCAAAGAAAGTGTTGAGGTACTTACAAGGCACGAAAGATTACATGCTCATGTATGGTAGATCCAATGAATTGGAGGTGATCGGATATAGCGATTCAGATTTTGCTGGATGCATCGATACTAGAAAATCGACTTTTGGTTACCTGTTTATGTTTGCTCAAGGAGCCATATCATGAAAAAGTGTGAAACAAACTATCGTTGCTTCATCTACTATGGAGGCAGAATTTGTGGCATGTTATGAAGCCACAATTCATGCATTATGGTTGCGGAACTTTATTTCAGGACTTGCGGTTGTCGACACCATTAGCAAGCCGTGGAAAATTTATTGTGATAACTCTGCAGCAGTGTTTTTCTCAAAAAACGACAAGTACTCTAAAGGTGCCAAACATATGAAACTGAAGTATCTTGTTGTGAAAGATGAGGTTCAGAAACAAAGAGTGTCAATCATGCACATCAGGACAGAACTTATGATTGCAGACCCTTTGACGAAAGGGTTACAGCCAAGACAATTGAAGGAACATGTTCAAAGAATGGGTCTTTGTTGTATTAATAATAATTGATGTGTGACATTCTGAACTCCTTTGTGTGTTTCTGATATACAATTATGTGTCTCTTGTTTTAATGTGGTAGTACGTACTTTATGTAATTGTAAACAAGAAAGAGTCTTATAAAGATATCTATACTATTATATTATTAGTGAGTTGCATTTCAAGAGCGCACAAGCCTCTGTCAACTGAACGATCGCGTTTTATATTGTTTCCTTCTCCTACCAGCTCTCAGCTTCATCCTTTTCCCGTCAACTACAAATAAAAAGAGTAGGGTTTTCCTACCTGAACCGTCCCAACATATATTTGGGATTTTAATTCCTTCGCAGTCCCTTTTACCTAACCTTAATTTCAGTTAAACCTCGAATAGGCAAATGATGTATCGCTGATCGATCGTCGCGAGTGGGTATCTGTGAAGGCTTCTCTTCGCGGCAAGCTTAGTAATTCCATGTCTTTCTCCACCGCTCTTTTCCGATGTCTTTCCTAAACTTGGTCAGCCCGATTCAGTTGGATTTCAGACGATTGCTTCTTCATGTATCCAGGCGTGGGTAGCTCTTCGGTTTCTTCTTTGCTCTCTCTAGATTGCCTCGGTTTCCTAGGCAGCAAACGGTTTGCCTTAGAGGGTTGCTTTGAACCACCGAGAAACATGTTTAGGTAATCTCCTTTCCCAATTTGATTTTGTGTGTATATGGCTATATATTCCTTTCTTTAAGTACTCTTCTACCTATTATATTACAACGAATAGTTGAATATATTTTTGTAATTTATTTTTCCGCTATTAAATTTAATTTAATGTCGCATGCTTTGAATTTTCAACCGCATAATTTCTGATAATCATGAATTTTTTTGAGTACTAGAAAGATAAGCTCATTATATAGTATTTTAGTGGCAGTTTTCTTGAGGTAAAGTTTAGTGGCTTTATAATATTCTTAGATGTATATAATTAAGACATAATATGAAAGTGGATATATTTCTCCAGGGCATGATTCTCAGAAAGTGGAACTATTGTTTTTTTATCATTGTATTGTCATTTTAATGTTTATTTCATCATATTACACGGACTATGTGAAGTAAATGATGCTTCCATGCAAAATGGCTTCAGTTTCATCTCAGAAAGTGCACGATGGAGTTCTCAATTGTATGGTAATTGTTATATCATTGTACAGTTTTCTCTTAATCTTATCTAGAGGTGTTATGTAGGGTCCATGGTGTTTCCATGTGAAATGGTTTTAGTAGAAATATATTTTGATGTACTTATGAATTACTATTGGCAAAGATGACATCAAGTTGGAAACATTTACTCATTATACTAGGCAGTGAACCAAAAAACACAAGCTCATTTTATTGTGGGCCATATTAACTTTAAGTTTTGTTTTCATTGTAGAAAATATTCATATTGTTCAGAGAGCATTCCACTAATTACTACTACAAACATGATACGATATTGCTTTTGTACATATGAAGCCGCTTAATTAATGAATTAAGTAATATCAATACTAGATTGGAAATATTTTCTTCTTTAATTTCATGGAAAAATTAAAAGTAATCTGTACGACATACAGAATAAAGGATGTTGTAAGTTTTTGAAACCTCTATCAATTTTATAGAGGTTGTAGTTTTTTACCTAATTCTCTTTATCAACATTAATTTATGCAATGTTTCTGAGCAATATGCAAATACCCTACTGTTTTTAGCTTATTTTCCCAGGTTCTACTACATGCTTCGTTGTTTGTGAGACGTTCGTGTCAGAAAACTTTGTCTTTTCTTTGCATGTTTGTTCGGTTTATATTTATAAAATTTTCCTGTTATATTTCTCAGTTGGTAAATATTATCATCCTTTCACATCGTTTTGACAATTATTATTAAACTTTAATCTACGCGAACATGTCCACACACACACACAAGGATAGTCATATCGATCTAGAAGAACTATTGGATGATATCCAAATTTAAAATAAAGCAACTAAACTTTATTTGTGCATGAGTTCAATTAATGTATGCTTTGATGATTTGTGTTTTGTCGGAGTTACGCTTCTCATTCGATCACTTTGGATAAATGTCACGGTGCAATTCTATATTATCTTTATCAAGTTTATCGATTGTAGAATTTTGAGATTATTTTTACTTTTGTGTTTCTATTTGGGTTTGGAGTTCCAATGGTGGTAAACCAAGAAAACGGGACCCAAATAGCTACTAGGGTATGTTTGATTCTCCCTAATTTATATATATTACACTATATATATAGTATGTATCTTTACATATATACACACATACATAAATATACATACTTTAAATATTTAATGTGTGTGTATATATAGGTATATATATGTACATAATATTCACATATATATGCATATAATATATGTGTGTGTGCGCGCACGCGCATGTATATACATCTTAGTATAATCATCTATTTTATATATGAATGGCCAGACATGTATATATGTACATGCGTTGATTAATTCATGTTGTGTGAAAACATATATAGATATACACACACACACATAAATATATATATAACTAGAAAAGAGACTAATCTAGCCAGGGTTTAACTCGGCTAGGTATATGGATTGGATGATCAGTTGCTGCTTTTAACTTTGACAGTATCACAGAGGGAAATGATTTTACTACCTGGATGAATGTTTGTAATTCAGTTTTGCACCTGATAGTATACTGCTTTTGACTTTTTTATGCAAGCATTTGGTTTGTAATTTGGTGAGAGGAAATATTTAAGTTCTTTGTTTTATGTCATAGTTATTTTTTGACTAGAAAATATTATATTAACATTTTACTCCAATTCATCTTGAATCTGGATCGGTAGCACTATGAAGGTCTATTTGATATTTCTTTTATTTATTATATAATTAAGTAGCGGCTATTTAAGCTCTCTTGAAGTGAAAAGATCCATTACTAATATTCATGTAACTATACTGCTATATATACACACACACACACACATATCAGTGTACTACCCATTTCTGTTAGGATTCAAGAAAATAAACGAAATCCAATATTACAGTATTTAAATGGTTGTACTGTTTCATAAGTCTACAATTGTGCTAAATCAAAAGGCAATTGATTTTTATGAACACTTCAGTAAACAAGGATAAACTAACAATAGCATTATCTATCTAATTATTTTGTGGTTGTTAGCGAAATGGTCTAGGCTAACACATTTTCTATTACCTTTCATTTTTGGTTTTTATGTCTATAGTTTTTTTGTACTCATTGAGTTTGTATAAACAAGTGACATTACATTTTATTTATACTAAAGTTTGTCTAAATATTCACTTCTTTCCGGGTCACACAATGATTGATATAGATAATTTTATGTACAGTGTACTCATGTCATGTTAAGATGAAATAATATTTAAGCAAATATCTACTTTTTCAATATTCTTTTGTTTGCATTCTAATTGGAAATGTATGAGTGAATATAAACTATGGTAATAGAAAAAAGCTCAAACTAATTGTATAGCTCCACTTCGACTAACCGCATTGATCACTCTTATTATTTGAGCTTGAAAACAACTTTTATTTCTTATGTGTGTAAGATATGATAAAACCTGTTGTCGGTTAGAAGTTTTATTGAGTGTTAATCAATGTCTACATTCACATTTCATAGTGATTCTTTTCATTACATTATTCAAAAACTTAGGTAGTATCCTAAATTTTGTAGTCAGTAGCAATATGCAATCAACCTACTATTGTTTAACTTATTTTCCCAGGTTATGCTGCATACTTTGTTTTTAGAGGCCATGGTGTTCGAGAAGAGTACATTTATTCAGAGCATGGTGGTTGTATGGGTGCTGAAGGTAACATTTGCTTATTATATCTTTTTAGTAATTGTATGCTTTTTGGGGTTCTAAAGGATTTTCATCTTTTTTAATTTTTTAGTGCTTGAGGGAGGTGTGACATCCATTCTCAAATGCATCTGCGCGGTGTTGTTTCCATTATCTTACACATCACGTGAGCATGTATACTTATAATTATATTTTATAATACATGCTAATTTATCCTCTTTATTTCAACAATAAAACGGCAGTCATATGTGTGTGCATACATGCGTGTGTGCGTGTGTGTACTTCTGTTTCCATAACATTGGAAAACAATGCATATGCCACTGATGTAATCAAATTGTGGATTGAAAGAAAAAAAAGGATTTTTTTGTATCCACTAAATGTTTCACATGCTTCATTCCCAACCACCATGGTATAATACTGTGAGTTTGTCAAATCTATTATACACTTTGATTAATTATATCCTGTTTTATTATTTTTATCTTCAAAAGGTGAGCAAAATTGTCAATAGTGCTCTTATAATCCATTAATGTACACTGTTGTTTCCTATACGTAATGTGAATCAGATATAGGGTTAATATTGAAGGTTAGATAAATATTTTAAAATTGTCATGACATCTTCTTTTATTAAGGACATGAACATAGGAAGTAATAACGGTCGTAGAATACTTAATTTCTTACATGTACATGCATGGATTATAAACATATCAACACTAAATTCCAGAAGAAAATCATTTCTATGATTTTGCAAGAAAATAATCAAAATGTGAATGTTTGTTAGAGAAACGTTTACAGTTATGTATGCCCTTACAAATCGACAGGGAAATGTAGCAAACCTGCTTAATTTATGGTCGCATTATACTTGAAGAGCCATATTATTATAATTTCAAATCAAGTGTTAGGGGAGCTTTAGCTAGAAATCACACATAAATATTATAACCGATCCTTTAAATTCAATGAAGCTAACATTGGCTGCAAAATGAAGTGAAACGTAATTTTCTATATATCTTAGTCTGATGTGAATGACTAAAAATTGAGCTATACTTACTAAATTAATATAGCTTAATAAAGAGAAGAGTTCGAGGAAGAATGAATTTTTTTTACCTCTATATTTGCTATTTTTTATATTTAACCTAGAATTTAGCCTTTTGACAAAAAATAAAAATAAATACTTTCGCGATATACGTCTCTTTGTAGTATTTTTGGGTACATGGAATATATTATTAGAGGTTAAAAGGTACACAATTTTTGTAAGTAATAAGTTTTGCCTATTTTTCAAACTTTGAACGTGTGCATAGAGAAATAAGTTTACATTTTATGTCTTTGTTAAATTATGTAGTTGGTATACAATACTGCTATTTAATTTGGATTTAAAGTGTAGTTAGTCTATGCTCTTAAAATAATTTATTTATCATACCAATTTTTATTTCTTACCAAAAAAGATATGTTTTTTCCATACAAGATGGGACATAAATACTATAAATGATCCTCTAGATTCTATTAAGCAAATTTTGGCCGCAAAATGATACGAAATGTAATTTTTTTAACATACCTTAGTCCAATTTGAACGTATAAAAGAAAATCGAACTGTATTTACTAAATTAATATATATTAATGCAAAGAAGAAAGTAAGGAACAACTTTTTTCTCCATTCGGTAAGTTAGTACATTCTTACATCCACCAATTTTTTTATTCCTCCCCGTGGCTCTTGGGTCAGGATTACCTCCTTCCCTTACCGTCACATTTATTTGAGCGATTCATAGCGTTTAGTCTTGATTATAATAAGACTTTACATGCATAGCCATGACCATATGCAAATATGGATTATAGTTAGACAGCTGTCTTGATCGCTTTTTGTAATTACGAATTTAGTTGTCTTCTACCTAAATACAACTGTCATTTGTTGGGATACATATTATAGTACATCAATGAAATTGATAACCAAATAAAGGTTTGGAAACACCCCACACACCTTAAATTTATAATAGTCATTTTCTATGCACAGTACATCTCCATTTAATTGCACATCTAGACGCGTCCACATGCATGAAAAGTCTTTGGCAATACGTTTTTTTCAAGATAAATAACGAGTCGATAAAATTAGCCATAGTCAGTCGCCTCTTGCTATTGACATATAGTAAATTTTTACCACAAAATCAGAGTACCAAAGGTTTTCATATCTTTATTAGTTTTTTGCGATTAATTTAGTTAAAATCAGCAATATTCGACTAGAATAAACTAAAGCAGGCCATTGTATATTGGTACTTCATATCCTGTAGTTAATCCGATGGAGAAGTCAACTTATTAACAAAATGAGAAAAATTAACAACTAATATTGAAATAAGAAATCTGCTATTAAGTGCAGATATGATTTTCAAAGAAATTAAAATACACGAATGAAAATAGTTATATGTTGCACTTTAATGCATGTTTTTGAGAGGATTTTTATGTGCAATAAATTTGACATTAAGTGCAGATCCACATATCCACCTTTTTCTCCAAAGTTCAGACACTATGAAGCAGACAGTACAATGCTGTAGGTTTTATATACTATAGCTTTTATAGATTTTCAGATTTGTTTTGTTTTTTATTTATTTGTTTGACTCGGTGGTAGAATTAATAGATTGCAATTTAAAAACAGGAAGAAGCAGTCACATTAATATTGTTCATTTGGAAACTTATGAAATACTATTTGCTCGATTGAGCTATATCCTCAATTGAGCTACGATGATAAGTTATTTCACTAAGTTTGCTTCCATGCTTGGTTTTCCAGAACTAGTGTTTTGCCTCATTGGATCATCAGCATTTACTACTGGATAGCCCAGACCAAAATACCCGTTTGATTCATATTTTTAGATTTTGAAATTAGAGCGTCATCTCTGTTTAATTTCTTGGTAGGTCGGTTGGTAAAGTAAACTACAATGGTTAATGCAATAATATATCTACGTATAAAATGGTGGTTGGCTTTATAGATGTCTTCTTTGGGTAATTAGTCTATAATACTCAACTTAAGTCATCTCCACCACATTTTTCTAAGAGAATTGCCATTGGTTTTTGACTGAAATGTTATAAATTGACTGTTCGACGTTAGTTTGAGTTGCTCCTATCTGCCATTTGAGTGTTTCTGGGCTCACAATGTTGCACCTGTTACATTGTACTTCCATTCATTTCCATGAGAGTTTTTATCTCAATCCAAAAATATTGCTGGAATTGTTACTACTCATCTGAAAGGCATGACATACATTTTATATTTGTTCTCTGCACTTTTTTCTACTGTTGCATGTATCAACATTATGCATGGTCAAGCATAAATTTAGCAGTACATGTTAGTCTTCCGTTGTTTAAGTTAATTATTTTGCTTTTTGTCAGCTTTACATGGACTAAATTTTACATACTTCTCCAGGAAATGAAGGAGAATGAAGGCTAATACGAACTTAAGCGATGTCAGTTGGTGGCATTATCATTTGGGATCCAGTGGTGTTTATATGCTTCCAACAGTGCTAAGAGGCTGAAGTTAGTTTATTGTTTGACGTCATGTGCAGGCAAATGTGATATTTTATTATTATACACTTAAACTTGCTAGGCACTCTTTACGTACTTTTATGAATGTGAATGTGGCCATGTATTTGTTTAAATACAGTCTGATTGCAGTTTGTATATTTACTACTTATGAGGTGTATCATATAACAATGCTTAGTTTTTGCGAAAATGCAAGTCATCCACTTCTGTTTATTACATTTTTACCCTCGATGTTTACTGTAAATTTAGAAACCCCTACCTATTGCCACATGCAAACCACCGTTTTGATTTGGAAATAATAGTTTGATCTATTTTTATATTTCTGTCAGCAAAGATGATTCCACCTAGGTCGAACATTGGAAGTTGTCAAAAATGTATATATGTGTGGGTTAAAGTTGTCAAAAATGTCTGTACATTTCAAAATTATGTTTAACTTATTAGTTTACATTGGAAGTTTATACCCAAAATTCAACAACGGTTGTACATACATCTTGTTGCTACAACCCGTGTGCGTAGCACGGGTTCACACTAGTTATGTTTAATTCAAGGTTTTAAATCTCGCTCATCTTGGCCGAGATCTCGTTTTCAAGCCCAGGCGATTCGAAACAGGCTATTTCGTTTGAATCTCGTCTGACCCAAATCTCGGATGATATTTCAATATCTCGTCCGGTATCTCGGACGAGATTTAACAGCGAGATATCGGCCGAATTTTTGAATTTTGGAAAAAATCAACTCTTTTTCCGTATTGGGCTGGCTCATCCTTTACCTTAATTTAAGTCTTCTTAATTGTACTTTTTTTAACTCTTATTTCTTATATAAATCTCATTTAATCTTCGTCTCTTATTTTACGGCAGTGACGAGTGTAAGAAGATGATAAAATCTACATCGATTATGGTAAGTATTTCACTTTATGGTTTTCATTTAGGTTTCTGATCCAAATTAATTTACATCCGATTTCATTTTTCTTTTTTCGACACTTTCTTGATTTTTTTTCCTAACCCTATTTTTCTACGGCTATAAATTTTGGGCTTCATTTATTTAACTTTATGTTCCAAATGGATTTCCAATTTGATATCGTTTAGTCTTTACTGCTATAATTTTGTACCGCAAGGCTTATTTTTAAGCAATAAAGGAATTCTCTTTCAACTATTAATTTCATTTGATGATTACATGTTCATTCGTACATTATTTTTTTGCTTTTCTTATAATATTACTAAATGTTTGAAAATTGTTTGTACTATGTATGCTATTTTCTACGTTTGTTTGAAATATCTATGCTATTAGTTGTTTAATGAGATTTTGTTTGCTAATAATTAAATACTATAATCAGACATAGAATATCTTTATTCTACTTGTAGACTTTTGTATTTGAAGTTATATAATTTAGATTTGCCTTGCAGCACTATAAATCATAAAAGGTGGAAATGAGACATTATATTGTGTAGGAAAGTTAAGTGAATGATCAAACAAAGTAAAGGTGCATATGTTATGGTTTGTTTCTTGTCTACTTTATCTCATATGATATTATATTGAACATTATTCATGAAATCTACTTATTTGTTTATTTTACATAATACAAGTGGTATTTTTCCATACTAAATTACTAATGATAAGCATGTGATATATTCAAGGTAAGTGCATAGTGTTTTCCTTAAGGTAGTGACTAGCATTGTTGTCAAAAATCTTAAAATCTTACGATTTAAATCCCGATTCAAATCGGATCCCTCCCTTTACGATTCGATTTACATTCCGATTCGAACTTTGTTAAAACCACAACGAAAAACGCATCCAACTCATGCTGATATATTTAATATACTTATTTAGATTCATAATTCTCATTATAATGTTTTTAAAACAAAATAAAAATGGAATTAGAGAGAAAATTAAGTTTTTAAGTTTAATTGTAGAAGTTAAAACATCAAAATCAACTTCGAAGCGCATACAAATCTTAAAATGTGGATATTTTAAATCTATGATTTACGATTTGAATTTCGTTTTGATTAACGATTTAAACTTTTCGATTTATGATTTAAATCCCATGTTGAAAACCTTGGTGACTAGTATTATAAATTTAGGTGTATGAAAACTAATTTCGACATGACATATACTTCGAGATAACTCCGAAATGAATTTTAGAAACCGAGATGTAAATCCGAGATGGACGACCGAGATGCACTCATCTCGTTCGAGATCTCACCCGATACGAGATAAGCTATCTAAATTCTTCGAGACGAGACGTGACCGAAATCCGAAATTTAAAACTTTGTGTTTAATCATTATGATATAAGACATTATGTGGACCATTATACTGTTTTATATAAATTATGAGTATAAAATGATGGATTGCTGGTATTGTAGTATATGGAAGGGAATGCATTGAATTAATAATGCACAACCGCCATAACTCTCAGCAATTTATCATAGTATGATGTTCAACACTTGATATTATGAATAATCGGGTCAAGTGGGAGAATGTTAGAAATCTGCTATTAGAAACTGCAATTGGCTCATTTACTTTTAACGTTATGCAGTTTTTAATCTTAATGTGACCCTATTAATTAGGTCATAAATAGAACGTTTCATTTACCTTTAACGTTATGCAGTTTCTAATCTTAATGTGATCCGATTAATTAAGTCATAAATAGACCGTTCTATAATTAGAACATTAGGTCTGTGATTAATCTTAAGTGTTGAATTGGTATATGATGGACGTACCAGATTTAGAGTTAAATGTTATATAAAGGATTGGGTCCTCTCTCTCCCAGCCAACAGATGTATTCTTCTCCATCAAGAAACACGTAAAGAAATAGGGTTAAAGAGAGAAACCGAATTCTGAGAAGAAGAGTAATTATTAGAAGTCAGAAGAAGAAGATGACAGCCATTACATCTTCCGCTGTTAATCAAGGTATGTCATCTTAAACAATAAATCATATTAAGTTTTGTTTGTGAAATATTCGGTATTGGTGATCCTTGGCCTATTACTTGAATTGTTCATCATTAATCATGAAAGATCGAACAGTAATGAATTTCTGACAGTAAGCTAAGGGACGAGGGTAAGATTTATTTATTTTTATATGAATATTAACTAAGTATATAACACACACACAATCTATTATAGTAAAAGAGAATGCTCTTAAAAGACATTGGATATGTTAAAGATATGACAACGAATGGTTATATCTGGCTAGGGAAATTCACCAACCACCCTTTTCGTATAAGAAACATCAATCATTAAGGTATGAGGTCATTTTTTTCAGTATAGAAGTTTACCGTGAGGCGTGATTATATATCTTAACACTAAGCATCAACAGGCTGTGTTTTAAAACACCATGTCTAACAAGTGGAAACACATTGGTTTGCCTAAAATTTGATAACAAGCATGTGTTGAATTATAATATATGGATGATGCGCAAAAAGGGTACCCATAATAGAGCTAAGAGCATAAGGAAGTGCAGCATGAAAATCTCCTTGAAGAGCTTCTACAACAGGAAGAAAAGGTTGCAGTTGAGATTTCCCAAATGCTGTGGCTATTCTAACCAATTAAGTATATGAACAAGTCAGGACATAACAAAAAATAAAAAATACAACACAATCAATTCTTACAATACATACCTGGATTTACTAAGATAACTACAAGGTCAATCGAAGGATTGCGAGCTGCAACAGATAGTGCTAAGCATCCCCCAAAGGAATCACCAAGGATATAAATTGGTTTATTTGGAGACGTTGCATGTTCTTGTTTAATTGAGTTCTCAACAAGTTTCACAAGTCCTACATGTATTGTTGTTTAATTTGTATCAGAGCTATACACAAAAAGATTATGATAAAGTAAAATGTATACGTAAAATTAGAATGTTATTGTTAAACTCAAGGATTACTACTATTATCTGTACTGGTAAATTATACTAATTTAAAAATTGATGTCTGCATTCACATATGCATTTCATATAGCAAAATTGTGAAGGTCGATAATGAAGGCGCAGTGTTCTATACGAAAACGTTAGATTTACTGATAGTTCTTACGAAACAAAATCACATTCCAAATGATACATAGCATACACCAGTAACCTAACTAACGTACAGCGAATAAGAGATGAGATTAATTAGATTGAGCATCTGAGGAAAATTAAACCTTCAAATGGTGTTCGGTCCTTCACTGGAATGTGCAAGCACCTAACTTCAAAAACCCTACAAAATCAAAAAGTAAAGAAATAATGAAAATATTGTATCCATAATTTAACTAGGAAAAAGTACATAGCAAAATGTAACATAGGACGTCTCAGTTTACAAACGCAGATAACATGATCTCAAAAGATAAGGGCCTGTTTGGTTTGAAATTTAAGATAGTATTTGGCTTGAAAACGAGTTTTGTGTATTGCGTTTTCAATATGTAGGTCGAATGCTGTGAAAGAGAAAGACGACTTGGAAAATCCTAGTTGTTCTGACAAAAGGAAAAAGGGAAAGAGAAAATAGTTTTTGATATTTCCGAAAAGGCGGAAAACAAAAAAAAGTTGCTTTCAATTTTATATATTAAAACCATTTTCCAAATCGACCATTTTCTGCCCTCTTCTCATCTTCCGTGCATTTTCCAGTACTAAGTTGAAAATGCAAAACTCGTTTTCAAACCAAACACTACTTAAGTTTTGCGTTTCCAATATGTATTTCAAAAGGTGTGGGAGAGGTGGATAGGATGTGCAAAATTCTAATCATTACAACAAACGACAGAAGAGGAAGGAAGGTGATGATTTCACGTGTTGTTTACATTTCCCAAAAAACTGAAAGCAAGAAAAAATCATTATCAAATTTTTATGTTAATACCATTTTTCAAATAGATCGTTTTTCAAAATGTTTTCAAAATGACTTAAGCGATTGTCATGAAAACCCAAAACTAAAAACAGTAAACCAAACAAGGCCTAACGCCTTGGTAGAGTATAAACTTCAAAATGTTTTCATGAATTTTGAGGACTGCAAAAACCTAGCTCAATTTGCAAAACCTCACTCAATTTGAAAATGTCCATGCATGTACGAAATACAAAGTACATGCACAACCCAAACCGCTTAGTGCTGTTTAGCCATTAGTTAAGATTAGCTGCCAATTTGTCAATTAAGTCATAAATTGCCAATCCCGTTTGATATAAGAATAACAATTACGATACCAGATGACTTACTTGAGCAAACGCTACACAATAAATACATATACCCAACTTATTATCTCACATGATAGTTATGAATCTCATCAATTGTTTAAGCAATTTAGTTTTCAATCATTGACAACTCAATTGCTTAATTGATCAATTGTCAAATAGAACCCACCAATTTCTCAAGCAACAATGCATGGAAGTGCTAATAATTGTCAACATAATTGGCAGTTGTTTTCGCAATTGATTCTTTAGTACAATAGCTCATAGGGCTTGTTTATTTTGCCATTTTCAAGGTGTTTGGGTTTAGAGTTTTATTTTAAAAACACATAATTTTCAAAATAATTTTACACATTACACTTAGAGTAATGATCTATTTTGTTTTGGTGTTTTGTAACAAACCAAGGAGTTGGCACCATGGAAAAGCAAATCATTGTGTTTTCACAAATCGTGGATTCAAATCCTGTACTTTTCCTTTCCAAAGATTGGTTTTTGTTACTAACATATCCTAGCCTATCAAAAATTAAGGATCTTCTCACTGAGTTTTGCCTTATTAATTGGTTGAAACACTCTTTAGAAATATGTCCAACCAAATCATTTGAAGAGAAAGATGATGATGACTTTTTAAAAACATGGAAGAAAAACTGTTCCAAAAACATGGAAGAAAAACTGTTCCAAAAACATGGAAATAATTTCTCGAAACTGTAAGATAAACTTGTTGATCAGAATTATAGAGAAAATTAAATTTCCAACAAATTTAATCAAATGCACTTTTAGACTTTTTAAAAATGCTTTCATAACACAAAATTCAAAAAACCGAAAACAAGATCAACTAATACTTATATTTTTAAAGTATGATTCAACTTGATTAGCTGAAGAAATAGAAAGTGATCCAGATGTTAATAATGCAACTCACTTTCCAAGAGATTTGTGATGCATAATTAGTCCCACACCAGTTCCATCAATACCTGTAAATCAAACCCAACATAATGAGTTTTTTTCTTTATTTTATTTATTTTTTTCTTTTTTCTTTTTTTTATGGATGTTCAAATTGAAACAGAAACCAACTCTAAAACAGCCAACAGTAATCGATCATGTACCTGACAAAAACTCCTCGATGATTTTAATATTTTCAAACCAAATCGCAGTAACACAAAAATGACCGTATAAAAAATAATATTAATAATAATAAATAAAAAGGGCAAACTAGCTAACTAACTTTTCACCATTCCAGAGAACTTAAATGCAAACTCTTTTTTAAATATGATCAGCATGAAAACATATCTAATTCATCTCCATTTCATGAACTCAGCAATATAACATTCCTCCTGCAGTTTAACAAGTTCGAATATATATTAAAAAAAAAAACAAGTATTCACCAGGAAGAAAGAACATAACAGGAGCTTCCTTGATAGGCTGCTGAGACTCAACAGGGCAAAACCATCTTGGTGGACCTCCATCATCTTTAATTATCTCTTTTGCTGCGGTAAAATAGTCTTTCACACTCACACTCCCGTACCCATCTTCGTAAAGCACATCCAAACCATTTACAACCTTCACATTATCCCCTTTTTTAACACTTGGGTCTAGTTTTTCTTGGATGTTTTCAGGAAAAATTGCGTTTTCTGGTTGTTTATTAGTTGTCGCTGCAAGTTTGAAGCTTTTTAGATTATTTGAAGGTATGGGTTTTGTTGAGAGGGAAAAAGGTGGGAATGATAATGAGGAAAGAGAAAAAGAAATAATTGACATGGAAAAAATAAGGAGAAAGATAGTGAAAAAAATCGGGTTTTTACGGAAGAGGAAGAAAAATTATTAGCCATGGAGTAAGCTTTAAACTTGAGGATTGAGAGTGATTGAGAGGGAATCACTCGTTCCTAATCCCCAGTAGAAAGGAAAAGAGTTGGCACTTCCTGGAGTAGCAAAATAGGAATGTAACCATAAGTTTCTACGCACAACGTTAAAATAGCAGGAAGATACTACAACAAAAAGGACAGAAGATTTATCAAACATTTTCAAGTACTTCAAGCAATAATATTTTATTTTAAACAAAAAAGGAGAATGACACTGGCTTGTTATTTGCGGAAACATGCATTAATCTCTTAAAACAAGTAAAAACTCGAGATCAAAAAATACCACTGTGAGAGTCTGACTTAAAAGGGGGTGGGATTGAGACGGACCAACATACATCCCTATCCTACGAAAATAGGTTAAAAAGGATACATGTTACCATATAACTTCAATTTATTATGTTTTTAACATATAGGTACTAAAAATAAATTACTGCAAACCAAAGGTGACAAATAGACAACCACACAAACACGATATAAGTCGACATAAAACCTCAAAATCAAATAGTGTTTACTTAGAAAATGCAACCAATGCTCAAATCATCCCACATTATCATGGTTAAACGCTCAAAGCTTGAGTAGCTACAACATTATTCAAGGAAATTAAAGCGAAAAATGCATCTCTAACTTGCTAATCGATCAATGATAAACTCTCGTAGAAAAGTGAGTTGAGTAGCGCAACGAGTCCTTCACAGTATCACGCGCATATTCTGTCATTTCTTGTTTTTTCTAGCCAGTCGAGTATACGCAATTTGTTTCCAAATGTAGAACTCAATAATGCACCTGATATCTTAACATTAAAGTCCCAGTCGAAGATAGTATTTTTTTTTTGAGTGTTGTAACAACCTGTCTTTTTTACTTTTAAAGACGACACCAAATACATCTGTGGTATTCATGTGTCGATCATTTAAGTATCTGAAAGACTGATTGTCAAGGTACAAGAAGATAAAGAACAAGAAGAAAGAACAGAACAACGATATCTCACAATAAAAGGATCATAATAACATAAACAACAAGCAGTACATTTGTTTACTCTCAAAATACAAGGTTTTTCAGAGTTACAAACATGCGATAACTTTTGATATGGACATTTATAACAGCCTGCGCCTACATATATACTAATGGTGCAGTGGGAACCAAAATGACTGATAACTTCAGAAGCCTCCTGCTTACCATCTATTATTTTCAAAATATCAAAAAACCATAACCTACCATTATCATCCTACTTAAATGAGTATCCGAAATTTTAAGGAAAAATAAACTTCGAGTTGGATAGGGTCTGGTATGAGAAACTCAAGATATATACAAAATATATATGTAACAACCCGGTATTTCGTGCCATTCGCATCCGCACATGTCGGACTTGAATTGTTCAAAATATCATATTGTTAATTTACATTGGCAAAACTCAGCATATACAGTAAATAAAATAATCACAGAATCACAGACACAGAGTAATATACCAATAAGCAGCGGAAACAAATGAATAATAATTCATGAAGCTACCATATATATATAACAGAGTTAAAACAAGATACAACAGAAGTCTTGAATACAATAGTCAAATACAAGATCAGAATATCACAGGAGTCAACTGAATAACTGCAAGCTGGATAGATGGATGGATCTCCAAGTGAAGCTCCAACTCCAAAGGTGAGTCTCAAATGATGTGCCACTCATTCTGACCCGAGCGTAAAGCAAAACACAAAACACTCGAGTCGGGATTAACATTCTTATATCAATAAATCCAACTCAAGTGAAATATCAACTGAAATACAAGTAACTCAAAGGATGTTTGGGATAACCATCCTCTAAGGATCCATGGAACTATCTACTATGTAGTAATATACGTTATTATAATAATGTCTAAAGTAAAGTAAACTACTAAAATAGCGTTAAGGCATTACCCATATCCCCCTTAACACATTTTATAGTGCCAATAGTCTATACAGTACCGTAATACCCCGTAAACTGGAGCTACCAGAGGATACTCCATAGGTACGACACAAATCAAACTCGTAGTGGTCTCGATATGGTAGGTGATATGGCACAACTAGGCAATGCTAGGGTAGATATACCATTTACACTTCCGGGCTGTTGGTAACGCAAAGCCGCAACAATCGCCTAACTCGAGCCACACTCCCAAAAATCCGAGGGTGCACCCAATCAATTACAAAGTAATAGAATGGTGAATGATGGAGTGTGTCCGATCGGAGGAGCTACCTCACTTGGCCCGTCAATTGCTTCTGTTTTAGCCACCTTATGCCAACTCACGAGAGTCGGGTCCATGTATATACCTCATATAGGATCGTCGCCACCATCCTACTTCATTCTGGAATCTCCACCGCGTACACGGTTGTTAAAGTGGTTTTCGGTATTGGTAGAGAGTATGACAATATTCGATCCCGGTCTCTTTAACAACCAAAGGTTATTATAACACCGCGGTCATTTCAAAATAGTTTATACTTCAAAACCAAAATATCATTTCCATTTCAAAACCATATCATTTTCACTTCAAATATATCCATTTCCAAAAATCATATCACTTTCCAAAGTTATAACGCTTTCGAAATCATAAGTCTTTTAAAATCAAAACACTTTGAAATCAAAACACTTTGAAATCAAAACCTTGAAACTCATAACACTTTGAAATCACAGCTTTGAAATCATAACATTTTGGAATCCATAACACTTTCCTCTTAAACAGTTTAGATATTAAAAATAGTATATATAATAAAATAGTTTATATAAAATAGTTATAAGTTAAAATAGTTTATAATAAAATAATTTATATTGAAAATGATTTATATTAAAATATTTTATATTAAAATAATTTATAAAGTAAAATATAAATAGTTTTAAATATAGTTTAAAAATACTTTATATAATAAAATAGCTTCCTCAAATTTCACAAATCGATTCAAATCAACTCGAATTCCAAAATTCAATTTTAATTCAATCTCAATTCATAAATTTCAACTCAATTCAGTTTCTTAATAAACCATTTCAAATTATATCATTTTCAAATACAGATTTGAACCACAAAATAAACCATTTCGATTTCAGTATATTTCAAAGCTTTATATATTCAATATTTCAAAACTAAATTTGCTAATTTCATATATATCTTAATTTAACTTCATTATTATTTAGTTTTGAAATATTCACTTAATAAATCCAATATCATTTAAATAAAACCTCAAATTACAAATAAATTAAATATTTCCTTCAATTTATTTAAACTTGAAATATTCATTTATTCATCTTAAACCAAAATCAAGTTATAAAATCATATCCTTTAAAATCTCAAATTCCATAAGTTTCAAATCGATTTAATTAAATAAAATTCTTAATTAATTACCATTTCAAATCTATCATCCGAACCTTAATTTATTAAAATTATTATAAAACTATTTTTAAATATGCCTTTAAATAAATACTTAAACATATTATAAATTTATTTTTATATATTAAATCTATTTATATAATTTAAAAAAAATGGTAAAGTTATAAATAAATTCTTAAAATTTAATCTCAAAATTTACTTATAACTATAAATTATTCAAAACATATAATTTTAAAAATACAAATTTTAAACTCTATAAAATATATTTATATATAATATCTAAAATCAATATTTAATAAACCATTTATTTCTTTCCAAAACCATAGAAATCATTTTCAAAATATTTATATATTTTTCTATCCTATGGTCAAGTGATACAGATATTTATCATTTAATTCCAATGAAAATCGTTTGGGTTTATCATTTCAACCCATAACTATTTTCTCATATTCTACAGATCGTTCGGGTATGTATCATTTCAATCTATAGGGAATTCTATACTATAGGGAACTTGCAAAGTGATAGCAGATATGATAATAATAATAACAGGCATATATCATAAATATAGATAACATAAATAATAGATCAGGGTGTCAGGTGTCACAGGTGAACAGATACAGATAATAGCATATATATAGCAATGTAAATAACTAATAGCAGCATATTTCAATTGTCGTTTCAATTGAAATCAAATTTAATAAATATAAGAACGTTAATCGTGAGTGATTGCTTACCTTTCGAGGCTAGATAGATTTTGACAAAGGAATGAGCTACGAATTCCAAAGCAATGCTAGATGGACATGATTTGTCGAACAAAGCTGGTAGTTTGAATTGATGAGAACGAATTAGAATCTCCTAGATAGAAACAGAATATATGCTATTATTTTTCCATGAAATCAATCTTAAAATTTAAAATGAATATATAAATATATATATATATATATATATATAATTAAAAGTCATTGTTTACATTAAAAACACATATAATAATGTATTAACATACAAAGTACAGTTTCAAATCAATTAAGAAAAATGGAAACAACTTATCTACAACATATATACCAATCTTTATATGTAATATACTACAAAACTATCACTTAACTTTAAAACATATGATTGAATATAACTTCCTTGTCATAATATATATAAAACAAGTTAACAGGCATATATAAGCTAATATAAGTAAAAAAATTATAATAACAGTTTATCACATATATAACTAACATGATATATATATATATATATATATGTATATATATATACATATATCCGAACAATATATTTATTAAACCAAGGTATACATACGATCAAGGTAAACTTTTATATAAACAAAGCTTAAAATGAAAATCAATACATCAAATATATATACATTATTAGATACATTGAACTACATAACATATTATACTTCAACACAACAAAAATTTGTATAAAACCAATATATATAAACGCGTACAGACAAAACTTTATATATATTATAACATAACACGTCAAAATATATACCTTATATATATATGCACGGCATGTGAGGTGGCTCTAGTGGAGGAGGCGTGGGAAGACGAGGCGCGTTGGCCAGGCTAGAAGGAAAAGAGGGGCGAACGGTGATTTGGGAAGAGGCTTCAGCCATGAGAAGCTCAACAAGGCGGGGTTGCGGGCTGCGCTCGCGTGGATAGGTGGAGGGGAGCACGGCCAGGGAAGAAAACAGTGGCAGAGGCAAGTGAGGCCGAGGTAGGGCCGGTCAGGGGCGGACACGTGGTGTTGGGCTGAGTCGGTTGTGAGGCTTGGCTGCCGAGGCCATGAGGAGGGAGGGAGATTGCGGAGGCGGACAGTGGTTGACGATGAGGTCGGCATTGTGGATCGGAGACTTGGAGAGGAAGGCCGAATAAAAGAGAAGAGCCAGAAAAAAAAAGTGAGGGTGAGAGGAAGAAGGCAAGCAACAGTATATATTTTTTTTCTCAAATTTTATTTTCAAAACGTAAGAATGAATAGGGAAAGGAAGCAACAGTGAACCGACTGAAATTATAAATCAAGTGTATTTCTATTGACACCCCGATTTTCTCTTCTGGCCACCTACACTGAAGGCCACCCCAAAATAAGGTGCACTCCTCTTCCTAACACCACTTATTTTTCTCTCTAAATCAAGCAGCACCCTGATCGGCCACAAAGGACCGAAATACTGTTCGGCTACCTCCGGTCGTTTCCATGAATAAGGTTCGGTTGCTAACGGCCGTGCGGCATTAAACCACCGAAAAACTACTGATATAAATGGTTGTTTATAACCGAGTAAAGAAATATAATATTGGTGGCCAGAAGCACATACAAAAAATTCATTTCTATTAAAACTACAATGGTGGCCAGAAGAGGAAATCGGGGTACCAATAGCAGCACACTAAATCAAACCTTGGTAATAGCGAAATTCAGACTTTGATTTGAATTATTAAAAACAAGTGGCTACTGGAATATATGGCAGACATGTGAGATGACAGAGCAAACAAAAGTTAAATACGGAACCGATACGGAGGTCGTTCCATAGATTTCACTGTCTTCCTGACTTCAAAATTGACAATTGAATATACCATCGAGATCAGCACGACGAGACGATCAAAACGGTATACGGGTATCAGTGGTACGATTATCCTATCAAAAGTCGATAATCGGTACCGAAAATGCTGCAAATCTGACGAAAATAAGAGAAACGAAGCAATAGCAGTCCAAATTCGAAGAAACAAAATATGACGTCTCACTCGGAAGATGATTTACAAATTTATTGTATAAAAAAATTCAGCTTTGGAAAATATTTTATGGTCATCAAATATTAACTGATTTAAATTGAAATAAAATTACACAATAAAATAAACTTCCATATTATCAGATGAAAATTTACCATTTGCTATGTTTAATTAGACGCATTCCAAATATAAATTTTTATTTCCAAATTCAATTATTTAAAATTTCACAAAATTTAAGTTAATTGCATTATTAAAACAGTTAAATTTATGGGTCGTTACAATATACCTATACTCTATGAGATCACGCTGTAGAACGAAACTGGTTTTTCCCTCAACATAACATATCTAATGTGTGAAAATTAAATATATAAAATAGTTGTGATGTTTGCATCTCACATCACAGCAGTATTCGGGTATATATCTAAATTCATAATGGCGATGTTTGATAAATGGATTTCCAAGGAAGAGCCATAGTACTCCGTGAACTCTTTCCAACAAGACAAGGGTAGGGGCCTCCCTACCTAATGCACAATATATCTCTAGAGTATACATACTTGAGAGCCCACGTAATTTAGGTCACTCTCAGATGTTGCCGAGTCGATCCATGTCTATCATACGTAAAGCCGAATATATCATATCTACATGCATATAACTGAAATCCGCTTTAGAAAAGATGACATACCATAATGGTAGCAATCCACATAGCTCAGCCTCCCTTCTGACCCAGTCTTAGTCATTTCCCGAGTCGAGGTCTACGTTCGAATTGTCTTTCCAGCAAAACCCATAAATGCTAACCTTGCCCTTGTCCTTGGAATTACCCTTAGGATAGGCAGTATAATAAGTCGAGCAAACCGAATAAATCACAAGGATGTTAACCATGTCCTCTCCTTTGGAATCACCCTCCGGATAGGCGATACAACAGGTACAACATCCCGAATATAATCTTCTTCATAGCATTTCGAAAGTATCTTCATTTAATTTAACGTATTTTCAAGTTTTGAAGTGGATTCAATTAAGTATACTTACGTATGCTTATCCGGCCGTGGACTCTTCAAAATTGTCGTAAGGTGAATTTCTAGTTAACCCGGTTCCGATTCTTTTGGAAATAAATGGAAAACCTATAAGGTAGAGCCTCAACATGAGATATCCCTACACATTTCCCTTAAAGAGAAAGATGAGTCTATATGTATGGTAGAGCCCCACCGGGAGGATATCCATACCGTATAAAGTTTGCATCTCTTTTATATGTTTCCTAAGTTAAAGTTCATGTTTTATAGTTGAAAAATCAACTATATGTCCTAAAAAGTAAACATATATAATCACTTTAATTTATCCATACGATGTTTGACTACTTTTCAAACACTTATACATGATGTTCAAATATAATGGTCAACCTTTTTGACTTACTCTATCCAAAGGGCCAGGAAAATAGCTAGGGAGGGGCAGAATCCTGGTTATCCAACCCCAAGCCTAGACACTACTATTCTTATACATCCATCGAATAGAGAAGTTCATTGGTTGGTCCCAAACGTGAGTATATATAAAATTTCCCCAAACATTATCTCGATTTATAAACCATTTTTTTACAAGAAAAGAAGCTATTAAACTTTTATTACCAAAGCATACATATCTTCTATTTAAATTAACAATCCTTTTTCCAAAATCTTTTCATACTTTAGATTATTTTAAAGTCCTCTTATTAATGATATAAGTATGTATACAAATTTATTTACAAAGATAATACACTTAAAATTATACAGAGATCAAAAATAATTGCTATTAAACATATGTTATTATAAACTCCTTTCCTCTTTTAATAAATTATTCGTTTCTTTTCCAAAACTTTTCGTATTTAAATTTACTTTTAAAATATACTCAAATTTGGTATAAGTATTTCCCAAAATGTCTTGCAAAGATAACATATTTAGAATTAAGTATAAAGAGTTTAGATAAGTTAAACGTAAAATGCTATTACAAAGTGCAATAAAAAGTTCTTAATAAACTTTATATTATTCTATCTTTTGCTAGTTTTTCTTTATGACTTTAAATATTTTATAAACACATTCTTTGCTCTAAACTAAACTACTTTGAGTGAAGAATATTCTCATATAATAATTTCCCAAAATATACTAATATATCTTCACTTTGAAATGATTTAAAATAGAAGTATTTCAAAGTGCATCTACTACACATCTTTCGCTTTTTAACTTTAAACTCTTAGCTTTAATTTTATATACAACTCTAAAAAACATGAAAACATAAGGTATAGGCTATAACACAAATTTAGGAAGATGGTAGAATTGAAGTTACAACGTATAGAGTTTCCGAAGTTGGCACATCATTAGTTAAGGATTATACCACCATAATAACTTGCATATGAATCTTATTTTATCACTATAAAATGGTAGGAATCTCACTTATCCTCTTACCAAGCTCTATACCAAGCCTCCTAGCCCCTAGAACCTTGCTACCATGTCCAAGAGAAAAGTAAAGACCATCTCCTTCCAATTGCTCTCGTCCTCCTTTTGTAGCCATAATTTTGGCTCCTTCTCTCCAAAATTTTGCAAAAGAGTACTACTTCTTTGGCTATGTGGTGGTTTATGGTTAAATGATAGTTGTTTTTTGAGATTTTGGAAGTGGTTTGAGTTTATTTGGATGAATAGAGAGTGGTTTAAAGAGAGGAGAAAATTTATGAAAATTACTTAACTTGTAATTTTTTTTCTCTTTCTCCATAGCTTGGGCTATTTATAGGTGGTCAATAGGAGGGTACTTTTATCATTTCCTAATCCCCTATACCCTAACCTGATTCGACAATCTTTTGGTCCAATAGCAACCATCCTTATCAACTATGTCCTAACCTGATTTGACCATCCTTTGCTCTAATAGCAACAATCCTTATGCCTTAACTTGATTCAACCACTCTTTGGTCCTATAGCAACCATCTTTATGGCTTATTTTATTTGATCACCCTTTGGTCCAATTGCAACCATCTTTATCAACTACACATTTATTTGATTCAACCACATTTTAGTCCAATAGCAACCATCTTTATGATCTACAAATTTATTTGATTTGACCGTGTTTTAGTCCAATAACAATCACCCTTATCAACCACACATTTATTTTAAAACACATACAAAAAAATTTGTCAACTTTTAACGAGTTTAAAACCGTATATCGATAAACCAATTTCCAATCATATTATCTACTGTAATTTTCTTTACTCGGTAAGGTAAAATATTTTAAATTGGTGTTTTACATCACTTGTTATATTTAAAAGGACTTCTATTAGGGTTATATAATTCACCATTCAAATATTTAAATAGTCAAATTTCTAAGTGATTAAATTATGGGTTGTTACAAGTATGACATACAATAATTAAAAAATAATATTATTATCATAAAATATAACAACTTAATTGAGAATATATTTATTACATATGAATGATTTATCAAGGTTAAGCTTATCCATTATAATATATATGGATAGTGGAAAACTTATTTGATTTTTGCCATTATATAGTATCTTAGGTAGTTCAAAAAAATCGATGAAAATATACCTTTTTCATTTTAGAAATGCATGGCTGAACATATATGGAGTATACGTGAGTCATAGGAATAAAATTAAAACAATATGGTAAAGTTATCTAAGAGGAGAAAGGAAAATAAAAACCATGATACTTGTGGCTTCTAGGTTTAATGAAAGGCTACGATGACTTGGTTTAATAAATTAAGGATAATATCCACCATTTTCATAAGATAGAGAAGGAACAAACTTAGTACGACCCCAATGATTTTTAGGTCCACAATCGTAGTCTAAGGACCCTAAAGATAAGATACTTAAAAAGGGTATCCAACAACATAAAAACTAATATAGTTAAGGGTGTGCCCTAGAGGCAATTCTGTAAGTAGATATATAAACTTAACTTTGTAAACACTCCTGTTCAAAAAAAGTGTGTTTTGGTTATATTTTCTTTTATAAGTGTTGTTATATAGTGATTTATATAGCTTAATATTAAGTTAAACATATATGGGTAGAAAACCCCTAGAGGATCATTTTATCGATTGCAATGACGAATGTATTCATAACTATGAGTATTAAAGTAATATCTATACGTTTACTCCCTAAATGTTCCTAACCAAGATATATTAAGAGAAGGATATTGTACATATGTTGAGATTAGCATATGTAACACTCCTCATATGATGGATAGTGAATTACTAATGACTGTTCGGGGCACCAAGGGATTACGTACTTGTGGTTTTTATAACAATCAAGGAACAACTCAATGACAATCTTTTATAGATTAATACAGCTAAATCAAAATAAAAGACTCATGGTAACGATGTATAGTAGCCTTTAGATTCGAGGGTGCTGTTGATCTTGAGTAACCAGACTATACTTTGATTATGGCCAATCAAATAGCATCGTGATCATGTGATGACCATATTTAGGCACTAAACTATTTGTAGTGAAACACTACCCAAGAGAGGATTTGTCTCCTTCATTGTAGAAGGTTAACTACCGTTCGCAGCCAGAATTTGCCATGTTACTATTGGCGATGCATCCGACGCCCATAAAAATGGAATGTTGGGCTGGTTGGAGTAAAGAGATATGTTCGCGTCCAATGTGTCGAAAAGTCGTGCCTTTTCACTCAAACGGTCGAATCATTTGGACTCCCTTCCCTTCTATTTAACCATCATCTCCCTTTCCCCCATTTCCTATACCAACAACAAACAACCTTAACCTCCCCTTTCTCAATTTCTACCGAACCTCTCAAGCATATTTTTAGGGATTTTTTTCTACTATTATGTTTTTTTTCTATCTATAACATATATTTTTCTGGGATTTTTTCCTATATATTTGCAACTTTCATTTTTCAGTATGGTGCACTCATCTGGTTCTACTACTACTTCCTCCCAGCTCATTGCTTTATGGACATCCGAAAGGGAGAAGCTATTCATATATCCAGGCTTTGACTTTCTACCGGACAGAAGGAGTCTGGTCAATGAGTTTACGCGCGATGGTGATCGTGTTTAACGATAAGTTGAACCTTGACTGGTCCCACGCATAAATGAAGAATAAACGAGATAATTTGAAGTGCTCTTAGACTGATTGGGATAAACTTCTGCAAATAGAATGAGGGATATGTATCAAGAGAATGATCAGTTGGACAGTTCTGAGGAGTAGTGGAATGCCACTTCAAGAAGATATAAGAGATACAAAAAGAAATTACCTCTTCAAATTCAGAGAGTTGGATCAGCTATTTGAAGGCTGCATAGGGCACTTGCAAATATCTGATACCTCCTACTCCACCAGCTCAGCCTTTCATTGCTGTCGATGAAGATTTGTACTTCAATTGGGTGGTTGGTGATACTACATCCATTCAGCCTTGATGTAGTAGACAGACCGAGCATGGAAGCTCGAGAAGGCCTGTCGTTGGACGTTCGTTCGTTCAGATGGAATGCTTCAGCAACGTCGTCCACTGTTGTCATTCAATATTGTTTGTTGTTTTACATGATCAGTTGTAGGAGATCATTTAGATTTTTCATAAGGATTCCACAACCTTGGATGTGGTGGAAACATTGCTTAATGATGAGATACAAGGATTTATGGTGTACCGGTTGACTGTATTCCATAGTCGTGTCGTATGTAGATTTTTTGCATGTATTTGAATATAAAATGTATTAGTTTGTTTTAATGAAAAATTGTGTAATTTATTTTTATTGTTTGCAATTATTAAATGCATATTACATAATAAAAATAATAATTAACAAATTATAAATCAATTACATTAAAAATCACAACTTATATACCCTGCTCAAATACCCAGTTCGTAGCCACAAACGAATACCCCGTTCATTCAACTTCTCCACACAAACACCCCATTTCTCTTCATTGCAAAACGCACCTTTAGTATTGAAAGACTTAGTGGTATGCCGTAGGGGCAATATATAATTTGTTACATATATCTAGCTCTGCAGTCAATGTTGCTCGTAGTAACGGTGTTTGTTTACCTTTGTATATTTTGTTATATTATGATATGATTAATTCAGTAATTAATTTAAAGATATATAATAAGGAAATCCTTAAATGAATGTTATGTGGCTTTTAAAGATATATAATAAGGAAATCCTTAAATGAATGTTATGTGGCTATAGTTTTAAATAGTTACGATCATGGGTAATTAATTACAAATAAAATGATATTATGTTTGTAACGACTTGAAATTTTCAACCATTCGCATCCATACATGTCAGATTTGAATTGCTCAAAATATCAGATTGTAAATAAAATTTGGCAAAACTCAGCATATACAATAAATAAATAATCACAAAATCACAGACACAGAGTAATATAACAATAATGCAGCGGAAATAAAAGAATAGTAGTTCATGAAGCTACTATATATATAACAGAGTTAAACAAGATACAACAAAAGTCTCGAATACAATAGTCAAATACAAGATCAGAATACATCACTGGAATCAACTGAATATCTGAAAGCTGGATAGATAGCTGGATCTCCAAGCAAAGCTCCAACTCCAAAGGTGAGCTTCGAATACTGGTACACTCAGTCTAACCCGAGCGTAAAGCAAAACACAAAACACTCGAGTCAGGATTAACATTCTTATATCAATAAATCCAACTCAAGCGAAATAACAACTGGAAATACATGTAACTCAAAGGATGTTTGGGATAACCATCCTCTAAGGATCCGTTAAACTATTTATATATAGTAGTGTACGCTAAGTAGATAATGCCTATCAGTAATATAAAGTATCAAAATAGCGTTAAGGCGTTACCATTATGCCCCTTAACACATTTTATATAAGCGTCATAGTCTATACAGCACTGTAAACTCCACCGTAAACTAGTGGGCTATCAGGGAGTACTCCATAGGTATAACACAAAACAAATCGTAGTGGTCGCGCATAGGGATACGAGTATGACAAGGCACATGAGGCAATACCCAAGGTAGTGAAACTACCGTTTGCCTGATCCGGACTAGTGAGAACGCATCGTCGCAATGATCGCAACACGGCGAAACAACACTCCCAATTCAAGGGTGCGCACCAATCAAAAACAAGTAATGAGTAGTTTACGAGTAAGTGTGTCCGCTAGAGGTAGCTAACCTCACTGGCCCGGCACGTCTCCTGTTTAAGTCATTTCCAATTTGACACAAGTGTCAAGGTCATCCATTATCGTTCTCTTTCTTCAAATCTAGCAATGTCATCATTCCAACCACTTCATTCTGGATCACACTCCGCGTATAATAGTTATTAAAGTGGTTTTCGGTTTAGACAGAGAGTATGTCCCTAACCGATCCCGGACTCTTTAATAACTACGTAATTATTACACCGATTGGTCATTTAATAAACATTCAAAATAGTTTATATTTCAAAACCAAAATATCATTGCCATTTCAAAACCATATCAATACGATATCACATCCATTTCGAAACCAAATACGATATCATTTCCATTTCAAATATATCCATCCCAAATATATCCATTTACAAAATCTTAGTACTTCAAAGTTATAAAACTTTCTAAATCAAACACTTTGGAAATCATAACACTTCCCACTTAACCATTTAAATATAAATAATAGTATATATAATAAAATAGTTTATAATTTAAAATAGTTTATATAAAATTAGTTATAATTTGAAATAGTTTATATTAAAAATAATTTATATTAAAATAGTTTATATGAAATAAATTTATAAAGTAACATATATAAATAGTTTTAAATATAATTTAAAAATACTTTATATAATAAAATAGCTTCCTCAATTTCACAAATCAATTCCAAATCAACACCAATCCCAAAATCAATTTCAATTCAATTCAGTTCTCAATAAACTATTATATCGATTTCAAATACAAATTTGAACCACAAATAAACCATTTAAATTTCGATATATTTCAAAGCTTTAAATATTTAACATTTCAAAAACTAAATTTGATAATTCCATTTATATCCCAATTTAATTTCATTACATTTAGTTTCTGAGATATTTCTTTAATCATTTCAATACATCTAAATACAACTTCAATTTACAAATTTATATAAACAAAATATCCCATTTAAATTTATATAAGTTTGAAATATTCATTTAAGCAACTATTTAATCAAATTCAAGTTATAAAACATATCTTAAAATTTCAAATTTAATAGATTTCAAATCAAACTTATTTAAGTATAATTCTTAAATAATTAAGAATTCTAAATCAATTTCAAATTTATCTTTCAACCTGAAACATTATAAACTCTATATTTGAAACTATAAATTTTACATAAATACTTAAACAAATTATATCTCAACTTTATTAAATCAACTTTAATAAATCTTTAAAATCAATATTTATCAAAACCCATATATTTATTTCCAAAACCATAGTAATCATTTCAAATTATTTATATATAGACCAACGGTGTCTGTATAAAATTTCCTATCCTATGGTCAAGTGATACGGATATTTATCATTTCAATCCACAATTTAAATAAATATACGGGTATATATCTTTTCAACCCGCAATCCCAAATTCAATTCAATAAAATCGCTTGGGTTTATCATTTCAACCCATAACGATTTTCCCTTATTCTACAGATCGTTCAGGTATGTATCATTTCAACCCATAGTAAATTCTATACTAACAGGGAACTTGCAGAGTGATAACAATAATGATAATAATATAACAATCAGTAACAGGCATATATCATTAGTGATAAATAACAGATAATGGTGTAGGATGTCACAGGTGAACAGATACAGGTAACAGCATATATGTAGCAATGTAAATAACTAACAAAAGCATATTTCAATTGTCGTTTCAATTGAAACCATATTTAATAAATATAAGAACGTTAATCGTGAGTGATTGCTCACCTTTTGAGGCTAGAGAATACAGGAAATGACTCGGATGCGCACACTGATGCGGACATTGGAATTTGAATGACGAATCAAAGAAAAGCAAAATCGGCACGGATTCAACGATCAAAGCTAATAATAAGAATAGACAAAATCCAAATCAGGATTGGATCGATGAAGATAATCAGAATCATCTTGATAGAACATAAAAATATAATATCCATATGTCTCTTCTCTAAAAATTAATATAAAATTTTAAACTCAAATTTAAAGTAACATATATATATATATTTATATATATATATATATTCGTAAGGAAAATCCAAATATCAATATTTATTATAAAATCAATATAAACAATTTATTTCAATATATATATATATATATAACTTATAGAATATATAAACAAATGATTTATATCTATATCCAACAATGACTACATAAATTTTTATATAACCCACCTACCTTAAAACTATATATATATATGCAGACTGACAACAACATACATCATATATCATATGAAAAAAAAATTCTTTTGAAATCTAAATTATGATGTATGTATGCAAACTGACAACCAATAAATATCAATGCATATGAAACTTACATATAATATATTTTTACTCATATGAACTGACAAATTTGAATTTTATACAAACACATAGCCGTTATATCAAAACTTATACATATGTATATTTATGAACTAATATATAAACTACAGCATAATCCTACATATATTATGCGTATATATTCTTCCAAATCAATATAAAACCATACTGTATATTATGCATAAAACTGTTTCAACACAGCAACTTATATATAGTTTTATGGGTTCTACTTACAAGAGCTAAATATATAAAATACTGTAATATTGTATACTTAACATTTTGTATAAACTAACATTTACACTACATATAATAAAATATACTAATATATATTTTTACCTATCACAGTAAGATGAAAACAAAGGAACAAAACTACTTCAGGTAATATAATTTTTATAATATGAAATAGATCCACCTCCTAAAGCAAAGAAAAAAAACTAACTAACCTATACAGAGAAGAAAAGAGGCGCAGTTCAAGGTTTTGATGGTGGTTGTCGTGCTCGACGCGGGTGTTGGCTCGGGAGGTGGAAGAATGATTGACTTGGAGGATTGCATACGTGAACGGATGGTCGGCGAGATGAAGAGCCCGGGTTAGGTGGCAGTGGTCAAGGCAAGGGTTTCAGCAAAAGGAATAGGAGGCAGCGAGAGTGGCTGGTCGCTAGGTCGCGGAGGAAGGAGGTGCCTGGGTCTCGGCTGGTGATGCTCGGCGTCAGGGTTTAGAGGCAGAGGCCGGTTCTATGCGAAGGCTCTGGTGGCCAGCGAACAGGTCTAAGGCCGCGGCAAGGGAGGGGGAAAACAGCGGAATCGATAGCTGGAAAGGAGGGGGTTCTCGGTAGTAGGCGACGGTCTCGGTGATAGGGCGGTGCTTGGCTGCGGGTTGGCGCACTGTAGGGAAGGAGGAGAAGGGATGGTCGATGCTTAGAGGACGGCGTGGGTTGTGCGTTGCCGCCAGGTGACGGAGGTGGAGGAGTGGTGAAATCCTTGCTCGGTGATGGTTGTGATGAGGTTGTATGGTTGTAAATCGAAGAAGGATAGGAGGTGAACCATTTATCAAGGAAAGAAGATGCACAGAACTTTAAACCCAATATATTTTTACAGAAGAAAGAGGATGGAGTGTTTTGAAATGGAAGAGAAGGTGTCAGAGAAAAATAAATATAAGAAGGGGACTGATTTCGAAGGACATGTAGCACGCGCTGGCAGTAACTTTATATATTTCTCAGTTTAACAATTCAAAATGGAGAGAAATTAAAAGACACTGCAGTAATAAATTGGAACAAGTGAACATACCAAGAAATAAAGAAACGTACCACCATATATTAAATTGAAATTGATGGAGATGTAACAGCTGAGCATTGAATCAACCAAAAACTTATTAAAGCAAATTTATTGTTACGGTCTCGGTTCAAATTTTGAAAGCAAAGGAAGGAGTAAAGTCACAATTTACGGTACCGTTATAGCGAACAGTTTATTATTTCAGTTGCGTACCAAACCTCAAAATATAGAAATAGATATGCCGCTGAGATCGGCACGACGAGACGATCAAATCGGTATACAGATATCAATGGTTCGATTGAATTATAAAAATTCGAATTTTCTACTACGGAAAATGCAGCAAAAACGTAGAAAAATAAGATCGACGGAGCTAAAGAAGTCCGAATTTAAAAACGAAAAATGACGTCTCAGTTAGAAGATGATTTAGAATTTTTCTATGTAAAAATATTCAGGTTTGGAAAATTAATTTATTATCGTCAATTATTAACTGTCTTGAATTTAATAGAATTTCACAATGAAATAAACTTCATAAAATCAGATGAAAATTTACCATCTTCCATATTTAAATATACGTATTCCAAATATTAAATTTTTATTTAAAAATTTTATTTTTAAAATTTCATAAAAATTCAGTTAATCACATTATTAAAACAGTTAAAATTTACGGGTCGTTACACTCTCCCCCACTCAAAACTTTTCGTCCCCGAAAAGGAAGGAGGTAGTAGAATAGAAACAACCAGAAAGAAAATAGGTTGAAAACAAAATAAACAATTAGTTCAAACCATATAAATTTCAATTTTATATTCAACAATTGGTTTATTTAACTTCAAGTTTTCCATTAAATTAATTTAATTTCACATTTATTAATGTTAGATACAAAAAGGTTTCTTTTAAAACAAAATTCAATTAATAACAGGATATCTCATTAAGTTGATTTTATTTCAATTTATTAATTTCCTCAAAAAAGAATTTATTTTATTTATCTCATTTATTATTCTATTAACTTATTATTCTAATTATCTCTATTAACATTTTTATAATTAAAATTTTAAGTGTATAACATTTATTATAACTACTCAAATTTATTTATAAATCATTCTATATTGTATTTTATCCAATTACATTTTCAACTTCTGAATGGTTTAGGTAAGTTATATTGGAATGCAATCGGTATTATACAAATGAAATTTTCTAATTCAATTATTTCAACTTTAAATATTTATTCAAAATATTTGACTTCATTTTATAATTGAAAACATCTTTAATCATAAATTTAAGAATTAAATTTCCGATTTCACTTCAAACCATTGGAGATAAATATACAAATATATATATAAGTCAAGTCAAATCTACAAATATATACTTGTATAAATCAAGTCATACTTCAGCAATTCAAATAAATTTAATTTCCAACATAATAGTGTAGCAAGGCTACAGAATGGTCTCTCCATTTCGAAACTCGAAAATGAATGTCGATGATGCGGCCGCCATCACTGAAATTATTTTCCAGCGACAAAATAGGAGAGCACTGATTTAAACATTTAAAATTCTTTGGAAACAGTTTCAATTCGAAAATACTTTAAATAATATACATTTTAAACTTTAAAACCAAAGTTTGAAATCACCAGAAATTAAATTCTCAGTTTCTTGATTTAAATTCATTTAAATTTCCAAATTAATTTATAGCCATGTTTTATAGTTCAATTATTTATATATATATAAGACAAAAGCCAATGGTTTACAAAACAATAAATAATAATCAAATATTATCATTTCAACAATCAATTTATTAACAGTTTATTTATAGAAAATTCATACTTATATTTATAATATAAACATACAAACTTTATTAAATTTACCGATTTGAAAACAATATTGTTTCAGTTTGCTCTGTTCAAGTGTTTTGGAAATCCTATCGATAACGTTGATCAGACGAATCAATCGAAAACCCAAATCAACATCAACAACTCAAACAACACAATATATAAACATTATAAATATTAATTTACAAATACACTTCTAGAATGATCTGAAGATAAGTTGGAACCAAAAGACACGATGATTAAATAACAGAATAAGGGAAATGGATAATCTCATATAAATCTCGAGCAACCTTAACCGGGTTAACCGTGACTTCACTTCAAGAACAAGATCGATGTGAGATTCTGAGACAAATCTACATTTGATCTCAAGAGATAGAATTAGGGATAACAAGGGGTACTAGCATCTAAACCGAGGATATATATAAATCTCCGGTGAATCAATGCCTATTGTAAAGAGGTTTCACTCCTTTACAAATCATTCGAAATTGGCAAGACCGCCGATTTATTATAGAGATTGTTTGAAGTGGAGTTATGGGATACTCCAGAATACGAATAAGGAGAGATAAGGATGGATTTTGGAACCAAGGGAATGTTCCAAAATTCAAAGGAAACCGAATCGAAGAAGAAGGAATTCAAGCTCGAACGAAAGTGATTCTGTAATTAAATTTACTCAATATGCTGAGTTTTTCCTAAAACCAAAGCTCTGATACCAACTATAACGACCTGAAATTTTCAACCATTCGCATCCATACATGTCGGATTTGAATTGCTCAGAATATCAGATTGTAAATAAAATTTGGCAAAACTATGCATATACAATAAATAAATAATCACAAAATCACAGACACGGAGTAATATAACAATAATGCAGCGGAAACAAAAGAATAGTAGTTCATGAAGCTACTATATATATAACAGAGTTAAACAAGATACAACAGAAGTCTCGAATACAATAATCAAATACAAGATCAGAATACATCACTGGAATCAACTGAATATCTGAAAGCTGGATCTCCAAGCGAAGCTCCAACTCCAAAGGTGAGCCTTGAATACTGGTACACTCAGTCTGACCCGAGCGTAAAGCAAAACACAAAACACTCGAGTCAGGATTAACATTATTATATCAATAAATCCAACTCAAGCGAAATAACAACTGGAAATACAAGTAACTCAAAGGATGTTTGGGATAACCATCCTCTGAGGATCCGTTAAACTATATATATATAGTAGTGTACGCTAAGTAGATAATGCCTATCAGTAATATAAAGTATCAAAATAGCGTTAAGGCGTTACCATTATCCCCCTTAACACATTTTATATAAGTGTCATAGTCTATACAGCACTGTAAACTCCACCGTAAACTAGTAGGCTATCAGGGAGTACTCCATAGGTATAACACAAAACAAATCGTAGTGGTCGCGCATAGGGACACGAGTATGACAAGGCACATGAGGCAATACCCAAGGTAGTGAAACTATCGTTTGCCTGATCCGGACTGGTGAGAACGCATCATCGCAACGATCGCAACACCGCGAAACAACACTCCCAATTCAAGGATGCGCACCAATCAAAAACAAGTAATGAGTAGTTTACGAAGAAGTGTGTTCGCTAGAGGTAGCTAACCTCACTGGCCCGACACGGCTCCTGTTTAAGTCATTTCCAATTTTACACAAGTGTCAAGGTCATCCATTATCATTCTCTTTCATCAAATCCAGCAACGTCATCATTCCAACCACTTCATTCTGGATCACACTCCGCGTATAATAGTTATTAAAGTGGGTTTCGGTTTAGACAGAGAGTATGTCCCTAACCGATCCCGGACTCTTTAATAACTACGTAATTATTACACCGATTGGTCATTTAATAAACATTCAAAATAGTTTATATTTCAAAACCAAAATATCATTGCCATTTCAAAACCATATCAATACGATATCACTTCCATTTCAAAACCAAATATGATATCATTTCCATTTCAAATATATCCATCTCAAATATATCCATTTACAAAATCTTAGTACTTCAAAGTTATAAAACTTTCTAAATCAAACACTTTGGAAATCATAACACTTCCCACTTAACCATTTAAATATAAATAATAGTATATATAATAAAATAGTTTATAATTTAAAATAGTTTATATAAAAATAGTTATAATTTGAAATAGTTTATATTAAAAATAATTTATATTAAAATAGTTTATATGAAATAAATTTATAAAGTAACATATATAAATAGTTTTAAATATAATTTAAAAATACTTTATATAATAAAATAGCTTCCTCAAATTTCACAAATCAATTCCAAATCAACACCAATCCCAAAATCAATTTCAATTCAATTCAGTTCTCAATAAACTATTATATCGATTTCAAATATAGATTTGAACCACAAATAAACCATTTAAATTTCGATATATTTCAAAGCTTTAAATATTTAACATTTCAAAAACTAAATTTGATAATTCCATTTATATCCCAATTTAATTTCATTACATTTAGTTTCTGAGATATTTCTTTAATCATTTCAATACATCTAAATACAACTTCAATTTACAAATTTATATAAACAAAATATCCCATTTAAATTTATATAAGTTTGAAATATTCATTTAAGCCACTTTTTAATCAAATTCAAGTTATAAAACGTATCTTAAAATTTCAAATTAATAGATTTCAAATCAAACTTATTTAAGTATAATTCTTAAATAATTAAGAATTCCAAATCAATTTCAAATTTATCTTTCAACCTGAAACATTATAAACTCTATATTTGAAACTATAAATTTGACATAAATACTTAAACATATTATATCTCAACTTTATTAAATCAACTTTAATAAATCTTTAAAATCAATATTTATCAAAACCCATATATTTCTTTCCAAAACCATAGTAATCATTTCAAATTATTTATATATAGACCAACGGTGTTTGTATAAAATTTCCTATCCTATGGTCAAGTGATACGGATATTTATCATTTCAATCCGCAATTTAAATAAATATACGGGTATATATCTTTTCAACCCGTAATCCCAAATTCAATTCAATGAAAATCGCTTGGGTTTATCATTTCAACCCATAACGATTTTCCCTTATTCTACAGATCGTTCGGGTATGTATCATTTCAACCCATAGTGAATTCTATACTAACAGGGAACTTGCAGAGTGATAACAATAATGATAATAATATAACAATCAGTAACATGCATATAGCATCAGTGATAAATAACAGATAATGGTGTAGGATGTCACAGGTGAACAGATACAGTAACAGCATATATGTAGCAATGTAAATAACTAACAAAAGCATATTTCAATTGTCGTTTCAATTGAAACCAGATTTAATAAATATAAGAACGTTAATCGTGAGTGATTGCTCACCTTTTGAGGCTAGAGAATACAGGAAATGACTCGGATGCGGACACTGGAATTTGAATGACGAATCGAAGCAAAGCAAAATCGGCACGGATTCAACGATCAAAGCTGATAATAAGAATAGACAAAATCCAAATCAAGACTGGATCGATGAAGATAATCAGAATCATCTTGATAGAACATAAAAATATAATATCCATATGTCTCTTCTCTAAATATTAATATAAAATTTTAAACTCAAATTTAAAGTAACATATATATATTTATATATATTTATATATATATATATATATATTCATAAGGAAAATCCAAATATCAATTTTTATTATAAAATCAATATAAACAATTTATTTCAATATATATATATAACTTATAGAATATATAAACAAATGATTTATATCTATATCCAACAATGACTACATAAATTTTTATATAACCCACCTACCTTGAAACTATATATATATATGCAGACTGACAACAACATACATCATATATCATATGGAAAAAAAATCTTTTGAAATCTAAATTATGACGTATGTATGCAAACTGACAATCAATAAATATCAATGCATATGAAACTTACATATAATATATTTTTACTCATATGAACTGACAGATTTGAAATTTATACAAACACATAGCCGTTATATCAAAACTTATACATATGTATATTTATGAACTAATATATAAACTACAGCATAATCCTACATATATTATGCGTATATATTCTTCCAAATCAATATAAAACCATACTGTATATTATGCATAAAACTGTTTCAACACAGCAACTTATATATAGTTTTATGGGTGCTACTTACAAGAGCTAAATATATAAAATACTGTAATATTGTATAGTTAACATTTTGTATAAACTAACATTTACACTACATATAATAAAATATACTAATATATATTTTTACCTATCACAGTAAGATGAAAACAAAGGAACAAAACTACTTCAGGTAATATAATTTTTATAATATGAAATAGATCCACCTCCTAAAGCAAAGAAAAAAAACTTACTAACCTATACAAAGAAGAAAAGAGGCGCGGTTCAAGGTTTTGATAGTGGTTGTCGTGCTCGACGCGGGTGTTGGCTCGGGAGGTGGAAGAATGATTGACTTGGAGGATTGCATACGTGAACGGATGGTCGACGAGATGAAGAGCCCGGGGTAGGTGGCAGTGGTCAAGGCAAGGGTTTCGACAAAAGGAATAGGAGCAGGCAGCGAGAGTGGCTGGTTGCTAGGTCGCGGAGGAAGGAGGAGCCTGGGTCTCGGCTGGAGATGCTCGGCGTCGGGGTTTAGAGGCAGAGGCCGGTTCTATGCGAAGGCTCTGGTGGCCAGCGAACAGGTCGAAGGCCGCGGCAAGGGAGGGGGAAAACAGCGGAGTCGAGAAGCTGGAAAGGAGGGGGTTCTCGGTAGTAGGCGATGGTCTCGGTGATTGGGCGGTGCTTGGCTGCGGGTTGGCGCACTATAGGGAAGGAGGAGAAGGGATGGTCGATGCTTAGAGGACGGCGTGGGTTGTGCGTTGCCGCCAGGTGACGGAGGTGGAGGAGTGGTGAAATCCTTGCTCGATGATGGTTGTGATGAGGTTGTACGGTTGTAAAGCGAAGAAGGATAGGAGGTGAACCATTTATCAAGGAAAGAAGATGCACAGAACTTTAAACCCAATATATTTTTACAGAAGAAAGAGGATGGAGTGTTTTGAAATGGAAGAGAAGGTGTCAGAGAAAAATAAATATAAGCAGGGGACTGATTTCGAAGGACATGTAGCACGTGCAAGCAGTAACTTTATATATTTCTCAGTTTAACAATTCAAAACGGAGAGAAATTAAAAGACACCGCAGTAATAAATTGGAACAAGTGAACATACCAAGAAATAGAGAAATGTGCCACCATATATTAAATTGAAATTGATGGAGATGTAACAGCTGAGCATTGAATCAACCAAAAAGTTATTAAAGCAAATTTATTGTTACGGTCTCGATTCAAATTTTGAAAGCAAAGGAAGGAGTAAAGTCATAATTTACGGTACAGTTATAACGAACACTTTATTATTTTAGTCGCGTAACGGACCTCAAAATATAGAAATAGATATGCCGCTGAGATCAGCACGACGAGACGATCAAAACGGTATACAGATATCAATGGTTCGATTGAATTATAAAAATTCAAATTTTCTACTACGGAAAATGCAGCAAAAACGTAGAAAAATAAGATCGACGGAGCTAAAGAAGTCCGAATTTAAAAACAAAAAATGTCGTCTCAATCAGAAAGTGATTTAGAATTTTTCTATGTAAAAATATTCAGGTTTGGAAAATTAATTTATTATCGTCAATTATTAACTGTCTTGAATTTAATAAAATTTCACAATGAAATAAACTTCATAAAATCAGATGAAAATTTACCATCTTCCATATTTAAATATACGTATTCCAAATATTAAATTTTTATTTAAAAATTTTATTTTTAAAATTTCACAAAAATTCAATTAATCACATTATTAAAACAGTTAAAATTTACGGGTCGTTACAATGTTTTAAATATTATTGGTCAAGATGTTTTGAGAAAATAATATCGATTCATCCGTTGAGACTAGAGTGTGTAACATTCTCCAAATGTTGGATAGTGTATTACTCCTGGCTGCCAAAGGCACCAATGTTTACGTTCTTGTAGTTATTGGATAACCATGGAATGACTCATCCGAGAGTTTCCTATTGGTCGATGACAACTAGGTCAAATAGGAAATCTCGGTATGATGATGATACACAGTTCCCTCAACTTAAGGATATAGTAGAAATTCAATGTGAATTCTTCACTTCAATTATAGTTAAATCATGGCATGATTATCCATCCAACGACTATAATTGAGTCCGAGTTAAAGCATTGGAAGTGAAATGATATTCAATAGAGAATTCTTCTCCTTAGTTGTATGAGGTTAGTATCATGATCAACTATATTCAACTCAAAGTCAAATCTCTAGCTAGAGTAGAACTGTTAATAATAAATGTTATTATTAAACCAAGGACTTTGTTTATGAACTAGTCAAGTTAAATGTGGATAATATTGGAGCTTTGACCAATACCAAATCTCATACATCCTAAAGTGATATAGTGTTAGTGAGGAGAACGTGTGTAAAGTATTGTCAGTATTGGTACCACATAAGATAAAATAAAATATGATTTTTACCTAAAAGGTCTGTAAGCGATGAATTTGGCCAAAGTGTCACACCACTAGCTATGGGGATGTATGAACATTAATATTTGAATTGTTCAATATTTATCACGAATTGAATTCACGCCTATGAGTCTCACAACTGTATTTGTGAATTCTCCAAAAAAAAACACGATTTAATTAGCTTATAAGGTGTCTAGATTGATTAAATTAATTAATATTTAATAGATATTAATTATTCATTTATTTTATGTTTTGTATATTGTTAGCAATTATTTGAATATGCATATATAAGCTATATTGACACATATCGATATACGATATCCGTATTTATTTAAACGAATGTAAAATAGAAATAATTATTCAATGGGCTTTTGAAAAACAATATCCATGCAAGGGCAATCATGGAAACCATATTAGGGGAGAGAGGAATTGATTGGTTTAATTGAAAATTGACTGGAATTAAAATAGGAAGTTCTAAAGAGAGAATGGATAGGGTTTTTATTCTCCCATTAAGATAAATACTCTCATTTATTTTCCCTTTGAATTTCTCTTCCTCTTTCTTTACTTCATCCATAGCCGCCACCTCCAAGCTCATTCATGGCCAAATTTTTTGTTCCGCTTACCCAAAATTAAATCAAATAAAACTGAAACAAGTGGTTTATCTAATTCCTACAAAATTAGATGTTGATTTTAGAGATATAGGAAAGAATTTTCAGATCAAGGTGTTACAAAAGGAAGGATCTAGTTAGATAATTCTTCATATCTTATTTTACATATGTCAACATCTTTGTATATATATTTATATTTTCAAATACCTTTACAAATGATTTAATTTATTAATTAAATTTAATTATGAGTTTCTGATTTGTTTTCAAACTGTAAATTATTGCAATTACAGAAGTACAAAATACACACACACTTACACACACATACACACACCCTGATGCTTGAATTAGATCACAATGTTTCATGTAAGTTTGAATTTAATATTTTTTAATTAAGGTTAGTTTCAGCAAAAATAAATTTATTTATGCATATATGCATACTTAATATATACACATACACATAGACACAATCATATTTATTCACATAAGTTTAATATTTCATGTCATGTGTATTGCAATTAAACAATAAAGTTGTTGTATGTACAAGTGTATATTTGTTAACCTAAAAAATGGATGCACCTTGGACTGAGTGTGAAAGCACCAGCCCCGTTCTTACAGAGCAATAATATAGAAAATAAATGTAAAAAGAGCATAAATAGTAAAGAAACGAGAAGATTTTTGTAGTGGTTCAGTTCTTAATGAAGTCTACGTCCACTTTATAACTTTCTATTAACCGACTGAACCGACTGCTGCTACAAGTTGAATCGGATTACAAAATGATTGAATCTTCTAAGTTAGATCAAGTCACAAGTACAACAGTTCAGTGGAGAATTACAGTGAACCCCTAGATGACTATTGTGTGGGAGGAGAAGAGTGAAGAATAATCTCTATAGAGTTCCAGTAGCCAGTTCAGAAGATCCCCTTTATGTTGCAGGGAGGATTATATTTATAGGGGTTGGAGAGCTATTGGGCAAGGCCGCTTTGATAGAAGCCTACACTCAATGATACGAAGGTGCTCTCAAAATGTCATAACGATCCAACATAATCTGATGGATAGCTTGCGATCCATAAGGCATGGATCGCTAGCGATCCTTGTACTTAAGGGATCTTTGGACTTTTTCCTTTGGGTTGCACTCCTTGCCTTATGTATGTGCTCTTTACGTAATTTCGTAGCTTATTCTCTTGTTTTGGTGATGGTTCACACACGGGTTAGATTGTTCTACAACCTGAATCAGATGAATGTTAATTTCTCGAACTAGGTTGCTTGGAATACTATGAAACTTTGCAAACATCCCTAGAAAAGATATTCATGATGTAAGAGGCTTGAACGACCCATGGAGCATCCTTATGGATTGCTAGCTATCCATGGGTGCCATCCCATTAGTGGATTTTTGGATAATTCTTCTTGAGTGCTTTTGGCTTGTTCTTTTGGATGTCTTTTTCAAGTTTCAATTCATTCTGGCATAGTCCCTAAGTTCTAACTCCTATTAAATTCTGCTGGGTTAAAAACCCAATTAACATTTATCCCCTAGAGTATGCTTTCTCTGGAAATGAAGTGTGCTTTGGAACTGGTCGTCCTTGAATTCCCATTCCATGAAATCCAGTCGATCGTATTAGGTCTACCGTGAGTATTGTTTTTTACTTTTCAATTTTTTTTGAATTCGGGATGTGGGTCATCATTATTCATGGAAACATATCAATTTTGACTTTGTAATTTCCAAAGTGTTTACGAACGGAAAGGGGGTTGAGTTTGAAAAGTTTGAGCGGAAAATTAAAGTAAGATGATGGATCGCTAACTATCCAATCACTTTGATTTGTTTTTTCCATTGGAACTTTTCTACTTAATACCATTTTCGAGCCGATCCTTTCTTACTTGCTTCTTCCTCATTTTCTTTCTACGACCCGAGCCAACCACGACCAAACCCTAACCAGCCTTTGCTGCCGCCGACGTTGATCTCTATCGCCATAGCCTACTGCTATCGACCTCGGTTACCTCCCCCATCACCTCGAGCAAAACCCTAGCACCAGAATCGCCACTCGCTTGGATCACTGCCGACCTTGCAGATTGCTAATTCTAGCTTGGGTCGCCACAAACCTGAAGTTGAACACTTTTGCCTTTGATCCAAGGTTGGTGATGACGTGGTTACTGTATTATAGCCGTTACAACTTTTTAGGGGTAAAATCATTCGAAAAATTCTAAGGATAGAAAATATCACGATTAGGCATTTCCAAAAGTTATAGATTCATACGACCATATATGAATTTAAATATAATTTTTTACGATCCTCCGATATGTAAAATATGAGTCGTTACATTGGGTATACGTTGTAATACTCGAAATGAAACACTACTTAGGAGAGGATTCGTCTCCTTCATTACAAAAGGTCAATATAACTGTAATTTGTAAGTCTAATTAAAGTCAAAGTCTTTGACTAGAACAAATTGGTTAATCGATAAATACTTTCGATTGAACCAAGGACTTTAAAGTTGACCAATGTAATTAATATAGTTTTTGACCCTAGACTAAACTCTAGGTATACAAGTGATACAGTGATGACGAACATAACATATGTACAAACTGGTGTTGCTAGGTGAGCTTACATTAGATCAAAAATATGATTTCTCCTAAATGATTTGTAAGTGTTATACTTGACCCTACATTGTACTTCAGTAAAGTTCATGAATGCTTCGATATTTAAATTGTTTATATATTGATGGTGGATTGAGTTCACACCCGAGAGTCAAAACAACTACGTTTCCAGTCATTTCCGAATTCAACCAAGGATAAAATTAATTTATTAACATTGTAAACTAATAATAAATACAAATATTTTATTAATATATATGACCAATTTTAGTTAATTATCCTAGGCTTAAAATTGGATAGAATAATGTATAAAAAGTTATACAATGGATCAATTGATTTTAAAGTTAGAAAATAATTAATTAAATATTAGTTAAGACTGAAGTCAACTTAGGCATTGACCATACCAGTCATAGTGAGGCAAACCATATTTATGGCAATAGGAAAGACCAAACTCAATCTTCAGATCTGGAAGAAGTCAGGGAGAAAAAGGTCTTGGTCAGCCCTCTCACCTTGGTGTTGTCTACTTTTTGATGTTACAAATCAAAGAGAAGGAGGAGGCGGTGGTGCTCCAGGATGAAAGACTGTTCAAACAATGCATCGACTCTCGGCAAGTTCAATTCAAAGGTATACATTTTAGTTCTTATTTTAATTCATGTTAGGCTTGATTATGTCATCATGTATAATTTTGTAATTATTAGATTCGACCAATAAAAATACAATTTAAAAAGTATATTTATAAATATATTTTTAAAACTTTTAAACATATATAATATTTTAATATATATATATAATGTACATATGTATAACGATAAAGGTTATTTTCAACAATTTTTATATTATTTTTAAATAGAAAAAATATTATTAAATAAAACCAAAATATTATTTACTTTAAATAAAAGATATTTTGTTCTATTAATAAAAAGTATTGTTTTCTAGTTTCCAAAATCAATAAAAAAAAATTGTATGTATATGTGTATACATATGTATAAATCAGGTCGGATACATACATACATACATATATATATTCTTTTTGGTTTATTAGAATAAAATTAATTCACTTTTAAATTATTTTAGTTAGTCAAAAGAATTTAAAATATATCTATTTTGAATTTTTCAAACAAAATTCATTCCAGCCTAAATTAATTAATTAAAAAATATAACAAAATTCATTCTAGCCTAAATTAATTAATTAAAAAATATTCTTGCGGCTAAAGTTTGAATAAAAAATATTTATTTATTTTTATTAAATCAAAACTTTTGAATTTGAATTTTAAAGAAGTTGTATATTTGTGCGTAGGCGGAAATAATAAATTGATTAAATATAAAATGTACACACACGGATATATATATATATATATATTATGTATTTTAAATGATAGTCATATGTATTATATATATAATGTTTAGTATAAATATTTTATAGTGGAGATTAGCCACAAGGGCCTCTTTAGCAAGTGGAATTAGTTTTTAGGACACACAACTGAAATAATTACTTTCAAGGACAAAACGTAAAATAATTAGTTTCTAGGGCCTAAAAACCTATGAAATTATGTCCTTGAAAGTAATTGGACTGCCGACTTTGTCCTTGAAAGTAATTATTCTGCGGACTTTGGCCATGAAAGTAATTTCTTTGAATGTGTCCTAGAAACTAATTTGACTGCAAAGTTTGTCCTTCTGGTGAAATGCCCCAATAATTATATTAATGACATACTTATAGTAAAATTTATTTTGTTTCAAGTATACATAGGATATATATATATATATATTATTTATCACACTTTGTCATCCTATTGACCGTAAGATAAAGTGGTCAATTTTAACCATGAACCCCCAGTTTAGGTTATATAGAGACTATTTTAATGTCCATATTGTGAATATGGATGTCACGACACATTAAATATATACTAAAAAATTTATAAACTAATTATAAATAAATTATTTAAACACTAATAATAAATACATATTTTAATAATAAAATTAAATTAAAATATTAAAAGCTCTTTTATTAACCAAAATACAGAATTTGATTTAGTATAAATAAATATTTGTTTATATAAACAAAAATTAAATATTTTGCGCAAATTGATAAAATGAATTTTATTTTAAATTCGCACTTTTAACCCTATTGCTACTGCACCTAATCCAACAAAACATATCCATGATGGGGTCGTCATTATATAAAGGCAAGGGAGGGGACTTGGTCTCCTAGGGTTTGAGAGATAAGGGCTTGGTTTATATAATCTAGTTGGCTATAAATAGCTACCCCTTCTCATTTCTCTATAATGAATTGACCTAACCCTAACCTCCAGCACACATTGGTAAAGCCAAGGAGACAGTTGCAACCCATAGCCAAGGAGACTGAGGATATAACCAATAATCATGGTGTTCGACGATCGGCTAGATTATAAGGATGGGGTAATCATTTATTTTAAACAATTCAAATATATATATATAATTATGTTTATATATGTATATATGCTATCATCCATTTCACTCAGCCAAATTTAATATAAAAATATTCAAAAAATAATTTTAATTTAATAATTAGTTAATAAACAAAAAAATTAAAATATATTATTTATTCTTAAAATTACTTTCGATCTTTTAGAAAAAATTATTTTTTACCTTTGGATCCGAACTAATTAATATGTGTGTGTGTGTGTGTGTGTTTGTGTGTGTATTTCAAATCTAAATAATTTAACATAAAATATGTATACCGTTCTTCTAAAGTAAATTTGTTTACACTAGGATTAGATTAGAAAATAATAATTATATATATTCAGAGAAATATTTATTTAAAAATAAAATACAAAAATTATTTTAAAGCTTTTGGGTTTCTTATAAGTATAAATACATTGTTTTATTTTGTATAAAAGGTCAAATAAATTTAAATATTTAAATATTTAAAAATGTTGAATGAAATCCATATAGATTTTAATGTTAAATCTTTTTTATGAATTGCTAATGGTTTGGTTATATATATATATATATATTCTTATTTGAAAAAGTCAAACCAATCTAAAATTTGAATTTTAAAATTACTACATTAATATATACGTGTTGCTTATTAATAGATAAATATATAAATATATACATATAAATTAAAATATATACATAACAATAAATATATATGTATGTATGTATGTATGTATGTATGTATGTAATTAAAATACTTTATACAATATATGTAATGTATTTATATCAATATTAATTATAATAAATAATATTAAGAAAAAAGATTAGATGATATTACTATAAATGTTAATTTAATTATTTGATGAGTGTGTATCCTTTTGGCATCATCGTTGATGTACGACTTCAACCTACATACTTATTAACTGTATGTCACAATGGATAAATATACATATCATATATGTTCCATATTTCCACTCGGTTAGATTATTACTTTTAATATATCTTTAACGTTTGTATTGTTATTAAAATATAAATTAAATTAAACTAATACTAAAATATTATTCATATAAATACTAAGGTGCAGATTAATAAAAGTATTTTTTAAAATTTCACCCTTTTAACCCTACTACCACTGTAGTATATCTAACAAAAACAATACACAAAGGTATATGCATATGTGTTAAGAACATAATTCTCGTGTTTTGATGATAACAACCATATGCTATGACCACTAATGATTGTATTGTGTTATTTATGAATAATTACAAAGATATGGAAGCAAAGTAATGATGACAACTGTTAGGAGTTCAATTAAGGTGAATACATAATAAATACCAAAATAAATCAAATGGAGGAATTTACGATGGAGAACAACTATTCAAAGACATCTAATGGAATTAACAAATCTATTGGAATACAACAATGTTGAAGAAATACCCGAAGATGGGAAATCCGATATAAAAGCCAAGTATTATATTTGTTGAGTCCTAATTACTCCAAAATCTAATACAACATTTCAAACACCATAAAATATTTTTTACAATTTTTCAAGAATTTCCAACATTTAGAATGGCTTAAACAAAAATCAAAATAAGATTAAAAATTTACAAAATAAAATCTTCTAGGCCACACATGTTGACCCATAGCATCTACATAGGTCGATCTATGTGTCATACATGTCGACTTATACAAATGTAAGAGGTTGACATGAATAAGCCATTGATCGTGACTTTTTAAAGCTTTCATAATGAATTTAAGATCTCCAACGATCAATTTTGGGCCTTCTTTCCGCTTGACTTGGAGCTACTTCATCATTTCATGCCTAAGCCAAACCTTAGCATGTGACCTGGTCCAAATCCATGCGCTCCTCGGAGTTTTTACTATGATGATGCAATGCAAATGCAATTTTTCCTTGAGTTGATTTTTCATTGGTCGTGTCTCTTCATTTCATCATTTTATCCAAAAGTTACTTTTCTTCATTTCTAACAGTTGCAACCACTCAAAGATATCCTTAGATCATCCATAATACTCTCAGTCATTCTAAGGTGAAAATAATAGTTCTCTTTTCTTTTATATCTCTGATTCTGATAATTTTGATTTGTACTTTAACTGCTTACAAAATTTCCAAAGTAATCATTTCAATTCATTTATGTTACCCTTCTTTGTTTTGTTCAGAGATACACCGTGTGGGTTGTAAGAGATTATACTGAAAAGATGATATCTATATAGCTAGATACAAAAGTCTATAAATAAATTTATATTGAAGTCAAATTCCTATTTTGGAGTCTTCGGTAGTTTTTGAATTCTTGTTCATCAGTTCAAGCAAGGTTGTTGTAAACCCATTCCTCTTGATGAAGTGAGGGTTGTGTTAGTGATCCGAAAAAGTGTTCTGGGACTGAACATAGGACGAGAGTCCGAACCAATATAAATATCTCGGTGTGATCATTTTCATTTGCTTATTTATTTGCTACTGCTCAATTTGTTTTAGCTAAGGTAATTTATTTACTTAGATAATTTTTAACTGAAGTAGTTAATTAGTTAGCCACATATATCAATCTGACCCTTAGAAATTTCAGTCGGTATTAGAGCCTTATTTTCAAAAATCGTAACACCGTCTTTGAATACTTTAATATGGCCATCGGTATGTTTTCCATATTTCTTGAAGGTCAAGTCCACTATACAACCGCCACTTTTCATGGGATCAAACGATGCATACTAGTCTACTAGGACGAGAGCCTATATGCAAGACAACAATTTCGCGATCTGGAAAATGACTCAAGTTCGGTACGAGGAACCAACTACAGATTTTGAGATATAGTCCATCGAATTGAGGACAATGTTTGAAAATAACTCCAAAGCTATGAATATATCATTTTATGCACTAGATGAAAATGAATTTAATATAACCAATATTTATAAAACTATATATGATATTTGACACACACCACATGAGACATATGAAGGCACAAAAAAGGTCAAATAAAGAGAAATTTCAGTGTTACAAAATAAACTTTAGAATTTTAAAATGAAACCCAATGAGAGTATAGTCAATATATATTCACGATTTCAAGATATACAACACATGCTCATTGCTCTAGGAGTTACAGTCACTGATTTTGATATAGCTTCCAAATTTTAAACCCTTTGACAACAAGTGAGAGAGAAAGGTACTTACAATCGAGGAGGTCCATAATCTCTATAAGCTTAAAGTTGAGGAGCTAAATTGGGATTTGATGTCATACGAGGCCAATTTGCAGGTCAAAAAGGAGAAAGCTCAAGAGAATAAGTCCATAACGTTTCAAGAAGAAGATGACCCACATTTTGATATGTATGAACTTGCATTTTTCGAAATAAATATAAAAAAGCTGATGAAATTTAGAAGGCAGTCCAATAATGACAACAATTAATCCAGTCTAAGATGTTCCGAATGAAATAAAGGAGGTCATACAAAAAAGCACTATCATGAATTCAATAAGGACAAAAGAAGATTCAAATATTAGAAGGGAAAAGCCCAATAGGAAAAGCAGGTGTTCATGCGACTTAGGATGACTCTATTTCTCATCAGTGTGGTCTGATAGTGAAAGTGACATCGAGCAAGAAACTATGTTTTATGGCTATCGACGATAAAGTATGCAACAAATTTTCTTATGATGATTTATAAAAAAAAATTGCGTTAGTATACAAGCATAAATCAACCAAAGCAGAAAAGAAAGAATTGATTTCTTTAAATAATAGATTAGAGATAGAAATAGCAATGTTTGGGGTAGATAAAACTTATACCAGGACATTTCCTAACAATTGCTTGCCTGCAGAACTTCCTATCCTGCTCAAAGCATCCACACTAACATTTTTCGCTTATATAATGTGTATTGTCGTATAATGGTCAAGCTTGCAAAGCAGTTCCAACACCTTTTTCAAGGAGTTGGTCAACTACTCATCCTTTGCTTGAAAATCCTTCTTCACATGGTAACCACTAGTTGGCAGTCATTAAATATTTCTAACGATCATGCTTCCAATTTCCTAGTAACCTTGAGTTTGACAATTATTGCTTTATACTTTACTTCATTATTAGTTGCATGGAACTCCAATTTCCAAGCATGATATACCCTTTAACTTTCTAGAGTTACAAAAACTACCCCTGCTCTAGAATCATGGTCGTTGGATGCTCCATCAACATATAATGCCATTTTTGTAGTTCCATCATTTCCTCTTTAATCTCATCATCCCAGATGCTAAACTCAAGGATGGAATCTTCCAACGGTTGTCCTTTAATATCATTCCTTTGAGAATAGATGATTTCATAATTATTCATCTCAATACTCTACTTCAGTAACTGTCTCAATGTCTCGAAGCGATGCAAGACTTGCATGAAGTATTGTATCATCAATACCTTTATTGGATGAGCTTGGATGTACGATATTAACTTCCTTGAGGATACCAGTAAGAAATAAGCTAATTTTTTCAACTTTGGGCTGCGCTTCTCAACTCTGATAAATCGCTTGTTGATATAATACACATGCCTCTGGATCTGTCCAACATTCTTTAGATCGAAAGACATGACCTTGTAGAAAAACTATCCCACGTCAGTAGCATAATTGGTGTAATCCTAGTACGGAACATGTGTTGCAATCTGATTGTAGTGAATTAAGCATCCATAAATGAAAGTATTCATGTCCGTTTATTCCATCCACGAGTTAATTCGCGGAATAGGTAAGGTATCCTTTGGGATGCATTATTTAAGTTCGAATAATCAATGCACCATTAATATTCCTAACCAACATAGAATTTGCTATCTAGTCCGAATAGAGAGCTTGTCGAATAAAGTTGTTAGTGATAACTTGTCCACTTCCTCCTTCTAGCCAACAGATATCTATGGATCCATGCTACGTCTCTTCTACCTGATTAGGAGTGCTTACAGGTCAATATAGTGCATGGCACATAACTTATAGCAACACATACCAGAATGAGTCCAAGAAAACACATCAAATTTTGTTCTCAAAATCACTACAAGCTCCTACTTGTGACCCGATTTTGACTATCTTGGATGGATCACACTCATCTATTTGTATGCTTTCCATCAGCTTGATCAGTCCAATCTCTTCCCCGTTTGTATCCTTACGAGGATCCACCTCTTATTTTCTCTACTCACACACCCGAGCCAGGGCTCGACATATAGTTACTATATGTCCCGAGATATGATACAGAGATGTTTATATATATAAATTTTGTTCTCCCTATGGCAATCCTATCTAGCTCAACCACATAACACTATCTTCGAGCACCTTGATTGCCTTTTACAGCTCCAGCATCATAATCCGTTGGAACCTTCATAGTCAAGCACTGGCGGAAATGAAAATCCTGCAATCAACCCGAGGTGGTTGCATCAAAAATGCATTATATGCGTAAAATTCATCGATGGCGATGAATGTTTCTAATCGCACAACCATATGGTTTTTTCTCAATCTTCATTGTCATATTTATGCATCCCATTAGAGATGTTTCCTTCCTAGTAAATTCTTGTGGTCGGGAAGTACACAATAACAAGGCATTCCTATTCAACATCATTTCATTAAAAGAAAGTTTAAATAGAATGTTAACCAAGCTTTTACTATTAGTTAGCACTTAGTGAACAGTACCAAAGCCCAGTCCATGTTGTTTGGGCCATTAGGTGAAACATTGGGCTCTCCACCCATTGCTATCCATGTATCTGAAAAAAATTCATCGCCCAACCTACATGACTGCTTAGTTGGTGATCCATGCTCCACTACATAGGATGTTACTGGCAGCACATGCTTTAAAGATCTTCTCTGTTTCTCCATGGTATACCATCTCTTGTCCAGAGGATGCAAACCTCCTGGAAAAGTATAAATAATTTAATCATTTCTAAGCAAGAATAGACCAGCTCCACTCGTGCCTTCTCCATCACCAGGAGGCAATTTCCTTGATGCTTGACCATTCCTTTGTCCATCCCATGCGAATTCTTGGTAAATTGTACTAGTTGTTTCTCTTTTATCAACTACTCAATGTTTTGTTTTAAATGATGATAGTTATTAGGATTTTGTTCACGTGTCTCATTGAAGTATCCCAATCTCTTTTCCTCCTCGATCGCCTAATAGCCAATGAACTTCCAATGTCATGCCGAGTTTTGGGTAGGTTGGTTAATGTTTTCCAAACTGTTTGTTAGTTCTGCATATCTCTCATTCCTCATTGTTTGGAACCTCTTCTTAGGATCATTTATCTTCCACCTTGTTCATTTCCTTTTCTCTTATTATTACTACCATTTCTATATTTACTGCCGCTGTTCTCATCTGCTTTCTTTGTAGTAGAAACTGATAGCTCACCTATCCATAATGTCCCATTCAATCTTTTGTCAGCCTCTGCTTTTTCCAACCATAGAAAGTAATTTTCTTTATGATAAATGTACTTAAGAGTTGTCAATTTCTTTATCGTTATCCATTTATCAAACTTATATCCTTATCGACTCCTCCAACTAGGGCCATCAACACCAAGTTGTCATCCAAATTCTTTACTTTTGCAGGTACAATGCTTAATCTTTTCAAATAGACATTCAAAGTCTCTCCCTTAGTTACTTCATATTAGCCAACGAAATTGCATCATTGGGCTGCACAACATGCACCCTAAATTAAGTTAGGAACTTATTCATCAATTGACCATACAAGCTAATGGATTCAGGCTGTAACCTGCCAAACCACATTGTATGTAATCCTTCCAAAAATAGTTGGAAACATCTGCATTTAATGTGCTCCAATGCACAAGAACCATCCTTATGCAAGTCATACCTTGACAAATGTTACATTGGGTCTGTCAATCCATTGTATAATGAAATTGTCAACATAGTAAACCTATGGGAATATCTTGGTCTCCTTATCTCCCAATGAATGGGTTTTGAATTGTAGTAGCTTCCCATTCGTCATCATGGGTCTCTCTTTAAATATCTTCTTATCATCTTAGTCATCTTTTCGTACATACTTCTCTCACGTCTAGATGATGACAATCATCAATTGCATCCCTACCCTATGCTTATTTCGACGAATGGTCACGATGATTATTACTCGAGAATTCACATCTAGTGGCATGATGTCTAGGTCTCCCTACCTCTAGAGAGTCTACTCCATGTACCTTTTATCCTTTTCACATAATCCTTCATAACTATGTCCATAGGTCGGATCTTGTGCATTAGCATCATCCCTAGCATCGTTTCTCATATGATCTCCATCCCTATATTGTTAACCTTGTCCAAGCCGATAACTATCTCTCTAATAGGATCGATCTGTACTGATCAATCTTGATGAATCGACACTGATTGATGTCCTTGGAGTAACAGTTGTTGCTACTTCAACTCGTCTCCTATTTTTCATTTCGGTTATTCTTCTCTTAGCTTTTCTACCTATTCCAGAACTACATTCTCCTGAAAGAGCTTAAGAATTCCATCTTCCATTATGCTCTCTAGCACGAGATTCTTTGCCATGAACATTAGTTCCATGAGGCATCTATATATTCAATTCGAATCATCGTCTCATCTCCTCCATCAACGCTAGTTGAGTTGCAATCACTGTTTGATTGACGCCAACAATAATCCATTCCACATCTTTCCTAATAACCACATTTGGCGGTGGTTGAGTGCGAATCATCATCATCACTATGATATGTGGTGATATTCCTGCATAACCAATTCTTTACTTGTTTACTTTCCATTGTTCTTCTTAAGGCTCATTGATCTTCTAGAGAATGTTGCTCAAATCCAACAATCTAGAGAGATCTAACTTGAGATATATAGATTCTCAATAAATGCAAAAAAATGTTAGTCCACAATTGACCTAATACCCCGTAGAGGTAGTGTGGAACTAGTGGTTTAAAATTTAATCATTGATTTATGCTCATTTGTGGATTAAAAACTCTGATGAATTATTTGAGTTTTACGTAAATCAGATCTCATATCACAAGACTACAAATATAACAAAAAGGTCAAAAATGAGATTAACACATAAGTTTTATAGTGGTTTGGCTATATCTACGTCCATTTTATACGAATCTTACTGATGTTACACGAATTTGGAGAGAGATTACAAAGTATTTCAGTTGAAATCAAATAGAAAATGATTCAAAATTTTGGTAGAATCTCCAGTAAGTGGAATAAGGATTGATCCTCTTTCCAATGGTGTATGTCTTGTATTTATTGGTGTAATTGAAGCAACTTGGAACTCACATTCATCCAGATTTCTTTTAGTATTCGGTAGAGAAAGAACAGTTCCAGTTCCGTGAAATCTAGTGGAAGGATTGGCTAACAATGATTTTACTTATATGGATGAGTTCTTATCGATCAGTATCAAAGAATGCCTATTGATGGGTACCAACCGATCAGTTTTAGTACTTTGCCACTTGCAACTTTGTTGATTAATCCATATTGCCTTGTAGATTCGTTCCTCCAACTCAATTTTTTTTTTGTTTTTTTGATCAATATTGATTCATACATGGATGAGTGCAATTCAATGATCTAGCTTCCATTTCTATCTTTGATATTCCGCCATCACCTAATCTTGTGGATTGATACTAACCGATGCCATGGATTGATATCGATCAATATAGTTGTATATACTGAGCCTTCTTTTTATTTCGTTGTTCCATATTTTTTATTTCTCCTACCCGACCAACAATAAGTTCACTCATTTCTTGTTGTTAATGCTAAAAATGGCACCAACACCCAAAAATCAAATGAAAGCACCAGTTCTATCAAAATAAAAGAAAAGCAGAAAAGTAAAAGAAGACACGAGAATTTTTATAGTGGTTCGGCATAATTTCCGACCTACGTCCACTTCAATCTTTATTATTAGTTGTTATATCTCTATATTACAACAAGTTATATTAGATATAGCCATAATCTAGTGGATCTCAGATTTACAAGGAGTTTCTAGAGTATTTGAGGTAGGAGATAGGAGTGAAGCAGAAAAGGAAGATCCGGATCCATAAGTTAGAGAGTAGAAAATGAAGACCCTCTTTTAGTTGTAGGTAGGCTAGTATTTATAGGGAAGCAGGTGTACAAGTTGAGAAGCCTGCTTGCGCCGAAGTCCAGAAGTCAGCCCAAGGTCGCACAAGTGAACTCAGAGTCCACCGAGTTAAAATAATAACTCAGTACCGAGTCATTTGACTCAATACCGATTTATTTCCTTTAGTGGAATTGCTTCAACTCCTTTGCTACGCTCTTTTATCTTTAATTTGATGTATTCCATGCTCTTTTCATTGATTATTGGTTGATTCTAGTGGTTATTCCATCATCGCTTGAGTTATCCTGCTATCTTAGAATTTTTTCTCTTCAACCCTTGAAATTTGTCGTCCAAACTCTGGGAAAGCACTTGGTCACGAGTTATTGGAGTAGCACAAGGGGTGTATGGCATTCGGGAAGCAAAAAGAGAGGGAGGAATAAGTCTGTGCTGACCTAAACAACTTGGTGCCGAGTTATTTCCTTAGCCAATTTTCCACTCAAACTTCTGAAGTTCAATTCTCTAGTCCTTTCGATCGTGTTTCCAAGTTCGTGAATCATTTCGCCCTGGTTTTAATCTTCTTAGTTCGGTTGAAATCTATTTTGGCTCTAAAATGGGTTAACACTTGCCTCCTAAAGTACACCTTTCAAATATAAGGTGTGCTTTGCTCGAGAACAAGTTCCTAAAATCAGTCTTCAATTGTTGAACTCTCCGGCTATTCATTGATCCCAATTTTGGCGAATCGTTTGGTTCCTTCGAGTTCTCTTGCAAATCAAAGGTCGTTCCAAACTTGTTATAGCTAAGGATTCCAGCCCTTGCTTAAGTGTGTCCATACAACATAATCATTCCGATTTCACTCGGAGTTATTACATCACATATCAATAATCATCCCATGTTCATCCGAGATTTATCTTTTTTATTCTAATTATAAGGCATTTAAATCCTTTATCAAATCTACATCTGCACCAGGGCTTGGTCTCGCCGGACCGTTCATCTTCCATTGTAGGGTTTCGATCTCTCCAGATCATTTATTGCCCAATCTAAGGTTTTGATCTCTCTAAATCATTTATTGTCCAATCTAGGATTCGATCTCTCCATATCGTTTATAGCTTAATTTAGGGTTTCAATCACTCTGGATCCTTGCTGAGCCCAATCCACTCGCTCTTCGATGAGAGGACCCAACGACTGAGCAAGTCCATCCGCTCATTCTATGGTGAGGGGACCTACTTTTCGTACAAGTCCAACCACTCGCTCTCTGGCAAGGGAACTTGCATCCTGCACTCCATCCCGTCTCTCCGGACGAGACTTAAAATGATCAATATCATACAAGTCCAACCACCTACTCTCCGACGAGGGGACTTGCACCCTGCACTCCAGTCCCTCCTCTCCGGTCCCATCTCTCCAAACAGGACCTTAAACGATCAATATCATACAAGTCCATCCATTCACTCTCCGATGTGGGAACTTGCACCTTGTACTCCGGTCTTGTCTCTCCGAACAGGATATAAAGCGATCAATATCAGTCATCACATTCAAGTAGATTTTTTAAGAGTCAAGTATTCAAATCAAAGCAAACAAGCAGAAACCCTAATTTTCCACCCTAAACATCCGATCGTGCCATGGGATCAATCGAGGTTTCATACACGTGTAAGCGGTCTTGAGGTTATTGTTGTCCTAAATAATCATCTTAGACATCCGACTCAGAGCATGGCTAGAGACCAATCTAGGACTCGTTTACCTGTAAGCGGACCGTGATTATTATCTTCTTAATTATTCAAAGTAAAAGCAAAGCGTGGGAAGCGAACCTGCCTCCCATCCATCCCGATCATGGGATTGCGAATCTTGATCCAGATCCCTCGTTGTTCCTTGATGCACTGACTGTAGATGGTGGTTGCTCCGCCTGCCTCATCGCATCTTGATTCCTTACATACAGTTGTAGCTGGTTGCTCCGAACCATCTCTTCTATCAGATCATGAAGGTGTCGGTACTCGTTCGTTTTATGCCCCTCCAGCTCATGGAAGATGCAAAATATTCTAGACCTTCTCTTCCGATCAGTGGGCTCTCTCCTAGCTTGCTTCCTATAGAGGATCTGCCCTCTAATGTCCAGATATATCCTCCCCGGGGTTTCCATTAGATTAGTGTAGGAAGAGAATTTAGACTCCCTCCTTTATCATTTCGGTTCCCCGAAGTCATCACTAGCTCTTCTTTTCCCTTTGTCTTTTCCGTTTCCTGCTCCGGACAATACACTATCATCCATAACATTAATTTCAGCATTCTTAGCTTTGGCGTCTTCTTGACTCAAATACCTGTCAGCGTCATGGTAGAATTTCATGATCGATCGGTGGATCCTTTTCCAAAGCAATTTGGAAGTTAGTCTTGTTTGCGACTCCAGATACTGCCGCCATTAAAATAATGGATGGATTCGGCTTATCGAAGGCTGCATCTGTCATATTGAATCTTGTCAAATAGCTTCTCAAGGTCTCTTCAGGCCTTTGTTCCACACTTGATAGCGTCATCACATTCTTCAACTGCGAGACATGAACTCTAAACTATCTCAGGAACTTATTCAACGAGTCGGTCCAAGTGCTCATGGACCCATTCTCCAACTGTCTAAACCACATCGCTGCCAATTCCATTAAGTATAATGGAAGCACTTCCCTATTACCTACTTAGAAGCACCTAACTCCTCCATATGTCAGATGTATCTCATCAGATAAACCGTCGGATTTGACTTTCTGTCATACATTTCCAGTGTTATAAGCTTGAAATCGAGAAGATTCTTTGCATTTCAGATATTAGAAGCGAATAGATTCCTGTTTACGTACTCCAAACTCTGGTCTGGGGGTCTACCTCTAACTATTCTCCTTACCTACTCAGCAATTCGATTTTCGTCGTCCAATAAAGGTCTTCGACCAAGAGCGATATTATGCCCTTTGTTCCTGTAGGGGAACTCCGACACATACTTTGGCACAGACTCCTCTGGCTTCACATTAGCATTTTGACTTGCTCCTCTGGTCTCATTTTGTCCATCGTTCCTAGAGGGATGTTCTGGCATATATTCCTATGGTCATTGACCATTTGCATTCTAATTTGCATTTCTAGCTCCAGCATTATCCATTCCCAACATCCCAACATCTGCTCTGACATTGCCCCATAGTATAGTTTTCTCGGTACGGAGTAGAATTGGTTCAATACTAAGTTGTTTAGTTCCTGGGGGCATTGCTCCAGCTTGCTCCGCTCCAACTCTAGATACTCCTACATTAGTTCCCTAACCTTAGTTCTGAATTCCAACGGCTCCAGCTATTCCTTATTGTTCCATCCTTTGAAGAAATCCTTCAAGCATTTCCTATTATCCGATTATCATTCCATCTTGCATCTCCTTCATCATTCTCTCCAACTCCTCTATGGTCATGTAGATGGATTGATGAAAGTTTGAAGACACCTCCAGACTGCCCCCGGGCTCTGGTTGGCTTCTTCTAGCCTTAGATTTGGTGTTAGGTCTCCACATCTTCTCCAAATATTAGATTCAAGCTTCAAGCCTTCAGATCTAGTTCTTTCTCAGTGAAAGCACCAAAATGTTGATGCCAAAAATGGCACCAACACCTAGAAATTAGATAAAAGCACCCATTCTATCAAAATAAAAAAACACAAAAAAGTAAATGGAGACACAAGAATTTTTATAGTGGTTTAGCGTAATCTCCGGCCTACGTCCACTTCAATCTTTGTTATTAGTTGTTATCTCTCTAGATTACAACTAGTTATATTAGATTTGGCCATAATCAAGTTGATCTCAGATTTACAAAGAGTTTCTAGAGTATTTGAGGTAGAAGATAGGAGTGAAGAAGAAGAAGAGGAAGTTCTAGATCCAAAAGTTAGAGAGCAGAAAAAGAAGGTCCCCTTTTGGTTGTAGGTAGGCTGGTATTTATATGGAAACAAGTGTACAGGCCCAGAAGCTCGCTTGCACTGAAGTCTAGAAAGTCAACCCAAGGTCGCACAAGTGAACTCGGAATCCACTAAGTTAAAATAATAACTCGGTACTGAGTCATTTGACTCAATGCTAAGTTATTTCCTTTAGTGGAAATTGCTCCAACTCTTTTTCTTGCTCTTCTATATTTAAGTTGATATGTTCCACACTCTTTTCATTGATTATTAGTTGATTCTAGTGGTCATTCATCATCACTTGCGTTATCTTGTTATCTTAGTTTTCTTCTCTTCAACCTTTGAAATTTGTCGTCCAAACTCTAGGAAAACACTTGGTTACTAGTTATTAGAGTAGCATAAGAGGTGTATGGAGTTCGAAAACACTACAACAAAATACCATTTTTACCACGAGCAGGGTTGCAATAGGTGTGTTGACAAGAAAACTGGTTAGCACCTCAAAATAGGGTTTGAAGTATGAGTGAATCCTTCGTGACTACCTTTCAAGTAAGTGAAGGAGGCTATCACTTCTTTGAGTAGGTCAAGATGGTCGAAAACACCTCTTGAGTACCTTTTGACACGGTTGAAAGGTCAGACTCGCTCTTGAAGTGCCTTTCGAATTTGATTAGGCTATAACTCTATCGAAACAACCTTTCGAAGTAGTTGAAGTGGCTTAAGGCTAGGACCTGTTGGTTTCGGAAACTGGTTGTATTAAGTTGGTTTCGACCTTATCAAAAGGGAACACTCTAGATATATTATGGACTTGGGTAAAAGCTCAAAGGATATGTGTGTGTTGGGGGTTTCGACTTAGTTATAGGGCATCCTTCTGACTAGATCTACATCTGGCAAACATAACAATATGAAATAAGCATCTCTGGACAACAATATAACCAAAATTTCCATAATCTCTCTTATTATTGAACTGAGAATTACAAACTGAACAAATTCCCAATTTGATTTTGAAATTAGGGTTTACAAACTTTTAGAAAATACAAGTGAGAAGTGAAAGAAATCTGATCCCCGAAACCAGACCCCTAGGGTGTTATTTATAGGTGCGGGTTGGCACCTTTCGACCCCTTTGCTTTTGACGTGGTCGGAAGCTCTACTTGTGTTGGCATCTTTCGACCCCTTTTCTTTCGATGTGGTAGAAAGCTCTGCTTGTCTTGGCATCTTTCATGCGCGTCTGTTTAATGCAGATGAAAAGTCTTTCTCCTAGCTTTATTCATCCTTCTGCCTCTATTCTTTCGAATCACACCTTTCGACCCAGTCGAAAGGACTGTATAGCCAACCTTCCACTGCCGTTGAAAATTGGGATTCCTTCATTCTTTCTTTTGCTTTCGACCTCGTCGAAAGGTTTTGCTTGAGGGCTTTCAACTTCATCAAAAGGCATATTGCTTGATCACTTTCAACTCCATCGAAAGGTGTATAGATGCGCTTTCTACTTAGCCGCTTACGTGCTATGTAACCTAGCATGAATGTTGGTCTTCGGAGTTGTCAACTCACGTGCTTTATAGGTTTCGAATAAGTCTAAACACCATTAAGGAATTAGCTGCAGGCAACACCATTCGAAAGCGATCTATTTGATTGATGCAGAACCTTATGCCTCGGCGGTAATGGTTATGTAGTCTTTTTTCTCTAGGTGAGGGTGGCTTTAACCATTTCGAAAGGCTAGTATATGCTTTCAAATGGGTTGCCTTTGCTGAATGTTCTTCTGATGGAGGTAAATGAAGACGAAACCAATCATTACAAATGGTTTGGTGAAGAATACTGAAAGCAAGTTATTCATTGCCTTCGAAAGGTAGCTTTTGACCTCGTCGAAAGGTCTTTGCTTTTCCAATACTCTATTGAAACTTCCTCTTGACCTCTTCAAAAGGTGCTGCTGGCGCTATTATCTTCTTATCGAAAGCTTTATATGATGTTTAGATAGACCCTCCTAACGCTTCCTGATCTTCGTAATACTCTTGCTCCTTCTTTCATACTTTCACTCTTGAGAACATTTCATGGATAACATTTAGGCCATCTAGTATGAAAGAAGCTTTTGTTCTTTAGGAAAAAAACTCCAAAGAACTTCCTTCCTTATTTTCTGCGAAGCAGTTAATAATTTCTGTTAAGATCATACCTTATTATGAGACCTTAATGGGTAATTTTAAATTTATAAAGCTAATGTTCAAGATGTTATTTGGTAATATCTTTGGATAAAGTATTTTGAATAATACACAATCAAACCTCCTTTTGTTACTAATATTAGAAATGTGGAACAATATCACCTGGTCAGCAGGAATCGGCTCAAATAAAGGAATTTTTGAAGAAATCTATCGTACGCTCCATATCTTTTCTTCCACCATTAGATATGAGTTTTCTACCTAAAATGGCCTCTCCTTATGATTTTACTATAATTCCTTTCCACTCCTGCACTGTATGTTAGTAACTTTCATTTATTTACTCATAAGTTAATAGATTGTTTGGTTCCGGTGCTATTTTGTAATATGAAGATTAGGGATTTCTCTTTTCTCTTTATCCTATCCTTTGATGGAATCCTATCTGATATTGGGAAAATCTTGTATAGAATTCAAATTCGAAAATTTAATGAAAAGATCACAAACCACCATAAAAATCCAATAAAGAAATTTACAACTCGCAAAATTAGAAATCCAATCAAAAATCCAATAAGGGAATCTGGAATATGAAACCCATAAACCATCATAAAATCAATAAGGGAACTTAGAATCCTCAAAATCAGAAATTCAATTAAGAGATCATCAAAAATCTAATGAGGGTACTAGAGATATGAAATCTATAAGTCATCATAGAAATCAATAAGGAAATTTAAAATTCACAAAATCAGGTGTTCAACAAGGGATCATCAAAAATTCAATAAGGAAATCAGAAATATGAAATTCACAAACCATTATGAAAATCGACGAGGGGATCTAGAATTCACAAAATCAAAAATCAAAAATTCAATATAGAAACCAGAAATGGGAAATCCTCGAATCATTATGAAAAATCAATAGGGAAATTAAGAACTCATAAAACCAGGAAATTAATAAGAAATTATCACGAAAATTCAATAGGGGAAACCCAGTATATGAAATCCATAAATCATCATAAAAGATCAATAAGGAAATTCAAAATTCATGAAACCTGAAATTCAATAAGAAGTCATCATGAAAATTCAATAAGGAAACTAAGAATATAAAATCCATGAATCACCATAAAAATCAATATGGAAATCTAGAATTCACAAAACCAATATTATATCTAAAAACAAGGAAACTCAAAGTTCACGAAATCAGGAATCCTTCCAAAATCTTGTTAGGATCTCATCTGATGAATAAACTATTTAAATATTCATTCAATATAAGTATAAAATCAAAGATCTATCTAGTAATAGTAAACTTAGTAGGTTTAAACAAAAGATTCCTAGGCCTATGAGTTAGTAGTATTATTGTTATATTGGAGCTAAGTGGTTTCGTAAAATCATGCAATCACTCAGAATAGTGATTATGTATTATTGCTTGGCCGTTCAGTTGTGCAATGGTCTAAATAACTTATTATTACACACATACAGATATATATATATATAGTATAGACTCTTCTATCCTAAAAAGGGTCACCTTATTTCTAAGGGTTCAGGAGTGGTTTACTTAATCTAATCTTCGTATGAAGTCACTTTTCCTTTGTAGCAAAAATTTGTTATTTATTCCATCCTTTTAACTTTTGTACAGATCTTTGCTTTCCATCTCATGTTAAGGATTCCTTTATCCACTGTCTTGTATATCCTTTCTAAATGTAAGTTTCATAATTTCTTGACATGAAAGTAACCCTTCAGGTTTTGGACACATTGAATTTTTTTCCTCATATTTGGTCTTTTCTGATTATGATTTTGGACTTCTTGTCTATTTCTAGTTTAGAGTTGGTAATCTTCATCCTTTTGCCTTTGTCTGTACCCTTCTCTTGGGTTTCATCCTCGTCTTGGATGGTGGATAGATTTCTTCGTTCAACCCTGTATTCTTTTGGGTTCTGACTTTTGATTTGAGTTGTAGACATCTTTTTCCCTCTTCATCTGTTTGATGCCTCTTTCGGGCTTCCCTTGACTCTAAGGGAAGTAGTGTATGTTAAGTTGACCTTCCTCTAGAAGGTTGTTGATGGGTGCTTATCCTGACCCTACCCCTAAGAGAAGAATTGAACGTTAGGGGCTTTCTGTTTTTGTGGGTGTCTGTCTTGACCCTTCCTCTAAGAGGTGAACTGGATGCTACATGATTTGTCCCTCCCTCTAGGAGGTGCTACGGAAGATCGTCGCACGCTTATGTCCCTCCCTCTAAGAGGTGCTATGGAAGAACGTCGTAGGCTTATGTACGTCCCTCTAGGAGGTGCTACGGTATATCATTGTAGGCTTTAATATTTGTATATGAAAATCATTTTTATATGAAAATCATTTTTGGCCAATTAAAACAGAGTCTCTTTTGAGAGAAAGAAGTTTTGTAATTGAATCCTTCTAGTATATCAAGGGGTTATCTTTTGAAAAGGGGTTTGAATACATGAATCCTTCTGATAAAAGAATCTTTTCTCAACATTGCCTTTTGCAAGGGTTCTCTTGCTGTTCTCATAATAGAGCCACAGATCTCAAATGGGAGACTGAGAGGTCATGATTCATGAACCAATAGTCTTTTAGTCGAGAATAGGATTCTCTAATCTGAGTTTTTTCCAATAAACTTTTGATAGCTTGAAAACTTTTCTTGAAAAGTATAAACATGCCTCTTTAATAATGGTATTAGGAACTTTCGAAATATGGAGATGGCTTAGTTAGAAATTATTTGTGTGCATTTACTAATGCTATATAATATCCTAAAAAGATTGCACAAATCAACTTTTGAAATAGATAGACATTTGTCTTCCCCAGGTTGCAGGGTGATTGAAAATAGATTTCCGGTGAAGATATGTTCGAGAAATTTCTTTAAAACAATCTACCAAAAATAGAGTTGGCGTACATAGTCATTCTCATAAATTGATGATGGATTGATAGCGATCTGATATCTCATGAGTGCAAGCCTTTGTATTGCGTTGATTGAAGTATTGATAGTCATCTCGTATCAAGTATTTGAGCTGTCTTTTTCAGGTAGCTAGGAATTTGTCGTGCACCAAGAGTATGTTGAATGCTATGGGCTGGTTTTGTTTTACCTGTAATGACACTCAAATTTTGAATCAGTTCATGGCCAATTTTCAATACAAATCTAAGTACAAACCAAAGTACAAATCAAGTTAAAAAAGAAAAAAGAGAGTTCATAGATGGACTAATGCTGCGAGACTTCATGATTTAATAGGGATCCACATTTTGAAGCTGCCAAGATGCTTTCTTCTTAGCTTGAATAAGATGTCTTTTTAAGTTTCCTTAAAGAACTCTTTTAAGAATCCTGACTTGATCATGCCTTGAACCGCTTCTGCCAAAATGAGACATTTGTTTATTTCATGTCCATTCGTTTTATGGTATTCGCAATAACTACCTCCTTTATTTAGCTCTGGAACGTTCCGGATCTTATAAGGAATAGGAAAATTTTCGTTGTCCTTCACTATGGCGAATATGTAGGAGAGGGGCTTGCTTAGGACTATATAATCGGATTCGAAAATCTCTTTTCGACTTCCCCTCTGGTTTCCACTTTTTCTAGATCTCTTATCGTGATGCTTACAATCAAATTTCTCTTCTTTACATTCTCAATGAAATTATTTCCTAGCACGATGCATTTTGTCCATTGGAATAAACCTTTCAGCTCGAAGAAAGAAATGTTGTAGATCCCTGCATCCATTAATAAAAAGGTCTTTCCAGAAAGGGGTTTGTTCGATCAACCCTGATCGAACTGCCATAAGCTTTTCTCTATCGATTGTACTTTCTGCTTTTAATGCTTCGGTGCTAAATCTGTTCAAGTATTCGCCAAGCAATTCTCTTGGTTTTTGTTAGATCGTTGCCAACAAGCTAAAGTCCATAGTTGTATCTTTGAATATAGAAAATTGGGTCATGAAGTCATAAGTAAATTGTTCCCAAGAACAGATGTTTCCATTTGGTAATTCTTATACCATTTGATAGCTGCTCCTTGAAAAGTAACAAGGAAATTTTGCAACAAACTACCTCAGAGCATTATATAAGTTCATCCAGCTTTCAAAAGCTACAAGATGGTCATCTAGATCGGTAGTTACATCATATTTAGGGAAGGAATTTGGATGTGAGGAGGAAGACTAGTTGCCATTATTTCTTCTGAAAAGGGAATCTTTTGCAGGATAGCATATTCCTCTGGGTCAGAAATTTCTTTTTCTTTATGCATGCCCATCATTATTTGGTGTAGGATGTCTTCTTGTTCGACTTCATTTCTGTAGCAACTTTTGTTATTTCTTTGGATTGGACTATTTGATTGCTCGATGGACCTTTTTGCTTGGCTTTCTTGGTTTAACTCTTGATCCTTTACCTTGTTTGGAGGTTGCACTTCATCCTCTACTTCCATAATCCTTAATGATTTTTGAGATGAAGCTCTTTCGAGAAATTCTTGCATTGCTATTACTCATTGTGGTGGATTTTGGACTTTGATCTCATTGCATTCCAATCTTATTACGGTTGAAGGTCGCCCAATTTCCATATTCTATAGATTAAAGTTTGGGACTGTGTTATTTTCCAAAGTTAATAGTGAAACAGCTTCTTCGCTTGGTTTATTGTTACTATTTCTTGCTCTTACCATTTTCTTCTTTTGAACGAAGGGTTTTATGCAATCAATCTGTGATGAACGTTATCGGGAATCGGAGGTTCAAGCCTCCTTCTAGTGCAGAAAAATGTAGACAAGAAAACTGGTCAACACCTCAAAATAGGGTTTGAAGTATGAGTGAACCCTTCGTGACTACCTTTCGAGTAAGTAAAGGTGGCTATCACTTCTTTGATAGGTCAAGATGGCTGAAAACACCTCTTGAATACCTTTTGACACAGTCGAAAGGTCAGACTCGCTCTTGAAGCACCTTTCGAATTTGATTAGGCTATAACTCTACCAAAACATCCTTTCGAAGTAGTTGAAGTGGCTTAAGGCTAGGACCTGTTGGTTTTGGAAACTGGTTGTATTATGTTGGTTTCGACCTTGTCGAAAGGGAACACTCCAAATATATTATGGACTTGGGTAAAAGCTCAAAGGTTATGTGTGTTGGGGGTTTCGACTTAGTCGAAGGGCATCCTTCCGATTAGATCAACATCTAGAAAACATAACAACATGATATAAGCATCTTTGGACAGTAATATAACCAAAATTTCCATAATCTCTCTTATTATTGAACTGAGATGTGCAAACTGAACAAATTTCCAATTTGATTTTGAAATTAGGGTTTATAGAATGTTAGAAAATACAAGTGAGAAGTGAAAGAAATCAGATCCCTAAAACCAGACCCATAGGGTCTTATTTATAGGTGCAGGTTAGCACCTTTTGACCCCTTTGCTTTCGACGTAGTTGGAAGCTCCGCTTGTGTTGGAATCTTTCAGCCCCTTTGCTTTCGACATGGTCGAAAGCTTTGCTTATCTTGGCATCTTTCATGCACGTCTGTTTAATGCAGATGAAAGGTCTTTCTCCTAGCTTTATTCATCCTTCCACCTCTATTCTTTCGAATCACACCTTTCAACCCAGTCGCAAGGACTGTATAGCCAACCTTCTGTTGCCGCTGAAGATTGGGCTTCCTTCATTCTTGCTTTTGCTTTCTACCTCGTCGGAAGGTTTTGTTTGAGAGGTTTCAACTTCATCAAAAGGTTTTGCTTGATCACTTTCGACTCCATCGAAAGGTGTATAGATGCGCTTTCTACTTAGCCGCTTACATATTATGTAACCTAGCACGAATGTTGGTCTTCAGAGTTGTCAAGTCATGTGCTTTATAGGTTTCGAATGATTCAAAACACCAGTAAGAAATTAGCTGCAGGCGACACCATTCGAAAGCGATCTATTTGACTGATTGGGAACCTTATGCCTCGGCGGTAGTGGTTGTGTAGTCTTTTTTACCTAGGTGAGGGTGACTTCAACCAATTCAAAAGGCTATATATGCTTTCGAATGGGTTGCCTTTGCTGAATGTTCTTCTGATGGAGGTAAATGAAGACGATACCAATCGTTACAAATGGTTCGGTGAAGAATGATGAAAGTAAGTTATTCATTGCCTTTGGAAGGTAGCTTTTGACCTCGTCGAAAGCTCTTTGCTTTTCCAGTACTCTGTTGAAACTTCCTTTTGACCTCTTTGAAAGGTGCTGCTGGCGCTATTATCTCCTTGTTGAAAGCTTATCTAATGTTTAAATAAACCCTCCTTTTTGATCGAAACCAATCGTTACAAATGTTTTCATTGCAACTCACATTGCCAAATAACCTTTTCAAAAATGAATTTATTTCAAACTTAAACTATTAACAATAAACCATCGTTCCACTGCTATTCACTTGTGGTTCTTCCGATGTTGATAATTTTCTAGTATTTTTTTCCATTGCAAAATAATTGACGTCAAAAAAATACCATACTTTGTCTTACTATTGGACGGGCAAATGGAATGTTCATGGTTAATATATTTTAATAGCGATGTAGTCATACTTAATTAATATAGTAGATTAATTTTCCCATTTTATATAGCTTTAACAAGTATTAAAATAAAACCTTTAAGAAATTTCGGAAGGGATTAAAAAAAATTATGGACACTTCTTCAATGCTAATGAAAGTTATTTCTTTTGTTTATTCATTTAGAAAAGGTAGTACACTTCTTCTACCCATACCGTGCAAAACTTATCAATAAAAGGTTCGCCCTTAAATAGAGCATATGTTCCGTCAGTAATAAAGTTGGCTTGACTCGGCATGCTATCACATATTTGTCCTTAAATGGATGCTAAAGAATTAAGCTTTAGTCTTTTATTGCCCTATTGTTACAAGGACATATATGAATTAGACATAAATACCGATGTAGCCCCAATGGTTTCGTGTCCCTAGACAATTGCCTATTGGCCTTATAATAGCATAACATGAACAACCATATTATACACTTATTCCAAGGAAGTAAATACATGAAATAGTATGCACACAGACATTCAAATGACAGAGGCAAGTGACATTTTTAACACAACAAAAAACTGAAGAAATAGAAACAAAGATATCAAATGCTACCTCATTATCGGTTCATCATGCTCCATGGCTTCTGCTCAACAATTTGCATTTCAAATTCTCTGTCTACATGCGCGTGTATGCAAACTACAATTTTAAACAAGTTTTGAATCTTCATAGACATCAATTACCAATTACTTTTAAACAAAAAAATCAAAATGTTTGCATAGTAATTACCTCGCATACTTGGACTACGGTTATGTCCTGGTTTCCTTGTTGAAACCATATCTGAAAGCCCAAGTAGTTAGGGAAGTTGCTGCTTTCATCAATCTTGAAAGTGATATTCTTGTTCGGGTAGTTGCTAGAAATCCTAAGAAACCCATAATTAATATCAAACATATTTGTAGTGTTTTGTATGTGATTTCAAATTTTGGTTTGCTGAAAGATCTGGATATCTAGATCAAATATATATTATTTCAAATAATTTGGTGAAGTTTTTGAACTTTTCAAAAATAATAAAATAACTAAGGTGCAGCAATCAATATGGATAATATAGATGATACATGTTTTATTTGAAGAAAACAGGCGCATATATAGTAATTCAAATATCACCTCTTGTATTCTAAGTCTACGAAAGTACTAAAAGTATATATCTTGAAATTTTATGATTGAAAATGCGACCAAGAAACATGCATGTGCTTGTAAATAATGCATTTGCACCTCTTGTATTCAACGTCTACAGCACTAAGAACAATAAGAGATGCACCGGAATCAGCAGTCTAACCCATCTGTTCAAAAGCTTTCTCACTTAATATGAAATCAGATTTGCCGCTTGCACGAGAATCAATGATTACGATTGTGACACCATTGTCCAAACATAAATTTGAATTGGTGCATTTTACCTATATATATGTGAGAAACATTCATATATATCACTCATGGCCATTTCATATAAAACCGTACACTAGGGATGTATATTAGAGTTATAAAATTAAAAATTAAAGTACTTGATAGCAGGCACCACAACCAACACCATTTTTGTATAAACTGCTAGTGGTAGACACATCACCACCATTAAGAGTTTAACCAAACGATCCATACCCACATTCTCCAACTGTACATGATATTATATTTATTTTATTTATGTACATTGTCTAGTGGTAAAGATAATTTTGCTAAGTATACATTTTGAAAACCTGAAGTGCCATTTTGTTCTAGATTGGGATAGTAAGCAGCATTTCCACAAACATCTTCTGCCTATCATAAAGCATATCACCTTTGAGTCCCTTTACCATAGTTTTAGGTAAAAGCTTTACCCTGCCATCCACCACACACTGGATTACAGTACTCGTGATCCCTGCCCACTCCAACCAGTAGCAACACCTCCCACATCAAATCGCTCGATGCCAAAGGTAGTCTTTTATCCTCCACCGACTTCTCCTTCGATTCCATCCTTTCCGCTACTCTAATAAACGGCTGAAATCGACAAACTCGACAACCCTAGACCTCTACCACCATCTGTCTACCTAATTCCAAAGGCCTAATTGGGATTCACAAACTCGACAACCCTCATCTCGCCGCCCAACTCACCAACCTCACCGATGGGCACTTTATCGCCTGTGTCTTCAATAACGTTGTCACGGATTTGGTTAAGGAGTGTGCATAAGGAGTTGGGAATTTTGATCTCGAAGCGAAATGTGGTCGCAAATTTGGTGAGGAGCATAAATTTGGATCTATTGGTGATTCTAATGAGTTACTATCTGGAGTTAGTATGAAGGAAGCGGTGATGTTTTTGGTTGGTGCTGTAAAGAAGTTAATAAAAAATAAGGATGGATGGGAGCCAAATTTTTAGAAACGGAGCCAAACTTTTGAGATAGAGGAGGAAGTTCCAAATTAAATACAAATTTTTTATTATTTACAGTAAATAAAAGGTTGTGCATATTACAAAAGATAGTTACAAAGGAAAACCTCTAGATGCATATTGAAGTAATAATCTGCAACGCAATATTTATATTTGTTGAATTTTTAAATAATTTTAACATTTTCAAATTTTTTGAAATTTGAATATTTTATAAAATTTTAAATTTCTAAAAATATCAATCTTTTACTCTTTTGAATTTATGAGAATTTCATATTTTTATTTTCAATTTTATGAATTTTTTTATATTTATTATAGAAATTTTCATTTTTTTTTGAAATATTACTTCTTAATAATAAATATTTAATACTAACAGAAAAATAGGCACAAGGAAGAAGTTGCAAAAAAATTTAGTCTCAAAGACAACAAGTTTGTTTTTTAGTCTGAATGACACTTTATAGTGTAAACAGAAAATGATAGTTGCAACTATCATTCTGTGATTTATACTAAAAAATGTCTTTCAGTCTAAAAAACAAACTTCTTGTCCTTGAAACTAAATTTTTCTTCAACTTTTTCCTTGAGCCTAAAAGCCCCTAATACTAATTGTTACTTCTTATTATTGGTCATTTAATAGTAATTATTAAATTTAAATAATAACTATATTTAATAGTAATTATGTAATAATAATTATTTAATAGTAATTATTTAATAATAATAATTTAATAGTAATAATTTGCTAATAATTATTTAGTAGTAATTAACAAATTTTACAAAATTTTAAATTTTCTAAAAGTTTTAATTTATTTACTTTTGAATTTTATGAAAATTCCAAAATTTTGATTTTGAATTTTATAAATTTTTTAAAATTTATTCTAGAAATTATCAAATTATCAATTTTTAAAAAAATATTACTTCTTGTTAGTAATTATTTAATAGTAATTATTAAATATTAATTATTACTTCTTAGTTATCAGTTATTAATTATTAATTATTACTTCTTAATTACAATTGAATATTAGTTATTAATTATTTGATATTAATTATTTAATAGTAGTTATTAGTATTAATTATTGACTATATTTATTAAACATTAAATGTAATTAATAAATATTAACTATAATATACTAATTATTAACGATTAATTATAATAAATTAGTAAATATAAAAAATAATTATTGATTATGGATAATAAAGTAATTATAAATTATTTATTAATAATCATTGGTTATAAATTAATTATTAATAATCATTGGTTATAAATTATGAATAATTACCTATCTAAGTTTTTATTTATAAATAATTACTTATCTAAGTTTTCATTTTCAAATTGGTATTTATTACAATTGATAAACTAAAAAGGTTGTGATATTTATATATTACAACTAGCAAAAAAAAAGTTGTGAAAATCGGCATCTATTACAACGAATAAAAAAAAAGGTTGTTATAGACATCTATTACAATGGACAATCAGGGAAGAGTATTGATGAAAATTATTATCTATTACAACAGTCAAAAAACAGTTTCGGTAGACATCAATTATAACAGGCAATTGAATACATTGTAATAGATATTATAACGAGCAAAGAAAAAAGTTGTTGAAAAGTGACATCTATTACAAAATGCAAAATAAAACCGTTGTAACAAATTTCTATTACAATGAGTTTTTTTACCGTTGTAAAAACACCGTGGTAATACGGTATTTTTGTTGTAGTGGAAGCAAAAAGAGGAGGAGGAATAGATCGGTGTCGACCTAAACAACTCGGGCCGAGTTGTTTTCTTAGCCAATTTTTCACTCAAACTTTTGAAGTTTAATTTTCTAAGCTTTTCGATCGTGTTTCCAAGTTCGTAAATCGTTTTGTTCTGGTTTGAACTCGAAAAATTACGGATAACAAAGGGGATTAACAAATGTTGTGAAAAATATACATGGTTGGATTGTTTGAGTGTATTAAAATAGGTATCTTTTTCCACTATCACTAAGATTTCCAAATTCTAAATGCTCTTTGGAAAAAAAAAAGCTAGCGCAATATTCACATCAGACGTATTATTGACGTGTTCCAAATAAGTTGGAGGTAAAAAAATGCCAATGCTTTGTGTAGAGGGGAACGGACGTTAATATTCTGATCGAACTGTTCGGATAACGATGTGCCTTTAGGTTTGGTTTCCAAGTTTTAGTGAATTGGAGATATATACAAGGAGATATTTCAATCAATCTTCATGCTTGGTGGAGAGACTTTGTGGACGTACGTAGCAACGTCTCCCCATCTTCTGCTTGTTAAATATTCTGTAATTTTGTAGGAGTTACACGTGGACTTCTCTTTCCCTCTTATTTTTCTTCTTTCTTTTGGTAGTGCTTTCTTCGCTTACTTCCCTTTCTTGCTTTCGTATTTTACTTTTCTTACTTAAGCGGCAATACTGATTTCGCCCTTACAGTTACAGATCTCAACGTCAAATGGTACTCGATCTTTTATTTCACAATATCGGACAAAAATAATGAAACGTGTTATGCTTTACTTTTTAGTGATGAAGATTGTAGGCTGATATTTCGCGCATGGTTTTGTTTAACGCTTGTTTAATGTAAAATGTATATAACTATTACTTTCATTGAGGCAACTATGCATGAATTTTGCATCTTTAATACTGAGATGTGTGGTGTTAAGCCTAACACGAGTTGGGCAAGAGTTTTGTTGTAAAATTTTCAAACATTGTATTGGGGCTTTGGGTTTTGATTTGAAAGAGAAGAAGTAAAGAGGAAGAAGAGAAGTTAGTCCCGTGATATTTACGGTATGAATGGATGGTTGTGATATATGAAACCTCTTGGTATTTTTCATCATCTAGCTACCTAAAAATGAGGAGAGGCACAAATATAAGCAATAAAATAAAACGATATAACCACACAATAAAAGTATATAGGAATCAACCAGAATCAAAATACATACATGGTTATACGATTCATATACAAGTCTATTTACTTCATATTATCAAAAGGACAAACAAAAACATGTAAAGTCCAAAAATGAACAGAGAGGATGCGTTGTTCTCTGCATGCAAGTACAACATACAACCAAACATTTTCTGTTGTGTGGAGCAAATGGTTATACATGCTTACAAGGTCCAAGGATTCAAATAAGACGACGTGGCTCAAACAAATATTCTCATTCTCTCTGAAATTGAATCTCTCAATTGCTACACGTATGCAGCCAAGGCAAATGAAAATTCTGGCACAGTTTGGGCTGGGCCTGTTTACGAAAAAAGATAGAGAGCTTTTCTTCGAAGTCAGGCAACTAATAACTACACGTATATAACATTAGCTTGAGCTTATTTTATAAACTCTAGTACTTAAAAAAGAGCAAACCATACACCTAAAATACTGAAAGTTACATTGACCACGATACATATGTACATTGGATATGCAAAAGGATAAAACTAATGGTTTTCAATAATTATTACCTTTTTTGGGATGGAGGTAACATTTGAGTGGAACAGAACCGTTAATTAACCGTATTTTGATTTTAAACTAAAATATGTTCTAAACACAGTTATGTTTCAATGAAGAATCACTTTTACTCAAAACTACTGATCTAATACTAATCAGAAAATAGAATGTTCCATGCCTACATGGTTTTGAAGTTTTTTTCTTCTTTTTGATTTTAGCTTTCCAGTAATCAAAGAGCATCCATGTTGCAAATCATTTTAGTCCTATAAAAAGTACACCCAACAGAAGTAACCAATTTATATTCAATATTTAGTACAAAGTATATATCAAAACATTGTACTAAATAGATGCATTTAACAACCTACAAAATGTAACAATTTTCTCCCTTGTGTAGGTTTGCAGCCTCTTTCATATACTAACCTTGCTTCTCCAATTTTTGACTACTTGCATAAAAGCTTCCCTACGGCCACATATGTTCTTCCGTCTTTAGGCCAAAGCAAAATACACTGTAAATTGACACATCAAAGTATGCGAATAGACTCAAAGAACAGTTCATATGACCAAAGTACTGAAATATCAAATGAAAAAAAAAGAAACAATTTGTGGTATAGATTCATAATATAAAATCTGTTTAGATAGCAAAGGGAAAAAAACGTATCAATTTTGTATAAGGATGTAAAAAAGATAACGATATCTTGTTAATAATTAAATGATGAGATGATCAGGACAGTCCATCAGTCCCCGCCATCATCCGTTAAACAACAAACTATTAACACTAATAAATAGGACTTGTAGTCCTAAAATTGGAGAAATTCAAAGGATCAATTTTAATCTGATGTCATCCCTGAATGGTTAACCAAATGATCATGTGTTTATCTCCCCCGTTGGAAGAACGGAATTTTGTTGTATAAGAAATAGTAAGAAAAAATAACTAATCGAAATTTATGCTAAATTGGGCACTCGTTTTATTGTTAAATTCTGACGACACTATATGGAGAATTGTAGAGGTCGGAAGTAGCTTCGCAACGGAGAAAACGGTTAGCAAATCGGAATTCGGAGATGGAAGTTATATGAAAAAAGGTAGAGTAGGCTGTTTTGGGCAGGGTCAGACGTCTGAGGAAAATGGCCGGACGTCTGGCCCCTCTGGAAATCTACATCATCGTTCCAGAGAACGAGCTCAGACGTCTGACCAAAAGGGTCAGACGTCTGAGTCTGAGCCGTGTTGGTTCCAGAGACATTTATCAGACGTCTGACCAAATGGTCAGACGTCTGAGCTGAAGCGTATCTTATTCCAGAGGCTTCATTCAGACGTCTGACCATGTTAGTCAGACGTCTGAGGCGTCTATCGTCTGTTTTTGCTCTATGGACTCGGCGTGAAGATTTGTGACAATTGCGGCGACAATTTCGGAACATTGCATAGAGTTTCTATTCTCCTATATAAGCTAGCTTCAGGTTCCAGATCTAGGTGTGCAAGCAACTGCAAGAGATTAGCCTCCACCAATTAGGGTTTAATCAAAACCTAACTTTCTTCAATTCTCTTCTCCACAAAATTCAATTTCTTATTAGAATTTGATCATTGTATTCAATCTCTTGTACTATTCTCATCAATATTAATAAAGCTCTCTCTTAAAGTGGATGTACACTAACACAACGTTAGTGGAACCACTATAAATCGCTGTGTGATTTACTTTTCTTTATTGCTTTGATTTCTGAATTGCTTTTTTAGAATTGTGATTGTCTTTGGATTGGTTGAGATTAGAATTGAGTTATTGGTTGGTTGTTTTTACACTTCTTACCACGATCTCGTCTTCCGCTGTGCTTATGGGGTTTCGATTAGAGTGGTCTCTAGTTGGAATCCCGACTCCAACATTTGGTATCAGAGCATTGGTGTTGGTAGGTGGTTGTAGAAATGCCAGAATCAGATAATACCTCAAGTAGTTCCTCAATGGGTAATCCAAGTGGTGTAGCTCCTTATGTACGTGGATCGTACGCAGCTTCAGGATCGCAATTGGTTATAGACAAGCGGAATGACGATAATGATTTTGAAAAATGGCAATGGAAGATGAAAAACGCTTCTAAGGAGGAATCGGGTACATCGGGTAGTGTTTGACACATATTTGTTGACAACGGACATCTCGGATGTTGAGAGAGAGAAGACGGAAGAGTGGGCATTCACTACACTTCAACTTGCTATGGGAGAGAATGTTATCTCTGAAATTAGTGGTGAGACAACCGCTAAGGGTATTTGGGACAAGTTGGAGGAGTTATATATGAAGAAGTCACTGACAAATCGTTTGATCTTATTGCGAACGTTTTTCACCTATAAGATGAAGGAAGGTACTTCGCTTAAGGCGCACTTGAATACATTTGATGATTTGCTAATGAAGATGAAGGCGGTAGATTTGAAGATTGAGGAAGAGCAAAAGGCGATGATATTGTTGTGTTCATTGCCAGATCGCTATACAAGTTTCTCAAATAGTTTGATCTATAGCCGAGATACATTGACTCTTGATGATGTCAAGACGGGTCTTCTTAGCGAGAAGTTGCGGGATCAAATGAAGGAGTTAGGTGATGGAAGTAGTGGTGCTAGTAGTGGTCATGGTTTGTTTTTGGAGAAGGAGAGGTACGTGAAGAAGGAGAACCAGGGGCGTTCTAAATCAAGGAATCCCGGTTGGAGAGGAAAGTCGAAGGAAAGAAAAGGCAGGTGCTATATTTGCAAGAAGCCCGGTCATTGGAAGAATGAGTGTCCGGACAAGGAGAAGGCAAAGAAGGAAGTAGCATCTTCATCTGTAGCGGTGGAGAGTGGAGTTGGTGAGGGAGATGTAGATGTTTTTTCAGCGGTAGCATCGGATGTTTCGGGTAGCGGATGGTTACTCGATTCGGGGGCATCTTATCATATGACGCCAAATAGGAATTGTTTTTCTCCTTACATCGACAAAGAAGGAAATTCAATTGTTATGGGAAATAGTGCTATTTGCAAGTCGAAAGGCATTGGTTCCGTGCAAATTCGGATGTTTGACGGAGTGGTTCGTACTCTCACTAATGTGCGCTATGTTCCGGGACTTCGGAAGTCTCTTATCTCTTTGAGGCAGCTGGATTCTTTAGGTTGTTAGATCACTATTGAGAGTGATAGCTTGCGGGTTTCGAAGGGGGCGCTTGTGGTGATGAAGGGTGCTAGGACTCATGGTATTTATTTGCTTCAAGGAGTGACTGTAGAAGGTGAAACTTGTATAGGAGTTGATAGTTCTCGTGGTTTGGATGCGACTAGGTTGTGGCATTTGAGGTTAGGTTATGTCTCGGAGAGGAGTTTGGATGTTCTTCGGAAGAGGGAAATGATCGATGGAGAAAGTTTCAACAAATTAGAGTTTTGCGAAGAATGCGTCATGGGGAAGCAAACAAAAGTGTCATTCGGTGAGGGAAAGCATGATTCGTGAAGGGTTCTTGAATATGTTCACACGAATGTTTGGGGACTGGCACCTGTAGCTTCTTTAGGTGGAGCTTGCTATTATATTTCCTTTATAGATGACTTTTCTCGGAAAGTTTGGATGTATGTAATGAAGGCCAAGTCGGAGGCATTTGCAAAGTTCAAAGCATGGAAGACTCTTGTTGAAAATGAGAGTGGAAAGTCTTTGAAGGTTCTAAGGTCTGACAATGGCGGAGAGTATGTTTCCAGAGAATTTTTAGAGTTTTGCAAGCATCATGGTATTCGGAGGCATTTTACTACACTTGGAAATCCGCAGTCGAATGGTGTTGCGAAAAGGATGAATCATACTCTACTTGAGAAAGCTTGATGCTTGAGATTGACATCGGATTTGGCGAAGGGATTTTGGGCTGAAGCTTTGTCAACTGCAGTGCATATTATTAATCGAATTCCGTGCTCAGCTATTGGTAACAAAATTCCGGAGGAAGTATGGAAGGGAAAGAGCATTGACTTGAGTTATCTTAGTGTCTTTGGAAGTCTGGTTTATGTGCATGATCCGGGAAATGATAAGCTTGAACCTAGAGCTTTCAAGAGGATTTTGCTTGGCTATACGGATGGAGTAAAAGGATATCGAATTTGGAATCCGGAAACGAAGAAGGTAGTGAATTCTCGTCATGTTACTTTTGATGAGTCGGCGATGTTCAAGGAGAATGGAAGCTCATTACATGTTTTGGATTTGGTTCAGAGTGAATCAAAGGAGAAGGAAATTATTTCCACATTTTGTCCAAGGAGTAGAGAGAGTAGAGTAGTTGGAGATGCTTGCGAAGAGGTAGCGGTTGATGTTACATCACATAGTCCACAGAGTACCTCTAGTAGTGTTGGTGATGTACATAATTCTAGAGAAGATTCGGTTCAAGGTGGAGCTGAAGGGAGTTTGGGTGATGGTATTGCTACTCGGGTTGGTCGTCGTACTATAAGACCACCCGAAAGATATGGTGATTGGAACTATCTTAGTTTTTTTGATAATTTGGACTATGCTCTTCATGTAGTCCAAGATGAGCCGATGGACCTTGATGATGTCATGAAGTCGAGTGATAGCTCGAAATGGATTTGTGCCATGGAGGAAGAGATGCAATCATTGTTGAAGAATCAAACTTGGGATTTGGTTCCACTTCCTAAAGGAAACCGTGCTATTGGGTGCAAATGGATATACAAGGTGAAGGACGATGAAAGATACAAAGCTAGGCTAGTGGCAAAGGGGTTTGCACAAAGAAAGGGAAAGGAGTATGATGGGATATTCGCACCGGTTGTGCGCCATACTTCTATCCGGATATTACTTGCTATAGTTGCTATTCACGACTTGGAGTTGGAGCAACTTGATGTGAAAACCGCCTTCTTGAATGGTGACTTGGATGAAGACATCTACATGGAGCAACCGGAAGGTTTTGTTGTGGATGGTAAGTCAAATTTGGTTTGCAAGTTGAAGAAATCACTATATGGACTAAAGCAATCACCTAGACAATGGTACAAGAGGTTTGATCATTTTATGCTTGGAAATGGTTTTGATAGAAGCATCAAAGATGCTTGTGTTTATTTCAAGAAGTTGAGAAATGATTGTTGGGTGTATTTACTCTTGTATGTGGACGATATGCTCATTGCTTCTAAGGATAAGAATGAAATCAACAAGCTAAAACTGAGTTTGAAATGAAGGATCTTGGAGAAGCAAGAAGGATATTGGGCATGGAAATTGTAAGGGATCGAAAGCATTTTGAGTTGAAACTAACTCAAAAGGAATACACTGAGAAAGTGCTTTGCCGGTTTAGCATGGAGAATGCAAAGGCATCAAATACACCTTTACCTTTGCATATGAAGCTTTCGAGTAAAGGATCACCTATCTTGGAGGAAGACAAGGCTTATGTGGCAAAAGTGCCATATGCTAGTGCGGTTGAAAGTCTAATGTATGCTATGGTGTGTACAAGGCCCGATATTGCAAATGCCGTCGGGATGACTAGTCGATACATGGATAATCTGGGGAAATCACATTGGGAAGCTGTGAAGCTTATATTGAGATACCTTAGAGGCACATCATCTCATGGTCTTGTTTTTGGCGGTAGTAAGGCGATGGATTACAAGTTGGTTGGTTATTGTGATTCGTACTATGCCGGTGATAGGGATCAGAGAAAATCAACTTCTGGATATGTCTTCACACTTGGGGGTACAACCATAAGTTGGAGATCTAGATTGCAGACCGTAGTTGCTTTATCCACTACGGAGGCGGAGTTGATAGCCGTGGTGGAGGCGGCAAAAGAGGCACTCTATTTGAAGTGATTGTTGTGTGACTTGGGAATCGGGCATGATAGTATTGATGTTCTATGTGATAGCCAGAGTGCTATTCACTTGGCAGAGAATTTGGCGTTTAGCTCACGGACTAAGCATATTGAGGTGAGAGAGTCATTTCTAATAGCCATGGATGAGGATAAACAAGTATATCTTCGAAAAGTGCACACAAAGGATAACGCAGCGGATATGTTCACTAAGGCATTGCCGGTTGGGAAGTTCGAGCATTGCTCGAACTTGATTCGCTTGGAGAAGTGATAGGTGCCACGGGGTGGCACGGTTAAGGGAGGAGCTTGGTGGTAGATGAGAAAGAGTATCGGTAAGAGATTGAGGTTCTATCTTCTTGGTAAGTGCTAGTCTTTGGTGAGATAGCTTAGGATTTGGATGTTTTCAACATTTCATTAGCGGGCGGGGGCTTTGCCTGAGCTCGTTGGTGGAGTGCAATGGGAGGTGGCTTTGCCGGAGCTCATTGGGAAAGCATTCATGTTTAGTTGAAGGCAGAAGTGATAGTCGGTGCTATCGGTTGTTGTTGTTGATGGTATGGTACCATTAGAATTGGAGATGGATATAGTGTCGAGGTGGAGTGTTAAATTCTGGCGACACTATATGGAGAATTGTAGAGGTCGGAAGTAGCTTCGCAATGGAGAAAACGGTTCGCAGATCGGAGTTCGGAGGTGGAAGTTATATGGAAAAAGGTGGAGTAGGCTGTTTTGGGCAGGGTCAAACGTCTGAGGAAAATGGCCAGACGTCTGGCCCCTTTGGAAATCTGCATCATCGTTCCAGAGAATGAGCTCAGACGTCTGACCAAAAGGGTCAGACATCTGAGTCTGAGCAGTGTTGATTCCAGAGTCATTTATCAGACGTCTGACCAAATGGTCAGACGTCTGAGCTGAAGCGTATCTTATTCCAGTGGCTTCATTCAGACGTCTGACCATGTTAGTCAGACGTCTGAGGCGTCTATCGCCTGTTTTTGCTCTGTGGACTCGGCGTGAAAATTTGTGCAACTGCGGGGGCAATTTCGGAACATTGCATAGGGTTTCTATTCTCCTATATAAGCTAGCTTCAGGTTCCAGATCTAGGTGTGCAAGCAACTGTAAGAGATTAGCCTCCACCAATTAGGGTTTAATCAAAACCTAGTTTTCTTCAATTCTCTTCTCCACAAAATTCAAATTCTTATTAGAATTTGATCGTTGTATTCAATCTCTTGTACTCTTCTCATCAATATTAATAAAGCTCTCTCTTAAAGTGGATGTACACTAACACAACGTTAGTGGAACCACTATAAATTGCTGTGTGATTTACTTTTCGTTATTGCTTTGATTTCTGAATTGCTTGTTTAGAATTGTGATTGTCTTTGGATTGGTTGAGATTAGAATTGAGTTATTGGTTGGTTGTTTTTACACTTCTTACCACGATCTCGTCTTCCGCTGTACTTGTGGGTTTCGATTAGAGTGGTCTCTAGTTGGAATCCCGACTCCAACATTTATAACCCTTGCAAGGTGTTAATAAGAAATAGTAAGGATATTCGGACTTCTACGGCATTGTAATTGAGAAGTGTAGTTTGATTCCATTGGTTACGAAGAATTCTATTGATATATGTTGCTCTTTGTAAATGAACAACTTGGTTGGCTTCTATTGTCTTGAAGTTGAGCTTTCTCGATTATTCTAGGACTTCTACGTGGTTTTAACTTCGAAAGTTGATTAGCTTTTATAGTTCAATGGTTAAACGCACTGATTTAAGATTGGAATTTGTTTGACCCGCAATCCTAAAAAATAGGACATTTACTTTGTTTAATTTGTCAAAAAGTAAACATTATGAACCGTTATTGAGACCCACTCGTGCTGGTTCTCTGTGCTCTTTGTAAATGAACAACTGTTGGTTCTCTGTGCTCATAAATGGTTCGGTTAACGGTTTCTTCAGAGCGGGGAGGGGTCTGCGCCAAGGAGACCCACTCTCGCCTTCCCTTTTTGTGATCGCGGCGGAGGCTTTGATTCGCGGCCTCCAAACCTTAACTATTTTTGGGCAAATCCAACGCTTCGGTATTCCGAGGGGTTGCCCCCTTATCTCTTCGTTATCCTTTGCAGATGACATTGTCATTTTTGCTAATGGCAGTCGCTCCTCCGTTCGGCGTCTCCTCAGTTTCCTGCATCAATACGAGAGGTCCTCGGGCCAACTTGTTAACCCTTCCAAATGTAGCTTCGTCCATGCGAAGGACTTGCCTCCCTCTCGTGCTGCCTGGATTGAGACTGTTTCGGGTTTCAAAGAAACATCCCTCCCTCTCCTCTATTTGGGTATTGTTCTATACCGAGGTAGAAAGCTCAATGCCTTTTTTGATTCTTTGGCAGACAAAGTCAGGGGTAAGGTTTTACGCTGGAATGCGTCTCTTCTATCCCAGGCAGGCAGACTGGTTCTTATCAAGTCTGTATTAGACTCGATGGGAACTCATATTTCCGCGGCTATGACCCCTACCTCTTCCTTCTTCCGGGCGTATCAGTCTTTGGCCTCGTCTTTTTTCTGGAGCAACAAGGACGACGCTCGCCGTCACCATTGGGTTTCGTGGGAAACGGTTTGCCGTCCTAAAAACGAAGGTGGTCTTGGTCTCTGTAATCCCAAGGACCTTTGTGTGGCTTTTGCTTGTAAGTTGTGGTTCAGGTTTGGTGCTAACGACTCTTTATGGGCATCTTTCCTTCATGCTAAGTATCGGAGGCTTGCTGCCTCTAATTTCTCAGGTTCGCCGTCCTATGCTAGCGAGATCTGGAAGCACATGCAGTCGGTGAAACCTTTTACTGACTATCATGGAGGTTTATCTGGCTGGGATGGCGCGTCGTTTTCCATCCTGAGAGCGTGGTCTTCGATTAGGTCTCCTAGTCCCATTCGTCTTGTGTTCTCTTTCGTTTGGGATTCCCGTATTCCCCCAAAAGCTTCTATTTTGATGTGGCGTATCTTGCACGATGGTTTGCCACTAGACGTTAACCTTCAAAAGATCGGCATCCCCTTTGTATCCCGTTGTCGCTGTTGTGTCATAGGGGCAACAGAATCTTTAAACCATTTGTTTTTTGATAGTTTCTCGGCCAGATCTTGCTGGAATTATTTCGGCAACCTGGTTGGTGTGAGACGTATTGCCAGATCTCCTTTTGATCTCCAGAATTCCTGGTGGTCTTGGATTTCTGGAAAATCTCTCCGATCGATCGTTTTCCGATTGATTCCTTGTCTTATCTGCTGGCACCTTTGGTGCGCACGGAATAAGGCAATCTTCGAAAACTCACCTATGGATCCTCCATCCATTATTCGTCGTGTGAGGAATGACGTTTTCCTAGCGTTTCGGGGTAGACCTTTCAGGGGAACCATGAGCCACCGGTCTGGGCGATTGGTTGGTCTTCTGTCTATTTCCTGTGGCCTGGCTTACGCTAGACAGGGAGTTGGCTGAATCCTTGCATTCGGGCGTTGGCTTTCACCCAACGTTTCCGCCCCCCTCCCCCCTTATTTTTGGTTTAATGTGGTTGCTAGTTTTCTAGTCCAGGTGGCTTCGGATTCCCTTTTTTCAGACAGTGTGCTTTGGTTGGCTACGTCTGGTTTATGTGCTCGCGATTCTGAGGAGGCTCTTGTCTCCTATCTTTGGTTTTGCTTTGGTTTGGTTTTTGGGTTGCTTTGGAGGGTCTTGAGCTTTCTTCTTCCTCGTCGACCTCTTCTCGAGATTCGTTGGTCTTCTTCATTGGGTGTTGGGCCTTGTTCGAGCTCGATGAGGATATTCGATTAGCGTTGGTTAGCTGGAGCTATCCCCGATTTCCCTTTGTTCTGGTTTTGGTGAGACTCGGCTATCCTTCTAGTGGTTGGCTTTCCTATCGTCTTTGCGCTTGCTCCATTCGCTGGGATCTGCCTTTGAGTTTGGTCGGTTTGCACTTTCTGTGGTTGGTATTGGAGGTCTGGCCTACACTTTTGAGTATAGGAGGGTGGGTGGTATGGTTGGTGGTGGTTTTTTCTCTGCTTTTTTTCTCTGTTTTTAGTGGCTGGCTGCCTTTCTATGTTTGGTGTTGCTTTGTTTTGGTCTTTGTGCTGTTGTCCTGTTCTTTTTTAGAGTCTGGGAGGCATATGTCCTTCATATGCTTCGCCTTCTTTTTGTGTGCCTCCGGAGAAAGGCGTTTTTTCTCCTTTTATTTATATATCTTCTTTTTTGGAAAAAAAAAATATTGTGTAAGAGCTAGGGCACATACAGAGATGATAAAAAAGTACTGAATTGTTAAGTAAGCAAACTATGATGTTATATAGGGACTGTATAGATTTGGTAAGTAAACTACAAAGTTAAGTAAGCAAATTATAGTATTCTTCTTTGTTAAGAGTTTTCGCGTATAAACATTATCTGTTTAATCTGTTTGCATCCCCATCAAACCAATTTATGTTATACAGGGACTGTACGGATTTGGTCAATGTATTGTCAATATGTGATGACTTGTGGAAATTGAGTTATCTTTATAGGTGGTAATGATAAAAGGAGTAAGGGAGATTATCCTGGGAGGTGGAAATGTGCACTGCATTACATAGCAATAGCTAGCTATCCCTAAACATTGATTGATACCGTTGAACAAAATTTATCTAGTATATGCTTTATGTTTAACGACCTCTGCTATAAATATAATACAATTCTCAAAGGGAAACCATGTTGCAGTCAATAATATGAAGCGAAAGTGAGAAATTTGTGACTCTACTGTGTAATATTATAAGTTAATGTATTATGCTTTCATATGTATTGATTCTTGTGCAATTTTCATGTATTCAAGCGGTACTCTTGTGATTATTGCTGTATCAAATGATGTTATACTTGAGATAGGGAAATAATAGAATAGATCATTTGGCTTATTCTTAGCGATATTATTATTTTCTATTTTGGTAGCCATACATCATCAAACATAGAATACACTCGTAATTTAGTTCATAGCATAGAACATGTAGAAGGAACATTAGATTATTTATGAGAAGTATACAGCTACAATGCCGTAACCTTTTATTAACCATGGACACGTAAAGGAAACAGATAATCAACTATTGCAAGCTACTACAGACTACATAGTATGTATACAATCATGAACATAATATGTATATAATCAACTGTTTATAGTAGTTGATTTTTTTATAGGCTTCAAGGTATACGCAAGAAAAAAATTAGAACTATTGTCTCACGAAATACTCCTTTAGCTTCTTTCTAGCAGGTTTTTTCCTATGTTGTACAAAATGAATTCTTATCAAAAATACCGAGTTAAAAGGAAAAAAAAGGGAAAAAAACTTAGTGTATAGTATAGTTCATCGCCCAAAGAGACAACTATTTAAGCTATATCAAAATACTTGCTTTGAATGAAGTCATGAAAACATGTTTTTATGTCAAATCTCAGCTGGAACCTACACATTCCCACTAACTCTTCAACAGAATAAGTGCTTAACATGCAGCAGTAAGACTCAAAAAATGTTGGCTAACATAAAAAATGTAAAATGAATCATACACTATCGCAAAACCAACAACAATGAAAGTGGTTCGTAGACAATCATATAGCACGTGCATAACATACAGTACAAACATGAAATATAAAATAAAAGCTCTCATATTTACATATTTATTTATATCATTTAGTTTTCTGAATTTCAAGTATATCTTATATTAAAAAAAATTAAAGTGCACAATTAGCATTATTAAAAGCGAGTGGATCACAAACCGTACCATATCTCTACCATAATTTTATATTAAAAGTACGTAGGACTACAAATCGACATTGTTGTACACCCAAAGCTATTTCATCATCATTATTTTGTCTTATATTTAAGCAAAATTCTTTTATTTGCAGTGATTGAATTAAATATTTTCCTTATAACATATAATAGAATGCATAATTTATCCCATTCAAATTCATTTACACAAATAAAATATAAGTCACTAAACAAATAATTACTTGCTTGCTGTATCATTAAAACAATAAAACAGCCAACAAAATATTGAATTTAAGATATTTTTAAAAATTATTTGTACCTTGAGATATGGGGACTGCAAAATCACTAATATTTGAAAGTAGTAAGCTAAAACAGTTCAAAATACTTTGATTGTAGCGTTGGATCAAGTGATATAGGTGTTGGGGAAAATTCCTTCAGATGATTAGTCTAAGGGAATAAAAAACCCAACGCAGCGGAAAACAACTGGATCGTGATTGCAGTGAGACGATACAAACAGAGATAAACACCAGAACAGATAGTCACAGATTAATGCAATGCAGAAAAATAAATAATACCAGTATTTATAGTGGTTCCACTACCGCGAGGCAGTGTACGACCACTTGGGGAGAGAAGATTTTATTAATCACTGAAAGATTAGAGTTACAAGATTGATTCACTTTTGGAGGCTATACATAAGAAGAATTAACAATGCAGACAAAATTCTACAGAGTTTCAGCTCTCTAGGATGGCTGCCATTGTTGTCCAGAAGCTCCACTATTTATAGAGTGAAGAAATGAGGGGGGGGGGGGAACTGCTATATAGCAACTCAGCAATCTGGTTCAACATCATTTGGTTCGACACATATTTGGTTCGGCACTGGTATCAGAATTTGGACCGGTATGCTCCAAATCACCGAACGAAATATTTCGTACGACAAATCACCGAACGAAATATTTCATTCGGCAATTTATTTTCTTTCTTTTGCTCCTCTATTTTACCGAACGAAACTAATGCTGCTCCAAATCAAACTTCCGCCTCTTCCTTCAAGTTCTGTGACTTCTTCCTCTTTGTTCGGCAAATCTGGAGGTAGGATTTCATACTTCGTGACTTCCTCCTCTTCGTTCGGCAAAACTGGAGCTAGGGTTTCAGGCTCCGTGACTTCTACTTCGATGGAATCTATAGCTGTGCAGTTAAAGCGCTCGGCAGATTCAAAGCGGTGGAGGTGCAAAAAGTCATAGCGGGGATACAGCGAGGATATAGCGGGATATAGCGGATGGCTCTAAAATTGCATATAAAACTCGTACTTAATGTTTTTACAAATATATAAATGGTAATTAAATGAAAAATTATCATTCAATTGAATTATAACTAATACATAAATAATTTTAAATAAAAACATATGCGAATATACTTTAAATAAACGTAAAACTGTTATATAACATAATTGAATTTAGTAGAATATTAGAGTATTTTCATTTCTGAAAATATATTAAAAATTAAATCAAATAAATTAGTTTCATAATTTTTATAATGTATAAATGCAATTTTTCAATTCATTTTATTAAAGAAGATATAGCGGAAATAGCGGAATATAGCGGGAATAACGGGATATATCGGAAATAGCGGAGCTTAAAGTGGAAAGGCTATATTTTAGGGCTATATGGAAATATCGTAGCGGTAGAAATCCGCTATGAGATATAGCGGGGTAATAGCGGGGCATTAACTACACAGATTTATAGGTAACAATTCCAACAATCTCCATCTTGTTACCATATTCCATCAAGTCATTCACCTCTATCTACACCTTTATGCTCCAAGCAATGGATACTTACCCAATGAGCTTGGGGAATTCCATCACCCATTACACTTTGTCAACGAACTCCGGCAAGGCCATCGCCCATCAACAAAGTGTTCGAAGTACCCAGTCCGTGTAGAACCTATCAATCTCCACCATGAAAACAAACATCTCCATGAACCATCTCAACTCCCCTCCCCCCCGTGCCACCCCGTGGCACATAGCACTTCATTAAGTGAACCAGGTCCAAGCAATGCTCGAACTAAGCAACAAGCAACGACTTGGTAAACATGTCTGCTGCATTCTTCTTTGTGTGAACCTTCTGAAGGTGAACTAGCTTCTCTTCACTCCTCGAGACAAGGAATGACTCTCTCACCTCAATATGCTTCGTCCTCGAGCTGAATGCCAGATTTTCAGCTAAGTGAATTACACTATGACTATCACAGTACACATCCACGCCTTCATATACAAAGCCCAAATCACACAACAATAGCCTCAAATAAAGCGCCTCCTTAGTTGCTTCAACCGCAACTATGAGCTCTACCTCTGTAGTGGACAAAGCCACAATCGTCTGCAACCTCGCTCTCCAACCGATTGATGTCCCACCAATGGTGAACGCATATCCGGAGGTTGACTTTCTTCGATCTCTATCACTGGCATAGTCGGAATCGCAAAATCCAACCAAGCTGAAATCTCTTCCTCTGCCGCCAAAGACAAGTCCATAGTTTGGAGTTCCTATAAGGTATCTGAAGATACACTTCACTACTTCCCAATGCGTATTTCCTAGATTTTCCATAAACCTACTCACCAATCCAACAGCCTGTGCAATGTCAGGCCTAGTGCAGACCATGGCATACATCAAGATGCCAACTGCACTTGCATATGAGACCTTCATCATATAAGCCTTGTCCTTTTCCGAGATCGGAGAGCCTTTACTAGAAAGCTGTATGTGCAAAGGTATGGGTATGTTGATTACCTTTGCCCCTTCCATGCTAAACCGAGCAAGCACCTTTCGAATGAACTCCTTTTGAGTGAAGCTCAACAGTCCTAGCTTTCTATCCCTTTGGATTTCCATACCCAAAATTTTCTTTGCTTCTCCAAGGTATTTCATTCCGAATTCCGCTTTTAGCTTTCGTTTTAAACTTTCGATTTCAGCCTTATCCTTGGAAGCAATTAGCATATCATCCATGTACAAGAGTAGATACACCCATCTACCATTTTTTAAATGCTTAAAGTACACACAAGCGTCTTTGATGCTACGATCAAAACCAAGTAAAAGCTTAAAAGAGTCAAACCTCTTGTACCATTGTCTAGGCGACTGCTTAAGTCCATACAATGACTTCTTCAATTTGCAAACCCAATTTTCTTTCTCATCTACAACAAATCTTTCTGGCTGCTTCATGTAGATGGTCTCATCCAAGTCTCCGTGCAAGAAAGCGGTTTTCACGTCCAGTTGCTCTAGCTCCAAGTCATGAGCTGCGACGATAGCGAGAAAAATGCGAATGAACGTATGCCTCGCTACTGGAGTAAATATCTCATCATACTTCAATCCCTTTCTTTGTGAAAATCCTTTAGCAACTAGTATAGCCTTGTATCTCCCATCATCCTTCATCTTTAACACCCATTTGCAAACCTATGGCTCGGCTTCCTTGAGGATGTGGTACCAGATCCCAAGTCTTGTTCTTCTTCAACAACTCTAACTTCTCTTCCATAGCACACATCAACTTCGAACTGTCACATGACTTCAAAACTTCATCAAGGTCAAGCAGCTCATTATGAACCACATGTAGGGCATAGTCAAATTGATCACTAAGGCTAAGGTTTGCAAACTGCCAATCACCATACCTTTCGGGCAGCCTAATAGTCCTATGACTGACCCGGGTAGGTACTGCTTCGCCTAAACTCCTTTCAGCTCGACCTTGAACTGAACTTCCTCTAGATTCATGAACATCACCAGCACTACTAGAAGGTACCTGTGAATTGTCCTGTGATGTTTCATCAACTGTGTTTTCCTCGACAGCATCAACGACAACTCTACTATTTGGCTGGAACATGGGAACTTCTTCCATCTCCTTAGGCCTATCAGAATCATTTGATGTGGTAGGTAGTTTCTCCTTCGAATTGAACATAGCAGATTCATCAAAAGTGTCATGTCTGGAATGAACAATCTTCCGATCAACATGGTTCCAAATTCGATACCTTTTGATACCATTGGTGTATCCCATTAGTATGCCCTTGTATGCTCTAGCCTCCAACTTGTCATCACCTGCATGGTGAACGTACGCAGGACAATCAAAAATTCAGAAGTAACCAAGATACACTGCTTTACCTCTCCAATTCTCCTCAGGAATCTTCCTATCTATGGCTGAGCATGGAATTCGATTTATGTTATGCACCACAGTTGATAATGCCTCAGCCCAAAAGCCTCTAGACAAGCCCGCCGTCAATCTCAAGCAACGAGCCTTCTCTAGTAGAGTCATGTTCATCCTTTCTGCAACCCCATTGGATTGCGGATCGTCAGTTGTAGTGAAATATCTCTGAATGCCATGCTGTCTACAGAAATCGAGTAACTCCCTAGAGACAAATTCACCACCAATATCAGATCTCGGTACCTTCAACCTACAACCAGATTGGTTCTCAACAAGCGCTTTCCAGTCTTTGAAATTCTCAAAGCATTCTGATTTGGCCTTCATCACATACACCCATACTTTTCGAGAAAAATCATCAATGAAAGAGATAAAATACTTTGCTCCTCCAAGAGGAGTAGCAACCGGTCCCCAAACATCTGTATGCACGTACTCAAGTACTCGCCTTGATCTATGGAGTCCAACTCCAAAAGATACTTTAGTTTGCCTTGCCTAACACACACTCCTGGCAAAAGTCCATCTTGTTGAAGCTTTCTCCTTTTATCATCTTCCATCTTCGAAGCAACTCTAATCCCTTCTCTGAAATATGACCCAACCTGAGATGCCAAAGCTTTGTGGCATCCAATGCATGGGAACTATCTACTCCAATAGACGACTCTCCAAGAACTATGGTTCCTTCCAACAAATACAGATTTTGGAACACATCTCCTTTCATAAGAACTAGTGCACCTCTCAAAACCTTCAGACTATCCTTCTCGATAGTTACCTTATATCCCAAAGATGCCAATTGTCCTAAAGAAATTAAGGACTTTCGAAGACCTGGAACATACCAGACACCTGTCAAAGTGCGTATCACTCCATCAAATATCCTAATCCTCACTGTACCTTCACCCATTGCTCTACAGCTAGCATTATTACCCATAAGAATAGAGCTTCCCTCTCATCCAACGAAAGAACTGAAGTAATCCTTATTAGGCGTCATATGGAAAGACGCTCCCGAGTCCAGCACCCAATGGTCCGAGACATCCGATACTACTGCAAACAACACATCGTCAGATATAGACTTCTCCACCGCAAATGATGAAGATCCATCTTCTTCCTTCTTCTTCAAATCTGGACAATCCTTTTTCCAATGACCATGTTTCTTGCAGATAAAGCACTTCCCGTCCTTAGACTTTCCTCTCTTGCCATTACCAGGCTCCCTGGACTTGGAATGCCATCTAGAGTGCCAAATTCTTATCTTCTCTACCTCTTTCAACAAACAGGCCGTGACTACTACTTCCACCTCTACTTCCTTCACTTATCTCCTTCATCTGATCTCTCAAGCCCTCAAATAAAAGGCCTGACTTCACATCTTCCACTGTCAATGTGTCTCTAGCAAAAATAAGGCTGTTAGCGAAACCTATATATCACTCTGGAAGAGAACACAAAAGAATCATTACCATTTGCTCCTCATCCATCTTCAAGTCAATAGTATTCATCTTCATCATGAGATCATCAAAGAAATTAAGATGTTTCTTCACTGAAGTACCCTCTCTCATCCGCATGGTGAAAAATGTCTTCAGTAATATCAGACGGTTAGTCAGAGATTTCTTCAAGTAGAGATTTTCTAGCTTGGTCCAAATGCCCCTAGCAGTGGTTTCACTGCTAATCTCTAAGATGACATTCTCTCCCATAGCTAGTTGTAAAGTAGTGAACGCCCATTTCTCCATCTCCTTCCTTTCTGCGACTGAGATGTCAGCCGTCAACTCCTCAGGGGCAAACACTACTGGATGAACTTCATTCCTTATTAGAAAAGCCTTCATCCGCCATTGCAACTTCTCAAAGTCTTTATCCCCAGTCCATTTCTCAATTGCCAACTGTGGTCCTGACGCGATATACATCCCTCTTGTATAGGGTCTTGTTACAACTGGAGTCGCTTCATCTCTTGCCATAGCGTCTAACACTCCTCAATCAACCTTGCAGCTCTGATACCAGACTGTTGGGGAAAATCCCTTCAGATGATCAGTCTAAGGGAATAAAAAACCCAACGTAGCGGAAAACAACTGGATCGTGATTGTAGTGAGACGAAACAAATAAGGATAAACACCAGAACAGACAGTCACAGATCTATGCAATGCAGAAAAATTAAATAACAACAGTATTTATAGTGGTTCCACTACCGCGAGGCAGTGTATGTCCACTTGGGGAGAGGATATTTTATTAATCACTGAAAGATTAGAGTTACAAAATTGATTCACTTTTGGAGGCTATACATAAGAAGAATTAACAATACAGATAAAATTCTACAGAGTTTCAGCTCTCTAGAAAGGCTGCCATTATTGTCCAGAAGCTCCACTGTTTATAGAGTGAAGAAATAAAGGGGACAACTGCTATGTAGCAGCTCAGCAATCTGGTTCGGCGTCATTTGGTTCGGCACTAGTATCAGAATTTGGACAGGTATGCTCCAAATCACCGAACGAAATATTTCGTTCGACAATTGTTTATCTTCTTTCGCTCCTCTATTTTACCGAACGAAACTAATGCCACTCCAAATCAAACTTCCGCCTCTTCCTTCAAGTTCCGTGACTTCCGCCTCTTCGTTCGGCAAATCTGGAGATAGGGTTTCATACTTCGTGACTTCCTCCTCTTCGTTCGGCAAATCTGGAGCTAGGGTTTCATGCTCCGTGACTTCTACTTCGATGGAATCTACAGGTAACAATTCCAACAATAGGCATGAGATTATTCATGATGCAAGTAATGGTTGTGTCGTCGTAATAAAAGGCATTGCAAAAAATAAAGCAATCTGTAAAGATAAATTAACAAATTGCCCAAAGCTATTAATAATTATCGAGAGACTATGAATTAACCCTGAATTTAGTTATAACACATGAATCATTAAGGAACGTACATAATACTTAAAATATAAAGGAATTAAAATAAATTAGCTAATAATTACCTGAGATTAATGTGTAATGGATATCAGATTAATGATGATTGAGCTTTATTGTTTATTTGCATTGAACCATATAGGGAATAAATTATTGAATCAGTTTAAGCAGTATACAACTAAAACAACAAATGCTACCATTCTACAATCTAGTACACCATGATAACATGTGAATCATTCAAACAGTGAAGAGCATCACTTGAACAGATAAGAAAAAGAGTGTTGTTATATATATATATATATGTATATGTATGCACTCCCTTGTAGGCCTGCGTTTACTTGTTTGGGTATGTATATATTATTGTTTATAATGAGCACATTCTTTTCTTCATTACAATCTATTTGATAATTTACCATGTTAATTTACAAAAACTAATAAGTATTTCTTCTATATTTTTACCTTAGTTTTCTACTGCTAAGTGTATGCCAGTGCTTAGTGTATGTCATTAAACCGCTACCATTAGAAGGATTGATTGTAGTGCAATAGTTTACCATCAAGCAACTAAATATTAACAATAACTTCTTTATTTATTCCAATTATAATAATGTCAAGATAAAAATGAACACATGTCGTACGTTTGTTTTACTATAAAGGCTTGGAAGAATAATTCATGCAACGTCAGGCATTGGTTAGCCAATTATCCTCTAGCTCAAGTTAAAATGATACCTGGTTTCCTCTTTAGGAATTTGTTAATCAACAAGATTTCTATCGGTATAGAAATTTGCTGAAATATTTCAAATTAAAATAAACCGCAAGCGAACGGCGTACACTTTGTAGTACATGGCGAATACGGGTCGATCCGCAGGGAATTGACGATTTTAAAAATATATTCAATCAAATTAGACCACATGTAGGAGAAATTGTTAACTAGAAATAAAATGAAGCTAAACTAGAATAAAAATTTGATTAAAAAAACTATTGAACTAGAGAATAATTTAGAGGCAAATCCACTCTCATATTTTTGTAAATCAACAAACAAATAATTTGTGATCTCTAGTTTTGATATTAAGTGAAATATTGTTGTATTTATCATAAGTATGGTTTGTTCATGTTATTAATTAACATAACTCAAACCATTAAACTATAATACAACAAATTAACCACTTATAATTCTCATGAAAATGAAGCCAAAGCAAAATCTATTTTAAGTATGATCTATTTACTATTATAACTAGTAATATAGATCATCAAATTTCATTTTTACTTTAATTTCACAACCAAAAATGGATTAGCAAATGATGATGCAAATTGTGTTTATGTTGAATAAGAATAGCTCATTAGCATAAGCAATATAAGCTATCAAACTCACTTGTATAAACTTGCATCAAAATTGACTTTCATGAAGCACAAACAAAGAGATCATAAATCTTAAAAATGTTGAAATTACATAATATTTGAGAGCTTCATTACCCCTAAATTGAAGGGGTTTAGCCTCTCATATTTGTCATTTGATTAACAAATGTAGCTAGCAACATGAAAGCAAAATGAAAGGAAAAATTATTCTAATTGCATAAAAGAAAATCTACACTACTTGCATAAATAAACAAATCTACACTACTAATATGAAAGGAAATAAATAAAAGAAGAAAAGAGCATGTATTGAAAATTGCAAAAAGAAAAGATTACATAAAAGAAATGGCTAAGTAGCCATGAAAAGAGAAAGAGAAGAGCTTTCTTTATTTTTGAGCCTAAACTAAACTAAAGAGAGACTAAGGGAGGAAGGGGGTTACATGAAACATAAGGGGTACTTATACATGTGTTAAACCCTAATTCATATTTTTGGGGAATGCCCAAAATACCCTTGAGAAAGTGTGGAGGCCAAGTAATCATTAGCTTCTACTAATCATCATTTAAGTGTACATGAAGCCATTAATTCCATAAGCATGTGCATTAGCCTCTAATTTGTACATTAAGGTAGGTGGGTAGGTGGGGTCCTCCATCATCATGCCTTTGAATTATTTCGATCTTCGTTTCTTTATCTTCACTCTTGTGCATGCATACATTATCATGAAGGCACTTTTAAAATTCACCAAATTTCCTACAAAACAACATAGAAAATTCCAAGTAAATTTTCACAATTTAATAAATGCATAAAAATGACCATTTTACCCCTATATGAAGATGAATATGTGACAATTTGAAAATAATTTGAATTTTGGTTTAAACAAGATAAAATGCCTGATATGATCATTTGTTTAGTTTAAACAGATAAATATGGTGGTAAAAATATGCACATTTACGTGCACGTCAAATACCCCCACACTTATCTTTTTATTCGTACTCGAATAAAGGAAAACTAAGATAAATTCGTTTTCGTAGGGAGCACGATTGCATTGAGCGTATGCAACAAGCCGTTAAACCTTTGGGTGTCCCCAGTAGGCGAGTGTTGTCTCGTGAGGGTTTTCAGCGGATACTACCCACAAAATCCAGATGCAAAGTGAAAATATTTACAAAATGCAAGATTTATTTACAATGGGATGAATGCAAGTTCTTGAAAATATTTACGAATGACGGATTTACTTTTAAGTTGACACAAATAAGTTAAATATAGGTTTTGGTCATTATCTTGAGATTTAAGTCATTTACTCGTCAAAATTTCCAACAAAAATCAAGTTATCATAACAAATAGACTATAGTTTGACTCGTTGTTTCAGTCAATAACACAGTGTAAGTATGAAATGGATCCTTAGTTAATTATCAAAGTTTATCAAGTGGTATTTTCATTTCTTTTCAATAACAAATCACATCAAATAAGTAAAAATAGTGCTTGGATTTCATTTGCTTACTCTCTCCATTTTTTTCTTTTGAAAATTTTATTGATATTAATAATATTTACATATGCCTAACTCAGGTAAACAAATTAAATTCAAACATGCCATGTACATTTGCATGCGACTTGTTATCCCGCCTTTTGGCAAGGCCGTGACACCAAGAACGTGACTAGAAACCAAGGATAGTTCGTCTTGAAGATCGGTTATAAATAGGTTCACTATGGATACTGGTAAATGTTTCCTGAGTCCGGATCGAGCTACAGTTGATATGACACGACAAACAAAGCTATGAAAACCAACGTTCCAAATTTCAAGTCAATCGGAGTTCGTATGCTCAAGATATTGATCGATCAAGGTTGAGAAAACCAACTATATTCGTATCCATCCAATTTCGTATCCATTCTCCAAGAGAGATTTAGTTTGTATCCATCATCCACTAACTTCCTTTGTATCCATCAAAATGAAGCTACTTCGTATCCATCATGTTAACAACACTTCGTATCCATCAACAAATGTCCATTTCGTGTCGGTTTCCCACCATCCATCTCGTATCGATCTCCTACCATCGATACGAAGAGCAAAACCCACCGATCGATACGAAGAAAGCAACATGAAGCATCGATATGAAGGCGGCCTCCAACCATCGATACGAACAGAGCCATGCATGAGTAGCATCGATACGAAGACGACAATGTCATACTAATCCAAACTTGCATCAATCATAACTCGAGATCTACAAGTTCAAATGCCACCAAATTTTCACAAGAGCTTGCCTACAACGTCAAGAATGTACTAGACCAATTTCAGCCAAAAAGGATCAATTCTTGATCGATAGGAATTCCATTCGTATCGCTCTGATATCGAGTCGAAATCACCTGAACTCGATCCCATGGTCCCACCCACGTGAGAGAAGAAGTCCTTTGAGATCTGGGCAAGATATTTGCTGCCTACGCGTATAAATAGTGACCCTAGACCTACAGAAAATGGACTTTTGGCTTCTCTATGCTGATACTTTGGCGAAATCATTACTATACTGCAGTTGTACTGTTGTAATAAGCAAGCGAAATTCAATAAACATAAATCATTTCATAGTGGATGTAGGTAGTACGCTAAACCACTCTAATCTTGTAATAAGAGGACTTCCTTAGTAAATTCAACCTAGGTGAAAATTAGAAATAATCACCCATCTATGAGCCCATCTTAACCAACTCACCATCCAATCGGCATTACCAACCACTCGAACATTGGGCAATCATGCATACATCATTCACCAGTGTTACGAGACCATATAGCTAGAAAATGGACCTGACAACGACGATTGGAGTATCGTTCCCAGTTGAGACCCATTCATTGAAACTATTCTACATACAAAATTTCCAATGAAAATTTGACATGTTGACCATGTCGGTGTACTATGAAAATACAACCCTCGACACTACCTCATGAAGTTGGAATGGCGCGTGGATTTCGCCAAGAGTGATGAATGCCATCAAACGAAGATGTCTTCCCTCATTCCTCAAAGAAGACCGTCAATCACGGTTAGACATACCAGTTCTATTTCTCATATCGCTGACGGGAATAAAGAAGCTGACCACCAATGAATTAATCAAAGTCCACAGCCAGTTGCCGCCAATACCCATAAATGGATTCATCACAAGAGCTTATTTCCGGACTTTGATAAGAGAACTGGTGGATAGCCGCCAATAACTACACCAACATATCCAGGCCAATATTGAGTTGATGAACCCGATGAAGGAGGAAACCTACTCCATACTCTAAATTGGGAAGCTCCTCTTCCTTAGATGGCTACCGTGGATACCAGCGCCATAAGGCTGCTCCGGAAAGGAAAGCTTCGACAGTATGTGCAAGCCCTATAAAACGATGGGTAGGGAACCCTCGATCCCTATCGATCAAGAACTTTGACTAAACTGAACCACTTGCGTTAGACTTCCAACTAAGAAGGGCTGGACTGAAGTGCAATAGCGAGCATACGACGCTGCTTCACTTATCAATGAGATTTGATCTGATCTCTTTTGAATTATTTCTATTTCAATTTCATTTATGTTGCGATGTATGACCGACTTGAATTAAACTACTTGCAAATGGTGCAGGTAACCGAGTACTCAAGGTTCGGTGCTAAACAACCTCTACGGACTATGATCAAGTCATTGAGGTATCATTATGACAAGCATGATTCAACAACTAATCGGCTACTATATGCCCCTGACTTGGGGGCAGTGCATCAAAGCAGAAGAGACCGACAAAGTCAGGACTCCAGTACAAAGTGGATGCAACCGACCATCCACTCATCTGCCTATGCAATTTAATAAGGAGATCCGAGAAAGACTTGGAGTTATATGTCCCAACAATGCACTCTCCATCTCGTACTCGAAGCTCGCCAAAATACTTATGCTTCTTCTGATGCCCAAAAAAATCGGAATCACACCAAGGGTGGATGTGACATGACCGTCCATTCATCCAATCCTACATTAGATACTTGGGGTTATTTGAGAACACATGTTCAAAGTGGATATGATTTGACCATTTACTCTCCATTTTGCGTCTGTGATTCGGCAAAACAATCATGCCTTAAACCGACTTCATCAGGGGCCAACCCTCAATTTATAGTCATCAACAACTGACTACCTACTCGCCAACCATCATAAGCCATCAATTCAACTCTCTTCCTCGGCTCGATCGAAAAAACGCAAAGTATAAAGTGGACGTGACTCGACCGTCTACTCTCCAATTCTTGCACCTGACTTAAGGGAAAATACACAACTTAAGGTGGATGTAGTTCGACCATCCTCTTCTCTACTCGAGCTCAAAGCTTGCTAGAACACTAATCTTACTCCTAGAATTTGGTAGAAGCGGAATCAAAATGAACATGGATGCGATCTAACTGTCCATAAACTAAATCTCATCCTTCGTTGATGGCAGATAAGTGGAAATTAATCGGCATCCCACCGATCACTCGTTAAGTGAAACCCCAAGCTCAGGGACAAGCTATCACGACAATCCTCTAACTAACTCCGGCTCCCAGAGTGCAAGATGGAGCATAAACTAACGAACGTGGGCTCGAGGAGGGTGGATCCGTCCACCTAATGACTTTGCCCTTGTTCACTAAGCCCGAGGAGGATGGATCCGTCTATATAACGACCTCACCTTTCATATTTACAAGCTCGAGGAGGGTGGATCCGTCCATCTAACGACTTCGCTTGTCTACTCAGGGTGGATGTGATACGACTGTTCACGTACCTAATCAACTTCTTGTTCCCAGAGTGTGAACGAAATCCTAAATCCTAAACAGATGTGACTGACCATCTGTCAGCCAACTCCAGATTCCCGGAGTGTGAACTGGAGTATAAACATAAACCTAAATAGGTGTGATTGACCGCTCATCAACTAAATCTGGTGCCGAGAGCGCGGGCCGGAGTGTAAATGCCAAATGGGTATGACTGACCACCCATCAACCAACTCTAGATTTCCATAGTGTGAATTGGAGTATAAACATCAAAATGGGTGTGACCGACCACCCGTAAAACAACTTAAGTCCCCGGAGTGTAGACATAATCCTAAAATACCAAATGGGTGTGACTGACCACCCATCAACTAACTCCAGATTCCCAGAGCGCGAACTGGAGTATAAAACACCGACCTACTCTAGTCCCGAGAGCACGGATTGGAGCACAAATGACAAATGGGTGTGACTGACCACCATCAACTAACTCTAGATTCCCAGAGTGTGAACTAGAGTATAAACACCAACTAACTCCAGATTCCTACAGTGCGAATTGGATTATAAACATCAACTAACTCTAAGTCCCCAGAGTGCGGACTAGAGTATAAACACTAACTGGGTATGACTGACCACCCATCAACTAACTCTGGTCCCGAGAGCGTAGACTGGAGTATAAAGACCAAATGGGTGTGACAGACCACCCATCAACCAACTCCCGTCCTCAAAGTTAGGATTGGAATATAAATACCAGAAGGGATGCGATTCGATTGTCCATCTATCAACTATGATTCCTCAGCAAGTTCTATAGTACAAAAAGTGGATGTGGTTCGACCGTCTGCTTTCCAACTCTTCCCCTAACATGGGGGCACACTTATCATAAAAAATCGGATGCGATCCAACTATCTAGCACTAAGCAGGCACGACACGACCGTCCATGCATCAACTCTTGTCCCTGGCATGGGACCCGTAACATAATTTTATAGGGATGCACTCCAATCCTATAAGACAAAATTTCTTCCTTGATTCGATAGGGAGACGCAGATTCGCAAAACGGACCTAGCTGAACGTCCTATTCTAAATGAATGTGACTACCCATCCTACTGCAAATGAACGTGACACGACCGTTCATCCGCTAACTCTTGCCTATGATCCAACAGACTGTGCGTGCAACATGGACGGATGTGACCTAACCATCCGCCAATCAATTCCTTCCTACAGTTCAATGGGAGAAGCATCAAATTAAAGTTGTTGTAATTTGACCGACCACACTTCGACTTTTGCCCTTGACTGGGGGACATAGGAATTGACCGAGGAAATTGCGGTCCGACCATTTTCTACAAAAAATCTTAGTCCCCGGAGTGTGGACAAGGGTATAAACATCAAATAGGTGTGATGAATGACCCTTCAGCTGACTCTGATCCCCAGAGTGCGACTACGAGCACAGACAAACGAATGAATGTGATTCGACCATTCATTCGCCAATTTTAACCTAAACTCGACAGGAGGAGTATAAACTCACTACAGATGCAATTAAACCATCCACAAACTCACTCTGCTAACCTAAGACTGGGGGCAGAGGCACAAATCACTGAAAGAAGAGAAATGTGACCCACTACATCTCCAGCTTAGCGTCCTTTACAACTTAAGGCAATGACTACAAGTAGGCCTTAATGCTAACCAATCAGAATGATGCCCGAAGTTACAGGCAACCAATTATATCGTACCGCCGGATCGACGGGCAATATTGATATGCACCTTTCATATCATACCATTGGATCGACAGGAAATGAGGTCCAAGCATTCTACATTGTGCCGTTGAATCGACGATCAATATCGATCCTCTTTGACTACAAATCGATGCGACCCGAACGTCCATCAAATACCTTTGACCAACAGAGCATGGATAGAAGAATAAACCATGAATGAGTGTGACTTGACCATTCATCCTCCATCGCCTTCCATCGATCCGTCGGGAACAGCATGAGACCAGATGAGCATGACATGACTACATTTGAGATGACTTTATCCCTAGATCTAACGGGAGAACGTAAATCGAAATGGACATGGTTGATCGCCCAACTCCAAAAGAATGCAATGCAACCATTCATTCTTTGACTCTTATCACGATCCGACTAAATAAGAAATTCACAACAAGTGCAACCTAAATGTCCATGCACCGATTCTTACCCTGGATTCGACAAGGGAAGCATCAATCCTGCATTGGATGTAACGACCCGTAAATTTCAACCGTTTTAATAACGCAATTAACTGAAATTTTGCGAAATTTTAAACGATAAAATTTTGAAATATAAATTTGATATTTGGAATGTGTCTAGTTAAACATAGCAACTGGTAAATTTTCGTCAGAAAATATGAAAGTTTATTTCGCACGTAAATTTACTTCAATTTAATCAGTTAAAAAGCGATGAAAATAAAATGTTTCCGAAACCTAAATATTTTTACATAGAAAAATTCTAAACCATCTTCTGAGCAAGATGTCAGTTTGTCGTTTTTCCAAATTCGGACATCTTTGGCTTCGTCGATCTTATTTTTCAGTGTTTTTCTTGCATTTTCCACTATTAGAAAATTCGAATTTTTATAACTCAATCTTAATGCTAACATCTGTATACCGTTTTGATCGTCTCACCGCGCTGATCTCAACGATATATTTATTTCTGTATTTTAGATCCGTTACGCGACGGAACACTAAATTATTCGTTGTATCGGTACCGTTTTGACTTTTGAACTCTTTGTCTATTCGTTTATCGACTGTGTAAATTCTAATGGACACTAGCCATAAAGTAAACTAACAGACGTTATTCATTCTCATCTTCCTTGAAAATTTACACTAGCCATAAATGCACGTTTCCACTTTCAAAATTCGTTTGCTCTCCTCTCTGAATTATATAAAAAAAATATGCAGAGAACAACAATTCTTTTCAATCCAAGTTGCTATCAGTTCTCTTCACTCCTCCCTTGAAAGCTCACGTTCTACTAAAAAAAATGGGAGAATGTTTGGCTTCACAGAAAATAATAATAAGAGAAGCCTTTGCACCGTTCTTGCCTGGGCCTCCCCTTTATTCCTCTCTTGCCTCCGCCACCTCTTCTTTTCCCGTACCAAAACCGCGCAACCACCTGCCACCATACAGCAGCGACCACCATCTACTCCATCCTTCCACCATTGCCTGCTCGCACACGACACTCGGCCTCCCCTCTAGTGATCAGTTCCGACCCACAGAAAAAAAAAAAGAATCAAAATCCAAAAATGTCAGATCCAACCCTTCCATTGCCATTGCCCACCTTCTCCGACCACATGTTCACCACCTGTGATCCACACGTCCACCACCTTTAGCCTACAGTTCCACGCTTGCCTTGCCGAGCCCGCTGTTAAAGCCTGCGCCATCAAAGACAGTGCTCCGCCTTCCTTCCGTTCAAGCCAACCCGCGACCGCCCCGAACACCGCTTAGCCTCCTCCGCCTTTCAACTGACTAGACCCGGCCACTCCCTACTGCTCACCACCATTGCTGACCACCAACTCCGCGCCTATATCCACCTTCCGAGCATAACCCGATCGACCCCAGTCAAGCGACGCCGTACCCAATCATCTCAGCCACATCGGCACTCCTCCGCACCCCACGTCCCATCGCCGCCATCGCTCCTCGTCCTCCGCATGTTCAATTCTTCCTCTCACTTTCGTTTTCTTTGCTCGGTGCAAGCTTCCCTGTCAACTTCCCTTTGGTTGCCGAGCTCAGCCTCACCAAAACAGCAATAACCGTATATGAAAAGAAAAAAAGGAAGTAAGTTTATGATAAATTATATATATATAATGTATAGGCAGTGTTATATATAGTTTGTATATCATAGTGATATTGTTGTTGCTCTCGGATCCTGTCTTTGCCACGTACATATATTTCACATAACTTGGTTTCCAAATATATCATATAAAGTATTTGTTTACATGTGTATATAGTTAGTATATGAGTTTCATATGTTAATATATGTTAGTATATATACATATAGCTATACGTCTGTTATAGAATACATTTGTTAGTTATAGTCGAAGTTTATGATGTGAGTTTATAACAGTTCAAGTATACATTGCTCATTTCAAGAATTATGCGTTAGTCTACTTATGGTTGGTTCATAATTCTACCTACATGCATGCATTACATCTTTGTTTATTTATGGATCTGTACATACAAAGTGTACATATTTAAAGGGTGGGTACTATTTACAATAGCATCTAGGTGATGTGTATATGATATAGTGGCTTTGTATGAGATATATGTCAGTTTATACGTATTAACTAAAGCAAGTTCTATAAATTTTATTTAAATATTGATGTTAAAGAGATAACATGTATGCTGATTTTAGATAAGTGTATATTGGGTGGTTAGAGTTTTGTATATTTTGGTCTATATTATAATATGTTTAAACTTAGTTATCTATAAATTGGTCAGGTTTCACAAAATTTTACAGTAGTGTCTTATATATATCATATCAAGTAGTCGGCCTATTTGCCTCTTTCGTAGGTTATAAGAACATGATGTAATATATATTTTGTTTGAAGGATATATCGGGGTCCAGTTGCAGTTATATAAAAGGGTAGTTCCGGATGTAAAATAAATATAGCAAGAGTTTGATATAACTGAATATAAGTTTAAGTATGGTTATATATGTTGATTTTAATATGTGTGTTTAAATTTTAGAAAACAATGGTTTTGATTTAATGTATGCTAAATTTTAGAATATGACTTAATATATAAATAGTTATATATAATCATATATAAATAAGGCCAATTATATCAATTATCTCCATCGATCTAGTTCTGATTTAATTTCGTCTATTCATACTGATCAGCTCTCTGCGTCAAATTCGTGCCGATCCCGTTTGTTTTGGGAAATGCGTTCGTAGATTCGTAACCATTTCAAATCTCTCTAGCCTCGAAAGGTGAGCACTCACTCACTCACGATTAACGTTCTTTTATTTATTAAATTTGATTTCAATTGAAACGACAATTGAAATATGCTGCTGTTAGTTAATTACACTGTTATATATGCTATTCCCTGTATCAGTTCACCTGTGACATCTGACACCATTATCTGTTAATTATTTATGCGATGATAATACAGTTTGGCAGATAATTGATTGATTGTTGATGTTTATATTGGACGTTAAATTGTTAATGTTAAAATGATAAATAGTATGCAATTGAACTTGATATTGGATAGTTAAATGTTAAATTTGATTAACTTACATTTGTATAATATGACCCCTTTAACTGTTGAATTTATTGACACGTAGGATTTGTTTAATTACATTTTGAACCACTGAATGTATGTTGTTAAATTGATGATGGATGAAATTGAAATTGAATGACAAGTGAAAACCGTAATGTAATAATCTTTAATCTGCATGAAATGATAGTGTAGATTCTAGAAATAATTATATTAATTCGCACAAACAACAATGCGAATTAATACGATTATTTCGGGATTATTTAAATTGATTATTGGATTGTTATTGTTTGTTGTTATTGCTTGTTTATTTACTTTGACACCATCCCAGTTATCACACTGCAAGTTCCCTTTGATATGTTTTGATTTTGAATTGAATTGGAATCGGGTTGAAATGATAAATACCCAAATTGAACTTTGACATAGGATAGAAAATTAAATAAAACCCGATTGGTCAATAATTTGATTTAAAATTAAAATGAAGAATTTATTTAAATAAATAATATGGTTTTGAAATGAAGTTGAAATTGAATTTTTATTGAAAGGAAATGTTAATATTTAAAAATCTGAAACAGAATATTTACAATGTAATTGATGAAAGAACGATGTTTAATTTGAGAAATGATTGAATTAAGTTTGAAAGGATTTAATAATTAAGTTTGAAATTATAATTAAGTTGAAATTATTAAACTTTGAAATTATTTAATAATTAAGTTTTGAATTATTTAATAATTAAATAAGATTGAATTATTTAATGATTAAATTAAATTGAATTTTTGAATAAGTGAATGGTACTTCGTAATAATTGAAATTGAGTTTTTTTATTAATTAAGTTTTGGAAAATTATTTAAGAAAGTAAATAAGTGAAATTTATTTTCTTTAACAAGAAATGAAATGTGATATTTTGGAATTAATGTAAGACTTGAAATGTAAAGAATTTGATTTGACGAATTTAGTTTAATTCAAAATTGTAGATTTTGATTAAATGAAGTTGAACTTAAGAATTGATTTAATGAATTGGAAATTTAATAGAAATTGTTTTGAATGAAAAAGTAACTCAACGAATATTAAATGAAATGGATAAATGGATTTAAATTGGTTTGAATGTTAAATTAATTTAAATGATTTCGGAATGAAACTTATATACGAACTTGAATCAATATTTGAATTGTTTTAAAAAGAAATTGAAATTGAATTATAAGATTTTGAAATTGTGAATTTGGAAGTTTTGAAACGTAAATATTGGAAATTGGTTTTGAAAGACAAATGAAATGTTGATTTACGACTTCTATTTGAAATTGAATTGATTTGGTTTTTGAAATATATTAAACGACCAATCGGTGTAATAATACGTAGTTATTAAAGAGACCGGGATCGGATATGGACATACTCTCTGTCGATACCGAAACCACTTTAATAACTAATATACGCGGAGTGTTGATCCAGAATGAAGTGGTTGGAATGATGAACGCGTTGACTGAAGAAAGAGAACGATTTTGGATGACCCCTGACATGACTAAAACAGGAGCCGCGCCGGGCCATTGAGGATCGCCATCTCTAGCGGACACACTTCTTCGATACCATATCTATTACTTTTGTGATTCGATTTGGGTGCACCCCTTGATTTGGGAGTGTTGTTTCGCGGTGTTGGGGTAGTAGCTGCTATGCCCAACATCAGTCCGGATCAGGCAACTACTAGTATCCTAGTTGGTATCGCCTCATGTACCTTGTCATACTGATTATCCTATTCGCGACCACTACGATTTTGATTTGTACCTTTAGTATATGGATTGCCCTCTGGTGACTTCCGGTTTTGGGGAAACTACGGTCTTGTATATGCTTTTGGGAATAAAAATGTGTTAAGGGTGGAATGGGCCATGACTTAACGCTATTTTGATATCTTATTATTACTGATAGACATTATCTACTTAGTGTATATTACTACCTAGTAGATAGTTTAACGGATCCTTAAAGGATGGTTATTCCAAACATCCTTTGAGTTACTTGTATTTCAATTGCTATTTCACTTGAGTTGGATTTATTAATATAAGAATGTTAATCCTGACTCGAGTGTCTTGTGTTTTTGCTTTACGCTCGGGTCAGACTAAGTAGTTCAGCTTTCGAGACTCACCTTTGGAGTTGGAGCTTCGCTTGGAGATCCAGCTATTTATCCAGCTTTCAGATATTCAATGATTCCAGTGATGTATTCTGATTTGTATCTGTTACTCTTCCGTTGTATCTGGTTTAACTCTGATGTATCATATTACTCTTCTGTTGTAAACTCTGATGTATTTTATATATCCATGTAGTAGCTTCATGAACTACTATTTCTTTTATTTCCGCTGCACTTATTACTCTGTGTCTGTGATCTGTGATTATTTATTTATTGTATATGTTCAGTTTTGCCAAATTTAAATTAACAACGCGGTATTTTGAGCAATTCAATTCCGGCATGAGTGTCTATCTATACACTTATAATGGATGCGAATGGTCCAAAATTCTGGGTCGTTACAGTTGGTATCAGAGCTTTGGTAGTTCTAGGCAAAACTCAACATATAGGGTAAATGTATTTACAGAATCACTCTCATTCGAGTTTCAATCTCTTCCTTTGACTCAATTCCTTTGAATTTTTGGAACGTTCTCCTTGGTTCCGAAATTCATTCGTGTCCTTCACTATTCGTCTTCTTTCAATCCTGGAGCACCCATAACTCCATTTTGAATGATATCTATAATAGATCGGCGGTCTCGCCAATCTTAGAATGATTCGTAAAGGAGTAAAACCCCTTTTATAATAGGCATCGATTCACCGGAGATTTCTGTATCCTCGGTTTACGATGCTATCTATTCCCTGCTATACCTGAATTCCATCTCTTGAGATCGAGTGTTGATTTACCTCGAAATTCAGCATCGATCTTATTCTTGAAGTTACGGACGACCCGGTTAAGGTTGCCCGTGAATTAAATAAACTTACCCGTCTCCCGGTTCTGTTATTGAATCATCTTATCTTTGTTTCGAACTTATCTTCGAATCAAAATTCTCTTTGGTTTGAGTCCATCAAATTTGAATCTCTATTCTTGCTTTGAAAATTTATTCATGTATCGTCGAGCAAAGAAATGTATTTGTAAACTAATACATAAATGTTTTAATATATGTTGTGTTGTTTGAGTTGTTGATGTTGATTTGGATTTCCGATCGATTCGTCTGATCAACGCTATCGATAGGATTTACAAAACACTTGAACAGAACAAACTGACACAATATTATTTTCAAATTTGGAAAATGAAATAAATTTGTTTGACTATATTGTGAAAATATAAGTAAAAATTTTCTGGAATTTAATAGGTAAATTAAATTGTTTGTAATAATAATATTTGATTTTCATTTATTGTTCTAAATAAATGTATAAATACGATTTATAAATTGATTTGGAAATTGAGATGAATTTAATTCAGAAATTTGAGAATTTAGTTTCCGGTGATTTCGAACTTAGGTTTTAAAATTTTAAAGTATATATTATTGAAAGTATTTTCGAATAGAAATCATTTCCAAAGAATTTTAAAATTTTGAGATCAGTGCTCTTCTCTTTGTCACTGGAAAATAATTTCGGTGATGGCGGCCGCATCATCGACATTCATTTTCGAGTTTCGAAGTGGAGATACTATTCTGTAGCTTTGCTACGGTTTGTTTTGAAAAATTATTTTGATTTGAATTTCTTCAGTATATTTTGATTTACATATATATAGGTATCTTATTTTAAAATTTAATTTGATTTGATATAAATATATTATATATATCTCTGAGTTGTTTTAAGTTAATCGGAAATCTAATTCTAAAATTTTGTTAAAAGTTGATTTTAATTATAAATAAAACCAAAATTTGGAATAAACATTTAAACTTGAATAATTGAATTTGAGAAAATTTTATTTGTATATTGTTCAATTGCATTCTAATACAACTTACCTAAGGCATTCAGAAGTTGAATATGTAATTGGATAATATATAAGATAAATTGAATTATAAATAAAATTTGAGTGTTGTAATAAATGTTATACACTAAATTTTGATTATAAAGATGTTAATAGAGTTAGATAGGATAATAAGTAAACTCAGTTAATAATTAATAAATTTGTTTTGAAAGAATTAATAAATTGAAATTTTATTAACATATGAAAATACCTTGAATTTAAAAGAAATTAATAGATGTAAATTAATTTAAATCGAAACTTTTATGTTTTAAATTAATTTATATGGGTTAAATATATGTGAGTAGCTATATTAAGTAGAATAAATTTAACAGTAATTTGGAATAAAGAAGAATTTAAAATTGTTGAAGGAAATATGATTATAATAAAGGACTATTCAAATTTATGGTTAGAAATTTTAAATTTAAGATAATTGGATAATAAGATAATAAATTTAGAAATAGTTGAGATTAATTTTAGTGAAATCAAATGGATCAAATCAATTATTGAATATCAATTAATTTAAATTTGAATTTATATGGTTTAAATTAATTATTATTTTGTATTTCAAAATCTGTTTTCTTTCTAGTTGTTTCTATTCTCCTACCTCGTTCCTTTTCAGGGACGAAAAGTTCTGAGTGGGGGAGAGTGTAACGACCCGTAAATTTCAACCGTTTTAATAACGCAATTAACTGAAATTTTGCGAAATTTTAAACGATAAAATTTTGAAATATAAATTTGATATTTGGAATGCGTCTAGTTAAACATAGCAACTGGTAAATTTTCGTCAGAAAATATGAAAGTTTATTTCGCACGTAAATTTACTTCAATTTAATCAGTTAAAAAGCGATGAAAATAAAATGTTTCCGAAACCTAAATATTTTTACATAGAAAAATTCTAAACCATCTTCTGAGCAAGATGTCAGTTTGTCGTTTTTCCAAATTCGGACATCTTTGGCTTCGTCGATCTTATTTTTCAGTGTTTTTCTTGCATTTTCCACTATTAGAAAATTCGAATTTTTATAACTCAATCGTACCGCTAACATCTGTATACCGTTTTGATCGTCTCACCGCGCTGATCTCAACGATATATTTATTTCTGTATTTTAGATCCGTTACGCGACGGAACACTAAATTATTCGTTGTATCGGTACCGTTTTGACTTTTGAACTCTTTGTCTATTCGTTTATCGACTGTGTAAATTCTAATGGACACTAGCCATAAAGTAAACTAACAGACGTTATTCATTCTCATCTTCCTTGAAAATTTACACTAGCCATAAATGCACGTTTCCACTTTCAAAATTCGTTTGCTCTCCTCTCTGAATTATATAAAAAAAAAATATGCAGAGAACAACAATTCTTTTCAATCCAAGTTGCTATCAGTTCTCTTCACTCCTCCCTTGAAAGCTGACGTTCTACTAAAAAAAATGGGAGAATGTTTGGCTTCACAGAAAATAATAATAAGAGAAGCCTTTGCACCGTTCTTGCCTGGGCCTCCCCTTTATTCCTCTCTTGCCTCCGCCACCTCTTCTTTTCCCCTACCAAAACCGCGCAACCACCTGCCACCATACAACAGCGACCACCATCTACTCCATCCTTCCACCATTGCCTGCTCGCACACGACACTCGGCCTCCCCTCTAGTGATCAGTTCCGACCCACAGAAAAAAAAAAAGAATCAAAATCCAAAAATGTCAGATCCAACCCTTCCATTGCCATTGCCCACCTTCTCCGACCACATGTTCACCACCTGTGATCCACACGTCCACCACCTTTAGCCTACAGTTCCACGCTTGCCTTGCCGAGCCCGCTGTTAAAGCCTGCGCCATCAAAGACAGTGCTCCGCCTTCCTTCCGTTCAAGCCAACCCGCGACCGCCCCGAACACCGCTTAGCCTCCTCCGCCTTTCAACTGACTAGACCCGGCCACTCCCTACTGCTCACCACCATTGCTGACCACCAACTCCGCGCCTATATCCACCTTCCGAGCATAACCCGATCGACCCCAGTCAAGCGACGCCGTGCCCAATCATCTCAGCCACATCGGCACTCCTCCGCACCCCACGTCCCATCGCCGCCATCGCTCCTCGTCCTCCGCATGTTCAATTCTTCCTCTCACTTTCGTTTTCTTTGCTCGGTGCAAGCTTCCCTGTCAACTTCCCTTTGGTTGCCGAGCTCAGCCTCACCAAAACAGCAATAACCGTATATGAAAAGAAAAAAAGGAAGTAAGTTTATGATAAATTATATATATATAATGTATAGGCAGTGTTATATATAGTTTGTATATCATAGTGATATTGTTGTTGCTCTCGGATCCTGTCTTTGCCACGTACATATATTTCACATAACTTGGTTTCCAAATATATCATATAAAGTATTTGTTTACATGTGTATATAGTTAGTATATGAGTTTCATATGTTAATATATGTTAGTATATATACATATAGCTATACGTCTGTTATAGAATACATTTGTTAGTTATAGTCGAAGTTTATGATGTGAGTTTATAACAGTTCAAGTATACATTGCTCATTTCAAGAATTATGCGTTAGTCTACTTATGGTTGGTTCATAATTCTACCTACATGCATGCATTACATCTTTGTTTATTTATGGATCTGTACATACAAAGTGTACATATTTAAAGGGTGGGTACTATTTACAATAGCATCTAGGTGATGTGTATATGATATAGTGGCTTTGTATGAGATATATGTCAGTTTATACGTATTAACTAAAGCAAGTTCTATAAATTTTATTTAAATATTGATGTTAAAGAGATAACATGTATGCTGATTTTAGATAAGTGTATATTGGGTGGTTAGAGTTTTGTATATTTTGGTCTATATTATAATATGTTTAAACTTAGTTATCTATAAATTGGTCAGGTTTCACAAAATTTTACAGTAGTGTCTTATATATATCATATCAAGTAGTCGGCCTATTTGCCTCTTTCGTAGGTTATAAGAACATGATGTAATATATATTTTGTTTGAAGGATATATCGGGGTCCAGTTGCAGTTATATAAAAGGGTAGTTCCGAATGTAAAATAAATATAGCAAGAGTTTGATATAACTGAATATAAGTTTAAGTATGGTTATATATGTTGATTTTAATATGTGTGTTTAAATTTTAGAAAACAATGGTTTTGATTTAATGTATGCTAAATTTTAGAATATGACTTAATATATAAATAGTTATATATAATCATATATAAATAAGGCCAATTATATCAATTATCTCCATCGATCTAGTTCTGATTTAATTTCGTCTATTCATACTGATCAGCTCTCTGCGTCAAATTCGTGCCGATCCCGTTTGTTTTGGGAAATGCGTTCGTAGATTCGTAACCATTTCAAATCTCTCTAGCCTCGAAAGGTGAGCACTCACTCACTCACGATTAACGTTCTTTTATTTATTAAATTTGATTTCAATTGAAACGACAATTGAAATATGCTGCTGTTAGTTAATTACACTGTTATATATGCTATTCCCTGTATCAGTTCACCTGTGACATCTGACACCATTATCTGTTAATTATTTATGCGATGATAATACAGTTTGGCAGATAATTGATTGATTGTTGATGTTTATATTGGACGTTAAATTGTTAATGTTAAAATGATAAATAGTATGCAATTGAACTTGATATTGGATAGTTAAATGTTAAATTTGATTAACTTACATTTGTATAATATGACCCCTTTAACTGTTGAATTTATTGACACGTAGGATTTGTTTAATTACATTTTGAACCACTGAATGTATGTTGTTAAATTGATGATGGATGAAATTGAAATTGAATGACAAGTGAAAACCGTAATGTAATAATCTTTAATCTGCATGAAATGATAGTGTAGATTCTAGAAATAATTATATTAATTCGCACAAACAACAATGCGAATTAATACGATTATTTCGGGATTATTTAAATTGATTATTGGATTGTTATTGTTTGTTGTTATTGCTTGTTTATTTACTTTGACACCATCCCAGTTATCACACTGCAAGTTCCCTTTGATATGTTTTGATTTTGAATTGAATTGGAATCGGGTTGAAATGATAAATACCCAAATTGAACTTTGACATAGGATAGAAAATTAAATAAAACCCGATTGGTCAATAATTTGATTTAAAATTAAAATGAAGAATTTATTTAAATAAATAATATGGTTTTGAAATGAAGTTGAAATTGAATTTTTATTGAAAGGAAATGTTAATATTTAAAAATCTGAAACAGAATATTTACAATGTAATTGATGAAAGAACGATGTTTAATTTGAGAAATGATTGAATTAAGTTTGAAAGGATTTAATAATTAAGTTTGAAATTATAATTAAGTTGAAATTATTAAACTTTGAAATTATTTAATAATTAAGTTTTGAATTATTTAATAATTAAATAAGATTGAATTATTTAATGATTAAATTAAATTGAATTTTTGAATAAGTGAATGGTACTTCGTAATAATTGAAATTGAGTTTTTTTATTAATTAAGTTTTGGAAAATTATTTAAGAAAGTAAATAAGTGAAATTTATTTTCTTTAACAAGAAATGAAATGTGATATTTTGGAATTAATGTAAGACTTGAAATGTAAAGAATTTGATTTGACGAATTTAGTTTAATTCAAAATTGTAGATTTTGATTAAATGAAGTTGAACTTAAGAATTGATTTAATGAATTGGAAATTTAATAGAAATTGTTTTGAATGAAAAAGTAACTCAACGAATATTAAATGAAATGGATAAATGGATTTAAATTGGTTTGAATGTTAAATTAATTTAAATGATTTCGGAATGAAACTTATATACGAACTTGAATCAATATTTGAATTGTTTTAAAAAGAAATTGAAATTGAATTATAAGATTTTGAAATTGTGAATTTGGAAGTTTTGAAACGTAAATATTGGAAATTGGTTTTGAAAGACAAATGAAATGTTGATTTACGACTTCTATTTGAAATTGAATTGATTTGGTTTTTGAAATATATTAAACGACCAATCGGTGTAATAATACGTAGTTATTAAAGAGACCGGGATCGGATATGGACATACTCTCTGTCGATACCGAAACCACTTTAATAACTAATATACGCGGAGTGTTGATCCAGAATGAAGTGGTTGGAATGATGAACGCGTTGACTGAAGAAAGAGAACGATTTTGGATGACCCCTGACATGACTAAAACAGGAGCCGCGCCGGGCCATTGAGGATCGCCATCTCTAGCGGACACACTTCTTCGATACCATATCTATTACTTTTGTGATTCGATTTGGGTGCACCCCTTGATTTGGGAGTGTTGTTTCGCGGTGTTGGGGTAGTAGCTGCTATGCCCAACATCAGTGCGGATCAGGCAACTACTAGTATCCTAGTTGGTATCGCCTCATGTACCTTGTCATACTGATTATCCTATTCGCGACCACTACGATTTTGATTTGTACCTTTAGTATATGGATTGCCCTCTGGTGACTTCCGGTTTTGGGGAAACTACGGTCTTGTATATGCTTTTGGGAATAAAAATGTGTTAAGGGTGGAATGGGCCATGACTTAACGCTATTTTGATATCTTATTATTACTGATAGACATTATCTACTTAGTGTATATTACTACCTAGTAGATAGTTTAACGGATCCTTAAAGGATGGTTATTCCAAACATCCTTTGAGTTACTTGTATTTCAATTGCTATTTCACTTGAGTTGGATTTATTAATATAAGAATGTTAATCCTGACTCGAGTGTCTTGTGTTTTTGCTTTACGCTCGGGTCAGACTGAGTAGTTCAGCTTTCGAGACTCACCTTTGGAGTTGGAGCTTCGCTTGGAGATCCAGCTATTTATCCAGCTTTCAGATATTCAATGATTCCAGTGATGTATTCTGATTTGTATCTGTTACTCTTCCGTTGTATCTGGTTTAACTCTGATGTATCATATTACTCTTCTGTTGTAAACTCTGATGTATTTTATATATCCATGTAGTAGCTTCATGAACTACTATTTCTTTTATTTCCGCTGCACTTATTACTCTGTGTCTGTGATCTGTGATTATTTATTTACTGTATATGTTCAGTTTTGCCAAATTTAAATTAACAACGCGGTATTTTGAGCAATTCAATTCCGGCATGAGTGTCTATCTATACACTTATAATGGATGCGAATGGTCCAAAATTCTGGGTCGTTACATTGGATCTGACTGGATGATTCACTCTTCAGTTTTTGCCCAGAGTATGGCGACATAAGCAGCAAAGTGAATGTCATTGACTGTCCAAAACCTAGCTCATGTCCGAATGTCGGAAAAGCAACAGTGTATTCTGCCTAGATTAAAGAACTAAAACATAATGCAGGATAGGCACGACTCAGCCTTCCATCGGTTAACATGATCCTATGGTTCAACGGGATAGAATAGAAAATTGAAGTGGACATGATCTACCTTGCCACATATCGGTTATACTTGTGGGCACATGCGAGAGTTAAGATGAATATGGTTTGATCGTTCATCAAACAACTCTAGCTCTTACGACTTGGACTACAATATAAACACAGCAGGGGCTAGGCTTAACCATTCGCACAATACGTCCATCAACCCAAGACTGGGGGCAAAAGAGTGGTTATCCAAGAGTTGACTATGACAACTCGATCCTATGACTCGTGCCTTATATTCATAATAACTCAAGGTTACGGCCGAAAGGATGCCTAGGGATAGAATGATCGGATCGATGCCCGGTCTTATGGAAGCTGATCATTATTCCGACCCTTACAACGAGCAATGGATCGCGAGTACATTGAATGACAAGCGCATCATTCAGAAACACAAGTAAATTCAATCTCAAAGCTGGAGCCAGCTATGTAGCAGCATGCAGTACAAGTCTAAGTTCTACTAATCCTTTGATTCAACGTCCCTACAAGCCTGATCATGTACCATTGCAAATAAGCACATGAAGTGCCTACAACCCATCATGAGTATTGTAGATCAGATCACAACTCCGCGCAATGATGATGAAAGAGTCAACTATTTTACTTCAGGTGAATCTTGATGTGTTCGCTTGAACTCGATCTCATATATATATATATGGACTCTCACTAACCATTGAGAACCTTACATTAAATGTCGACCCGAGGCATGTCTCGGTGAATAAAAATGAAGCAACGTGGATCCAGAAAGATTTGCTGCAATAAAAGAGGAGGTGAATCAACTCAAAACCAATAGGTTTATCCACGATACCCTCTACCCAAAATGAATATCCAATCCTTTGCTTACAGGAAAAACAAACGGAGAGTGGCAGACGTACGTCGACTACTCAGAATTGCATAAGGCATGAAGAAACACAGTCTTCCACTTCCAAGGATCAACCAACCAGTGGACTCGACCATCGGACATGAATTCACATCCATGGACGCAAACTCCAGATACAATCAGATATTGAAGCATGTCCCAGACTAGGAATACAACTGTTTCACTACTGACCTGGGCCTGTAGTGCTATGCTGCAATCCCTAGATTCAAACTTGAGAACGCTTATGCTACTTACCAAAGGACGATTAACAGATCATTCAAAAATCAGATTGGTGGATTGATGAAAGTATATTTGGTTAATATGTTCGTGAGATCACGACCATCAAACGACCACATCGATGACTTGGCAAAGATATTCAGTGTTCTCCAATAAATGCGGAATAAAACTCTATCCTTTGAGTTGCTCTTTCAGCGTTGCATCAGAAAAATTCTTGGGTTTCATCATCAATTCTCGTGGAATGGAGGATAATTTCCAAAAAATTCCGACGATTAGAGTCATCCATGTACCGAGGAAACCAAGTAGGTATAGAGCTAAGTCGGATGATTACCATCCTAAGCTGATTCAACTCTAGGGCCATCTACAAGTGTATTCTCTTCTTCAACCCGATTAAGAGAAGGAAGAGAACTTTTGAATGAACTAACAACTACGTTGATGCAGTTCTAGCTTTGATAGACCGCTTAGAGAATTTTATCCGAGCTGTTGGATCGCGAAGATTTATACATCAATTGGGTTGTGTCAACACACGCCATAAGTATCGAATTGCTATGTGAAGAGAAACTAATCCAAAGATCAGTATATGATGAAAGCTAGCTATTGACAAGCTCACCCCGTTAACGTCTATATCGACCAGCCACTACGATAGGTCCAATAACAAACTTAGATATTTGCAAAGTTACTCAAATGGAGTACAAGCTAAGCCAATTTGATATCACTTATCTCCATCGAAGAGCTATCCATGGTCAAACATTAACATACTTCATATCTGAATTCACTACATTAGACGACTATCCAAATAGCGGTGGAGAACCGTCCAACCGATGGAGAATGTACAAAGATGGAACTTTCAATAATCGATTTTCTAGCGTCGAAGTTGCGTTAATGGCTCCTGAGGAGCGATCGATCTGCTACGCCCTGAAACTCAACTTCCCTGTAACAAATGATGAAGCTAAGTATGAAGCCTTGGTCTCCATGCTCAAACATGCAATAAAACTAGGAGTGGAAACTTTACATATCTTATGTGATTACTGGTTAGTAGTATGCCAAGTCAAGGAAGATTATCTGACTAGGGGGCAACGTCTTGCTCCTTATCTCAGCTGGGTCCAAGAGCTACTAGCCGACTTCGAGTATTACACCATTACACACATCCTCGGAGAACAAAATGAAAAAGCTGAGTCATTGGCCAAGCTAGCCAGTTCTGGGGATGCACGACAAACAGACTTTGTCCCAGTTGAAATCCTTATTATTCCAAGCATTGACAAATGAAGATCGACTGGATCTTAGAGATGGAGCCATGAAAGGGATCATGGATGACTCCTATCAAAGACTATCTACAACGGGGAATTCTTCTTGAATAGAGGAATGAGAAATGGGATATCCTTCACGAAGCCGTCCCATGAGTTAATCCATTTAAACCAATTATTTAATTGGTTTAATGGTTGTGGCCCACATGGCCAATTAACTCAGAAATTTTATGGTTTACCTTTTCATTCTCGTCCGATCGAGATCGATAAATAAAATAGGGTTTATTACATCAATTTCTACAATAAGAAATTAGGCATATTCAATCATTTCTGCTTCGATCTCCGCTTCCGTCTTTGCTTTTAACTCCGGTCGACGTTTTTTGAGGTATGGATTTTCTCATGGTTCGTCGAAGATTATATTACAACTTGAATTTGAGTTATAAATTTGTATTCGAATTTCAGATTTGTGTTCGAGTTGTGAATTTATATTTACCTTAATCTATAACTAGGCTGCAGAAAGGAGATGGTGAGAATTGCAGTCAATATAATGGTAGAAATAGTGGATGAGTCTGTTGCCAAGGATTTTGGGCATAATGCCAGTAGAAATTACCTGATAATTCAGTCAAATAACCTGAAAAATTCAATAAGATTGTCAAATGATGTTCGTATGTTGGCACAATGCAATGTTGAATCGCTGATGTTTTGTGGGAAGAGGATTTCAAAGCTTAGTAAAGCAGATAAACTTGACTTGTTTGCCAAAAAGCTAGTACGAGAGGAGAAGAGAAGTAAAGCAAGTCTAATACCAATAGTGATGGCAATGAAACATCCAACGATGACTCCTCCCAGATCTTCTTCATCTACAAATCTGTCTTTTTCTTCTTCATCATTGTCTAGCGGCCTTGGCTGATTTAGACCGATAAAAAGGTAACTGTAAATCAGTAGTAGTGAATTGCATTAGGATGGTGTTATTTTACCTTCTTTTAAACGTTAATTGTTAATTTGATATAAAAAGAGCTTGAGAGTAAATGATGTGTGTACACTGATGTAGATGTTTTTGTTTCGTGATTGCTATATGATTGCAACATGGAATTAATAAGGTTTTATTGACATTAATTTAGTCTAAAGATGTGGTTGGCTAGTTGCAACATCCCGTAAAATAAACCATAAATAAATTGGATAAACTAACAAAGATATAATTAAAAATGGAAATTTTGTAAAAGTCAAAATTTGACAACAAAAATTATGTCGATGCGTTCGTGATGATTTTCTGATCAATTTTCATATATAATATGTTGAAAACGGAACTCAAACGAGAAAGTTATGGACGTTTGGGTTTTGGATTCAAATTAATTTAAATAAAATTCAAATTTAAATAAATACTGATTTCAAAATCTAAAATTCAAAAGTTAACAGTAATCTTACTTGGGCTTAAGTAAACGTTAAAATTAACGTTAGTTAGTAATTAAGGAAGAAAATAATTAAAACAACGACAACAAACTAACGTTCCCAAATTAAGAGGACCAATCGACTCCTCCCATTTGACCGGTCGACCGGTGGGAAACGGCGGTTGACTAGTGTTGGTGAATGGCGTCTAGGTTTTACATGTTTTTAACGTATCAGATTATATTATTTTTAACCGGTAAATCCGACGGTTCTGATGCGTTCTAACCACTATAAATAAGAGCCTAGCCCCCTCATTTTTATCACAAATTATTTGGAAACACGACGGAACTCTGTCATCTCTCTTCTAAATAGACTCAAGAAATTCTCTAGGACTACAGGTAAGGAATTTAGATGTTCTTGTTCAATTTCTAATTCCTTCTCTCCTCCAACCTCTTAATTTCTGAATCTAATTCATATGCAATTCTCTTGTTGCATATATCTAAGACAAGAGATCTAAAGGAGATTGTCGTAGGCATGTCAAATGAAAAGAGGAGCAAAGCTAAGGACCCACGGTGAGTGAAAATCTTAGTTTTTCCATTTTAGTAATTGAATAGTGTAGTTTGGATTTGATATATGCCTTTGGTAATTTTGGATTGCAAAAACATCACATTAAAATCTCCAAAATTCCCCCAAAGCGAAATGTTAATTCGTATATTGGAATCTTAATGTTTTGTATTGAAATAATGGAGTTTGTGTAGATTTTGCAATTTAAGTGTTTTACCTTCTATTCCACTTTTTATTCTTTTTTTTTGGATCTGATTAAGAGATTTGATTAGGAAATGGTGTGTAAGGTACAAATTCTTATTTGTAGTTCACACCATCTATTTCTACTGACCGAAGAGAAATTTCCTTGTCTACTTTCATGTAAAAAAAGTTAAATAGAGCATAAAATTAATAAAATTGTAAGTTTCTATTATTGATTTATTCTATTGTTTTAAAATAAGTTGGAGTGGGATTCTACACACAAGTTTATTGATTTGATTTTGGAATATTGGATTATGGTACATATGTTATTATGGAAATGTGACTTATATAATTTTGGAAGATTTGACTTTTAAACATTACTTTAGGGTGTAATCTCTGCATGCATAGGCATTTAATCAGAGTGTGTGTGTATATATACATATATATAAAATTAACGTAAATAACGTACAATTATAACATAGCAATTACTTAGTTAATTAGGTTAATAATATTCACTAAATTCCCTTAGGAAAGTAATTAATTGTAGAGGCGAAATAAGATTTCTTATAAGACTTAAATATTTAATATGGTGCGATGTGTGATAATATTGGAGAGTGCTATAAATTATGACTAAGTTATAGGGATGCGAGGTAAGTTAAAAGCATATAGAAGTCTTCCCAGCTAATCTAGCTACCAACAGTATGACTTCGGGCTGATGTGAGACATTGTGTGACAACCGCCCTATATCACCAGCATCAATAATATCAGTCTTCCACTTCCAAGGATCAACCAACCAGTGGACTCGACCATCGGACATGAATTCACATCCATGGACGCAAACTCCAGATACAATCAGATATTGAAGCATGTCCCAGGCTAGGAATACAACTGTTTCACTACTGACCTGGGCCTATAGTGCTATGCTGCAATCCCTAGATTCAAACTTGAGAACGCTTATGCTACTTACCAAAGGACGATTAACAGATCATTCAAAAATCAGATTGGTGGATTGATGAAAGTATATTTGGTTAATATGTTCGTGAGATCACGACCATCAAACGACCACATCAATGACTTGGCAAAGATATTCAGTGTTCTCCAATAAATGCGGAATAAAACTCAATCCTTTGAGTTGCTCTTTCAGCGTTGCATCAGAAAAATTCTTGGGTTTCATCATCAATTCTCGTGGAATTGAGGCTAATTTCTAAAAAATTCCGACGATTAGAGTCATCCATGTATGAGGAAACCAAGTAGGTATAGAGCTAAGTCGGAAGATTACCATCCTAAGCTGATTCAACTCTAGGGCCATCTACAAGTGTATTCTCTTCTTCAACCTGATCAAGAGAAGGAAGAGAACTTTTGAATGGACTAACAACTACGTTGATGCAGTTCTAGCTTTGATAGACCGCTTAGAGAATTTTATCCGAGCTGTTGGATCGCGAAGATTTATACATCAATTGGGTTGTGTCAACACACGCCATAAGTATCGAATTGCTATGTGAAGAGAAACTAATCCAAAGATCAGTATATGATGAAAGCTAGCTATTGACAAGCTCACCCCGTTAACGTCTATATCGACCAGCCACTACGATAGGTCCAATAACAAACTTAGATATTTGCAAAGTTACTCAAATGGAGTGTCAAGCTAAGCCAATTTGATATCACTTATCTCCATCAGAGAGCTATCCATGGTCAAACATTAACATACTTCATATCTGAATTCACTACATTAGACGACTATCCAAAGAGCGGTGGAGAACCGTCCAACTGATGGAGAATGTACAAAGATGGAACTTTCAATAATCGGTTTTCTAGCGTCGAGGTTGCGTTAATGGCTCCTGAGGAGCGATCGATCTGCTACGCCCTAAAACTCAACTTCCCTGTAACAAATGACGAAGCTAAGTATGAAGCCTTGGTCTCCACGCCCAAACATGCAATAAAACTAGGAGTGGAAACTTTACATATCTTATGTGATTACTGGTTAGTAGTATGCCAAGTCAAGGAAGATTATCTGACTAGGGGGCAACGTCTTGCTCCTTATCTCAGATGGGTCCAAGAGCTACTAGCCGACTTCAAGTATTACACCATTACACACATCCTCGGAGAACAAAATGAAGAAGCCGAGTCATTGGCCAAGCTAGCCAGTTCTGGGGATGCACGACAAACAGACTTTGTCCCAGTTGAAATCCTTATTATTCCAAGCATTGACAAATGAAGATCGACTGGATCTTAGAGATGGAGCCAGGAAAGGGGTCATGGATGACTCCTATCAAAGACTATCTACAATGGGGAATTCTTCTTGAATAGAGGAATGAGAAATGGGATATCCTTCATGAAGCTCTCCCATGAGTTAACACTTGTAAATTTTGTATCTATCGATACCAAGCACACCTTATGTAAGCCCATCTCATATCGATAATCATAGATACGAAGTCTATCTTAATGCATCCCAGATCGATCCAAGAGAGGATCAATACAAAGAAATGGATCAAAAACAACCATCGACCGTTGTTGCAACTCGAATTTCACATCGATCCAGGAGGGGATCGATACGAAACTCGATTAATAGAACTTGATAACGACCCGTAAATGTGAAAATATGAACGGGAGTCAGGTTAACATATGTGCATGTATGCCAAACTAGCATTCAATTTTCGAAGTTAACAGGTATTGAATGCTTACCTGGTGACGATCAGAATGATGAACAACAAATCGCTAGAGCTCAACACTCAGTTACAACAAAACACTACATGATCATTGATGATTAACAGTTCGACATCTACATCACTGTCATTTCAATAAAAGGTTATATTTTTAATGAAAAGATAGCAACTACTCATCGAATCAGATAGAACTTTTTCATAATGAATGATGCAGCTTTTCAAAGCACGTCATGTTCACACAAGATGTACTTTAGGGGGGCAAATGTTATCCCGCCTTTTGGCAAGGCCATGACACCAAGAACTTGACTAGAAACCAATGACAGTTCGTCCTGGAGATCGGTTATACATAGGTTCACTATGGATACTGGTAAATTTTGCCCGAGTCTGGATCGAGCTACAATTGATATGACATGACAAGAAAAGCTATGAAAGTCAGCGTTCCAAATTTCAAGTCAATCGGAGTTCGTATGCTCAAGATATTGATCGATCAAGGTTGAGAAAACCAACTATATTCGTATCCATCCAATTTCGTATCCATTCCCCAAGTGAGATTCAGTTCGTATCCATCGCCCACTAACTTCCATCGTATCCATCAAAATGAAGCTACTTCATATCCATCATGTTAACAACACTTCGTATCCATCAACAAATGTCCATTTCGTATCGGTCTTCCTCCATCCATCTCGTATTGATCTCCCACCATCGATACGAAGGGCAACAACCATCGATCGATACGAAGAAAGCAACATGAAGCATCAATACGAAGGCGGCCTCCAACCATCGATACGAAGTAGCAAGCAAGCATTGATACGAACGGAGCCACGCATGACCGATACGAAATAGTATCGATACGAAGACGACAATGTCATACAATCCAAACTTGCATCGATCATAACACGAGACCTACAAGTTCAAATTTTCACAGGAGCTTGCCTACAACGTCAAGAATGTACCAGACCAATTTCAGCCAAAAAAGATCAATTCTTGATCGATACGAATTCCATTCGTATCGCTCTGATATCGAGTCGAAATCATCTGAACTCGATTATGTGGGCCCACCCACGTGAGAGAAGAAGTCCTCCGAGATCTGGGCGAGATATTTGCTGCCTACGCCTATAAATAGTGACCCTGGACCTACAGAAAATTAACTTTTGGCTTCTCTACGCTGATACTCTGCCAAAATCATTACTATACTTCAGTTGTACTGTTGTATTCTCTTGTAATCAGCAAGCGAAATTCAATAAACATCAATCATTTCATAGTGGACGTAGGTAATACGCCGAACCACTCTAAATTTGCGTGTTTCTGCATTTCTTATTATCTGCTGATTGGTGTGTTTGTTAGATCTGCCTCATTTTACATTTATTTTCTTCATTTTATCTCTTCAAACACATCAAGAGTGTTGTGCCCAATTTTGGTATTTAGATTTAGATGTGTTTATTTCACATGTACGAAAATTCTTCCATATTTATATTTAAATGTTATGAAATTTGTTTTTATCATATGCATGATTTCACTAAATGCATTTTTAGATAAATAATTTGTACCCTTCATGAATTCAAAAGATTGCCTGTTAACCAAAATAAATATGTTGACATGATTTTTTTTTAAAACAAAATCCTTCAAAGATAAAAAGAGCAACATGGAGCAATGAATGCTTGGTTTAATATGATCCTAAGTCGAAGTTATGTCTAAAATTTTGTGTCCAACTTATCATAACATTATTGTTTATATTTTGTACACTTATGCATGCATTATAACTACTATATATATCCATTGCTAATAATATATTGTTAAACGTTTTTCTTATGTGTTTACTCTATTCAACTCTTATTGGTCAATATGTTTGGATGAAAGATTAGGCAATGTATGGTGTATAATAAATATTGTTTAATCTGTAAACTAAACAAAGAGAACTACAACCATCCATCCAAGCTAGTATTTTAACACATTAATCTAATAAGCAATGGATCTTTCAAAAATTTCCACCAAATATCCATGGAATGCAACACCTAAATTAAAATCGAGAATCAACATGTAAATTAAAATAATAGATAATAAAATAAAAGTAGAATATTATCTGAAATTTTATCCGGTATTAGGAGCAAGCATCGAGGAGAAGGAAAAAATGCAGAGCACGTTAAGAAATCAAGGCATGGTGTAAGTACAATACCTAAATCACGGTCGAAGTTGTGTATGGAAGCAGCAGCGCCTAAAAAAATATTGTTGATGGAGATGGTCGAAGCTTGAGATGTTAGATCTGGATTAGCTAGATCAGGAATCAGTTGATTATCGCTGGATGACCGCAGTTTGGGAGTTCGTGTATCGGAGTGAAGTAATCTATTTTGTGTGTACGAAGGAGATGAAATTGATTTATGTAATTCTACAACGATTAAGGAATTCTTATTATTAGTACTAAAGATAAAACATAATAGTTGCAAAATCACACTTTTTTGTATCAACATGAACTAGCAAAAATGTCCCTCTGTCTTAATATCACTTAAAAATTGAATTTAGCTTTTTTTACAGATTCAAAATTTCACTCTATAAATATTACCAAATCTTAATATAACTTAAACATAGGATGTTACAAATAAATCTCTACAAATATTACCAAATCTTGCACTACAAGGACGGCAGCAGATAGCGACGGCTTTTAGCTGTCGCCGGCCGTCGCAAGCCGTCGTCGCTATTTGCCTCGTCGCCCAACAGCATGGCGACGGTTTTAGCGACGGCTCCGTCACCAAAATAGCGACGGTTCGCGACTGCAAATATGACACGTGGAAAATTTTCCAACGTTTAACTGGCATCACTAGGCGTCGCTAGGCGACACAATTTTTTGGCAAAATAGGCATCACTAGCCGTCGCAAACCGTCGCAATCTGGAAACCTACAGGCCGTCACTAGCCGTCGCAAACCGTCGCAAATCTGAAGCAAATTTTTTTTATTTCCAAAGCACTTCCTCACTTCAAACAACAACCATCATATAACATCATCACAGCCAATATACACCATATTCATCAACTATAGCCATCATATATCCATCATATAACATCACTATACATTCAAACAATATAAAATCCATCCAAATCTCATTTTCAAATCCAACCAAATCAAACAATAGAACATCCAACCAAATCCAAGAATATGTACATAGTTATCTCGACATATATATACATAATAGCCAACCAAATCCATCAACTAGAAGTTATCAAAATATGTACATAATATCCTGAAATATATATACACCGAACCAACCAAAATGTGTATATACCAAACTATAACAAGAGCAAACAAACATACCTACTCCTCGCCATCGCTGCCGTCCTCTCCAGGCATCGTCCCATGCTGTTGCAAGTAAGCCGCAATCCGCTCATCCAGCTGTTGCTCAAAGAAACTCTTCCTCCAGTCATTAATTTCTTCCACCGTCGCCCTCAACTGAGCAATCTCCGCATCTTGCTGCGACCTCTTGTATGCACTCTGCATTCTCATCGCCTGTAAAATAGTTCATATGCATGAGTAATATTATTAAAATTATTTAACTATTCATATGCATAAGTAAATTTATATATTAGTACATGTCAAAATTTACCTCCACATTTCCATAGCTATACCGTCGACTGGTCCGAGAAGGCGGGTCAATAATAGCATCCCAAATATGGTTCTCCTCCTCTAACGTAAGCTCTTCCCGACCAGTGGACTGTGCTACACGAGCCCGCTCTGCTTCGTACCTCTCCTACGATTACAAACAATTGTTTTACACGATAAACCCCAAACTTCAAATTTTTGAAAGTAAAATAAGACAAAATATTATTATTAACAACAAATTAATTTACTATAACGGATTGTGATTTGTCATCCGTCCACTCGTACGAAACATTGCCCTCTTCGTCAGTCCTTTCCACGGCATGCGTGGCCTTGAACAGCTCCGCCATAGTGGGCTCGCGGTTATATCTCGCGGCCTGAAAATATATAAATATTATTGCTAATCTGATTATAAAAAATTGTAATAAAATGTAAACACAGTTTATAAATTTAATTACCAGCTCTCTCTTGTGCTCCTGAAAGGATTTGGAGCCACCACGGTGCAATGCAGGATTTTTATTCCTGTTTGCCTGGTTCCGCGCAGATAACTCCTACAAATTAAGATAAATTATCACGTATATATCTTGCGAGATTTATATTAGATTTAAATAATAAAGAAAACATATTTTACTTATTTTTACTGCCGGACTATCCCAAAGCCGAAGAAATTCATTCCATACATTCTCACCCATCCAATTCGGCTTTTTCCCTGCGTTCTTAGCCTTAGACAATGTATCCCTGTAATTTTTTCTCATTCGCTTGTTCCAGTGATTTAAAAAAATGTCTAAGTCATCAGAGTCAACGCGGACTGCAGCCTGTAAATTAAAATTATTTTAAGTTATATACAGTATATTAATTTACAACTGAAATTCAAACTACTACTTACAAGTAAATCCGCCTGTATTGCGTTTTTGACGTGCGGGGGGATGTCGTCCCAGCGAGGCCAACAACCATCCATGCGGCTCTGAAATGCCTTTCTCGAAACCTGTAAAATATAATCCGATGGTTCCACCTCAAAGCCACTGCAAAAGTTATGATATACATGTTTAGTGCATTTTAAAAATTATACTTTAAATAAAATTGATACTTACCCAGCACTTCTAGGAACAACTTCTGCAATCGGACGTAAGTCCGGTGCAGTGCCACTGCCACCTGCACCAGGAGATGGGGATGGCGTGCCTGTCATGCTTCGTCTCCTGCCAGACATATCTACTATAGAAAAACAATATCATCACAGAACAATTATAGAAATTTACTGGTACAAAACAGAACAGTTATAAACATTTACTGGTACAAAACATGGATAAACATTAACTAAATGATCATCACAGAACAATTACAGAAATTTACTATTACATCGCAAGTTTCAATCACTATCACATAACAATTATATCAATAACGATCAGTCTTCGTCGTTTTCTGATTCAGACTCAGTCTCGTATTCTATCTCATTTTCTTCGGTACTTTCGAATGCATCAAATAGGACGTTCGATTCATCATTCAATGGCCCTACATCAATATCATCAGTTATTATTATTTCTGTATTTGTTTCAAGATCGGCTTGATATGCTGCTTCATCTGGAATATTATTTCCATCAAACGTAAACCTTGGTTTCGTTTTGAAAACAGCGAACCAATCCGCTTTATCTCTTTTCAAAGATGGATACGGAGCAAAATAAACTTGTAACGCTTGCTTGGCTAATACAAAAGGATCGTACTTATAGTAGTGTGATGTATGCCTTATTTCAATAAGTTTGTACTCTTTATGCACGTTGATTCCGGAACCAGGAACGTTACTGAACCAATTGCACTTAAATAAAACAACCTTTTCTAAAGGTTCAACATAATATGTCAACTCTACAATCTGTGTTAAGACGCCGTAAAAATCTTTTAAATGCTCATCTGGATCATCACTGCCTTTGACAAATACCTCGCTGTTATATGTTAATTTTTCAGCACCATAATCTTTCGTGTTGAACTTAAACCCGTTGACGAAGAATATTGGATAAGTCTTCACATTTCTTTTCGGTCCAATCGCAAGATGTCTTAAGCCTTCATCAACGACACAGTTTCTTGGCTCATAAACATAGTTCAAAAACCATTTGGCAAATTCTTTACTGAGATCGCCAGATGGATGCTGTAATTCGTAGATACTGCATATATGTAATATGTGTTATTATTATTATGTACGTACAAGTAAATTTCAAGTGAATTAATTATTACCTGACAAATGGTGCGACTTCGACACAATTTAAAAGAACATACGTGTGCGCTACATGGTGGTCTCTATCGTCCAACCATATTTCCACACATTTTCCACTAGGTCTACCATGTTGTCTAAAAACAGATAACATTGTTTGAGAAGAATTTTGTTCAACGACTTCCTCATTTCGAGTAACAGTTACAAACGATAAGTTCACATCGTCCTTGAAGTAGTGAGAGAAAAAAAATGAGGCTTCTTCTTCAAGATACGATTTGCATATCGAACCCTCTACTCGGGCTTTTTGTCGAATCTTCTTCTTCAGATGATTCAAGTACCTATTAAGATATTTATTACATATTTAGATATACAAATTTGAATTTGAAATTGACATGAACATTGCACATGTTTTACCTCTCAAACGGATACATCCATCCATATTGCACAGGACCTCGAAGAAGTGCTTCGGATGGAAGATGAATAGGTAAATGCTCCATTACGTTAAAGAAACCAGGCGGAAGTATTTTCTCCAGTTTGCATAGAAGTATGGGTATTTCTACTTCAAGTTTACGTATACGATCCACCTTTAATGTTGTCGAACAAAGTTGTTTATAAAACAAACATAACTCTGTTATGACGTTCCATACTTTTACGGGCAACAGTTCTTTGAAAGCCATGGGTAGTAAATATTCCATCATGATATGACAATCGTGGCTTTTCATCCCACTCAATTTACTATTTTTGAAGTCAACACATCTACGAAGATTGGAAGAAATCCCATCAGGAAATCTTAAATGTTCCACCCATTTTAGCACGAGTTTTACTTGCTTATTGTCTAGCTCATAGCACGCTTTCAGTTTTTTATTGTCATTAGGCTTCATATGAAGTTCCGGCCTCTTACAATAGTTTGCTATATCAAGCCTTGAATTCAAATCGTCCTTGGTTTTGCCCTTTACATTCAAAATTGTATTAAACAGATTATCAAACACGTTCTTTTCGTTGTGCATCACGTCAATATTATGTCAGAGTAAGAGATCTTTTCAATATGGTAACTCCCAAAATATACTTTGTTTGCACCAATTATGAATGTCTGACTTTCCTGGGATTTCAGTCTGGACTCCAGTTTCATGTATCTTTGGATAGTCCCTTACAATTTCGTATATTTCCTCGCCTGACCAAACCTTGGGTGGTTTCAGATTCTCTTCTCTGTTAGCTATGAAAATTTTCTTATCTCTTCTAAAAGTATGATTGGGATGAAGAAAACACCGATGACAATCAAACCACGAAACTTTCTTCCCATATCGTAACGAAAATGCTCGTGTTTCTTCCATACAATAAGGGCATGCTAGACGACCGGCCGTACTCCAACCAGAAAGCATCCCGTATGCAGGAAAATCATTAATAGTCCATAACAAAGAAGCAAACATACGAAATTTTTTTTCCTTGATACATCGTAAGTTTCGACTCCTTCATACCACAGTTTCTTCAACTCGTCGATCAATGGTTGTAAATAAACATCAATTCCTTGGGTTGGATCATGAGGGCCGGGAACAACAGTGGTGAGAAACATATATGGTGTCTTCATACACATCCATGGAGGTAAATTATACGGAGTAACGATAATTGGCCAGGATGAATACTTACTACCAAACTGTGAAAATGGTGAAAAACCATCCGTACATAAACCAAGTCTGACGTTACGGCTTTCCGCAGAAAATGCGGGATAAGTCTTATCAAAATGTTTCCATGATTCTCCGTCGGATGGATGTATCAAAGTTCCTTCTTCCGCTGTTCTCACACTATGCCATCACATATGACAGACCTTAGCAGAAGATGCATATAATCTTTGAAGTCTGGGAGTGATGGGTAAATAATGCATTCTCTTGTACGGGACTTCTTTCCCTTTCTTCTTTCTTGGTTTGTATCTTTCTTCGTTACATATTTTGCATTTTCTGAGGTCAACGTCGTCTTTCCAATACAACATGCAACCTTTCACACATGCGTCTATCTTCTCGTACGGTAGACCGAAAGCGGACATTAATTTTTTTACTTTATAATGACTATCGCACATCAGATTATTGGATGGCATGTGTCGTTTTGCAGCTTGTACAACTGCTGTAAATGCGGCTTCCGTAAGGTTGAATTTTGATTTCATAGTTATGTATTCGGCGGTTACTGAAAGTTCGATTCCGCTATTACATCCGTCCCACAACGGCCTCTTAGCAGAATCCAACAAATCGTATATTTTTTTAGCTCCCGCAATCGGTTCTTCTTTGACATTTTCGTCTTCATCGACAGCTTCAGTTGTAGGAAACATTGATCGTGCTGCATCATCCACCATATTTTCTATCAGATTCGTCATCATATTACCGTCCTCTAATAGTTCAGTATTAGGTGTAGGTTCAACAAGTTCTCCATGACGATCCCATAAATAATAATCAGGCACGAAACCATATTGATACAAATGTACTTCAACTATATCCGGTTTCCAATGCTTCAAATGTTGGCACTTACTACACGGGCAACGAATTTCTGTGTTGTTTCGGTTATTAGATTTAGCAAATCTAATAAATTCGTGTACACCGTTGTAGAAATTTTGCTTTATTGACCCCTTCTTTCCAGTTCTAACTTCGTACATCCAAGTATGGTCGAGAAAATAATTGAACATTTTTCCTGATTTGAAAATGTATGTTAGACAGTTTAAATCATTAATTTTCAACCATTCTCCATTGTAAACAGTTCACCGTTGCAGAAAATTCAAAATAAAAACTTCATGGGATTTTTTAATTTTTTAGTATTTTGGTTTTCACTTCGGTGGTCAGTCATCCTACTTCCCATTACAAACACAATAATGTAATTACATTTTATAAATTATTTCAGATTAAACGGTTCAACAAAATTTCGGCAGCACTTCCCTTTTGTTCCCTGTATCGTACACAAATGCGTGTACACAGGGAACGTAAAGGAAGCGCTATCGAAGTTTTATAACCGTTTAAAATGAAATGATTTATAATATGTAATTACTTTATTGTGTTTGTAACTTGTCCAATACAGGGACAAATCCGACAAATATTGTATCAGATGAATATAAATGTCAGTTCCATTACCAAAACGAACATCCATATAACGATCATATACAACACTTGCCAGACGGGGCCAAAGCCAATCTAAAAGATAAAAAAATTTCTTTAAATTTTATCAAATATTGTTGTTCTTTTCAAATTTTGACAATGTTTCAACTATTTAAATTTTATTTAATAAATTTGTATATTTAAATTTTAGTTCAACATTCAATTAACAATTTTAGTTCAATATTCATTTCTTTATTTTACGACATAGATTTTAGCGTAATCTTTGTTGTTGTTATATTCATTTCTTAATTTCATTACAAAATAGATTTCAGTACAATATCAGTTGTTTTTAAAGTCATTTCCTAATATTTTTTTTAAAATTAGATATTTGTAGAATTTTTAAGGCTCTCATATTCATTTTTTAATTTTCTATATAAACTTTATTTTTGTACAATACTGTGATTTGTAATTTATCAAACTTAAATTTGTACAATACTATATAAACTTTATTTTTGTACAATACTGTAATTTGTAATACTCATATTTGCAGAATTTAGATTTTAACCACTTAAATTTGTAATTTATCAATTTCATAAACTATGAAATACTTTCATATAAATTTATCAATAACCAAGTTAATCATTAATATACACTATTTATTCACCTAAAACAACTAACCATGTTAATCGCCAACACTAATCATCTACATCAACCATTTATTCAACTTGATCATGATAAACTAGTTAATGTAATACGAAATAATTCAAGTTCGTGATAATAAACTAATTAATTTATCAAATCAACATACAACACTACTAATACCTAATTTAACAACACTACTAATACCCAATTTAACAACAAATCATAATTGACTTAGGGTTTAAACTAAACCTAAAAAACATCAAATTTACATTCAAACAAGAGATTAGAAGCGTACCGACGTAAATTTGGATGATTTGGAGGCGTTGAAAGCTGGAGCGGCGGCTATGGTGACGGGGGGCGTCGGGGGGGGGGGGGAAGGAGGAAGTGATTTGGGGGTGGAAATTGGGGAAGAGGGAATGAATGAGCTGCTGCTCTCGGCAGATCTGTATACTGCGTATAGCGACGGTTAGCGACGGCCGCTTTTTTTAGCCGTCGCTAATCGTCGCTATACGAAGCCTTTCTAGTAGTGTTGCTGCCACTTAAACATAGGATCTAACAACTAAATTTCATTTATAAATTCAAAAATTCCCTCTATAATTTTACCAAATATTAATACCACTTCAAAATAATATCTAAAAATGAACTCATTTTACAAATTAATAGAAAAAAAATTCAAAATAACAACAAACTAGATGCTGTAACTAATAACTAAAAATTCAAACTAGTTACACATAATTTCAACGTAGACTTAACATTTATGTAAATCATTTCTCTTGAATATGTTGCACATATTCAATTTACAGAAAAACAATTCAAGCGTAAAACACATGTCATAATCACGCGCGAAGCGTGTACCGTAATTCTTGTAATTATAACAAGTGTGTAACTCATACGTTCCACATGGTATGTTATAGAAAAATATTATTATAAATATTTTTGAAGAATATAATTTATGATGTAATATATCGTGAATTTGTTAAAATAAATGAGATATAAATCGAACTTAATATATTTCCAACTGTATAATTTTTGTTATGAGATTTATATATTTTTATATTTGAATACAAATTAAATTATTATTTTGTTAATAAAAATGAGTTATATATTATGAAATAAATGAAAATTAGTATTCTTAATTAACTTTAAATTAATATTTTTATAACATTTTATGGATAAATATTTATGCATATAGATTTTGAAATCAACTTTAAACTTTTGAATTATTCGACTAAAAGATAAATGATGTATAAATTGAATTTCAAATATTACTCGAGAATTGGAAAAAATGCCTAAAAATGAAAGTGTGATGCTAATGAATCAATATATTTTTATGCACTTAAAGTTCTTGAAACACATATTTATAAAAAAATAAGTATATGATACTAACAAAGTGAAAATAAAATATTTATTTTAACTACTAAAAGAAATAGTGAGTGATAATAAGACTCGGAATGTTACAAATTACATTGTCGTTTTAATTATGTTAAAAAAAAGATTTTCAATCCATTGTTTCACACCTCGATAATTTTAACCTATAATAAAAATTTCAAGAAATATTTAACATTTACTTCTGAAAGATAACAAAATACAAAAAAAAATAAAAAAATTCTAGCCAAGTATGCTATGATTCCTGTCCATCGATTAACGTAAAATACATATATATAAATAGTTGAAATGAAATTTTTTTTACAAAAACATTCTAATATAAAATTTTAATTATTTTTTCAGCATTGTAGAATACAAACATTAACTTAACCGTAGTGTCAGTCTTTACAAAACTAAATTTTTTTAATGACAAAGAATTCACTTGTCGTACAAATTTTGGAAAGTAAAAACATTATGTTTGCAACGATATCGCAATTTTAGAAAGAAAAATAAGTGTATATTTGTTCATAATGAAATACCAACTTTAGAAAGAAAAAATTATGTGTATATTTCTTTGTATTAAAATACTAATTTTATAATTAAAGAAATTTTATGAACTTGAATGTAGAATAATATAAGAGAAATAATAATAATTTCATATATAATTGTGAAAATTTTAAATCATATGGACTTGAATGAGAAAATAGTTTTACCAATTTTGCCGATAGAAATGTAATTTACAAAATTATTAAACGTTCGTATTTAGATGTAAAGCGATAGAAGAGAGAACCAATATAATATTTTAATAATTGTAATAACGATAAATAAAAAGATTAAAATTAAATATATAGAGGAAACTAAGGAGAGATGAGAAAACCCTAGAATTAATAATATTGCAGGAAAACCTTCTGCTTTACTATTATTTAATATATTAGGCAGTCAAAAACATAACCAACCCAACCATCCAACACAATTACTCCAAAAATAAATGGATTGAGTCAAAATCATTAAATTAAATGGAATTAATGAGTTAATCCATTTAAACCAATTATTTAATTGGTTTAATGGTTGTGGCCCGCATGGCCAATTAACTCAGAAATTTTATGGTTTACCTTTTCATTCTCGTCCGATCGAGATCGATAAATAAAATAGGGTTTATTACATCAATTTCTACAATAAGAAATTAGGCATATTCAATCATCTCTGCTTCGATCTCCGCTTCCGTCTTTGCTTTTAACTCCGGTCGACGTTTTTTGAGGTAAGGATTTTCTCATGGTTCGTCGAAGATTATATTACAACTTGAATTTGAGTTATAAATTTGTATTCGAATTCAGATTTGTGTTCGAGTTGTGAATTTATATTTACCTTAATCTATAACTAGGCTGCAGAAAGGAGATGATGAGAATTGCAGTCAATATAATGGTAGAAATAGTGGATGAGTCCGTTGCCAAGGATTTTGGGCATAATGCCAGTAGAAATTACCTGATAATTCAGTCAAATAACCTGAAAAATTCAATAAGATTGTCAAAGGATGTTCGTATGTTGGCACAATGCAATGTTGAATCGCTGATGTTTTGTGGGAAGAGGATTTCAAAGCTTAGTAAAGCAGATAAACTTGACTTGTTTGCCAAAAAGCTAGTACGAGAGGAGAAGAGAAGTAAAGCAAGTCTAATACCAATAGTGATGGCAAAGCAACATCCAACGATGACTCCTCCTAGATCTTCTTCATCTACAAATCTGTCGTTTTCTTCTTCATCATTGTCTAGTGGCCTTGGCTGATTTAGACCGATAAAAAGGTAACTGTAAATCAGTAGTAGTGAATTGCATTAGGATGGTGTTATTTTACCTTCTTTTAAATGTGAATTGTTAATTTGATATAAAAAGAGCTTGAGAGTAAATGATGTGTGTACACTGATGTAGATGTTTTTGTTTCGTGATTGCTATATGATTGCAACATGGAATTAATAAGGTTTTATTGACATTAATTAGTCTAAAGATGTGGTTGGCTAGTTGCAACATCCCGTAAAATAAACCATAAATAAATTGGATAAACTAACAAAGATATAGTTAAAAATGGAAATTTTGTAAAAGTCAAAATTTGATAACAAAAATTATGTCGCTGCATTCGTGATGACTTTCTTATCAATTTTCATATATAATATGTTGAAAACGGAACTCAAACGAGAAAGTTATGGACGTTTGGGTTTTGGATTCAAATTAATTTAAATAAAATTCAAATTCAAATTCAAATTCAAATAAATACTGATTTCAAAATCTAAAATTCAAAAGTTAACAGTAATCATACTTGGGCTTAAGTAAACATTAAAATTAATGTTAGTTAGTAATTAAGGAAGAAAATAATTAAAACAACGACAACAAACTAACGTTCCCAAAATAAGAGGACCAATCGACTCCTCCCATTTGACCGGTGGGAAACGGCGGTTGACCAGTGTTGGTGAATGGCGTCTAGGTTTTACATGTTTTTAACGTATCAGATTATATTATTTTTAACCGGTAAATCTGACGGTTCTGATGCGTTCTAACCACTATAAATAAGAGCCTAGCCCCCTCATTTTTATCACAAATTATTTGGAAACACGACGGAACTCTGTCATCTCTCTTCTAAATAGACTCAAGAAATTCTCTAGGACTACAGGTAAGGAATTTAGATGTTCTTGTTCAATTTCTAATTCCTTTTCTCCTCCAACCTCTTAATTTCTGAACCTAATTCATATGCAATTCTCTTGTTGCATATATCTAAGAAAAGAGATCTAAAGGAGATTGTCGTAGGCATGTCAAATGAAAAGAGGAGCAAAGCTAAGGACCCACGGTGAGTGAAAATCTTAGTTTTTCCATTTTAGTAATTGAATAGTGTAGTTTGGATTTGATATATGCCTTGGGTAATTTTGGATTGCAAAAACATCACATTAAAATCTCCAAAATTCCCCCAAAGCGAAATGTTAATTCGTATGTTGGAATCTTAATGTTTTGTATTGAAATAATAGAGTTTGTGTAGATTTTGCAATTTAAGTTTTTTAGCTTCTATTCCACTTCTTATTCTTTTTTTGGATCTGATTAAGAGATTTGATTAGGAAATGGTGTGTAAGGTACAAATTCTTATTCATAGTTCACACCATCTATTTCTACAGATCGAATAGAAATTTCCTTGTCTACTTTCATGTAAAAAAAGTTAAATAGAGCATAAAAATAATAAAATTGTAAGTTTCTATTATTGATTTATTCTATTGTTTTAAAATAAGTTGGAGTAGGATTCTACACACAAGTTTATTGATTTGATTTTGGAATATTGGATTATGGTACATATGTTATTATGGAAATGTGACTTATATAATTTTGGAAGATTTGACTTTTAAACATTACTTTAGGGTGTAATCTCTGCATGCATAGGCATTTAATCAGAGTGTGTGTGTATATATACATATATATAAAATTAACGTAAATAACGTACAATTATAACATAGCAATTACTTAGTTAATTAGGTTAATAATATTCACTAAATCCCCTTAGGAAAGTAATAAATTGTAGAGGCGAAATAAGATTTCTTATAAGACTTAAATATTTAATATGGTGAGATGTGTGATAATATTGGAGAGTGCTATAAATTATGACTAAGTTATAGGGATGCGAGGTAAGTTAAAAGCATACAGAAGTCTGCCCAGCTAATCTGGCTACCGGCAGTATGACTTCGGGCTCATGTGAGACATTGTGTGACAACCGCCCTATACCACCAGCATCAATAATATCAAAATAGTGTGCTGCAGTCGTGCCCGGTCGATATTGGACGATCATCAAGGTTGAAAATGAAATAAATACGGTATATAACCTGTCGAATATCTCACAGTACATGAATAAAATATAATATCACAGATATAACAGGAGAGACAACAATAACTATGTGAACAAATCATCAGAACACAGATCCACAGAGTTATATACAAATATAGTAGAGTTTATACAATGGAAATAAACTCAACATCCGTCTTATAACAAGAAAATAAGCAGTCATTTCTATGGCTCTCCAATGCTGCACAACGGAATAAGCGTAGAAATCCATAAAGGTATATAATACGAGATAGCTCCATCCAGCTCGTCCTTCGCACCGCTACAGCACCACCTAGACCTGTTATCTGGTATACTCATTTAAGAGTACCTAAGAAAATAAGAAATAGAGCATAAAATCTTGGATCAGACAACAGTCTGGTGTGAGTGGTAAATAAACCTCAAAATACCATGTAGGTAAATATAGTTAGGAACAGAGATACACGAACCATACCTGACCTGTCCCTACAACTAAAGAGTTAGCATATAACAACATAATATGCTACTCTACAAATATCATAAATGTACTCTACACAAATAAGAATATTAGCTCTCTTGGTATTCCTATGTCCAATACCTACTCCCAATGATATCTTCGAGTGATAAAAAAAGCAACCAAAGCATCCATCAAGCAGTCCTTACTATCACTCAATATGCTCTGAATATATGACAACTCGTATGGCCTCCTTACTGCTAGGGACTAATGGAAATCCCGATTTTCAGTCTACTCTCGTATCATGTAGTCCAAAACTAGATACGTGTCTCGTAGCCCAGAGCTAGATATGTGCCTCGTAGCCCAAAGCTAAACACTAGACCCAAAACCATTGGTCCAAGGTATTTAGATCCACTCTATTGATCCATGAACGTCCCCACTTATAATACCCTTGCTTTGAGTATAATAGAAAACACTTCGAGTATCAACGATTCCATAACACACACATCCGAGCCCTTCTTTACTCCGTTCAAGTCTGAGCACTTTGCTCAATCCAGTTTCCATTATCAGGAAACCTTCACGTTCCCTATCTACGTCTCCCTCCTTTATCGAGTTGCCATCTTCGGCACTTACTCCCCTCGCGAGTCACAAATCGAAGATACATAGCTTTTATCATGCTGTTACATCGCCATCCAACCTAGGTGCGAACGAGCCAACACCTCCAACACGATCTATAAAGTCCTCTGCTTCCTCCTTATACAAGCCTGAACCCATAACTCTCACCAAAACAATTCAACATCGAGTCAATATGACTTGGCACCGAGTCATTTACTTAGCCAGTTTTGGCTAAATCACTCTACCTCTAGTACTTCATTCTCCAGTGCTTTAGACACCGATCCATTCATCAAAAAAATTCAGCCCCCAATCAAAAGAATTCAACTCCAAGTTCTAGAAACAACTCGACATAATACTTAACACTTAGTCAATCTCCTGCATCTTGCTATGGACCACCTTCCTAAGCCAAGCTCTAGAGATCCATGCCATCCACCGACCCATCCGGCCAACAAAAATGACTCGGCCCCGACCTTTCAACTTAGCCCCAAATTGAACCGTTAATAATTGAGGTGCGACTTATTTTACAAGCTCCTCCCATGCTCCAGAGCCTTCCCTTCAAGTTTCATCCAATTCTGACAAACTTTACCTTTGATTTGCCAAATTCTCCAACCTATCTTCCTAAGCTTCCAAACATTAGCAAAGAACATCAAAGCACAACATACAAGTATAGAATAACATGCATATACATATATTTATACAAGAAATACACAAGAATGTGATAAACAAACCAATTCTAATCTAAATCTACATATTACATGCACATATGAATATTGATAAGGAGAATTACTAAGTCATTTTTGAAAACCATTTCAAAGATTCATAAATTTAGGTCATGAGCATATGATAATATGTAATTAAAGTTAGAAAAGTTTTTAAGGCCAAAAATCATGTTAAAACATGTAATTTTCCATATAAACATGCATATGATAGCGAGAAGACATAAACCACTCACCAATTTCCAAAATCAACCAATGCTCGACTAGATCCAATTTGGATAAGCAATGCAAATCAACCAAAATGATGATCTGTATCTTCTAATTGATGTTCTTTTCTCCAATTAATGATTTAGCTTGATTTAGAGAGTAATTTGTGTGAATTTAGATGAATCTAGGGTTGATGGGGGTTTTAAATCTAATTTGGAAAAGAGGAAAAGTTTATATTTGACTCCTACCATCCACTATTTATACTAATATTGAATTAAACTAATGTACCTACTTATGAGCTTAATTAATTACACACTAATAATAGCCAACAACTGTCTAAACTTAAAACATGCATAATTTCCTAACCGCAAGTCCGTTTTCTTATTGTTACTATTCTATGGAATGAGAAACCATCATCCTGAAGAAATTGAATTAGTTTGAGACCCTGATTCGAGTCTTATCAAAAGGTTAAGCCCAAACAAGTTTTATAGGGTCAAAATGATCATATAGAAATTCGGAAAAATTCATAGGTGTATAAAATGTCCATAAGAGTCGTATCCCAAAATTATAGAATCATACGACCTCATATAAATAAAATAAAAATATTTTACGATCATCCGATACGTAAAATATGAGATGTTATATTCCCCCCCTTTAGGAATTTCGCCCTCGAAATCCCTAAACAAGTCAAGAAATAACCCACTAGAGTTATGCTGCATGCCTAACAACTATATGCAACCATCAACCATATCAAATAAGAAATCATGCGTTCAATAGTGAACCTACCATAGCATGCAGAATGCTTTCCTATCCAATGCGATATACAACGGTGAAAGTAAATACAATAAACGATGGATCTTACCATTCAAAAAGCTTCGGACATATAGTCCTCATGCTTTTCTTAGTTTTCCACGCACAATCATCATAACTTCCGCTCCATTGTACCCTTACTAGCTTCATCAACTTTCTCCTAAGTTGTTTCGTATCGTGTCCAATAATACGAACCGGCCTACGAGATCTAGAAACTTCTAGTTCTACCTTAACATCTTCAAGTTGAATCGGTGTAATCGTCACACCCGAGCCATGCATAAATTTTCATAAATAGGAGACATGAAAGACATTGTGCGTGCCTACCATCTTCTGAGGTAAGTCGATGCTATATGCTAACTTTCCAATCCTTTCTATTATCAGAAAAGGACCTACGAATCTTGATGCCAACTTCCCCTTATTATCGAATCGAACAACATTCTTCAAAAGAGATACCTTCACACAAACCATATCCCCAATAAAATATTCCAAATCTCAATGTCTTCTATCGGCATAGCTCTTCTATCGATCCTGAGCGGCTTTCATTCGCTGCCGAATAATCTCAATATTTTCTGAAGTTTCTCTAATCATACCTGGCCCAAGTATCAATTTCTCCCTCGCTTTCTACCAACATAAAGGAGCGTTACAGAGTCGGCCATAAAATGCATTATAAGGAGCCATACCAATACTCGACTGATAACTATTGTTGTATGAAAACTCTACAATATGTAGATGGTCATCCTATGATCCTCCAAAATCTATAATGCATGCTTGCAAGAGATCTTTCAATATACGATTTACTCTCTCGATCTGTCCATCTGTTTATGGATGATAAGTCGTACTAAGATGCAGCTCAGTCCCTAACGACTCTTTTAACTTTTTCCAAAACCCACTAGTGAACAACGGTCTCGGTCACTCACAATGCTCTTTGGCACACCATGAAATTAATCCTACTATCCATTTTACATAAAACTCAGCCAGCTTGGATGCCATTCTACTTGACTTGACGGGTATAAATCTAGTGCTATTGGTCCACCAATCAACCATGACCCAAATGCTATCTTACCCTGCTCAAGTCCTCGACAGTCCATCAATAAAATCCATCGATACTTGCTCATATTTCCACTCAGGAACTTCTAGCGGTCACAATAATCCACTGGATTTCTTTTGCTCTGCCTTTACCAATTGGCAGTTCATATATTTCAAGATGAATGCTCCAACATCCTTCTTCATGCATTCCCAATAATAAGTTTGCTTCATATCTTAGTACGTCTTGTTATTGCCGGGATGAATGGTCAACCTGGAATGACGACACTCTCGCGGCACTTCATCTTGCAATCCATTAATATTGGGAACAAAAAATCTTCCATCCTTATGAAGCCAACCATCTTAGTCGATTTCGTATTGCTCCATGTCTTCCGATTCTACTCCTTTTACTATCTTCATTATGATCTCCGCCAGTCTGTATCTCACTTCTGACTAGCACCGATCCTTCTATTAGAATAGGTCTGATCGACAAACTTGCCAACATCTTTGGTTACAGTTCGCAATGAGGCCTAAAATCATATCCAGCAATGTATTCAATCTACTTCCATTCTTAGAACATTGCTCCTAAACAAGCATGTATTCTACTCAATGCATCAGTGACCACATTTCCTTTTCCTGGTGTATAGGAAATGCTAAAATCATAGGAGGCTAAGAACTCTAACCACCATTGCCGATGAAGGTTAAGATCCTTTAGAGAGAAGATGTACTTCAAGGATTTGTCCGTAAACAGCTCAAACCTTTCTCCTAGCAGATAATGCCTTCACATCTTCAAAGCAAAAATTATCATCGTCAATTCCAAATCATGGGTTGGATAATTTCTCTCGTGCGGCTTTAGTTGTCTACTAGCATAGGAAACAAATTTTCCTTTCTACATCAATATTACATCCAATCTAGTACCACATCGTCTATATATTCCATTAACTCCTCATTTTTACTTGGAATGGTCAATACCGGTGCACTCATCAGCCTCTCTTTCAGACTCACAAACGCATGCTCACACTTCGCATCCCAAACAAAAGTTTAATCCTTCTTTCTTAAATTGGTCAACGGTGCTACTATCTTTGAGAAGTCCTTGATAAAACGCCTATAGTATCCTACTAATCCTAGAAAACTCCTCACGTCCGTAGCATTCTTGGGCTGGTTCCAATCCTAAATCACTGCCATCTTCGTATGATCCACTGCTATACCTTGTCCAGAAATGACGTGACCCAAGAACCTTACTTCTTTTCTCTAGAAGCGACACTTAGAAAACTTCGCTTTCAACTTGTGCTTTCTCAACACCTTTAGCACAATCCTCAAGTGCATCTTATGCTCCTGTTTAGTTCTGGAATAGATCAGAACATCATCCATGAGAATAAGCATGAACTTGTTCAACTGGTCTCTGAAACCCGATACATGAAATCCACAAAGTATGCTGGAGCATCGATCAAACCGAACGACATAACCAACCATTCATAAAAACCTGATGGTGTACAAAACGCAGTAATATGCACACTTTCCTTCACTACTCTAAACTGGTGAAATCTCGTTGCCAAATCCATTTAAAGAACACCTTCACTCCATGAAGCTGATCAAACAAGTCACCAATGCATGAGAGTGGATACTTGTTCTTCTTCGTTACTTTGTTCAGCTCACGATAACCCACACACAACCTCAAAGAGCCATCGCTTTAGTCGCGAATACTACAGGAGCACCCCACTCAGATATATTTCTTCAAATGAACCCTCTCCTTAATAGGTCATTCACTTGCACCTCTAATTTCTTCTGCTCTCTGGGTGACATATGCCTCAAAGGCATAACTATTGGTCTGAATTCCTTCACTAGGTCTATCTTAAACTCAATATCTCTATGCGATGGCAATTTGATCACTTCCTCAAATACATCCGGATATCTCTAGCGATAAGCATAGATGACAACCCCTCTTAAGGAATTTCAAGAGAAAATAGAAAGCTAACCGTCACCCCATCCTTCGGTAGTCAGCCAATCACTACCGCCCACCTTTTCATATCTCCGATTGTCACCAATAGCTTCTCGCGATCCACTATCGCCGCATACTTCTTAAGCCAATCTATTTCCAAGATAATCTCGAACCCAACAAAATTCAAGAAAAAGCAATCATAAACAAAAGAGCATTCATGACTTGATAACACTAAGCTATGATAAACCATGCAGAGGCTAGTAGAGCCTCCAACGGGGTTCGTCGCAATCAGAGGTCAGTCAACTCTCTCAGGTCTCAATCCCAATCTGTCTATTCGATCACTGGATATAAATGAATGTGAAGCCCCGATATCATACGAAACACAAATAGAAAAATCTTTAATGGAAAGCATACCTTGAATATTGACTCCCTTTCCCTTCTCCTTTGTTGAGAGAGCACTCGATAAAGTCGGGACAACGTCCAAAGCATATGCTTTCACAACATGCTTATCCTTCATCGGTTCTGGACAATCAATCTCTAAATGCCCAGACTTGTCACAATTGTAGCATTTCTTCTTCTTAGTCACTTTGAAATCCTTAATCGGGTTACCCTTCTCCTTGCACCCATAGAAAGTAGGTTTCTACTTAGCTTTTTTCTGGCCATTTTTCCCTTGAGACTGCTTTCTCTTCCATTCCACCTTTTCTTGCCTCCACTACCTTGCTGTGGTTTTGGCTCTTCCTTCTTAGCAGAAACAACAAAAGCTGTCTTAGACTTTGGATACAAGTTCTCAGGACGAAGAGCTTTCTCAACAAGCTTTACAAATGGCTCATTAATGTGGTCTACCAGCTTCTCTCCAAGATAATCATCTAGGCCAATGATGAACTTCTCATTCTTTCTCAATGGAGTATCGATGAATGATATAACATACTTTGATAAAGCATCAAATTCTGTAACATTATCAGAAACTGACATCTTCCTTACTTAGGACTAGCAAACTTTCTAAAGAGCATCGACTTCTGAGCAGCTAGAATGAACTTTTCTGCAAACCTTGCTTTGAACTGGTCCCAAGTAAACTGATCTTATGGAGTAGCAATGGTAATAGTGTTCCACTAGTTCATATCTCGTCCTTGAAGTTATCTAGAGGTCAGTTTACTCTTCATAGCATCATCCACTTTCATATCACTACAGATGCGCTCGTTGGTATCCAACCAATCCTGCACTTATACGGCTGACACCGTTCCATAAATGGTTTTCCTCCTAGAGTAGGGTAGTCTTTACTCAAATTGGCAAAATCAGCCCAAGGCCCTTGCACGGGAGCACCTCCACCAACAACCACACTAGGAGCGGCATCCTAAACATTCCTCATCACAGTAGCCATCATAGCATTCAACATCGCTTGAAAGTTAGGTGTAGCAGCTCCTAGCCCTGCTCCTTCCTCAACTCTCTAAGCAGAATTCCTTAAAGTATTTCTTGTATATCAGCTCATTCTTAATCTGTAACAAGAATGATCAGTTTCTCCTAAAAAATATATGTCTATAGTGCTTGTATGCATGTGCACTACAAGAAAATTCACTTTTAATAGCACAACATGATAGGGTTTCTAAGTAAAATGCTATTTTAAGTTATTTTGCTTTAGAAAAAACAGGTATTAAACGCTATATCAGGTTAACCTTCCAAAATATTCCCTTCCCTCTTATTCATAGAATTTCACATTTCACGTTCCCTCTTCTCTCTTGCTCCCCAAATTCCACAATTCTCCTTAATAGTTTCTACCGTAAAAATTAGAGTGAAAAAACTCTAAATATCCACAAATTTCAGATCCAAATTTTTTTAAGTTCCCTCAATAATTTGTTCCATTAAGTCAAAAGGGAAAACCCTAAGTATCCTCCATTTTCTACTCCAAAACCTGCATCAATCTTCAGCATCCTCCAATTTCGAGCTAGTTGATTAAGAAACTATGATTACCTGATGACATAAAGAGTGAACGTGGGCGGGGCAGTGTTGACGTCAACGAACGACACGTTGGGTCGACGGTAAGAGACAAATGAGTCAATCCTGCATTCGGTGTTGACTATAAATTATTTGTGTGCATTTGTTCAGGCAAGTTAAATGACCATCTACTCATTATCTGTTTGTGTGCGTTCATCCACAAACTATTATCCGAAGGTTAGATAATAGATTATATTCCTGTTTAATACCTTTTCACTATTTTTTTTCATTTGAAAATTAGCTTTTGTTAAAACTTTGATTGTCATTTTGTTTTATTCTATGGATCTCAGGTTGATTTCATACTACAATTTGGTTGATGTTGTGTATATCTTAACTGTCTGATTGATGAAGAGAAAGCAAGATCAAATACTACATGTGCTTTTTCACCAACTTTTGGAAATCAAGTTTTAATACAATCATTTAGAATTCATAAATATGTCCATTATTTTACGTCTGAAATGTCATAGTTATTTACCGCGACCTTTGTATTTTAGTAAGAGATTGGTTAATGTTAAACATTAGCTACGTATACAGTTAACTTGTATCTGACTAAGAGATTATTAGTATAGTTAATACAATTTAATAGTCGATGTATATTAAATATGGTTATTAGCTTAATTATCTACATTTTATAGCTTGTTAATAGAACTTTTCTAACACTAACACTACAAGGAAAAAGGCATTTTCCGACGGCAGAAAACCGTCGGCGGCCGTCGGAGGCCGTTGGAAGCCGTCGGAAAATGCCATAGGAAAATAAGGTGTCGACGTGCAGTGTTTCCGACAGCTTTCGACACATCTCGCCGTTCATATTTCCGACGGCTTCCGACGAATTCCAACGGATTACGACACTTGTCGGAAGCCGTTGGAAAAATTGATCTGAAAGTGGTCGGAAGCCGTTGGAAAAATATAACCTGAAAGCTGTCGGAAGCCATCGGAAATCTGCTGCATTTTTTTATATTTCTGCTGCAGTATAGCCTTCCATTCACATTTTCCATACAAACACTATTCTGCAGAATCCAATATATAATATTCCAACCAAATATCAAAAACCAAACTATACACAATTCACCAAACAAAAAATACATAAAATTAAGTCAAAACACATAATCATCACCCAACATCCCCAACATCCACATAATTATACAACAAAACAGCTAAGTGTATCATAACATAGTACATAAATCAACAACTACCTCCACCATCTACCAAATCATACAAAACATAAAAAAACATAACGACCAAAGCAATCAATCAATCTCCTCCAGAACCAGAGCCAGTAGAGGAAGGGAAGCGGCCACCATACTGCTGCATGTACTCGTCGATACGTTGGTCTAGCAACTGTGTGGTCTCTATGGCCTGCCGACGGTTCTGCTCCTCCAGCTGCGCCACTCTAGCCCGCAAATCTTCGAACTCTGCTAGATCGATCTGAGCTCTAGTCTGCCTACCCCGTCTCTGACTGCTGGCCTGTAATAAATATTTAATTTAGCTGTGTGATCTCTGTAAATGTATGTGCAGGTATGTGAATGATTAGCAGCGTGATAATGTTATTTAATTTAGTTTATGCATGTTTATGTAAGTGTATGTGTAGGTATGTGAATGATTGACAGTGTGATAATGTTATTTAATTTAGTTTATGCATGTATAATGTATACATTTGAAAATATGTTCTTTTGGCCGTTTTTAAATTGTGATTCAACCATTTATTAACAAAAATAATAGTACGTTACATTACGAGATATCATTGCTTTTGATCTCTTTAACAGTAAATGTGACAAATTTATGCATGTGTACAGCATTTATCAGGCAAACTAAATTAAATAACATGTCTTTTTCGTTATTTTTTTTTGAAATGACATTCAAGTAACGAATTAATATATTTTGGTAATGCATAATGCTTTCATAACGAAGTGACTCAAAACCATTGTACTGAATTTGAAAACTTATACGATACCCAATATATTATTTACTTACCACTTGATTGCCAAATCCGTATTGTCTGCCATGCTCCGATGGATCCATAACTGACTCAAAAATAGCATCCTCCTCATCCGTTGTCGGCTGATCTCGACCTGTATCAGCAAGAAGTTTCTGGCGTTGCTCCATAAACTTTTCCTACATTAACAAATTAATATCATATCTTATTTCTTTAAATTTTAACAAGTAGAACAATTACTAATACTGCATAAAATGAAATATGCTTACATGGCTCTTGCTGGATTTATCGTCGTGCCATATATACAAAACTATCCTGTCCGGATTTACATGCTCGACAGCATGCGTACGAGTAAACACGTCCATATAGCCCACGAGACCATGCGCCTCAGCTTCCTGAAATTGATTTTTACATACAATTATTGTACATTTAAATTTATATATCACAAACTATTTACAATTTGCATTCAGTAAATTTACCAACTCCTGCCGATACTGCTGAAATGACTTCGACCCTTCGCGATGAGTGATGGGATTTTTATTTCTGTTTGCAGAGTTTCTTTCCGACTCTGTCTATACATTCAAAATTTGATACATTATTTATCGATCATGTATTTTTTGATATTTACTACTAGTTAAATAATTTAAAATAATTTAGTATACTTGCCTTCGCCTCGTCAGTTTCCCAGTATCCCAACCATGCTTGCCATACGCTCTCCCCCATCCAACGTGGTTTCTTACCTGATTTCTTGATTTCCGATATCGAGTCCCTATAGTTTTTACGCATCTTCACTACGCCATAGATGACCTTCTGCAACACAAAAAAAATGTTGGCTCAGGCCCGAAAAATGTTGCCATAGGTCTATGGCAACACTTTTAGGGTGATGCAATTTTTGCCGTTGCCTTAGGCCTCAAAGGCAATATTTTGACTATCTAAGGCAACATAAGTAATATTGTTGCAATAGAACCCTATTTGGGTCTATGGCAACACCCATAGATATCTGTAGCAACATTCCAAAATGTTGCTATAGATATTAACTTTCTGAATTTGTGGGGCCTACAATGTAGAGCATATTTGATTTTTTAATAAAAATAAATATTTATTTAATAAAATGCTATTGCACAGAATTTGATATTTAAACAGTAATTTATTTAAATAAATATTTTATTTCAACATTTGAAATAGTACAAATTCCTGACTCCACTATCTTACAATTCAATGATATATAACACTGATATTCACATATACAGATATTCCTCACTACATCACTCAGTTCACTCATTACATATGTAGTTTCAATTTATACAAACACCGACACTGACAAATATATGACGAGCCGAGTGCCGAGCCGAAGGCGAGCCGAGAAGCGGGCCCGGGCGCAGCGCCGGCGGGGGTCCGGGGCACCGCAGTCCCGGCGGGGATCGACCGATTCATCCGATTTTGGAAGATCGAGCCTTCTTTGAAACCTGTCTTCAAGCTCATGCATTCATACACTCATGCACATTTGATTTGACTCTGTCTTCAAGCTTGTATCCAGCTGTCCAGTCTTCAATACCTGTCACATATAATTCAAAAGCAGTAATCTGGAAAATAATATTTAACTCGAATAGAAAATGAAAATATTTTTGTTATAATATTTGCCTCAGGTATTTGGGTTGTTTCTTTTCATAAGTGCATAAGCCAAACATGAATGCAACACATGGATACAAGGACATGGCACAAGGTCAAACCCGAGTCATCGACTGGATTCAACTCAGGGCCAAGCAATCAACAAAACAAACAAGAACCAGGTTCAGCAAAATATAGACAAGCCAGTGCAAGAAACACAACAGTACACATAGGCAGCCCATCAAGCAAAAACAGTGAATGCATCAGGCATGTACAAGAGAAACATAGGCAGTAATATGATATACAGAGGACTTGGAGCATCAGTTCATGTTCTGGTTTAACAAATGCAGCAGAAAGGAGCTAACAAGCTCAGATCAGAAATCAAAAACAAGCCAGTGAACCAAAATCCAACATACCAAATAATATCACATCGCAATTCATCATCGGCAAAGCAAAATCAAGCTAGTGAACCAAAATCCAACATACCAATACATCATCGCAATCCAACATACCAGATTTATCGAAGTCCAACAGAAAGATTAAACCCGAGATTATAGGAAATAAAGCCTATAAATAAATCCCAATTCATCATCGGCAAAAGCATGCGAGTGTAACCAAAATCGAGAATAATCAAGTAAACCAGAAGGCAGAAAACATACCAAATAATATCACATCGCACCCGACGACGAAGTCAAAGCAATTCGAGCAATCAATCAAGGAATTGAAACTGGTTTTATGATTGCTGGCCAATTTGAAAATTTAAGCGGCATTCTCTCAAACAAGAAATCTGCGTTTGACATCTTCCTTGAATCCGAAAATGGTACTTTTTGAAGCAATCGAGCGAAGCTTCATCAGAATCGAACTTCTTCTGAACATTGGCGAGAAAGATTCAAGCATCGGATCTGGTCGAAGTATCATAAATTGCCAACCCTGCCGTCACGGAACCACCAGATTCGAGGAACAGCAGCTGAGCCACAACTATCGCCGATGTATCGTCCTCGATGGGTCCATTAAGGCAGATGACGCGCTCTTTGAGAAGCCGGGAAAAGATATCGCAGGCATGCTGGCCACGGGATGTGTGCTCGATGACTATCGGAATCAGGCCGTAGAAACGGCGGTGGGGTAGTGGAGTTTTGTTGGGGGCTGCGGTTGGTACGATTTGGGAGAGGTTGCGTATCGACATGTAGGCAAACATCAGCGAAATTGGGGGTGAGAACGAAATGGGAACGAAAATATGATTTGGAAATTGGGGATTTGGAAATTGGGGGTGAGAACAAAATGGTATGAAAAGTAAAGCGGGAAAACGAAAATTTAGGGCAAATTGTAGCGGTGATCCATGTTAACAATCAGATTAAATGTAGACCATTGGATCGTATTCACGCGGATTGCTAATTTTATTAATTTTTTAATTTGAAAACATCTATAGCAACACTATATAAAAATGTTGCATCGTGTTACACTTGTTTAGCTATAGCAACACATTTTTATGGCTAAGGTAACACCATAAATACAACGTTGCAGTAGGACCAAAATTTTATATCTATCGCAACATTTTAGCTGGCAACACCTTGCAAAAATGTTGCAGAAGGTCATCTATGGCGTAGTGCTTCTTCATCCAATATTCTCGTGCCAACTGCATATCGTCTGTCTGAATGTTTATCTCAGTCTGTATTTCACGATAAAAAGCAAAAGAATATTAAACTGTAAACGATAAACAGTAAAAAAACGACAAAAACGAATTAAAAATGGAAAAAAGAAAAATATACTTACTAGGACATCCTGTCAAATACACTCTACTATGTGGGGATGGATGTTATCCCACTTCTGCCAACACGCACTCATCCTACTCCGGTAAGAAGCTCTAAAAACATCCAACACAACCTTCGAGGGAAGTAGGTCGAACCCCCTGTTTTTAAATATGATACAGATAAGTACGTACGTATATATAAAAAATAAGATGCTGAATAAAATTTAATTCTTGCCCCTCTGCTCTAGGTACTAAAGAAACTATAGGACACTGTGATGCTTGCGATGGACCACTGCCATCGCCTCCTGAAGTTCGGGAAGAGCTCCTACCTCTAGATGACATTACGATAAACTTGTGACATATATACACATCATTTCAAAAGAGAATAATAAAATGATAATGAAATATATTTCATACGTAAATGACATCAACGGTATAAATTGCTAAATTAATGACTGAAATGGAAATAGAAATGGAAGTGTGTTATACCTGATTCATAATGGGTCTCATGTTCCGACGATAAGCAGATTACATTGCATTTTTAATAAAAAATTGCTAAATAAATGACAAATGGAAATGACATAAAACATGTAAACAATGGTAAACGTACAGATTTGGTTTCATAGTTACACAATTTCATAATACATCAAGAATTCAACATAGTTACATCAATTGCAAAAAAATCAGATTCGGATTTTTATCAATCATCATCGTCTTCTGATTCAGATTCGGTCTCGTTTTCTACGATATTTTCCTCTGTATTGTCAAACGCTTCTACCAAAACATTTGATTTATCGATCAAAGGACCAAAATCTGTATGATCGTCTGTAATTATTATTTTGTTATTTTCCTCAATATCTGCCTGATAAGCTTGTTCGTCTGGAATATTCTTCCCATCGAATGTAAATCTGGCATTTGTTTTAAAAACTGCAGACCAATCCACTTTATCTCTTTTTAGAGACGGATAAGGAGCGTAATAAACTTGCAATGCTTGTTTGGCTAGTACAAAAGGATCGTACTTGTGATAGTGCGATGTATGCTTTATTTCGATAAGATTATAATCCTTGTGCACATTAATTCCAGAACCTGGAACATTGCTAAACCAATTGCATCTAAATAGAAACACCTCCTCCGCGGGTCATGAGAAATATGTCAGTTGCAAAATTTGTGTTAGAACGCCATAAAAATCATTTGTGTGATTTTCTGGATTGTCACTACCTTTAACAAATACACCAGTATTATTCATTAATTTTTCTGCACTGTATTCTTTGGTGTTAAATTTATATCCATTGACGAAATATATTGGATATGTCTTGACCACTCTTTTTGGTCCCATCACAAGATGTTTCAACCCTTCGTCAATAACACAATTTCTCGGCTCATAAACGTAATTTGAAAACCAACCGGAAAATTACTAAGATCTCCATTCAGATGTTCACGTTCATAAACACTGTATATATAAACAAATTATTACATTAGGTTATACACGCGCATGCATTATAGAAAAGAATAAAACACAAATTATTATTTCAGATTACCTAACAAACAGTGCAACCTCGGAACAATTTAGAAGAATATAAGTGTGTGCTACATGAAGATCTCTATCGTCTAATCATATTTCTACACATTTTCCAGAAGGCCGACCATATTGTCTAAAAATAGATAATATTGCTTGAGAGGACTCTTGTTCGTCGCCTTCGTCATTACGAGGAACACTTTCAAATGATATATTCACATGGTCACTGAAATAGTGAGAGAAAAAGAACGAAGCTTCTTCTTCGATGTAAGATTTACATATCGAACCTTCAACTCGTGCTTTTTGCCTCACTTTTTTCTTCAGATGATTTAGATACCTATGCAAAATTAATTTACATTAACTTCATCTTTCAAATGCAATTAAATTACGTGATAACATATTACATACCTCTCAAGTGGATACATCCATCCATATTGGACAGGAACTCGAAGTCGTGCTTCAGATGGGAGATGAACAGGTAAATGTTCCATTACATTAAAAAAACCTTGCGGAAATATTTTCTCTAATTTGCAGAGAAATATAGGAATATCTACTTCAAGTTTACGTAAATGTTGCACTTTTAAAGTAGTCGAACAAAGCTCTTTGTAAAACACACTAAGCTCTGTTACTACCTTCCAAACTTTTAACGGCAGTAGTTCTTTGAACATAACAGGAAATAAATTTTCCATCATTATGTGACAGTCGTGGCTTTTCATTCCGCTCAATCTACCATTTTTAAAGTCAGCACGTCTACGAAGATTTGATGATATCCCATCAGGAAATCTTAACCCTTCCATCCATTTTAACACAACTTTAACTTGATTATTATCTAATTCGTAACATGCTTTGGGTTTTTTACTGTCATTTGGTTTCATATGAAGCTCAGGACGTTTGCATAATTCTTCTATATCGCGTCTTGATTTCAAATCATCTTTCGTCTTCCCTTTCACATTCAAAATTGTGTTAAAAACATTATCAAATACATTTTTCTCATTGTGCATCACGTCTATATTATGACGAAGCAGAAGATGTTTCCAATATGTCAACTCCCAAAAAATAGTTTGTTTGCACCAGTTATGAACAATCGATTTGCCTTCAATTTCTGTTTGCACTCCAGTTTCATATATCTTTGGATAGTCCCTAACAAGTTCATATATGTCTTCACGACCATATCGTTGGTGGTTGTCTGGTTTCTACTCTATTAGCCAAAAAGTTTTTCGTCTCCTCTGAAGGGATGATTTACATGGAGAAAATATCGATGACAGTCAAACCATGAAATTTTCTTACCATGAGGTAAATAAAACGCTCGTGTTTCATCCATGCAATATGGACATGCTAGACGACCGGCAGTACTCCATCCTAAAAGCATTGCATAGGTAGGAAAATCACTTATAGTCCACAACAAAGAAGCAAACATACGAAAATTTCTCTTCTTGGACACATCGTATGTTACTACTCCTTCGTTCCACAGTATTTTTAACTCCTCAATCAACGGTTGTAAATATACATCGATTCCTTGTGTCGGATCGTCGGGGCCAGGAACAACAACAGTAAGAAACATATATTGCGTTTTCATACACATCCATGGAGGTAAATTATACGGTGTGACGATAATGGGCCAGGATGAATATTTAAAACCAAGTTGAGAAAATGACGAAAAACCATCAGTACATAATCCTAATCTAACATTTCGACTCTCCGCTGCAAAATTTGGATACGTTTTATCGAAATGCTTCCATGCTTCTCCATTGGTCGAATGTGTCAACATACCCTCTTCCTCCGTTCTCACACTATGCCATCTCATATTAGATGTAGTTATAGAAGATGCATATAATCTTTGAAGCCTTGGAGTGATGGGTAAGTAATGCATACGCTTGTACGGAACTTCCTTCCCCTTCTTTTTTCTTGGTTTGTATCTCTCCTGATTACAAATTTTACAATTTCTAAGGCTTGTGTCTTCTTTCCAAAACAATATGCAGCCTTTTAAACATGTATCTATTTTCTGATAAGGTAAACCAAAAGCCGACATAAGTTTTTTTAACTTCATAGTGATTTTCACACATTAGATTATCGAACGGCATATGTCTTTTTACAGCTTGTACAATAGCCGTAAACCCAGCTTCAGTGATGTTGTATTTTGACTTCATCGCAATGTATTCTGCGATTACTGGCAGCTGAGTGCCGCTTTTACAACCATCCCAAATAGGTTTCTTAGCAGCATCTAGTAAATCATAAATTTTTTTTGCTTCAATATTTGGTTCTTCAACATTTCCATCATCGTCGTCAACTTCAACCATAGGAAACATTGATCATGCTGCATCTTCAATCATATTTTCTATACGGGTCGTCGTAACTACTTCGTTAAGGACACTTTCAGACTCTACAGAAGTATTTGCTACAACTTCTCCATGCCGATCCCAAACATAATACTCGGGTACGAAACCGTTTTGGCACAAATGAATTTTCACAATATCTGGTAATAAATACTTCAAATGTCTACATCTACTACACGGACAACGAATTTCTGGATCGTTTCCATTATTACTTAAAACAAATTCAACAAATACGTTTATACCATTATAAAAATATTCATTTATTGAGCCTCTCAGTCCTTTTCTTTGGTACATCCATCTTCTCCGATCAACAAAATAATCAATCATTTTTCCTATTTGAGAAAATGAGTCACAAGTTCAAAATTTAATATTTATTTTCAAGAATACAAATCCGAAAAAGATTATTTTCATGGTCGTATAATATTTGAATTTAAAGAACTATGTCACAAATTAAAAAATATTTTCAAATATGACACATTTTATTTTTTAACGTATCGATACAAAATTTTGTACAAAAAGATATTTTTTTCCATGGTCAGGCATCCTACTTCCCATTACAAACACAGTAAGCATTAACATTTCGTATATTACTTCGTCTCAAACGATTCAACAAAATTTCGGCAGCATTTCCCTTTTGTTCCCTGCATTGTACATAAATGCATGTACGCAGGAAACAAAAAAGAAAAGTTAGGCCGAAATTTTATGAGCCGTTTGAGACGAAGTAGTATACAAAATGTAAATGCTTACTGTGTTCATAACTTGTCCAATACATGGACAAATCCAACAAACATTGTACCAGATGAATATAAATGGTCGTTTTTTAACGATCATGTATAACACTCGTCAGACGGGGCCAAAAACTCTCTAAGAGACATTAGTTAATTAAATGTCCCACGTATTTTATTAATACATTTCAAAAAATTATTAATATACCACATTTGTTCCGCGTATTTTATCGAATAAGGCTGCTTTAATATTATTATGATTTTCCAATACAATCAAATTCTTTTAGACTCGTGCATTCATTATTATTATACAAGTCAAGATCTTATACAACTCATGTCTTATTTCAATTAACATAATAAAATGATATAAACAACACATATACAATGGTTTACATATACACACAATCATAAATTATACATACTCTTTAAAACTTCACGATAACATATGAAATAGGTATACCATGGGATGCTATAAACCGTTATTACGCTATTGAAAACAATTGCAATTACTAATTAATCCTAATTTATCAACTTATGCAAACCTAAATTTAGGGTAAAAATTAGATTTTTGGCGAAAATAAGATATTATACCTGAGATTGAGAGCAATAGAGTTTGATTAGGCAACCGTGGAGAATCCGGAAGCTCGAAATTAGAGATTGGAAGCTTGGAGAAGGGAATTGGGGGTTTTTTGCTAAAAAAATTCGTGTTGAGAATGAGGAAGAAGAAGGCTCGGCTGAGCCCTGTAATTCGCGAATTTCCGACGACTTCCGACGGCCCTTCGAATGCGTCGGAAAAGAGCCGTCGGAAGCCGTCGCTCCTTACTGTCGGAATAAAAGCTTTTTCTAGTAGTGTAAACGTTAAATATTTAATCAAATTCGGTTTATCTTATTAAATAATGAATGTTGTTGATTTTTTTTATACATTATCATTTTTGTCTCAAGACGTGTGTAAATTATTTAGGAGTACATTTAAATATATAATGTTATTAACACCAATTTAGTGAAATAGGAAGTTAACTCTTATCGGTTACTTATTTTGGTGCCCTACCAGTGGCATAATATTTACCAACTTACCAAATTGAGGAAAAATCACAACGGTTACCAAAAACTTAATTCTCTTTCAATATTTTGTTTGTTGGTTTCTTCCGGTGAAGAATTTACGCATGATATTTTATTCTTAAATTTTATGTGGTAGCACATAGCATTTTCCTTTAAGCTATACCCCTTTTTCCTTTAATATACACTATAGTAACTTGTTTCAAATATGAGTCATTTTATAAAGTAACATGTCAATCGCAACTGGTTGAGTAAGTAACATGTAAATAGTTTAAGTTAAATTTTGTATATCTGTTTAAAGGGGAAGTTTGTTGAGACACCTATGAAAGGAAAATGATGACCATGATACCGATGATTTGATGCTCATGAGTAAAATGGAGTTCCTCTATTTCTAACTTTATTTCAGTAGTCTATCTTTGTATAAGCTTTGACAGCATACATTCAATCGACCCATTCCAAAATATCATCTTATCAAATAAATAAAAATATTGTATTCCCTAATGAAAATATTTAATATGAATTAGATTTGACATTTAAATGTACATATATTTAATGTTATTATGTAGAAATTTTGAAATTTCAATTTTTTTTCTTTCCAATGAAACGAGTGTAATAGTGAAACATTACCCTGCTAATATAAGATATTGTGTGTCTATATATGTGTTTGTGTGTGTGTGTATGTATATTAATCAACTAATCTTTTATTACAATGGCAATACTTTAAGGTGAACCCCTTTTTGAATCGATTCTATTACACATGCTTCAAATTATTAGAAGTTAAGTACCATAATTACATCTAGAGGATAACTTTGTCATTCTATTCGCCTTTATTGTCATTACTTCTCATGTAACATATAGTGAGATGATGTTTATAATATTCAAAGGATATTTTAATGCCTTTTGGTATACTAACTTTCAGGTGTAATTCTTATTAACAATCGTTGCTTTTTGGTATGTTGATTCCTTGAATGTGGCTGAAGGGCCAGAGAGTGGCTTAAATGTGGCTCAACATCAATCAACAGCACACTGTAAATGCTACAACTGGCTGAAGGGCCAGAGAGCGGCTTAAATGTGGCTGTTGTGATGGAAAAATAAAGCTGCTTGATTTTAATGCCGGTTGGCTGAGGAACTGCTGCTGCATGAATGTGGATTGAGAGACAAGGTGTTGAAAACTGTTGTAAATTGAGTAACTACTGCTGAAACAGCATGAACTTCGGGATTGAACTTGAATAGCATGTGTTGCTATAGTGTAGGACTTTGAAGCTGTTAAAATGGCATGGCTATACTGTCAAGAGAGAAAAGGGGATTATAATTTTAGAGGAGAGACAAATGAATAACTTTCTCTATTTTTAATTCAACTTTTGTTACTTCATTACAATCTTGACAACCAACACAATAAAATGACCACTATTTATAGTGGAACACACAGTCTTACAAATAGACACAACTTTTTAGATAGACACCTTTTCGTTTCAACGGACACGACCCTTCATTAAATAGACACGACTTTTCATTAAACAGACACGACTCTTCACTTCAACAGACATGACTCTTCACTCTAATAGACATGACTTTTCATTGTTTTCATTTCCCACTAATATAGCATTTAATGTTTATTCAACAAAACTCCCCTGTAAACTTAAATGCTTCTTCCATCTGTCATGCCAATCATTTTCTTGCATCTGTTGAGAAGTACTTTCGGCAGTGGTTTTGTAAAGATATCCGCAGCTTGATCCTGACTTGTCACATGCACCAATTCCACACTTCCTTCCTTCTCATGATCTCGGATAAAGTGAAAACGAGCATCAATGTGTTTGCTTCTTTCATGGTTTACATGATTCTTTGCCAACTCAATTGCTGATTTTTTGTCAATATGAATCACGGTTCCACCAAGTTGCTTTAGCTCCATCTTTCTCAACAAATTTCTAAGCCATATCGCATGACATACACACCAAGATGCTGCCACATATTCAGCTTCACACGTCGAGAGCGTTACGATCGGTTGCTTCTTTGAAAGCCAAGTAAACGCATTACCTCCCATAAAAAACACATATCCCGAAGTACTTTTCCGATCGTCTATGTCTCCGCACCAATCGCTGTCGGAATAGCCAACCAACTTGTAATCTTCTGCTTTTGAGTAGAACAGCCCCAGTGACAACGTTCCTTGGATATACCGTAGGATTCGCTTTAGCGCTTTCCAATGCGAATGAGTCGGCTCCTCCATGAACCGACTTACAATGCCGACACTAAATGAAAGATCCGGCCTTGTGCATGTGAGATAGCGAAGGCTTCCTATCAAACTCCGGTATCTATTCGCATCGACACGTTCTCCTCCACCGAACTTTGAAAATTTTGCACCTGGTTCCATTGGTGTTGATACAGTGGTGCAATTTGCCATATTGAACTTCTTCAATATCTCTTTTGCATATGCCTCCTGTGATATAAAAATTCCTATCTCTACTTGTCTAATCTCCAAACCCAGGAAAAACTTCATCAAGCCCAAATCTGTCATCTCGAATTCCCGTGTCATTGTGCCCTTAAACTCTTCTATCATCTCATTATTGTTACCCATAAAGATGAGATCATCGACATAAAGAGCAACAAATAATATGTTACCTCTATTCTTCTTTACATAAAGGGCATGCTCATAAGGACATTGCTTGAACTCGTTCTCCTTGAAATATGAATCGATGCGTGTATTCCAAGCCCACGGTGCTTGCTTCAACCCATAAAGTGCCTTCTTCAATTTTAGCACATTCTTCTCTTCTCCGACTTTTATGTATCTGGGTGGTTGTTCGATGTAGACGTCTTCTTCGAGCACTCCATTCAAGAATGCCGACTTGACATCCATTTGAAATATCGGCCATTTGAATTGAGCAGCTTGTGTAATGAGTAATCGGATTGTCTCCATTCTTGCAACAGGAGCAAATATCTCATCATAGTCGATTCCTTCCTTTTGCTTGTATCCCTTCGCAACAAGTCATGCCTTGTACCGTTCTATCTCGCCTTGAGCATTCATCTTTTTCTTGAACACCCATTTCACACCAATGGGCTGACTTCCTTTCGGCAATTCTGCTAGCTCCCATGTATTGTTGCGGTCAATTGCCTTAATCTCCTCGTTCATGGTAGTTTGCCACTTCTTGTCTCGAACCGCCTCTTCAAAACTGATATTTTCAGCATTTGACAGAAGACATACAAGGTGTACCTCATTTGTCGAATCATACAAATCTTGCAAACTTCGTATTTTGGGTTGTAGTGGTTCATCTTCATTATCAGCAGTTTTAGGGTCTGTTGATATACTTGCTAGTGCAATGGCTGATGATTCTCCAACTTCTATAATAGCCTCTGTCGAATTATTCCAGTCCCACTCGCTTGCTTCGTTTACTCGCACATCACGACTCACCATCACCTTCTTGCTTATCGGGTCGAGTAGCTTGTACCCTTTTGTCTTCTCATCATACCCAATAAAAATATACCTTTTGCTTTTGTCTTCAAGCTTCGTTCTTTGCTGATCTGGTACGTGTGCATAAGCCACACTACCAAACACTTTGAGATGAGAAACTGTCGGCTTTTGTCCGCTCCATGCCTCTTGTGGTGTTTGATCATTTAACTTCATATGTGGACATCGATTTTGTACATAGATGGCACATTGTACAGCTTCTGCCCAGAATTCCTTCGGCATCTTCTTACTTTTGAGCATTGATCGAACCATATCGAGAATAGTCCGGTTCTTCCTCTCGGCCACATCGTTTTGTTGAGGAGAGTATGATGCGGTTAGAAATCTCCTTATGCCTTGCTCCACGCAATACTCCATAAATGTCGTCGAAGTATACTCGCCACCTCTATCGGATCGTATGGCTTTGATGTGTCTACCAGTTGCCTTCTCCACCATAACTTTGAACTTTTTGAACACCTCGAATGCCTCAGACTTTTCTTTCAAAAAATAACCCCAAGTTTTCCGTGAGAAGTCATCGATAAAAGAAATGAAGTACCTTTTACCGCTGAAAGATTCGGGGGTAATCGGTCCACATATGTCGGTATGAATCAACTCGAGAATATGTTTAGCTCGATATTCTGCATTCTTTTGAAACGAGGTTCTCGTTTGTTTCCCATGTACACATTCTTCACAAAATTTGCCCTCATAGTCCATGTCTGACAGTCCGTGCACCATATTCTTCTTTGCTAACTTCTTTAGACCACCATGATATAGGTGACCAATGCGGAGATGCCACAGCGATGCCTTGTCTTCTATATTGACTCGCAAACATTTTTCCTGTATGCTTCTCAATTTCAGTTTCTACATCTGATTTCTTCCCATCTCGACTCGAGCAACTAAACGCCCTTCATTATCTTTCAATTGCAGTACCCGGTTTTTCATGAATACTGAGTATCCCTTCTCCATGAATTGCCCCATGCTCAAAATATTGCTCTTAAGATCAGGTACAAAATAAACATTCTCAATTGATCCTTCTGTACCATCTTTTTGTAGATAATAAATTGTACCTTGGCCTTTTACTTGGATCCTTGACGCGTCTCCAAACGAAACGTGTCCATCTTCAACCTCTCGCATCCCCCTGAACAGGTGCTTGTGCCCGCACATGTGGTTACTAGCACCGGTATCGAGATACCACTCCGTGTCATTGTCGGAAACGGTATTTTTGTAAGCCATCATGAGAACACCATCTTCTCTTGTCTCTTCTTCCGCGACTAAATTTGCGTTTTCTTCTACCTTTTTTTCGGAATAGCACTCCTTTGCATAGTGTCCATATTTACCACAATTATAACAATCGATGTTTGATTTGCACTCTTTTGCGTAGTGTCCATGCTTGCCGCAGTTGTGGCATTCGACATTTGAATAATTTGACCGGCCACCTCTACCACGACTACGTCCTCTACCTCGACTATTTTGTTGGCTTGACTGCCCCTTTTTCTCATAATATTCACCCTGACCGCGGCCTACACCACCGCGACCATTGTTGCGACCTCCACGGCCACGCCCTCTACCACGAAAATTTTGTGCATGAGGTACCTTTTCGTCTTTGATTGACACCTTGGTTTGAAGTGCCTGCTCAAGTGTCTCCTCCTTCTTTTTCTTCTTACGTTGTTCGTGTGCCTCGAGAGAACCGGCAAGTTCGTCGACTGTAAGCGTCGCAAGGTCCTTTGATTCTTCTATCGCGCACACAACATTTTCAAAATTGTCGATCAATGATCTCAAAATCTTTTCCACAACACGCGCATCAGTCAGCGCTTCGCCATTACGATTGAGTTGGTTCACCACAGCCTGTACACGTGTGATGTAGTCAGATACAGTTTCTGACTCCTTCATCTTAATGCTCTCCAACTCACCACGAAGAGTTTGAAGTAGTTGCACCAGCAATCTTCTCAAAGTCCGACTCGTCGACGGCTCGGAACAACATGTATAGTGCCGCCTTATCCTTCGATCGTAACTCTTTCAGCGCCTTGTTTTGAGCTGCCCTATATCCCGTGGTATTTGTTGGTTCTTCAAAACCTTCTTGGACCACCTCCCATGCATCTTGAGATCCGAGGAGAGCTTTAATTTGAATACTCCAGTTCTCATAATTCGTCTTCGTTAGTCGTGGTAGCGGCATTTGGCACATCATACTCTCCATTGGCTCTGATACCAATTTGTCAAGAGAGAAAAGGGAATTATAATTTTAGAGGAGAGACAAATGAATAACTTTCTCTATTTTTAATTCAACTTTTGTTACTTCATTACAATCTTGACAACCAACACAATAAAATGACCACTATTTATAGTGGAACACACAGTCCTACAAATAGACACAACTTTTTAGATAGACACCTTTTCGTTTCAACGGACACGTCCCTTCATTAAATAGACACGACTTTTCATTAAACAGACACGACTCTCCACTTCAACAGACATGACTCTTCACTCTAATAAACATGACTTTTCATTGTTTTCATTTCCCACTAATATAGCATTTAATGTTTATTCAACATATACATGAAAATTAATGAGCATATGGGTTGAAACAATGCTGAAAGGGTGGAAATTCAAACAAAGTAGACAAACTGTCAGGAGTGTCAGGCTGCGTATCGGTGGGAATGCAGAAGCAAAGCACTAACGTCGTCGAGTGGAAGATGCAACATAGTAACAATGTGCAGATATAGTATAGTTATGAAGGCTGAACCATGTTGCTGGTCAGCCTGGTCTTGGGATGCCGAATAGTAAGATGAGAGCTGAGTGTGCACAAAATGAAGCTTGTGAAGGGGATGCCGGCCTAACAACTGAAATGAGTATGACTGAGCATATGCACAACATGCAGGGTGAAAACATCATAGTGCAAGGACAATGTAGCTGCTGCATGTGCTCTGACTGAAGTTGCGTGAGTGCATTATGGATGGTTCCTTACTGAAGCATTGTGTGCTACAACTTGGTGCAAATGTGTTACTAATGCTGCATTGGTGCACCACAGCTGAAACAGGGGACTGGCCTGATGATGAAGAGAGTTGCTACAAGGCAGAGTGTCGCTGAAGTAGTATAGACCGATGCCAACAATAGGTCAGATAAGGCCAGCAGAATATGTGCTCGAAATCATGAAACTATAGGCCTGGTGAGAGAGACAGGATGAAATGCAACACAGGTGGCAAGTTAGTGGCGAATTAGCATATAGAGTGAATCCTAAAGGAGCTTGTTGTGTGGAGCAGACGAAACATGTGAGTGTATGAATATGAAGTAAATCTATATTTTCATTCATCAGCCTTTTCTTTTCGTATTGCTAAAATATATGAAATTCTCCTTAGAGTATGTAGAATAGAACAAACATGCGTTAAAACTTATAACTACTTACATGCTTCTAAATAGTTGAATGACTATTCATGGGTTCGTGTCCTACGTTATCCAATGGTGGTTCTTTTTTCGTGTGAAAAATAAGATATTATGTAACATACATGAAAATATGTCAATAATTTGTAAGCAAGTGACACATAGTTAGAGGAGTAATAATCTTTGTTTCATGTACATCAACAGTGTTTACTAAGTAGGCCAGCCACGTGAAAGAAAATGCCTCTTCATATGTAAACATCATCTATCATGTCAGCAATGTGAGTTTATCATGTACTTCTACTCTTAGTAAACCCAAAAACATATCTATGCATATACCATATGGCATATTTAATTTACATATGCACATTAATTAGAACATACAAAATGATTTTCCTTGATATACCAGATGTGAAATTTACTTTTGCACTTCATGAATTCTCGGTGGAATATAATTCTAACCATCAGAATGTACAATATGGATATTATCACATAAATCAATCTTACATAGCGTATATATGGGAAATGATAAGTTCAACTTAATTGAAAATAATGATCACTCAACTGCACTGTTGCCGCCTATAGGTCATAGTTGATGCCTATTGGTCTCATCTTTATTTAAGACAGTGAGGTTTTGAGAGTTAAGTCATATACTAGGATTGTGCAGAATAATACGTTGGAGAATTAATTGAATTAGGTTATCATGTTCTGTGAAACCTGATGACTAGATTAATCAGGAGCACAAACTCATAAATACTACAAAAACACATGGCTGAAGTGTTTCTTACAAATGTTTTGAATATGGTACAATATTTACTTGTAAATGCAGTAGTGTATAGTCCTCAATTTAAGCAGTTGAAACAGCATGCATCATCTAACAAAGTTAAATGCCTGGGATATAGTTCGCTTCCTTGGAATTTTAGCTATAATAGTTGCATTTTATATTATAGAAACTAAAAGAACGGTATTGCTAAAATAGGTGTAATCTCGAATAAACGTGCCTTATGTCCGGCTAAGTTTATGTAATTTATTATTTGTAGATTTTAGTTATAGGTTTGCATCCACTACTAAACTGTCTAGTCCTTCGATTTTGGACATCCTAGCTAGTGTGAGTTATTTTATACTCACCCACCTCTTGTTGGGTAGGATAAACGAATGGGAGTAGTTGTTTTTTGAATGACTCACCCACGTTGATTTATACATCACATTCATCTTTTAACAATTCATGTAGGAACCTGGTGCTTCAGGCAAAGCAGTGCGAGATCCACCGCCTTCGATCGATGTCGTTTCCTTTAAAGATGCAAATAAAGGATGGTATATATTAAAGTCGTTGTTGAGCTAGTTTGTGACGGAAGCAAAGTATGGAAAATCTATTTGCTCCTACAAATGCAGTTTGTTCAGGTATTTATGGCAGGAATTCAGGTAATGCTTGTATTCATTATTTGTTCTACATGTGAATATCTTAGATATTGTTTTAGAAAAATGGTTGTAAAGACGTTGTTGTTTCTACATAACACTCTCGATTTCTTAACTTGGCACAGTGATGTGATATTTATATTGATTTGTAATTGTTGATAAATACCACCATTGACTTTTCTTCTCTTTTACATTAATGCACACCCCCACTCCACTCCCACCCACCCGGTTGTTTTTTTTAACTTTGTTCTCTGTTGTTGTAATCAAATAAGAGAATATGATGAGTGCATACCGTCTAAACGAGGCAACTGAATGTAAAAATAATTGTATAGTTGTTGGCGTTAACATTATAATAACATAATTAGATGCAACATGGAGGATGCTAAATTGAGACAGTAAGTTCAACGGATTCAATTGAATGTTTAAAACAAGAGTGTTCTCTATAAATGGAGTCAGTGTATTTACTTGGAATTTTAATATTCAGTTGATGCATTTTATCTAGTCTTCCAAAATAGGCTCCAATCATGGGCAGGAGAGCAGTGCCCGAAATAGTTCCTGAACCCGAAATAATTGTTGACAATGCATATGGTGTGGATTCTGTTGTTGCCACTATAATGTTGATATCTGCACAGAGACTCTCTTCTACATCGGCAGCATCTTGTGAAGTTCCTCCTGACCCAATTTGGTAGGGAAGCTAAACATTTTACAATGATTAAGATTTTAAACAGGGATCACCACAACAGAAAACTGATTTTCTGACATCAAAATGGCGTCGGTATGGCGTTAGTAAACATGTTCCCGACGCCCATTTTGGCGTCGATAAAGTTAGCTTGGGAAAAAAACTTTCAACGCCTTTGCGATGCCATGCGTTAGGTGTTTTTCTATCGACACATTTTCGACGCCTTTGGTTAAGTTTTTTCCGACGCCATATTTCCGACGACTTACCAATATCCTTTTCCGACATCTCACTATTGAGGTTTTCCAACGTCTTTTCAATGCCATTTTCTGACGCTTTGCGACGTCGGTTTCCCACACCTTTCCGACGTCATGTTATATGTTTTTGCCGACGTCTTAACAAAATTATATCCAACAACATTATAAAACAATAACAAACAATTATATAGTCGATGAAACATTCAAATTAACGTATAACTGTCATAGCATTATCTAGTACAACTTAAACTAATATCACATACATGTAAGTCTAAACGAAAATCATGTCCACATAGTAGATAGATATATACACACATCACAATCACAATGTCTGAAGTAAAAAAGTCATAACTACATATCAAACAAAAAACTTCACTCGTCTTCTAAATGATCGTGCTCCTGATGGGGCTCTTCTACTTGTCCATCCATGTGTGTTGAATTTATGCGATTCATATATGTGTTTGATGTGAAGATTCGGTAGAGCTATGCATTGGAAAGCATTGAAGTTGGTTGAAGGAAGAAGAGTTGTCAGAAGAGGTGGAGTTCCTGCATGCTGTAACCTGAAACATACTGCAGATGTCTGACCTACCTAGGTCAGACGTCTGACCCTATTTCAGAATGTTTCCTGAAACATTCTACAGATGTCTGACCCCCCTGGTCAGACGTCTGAGGCGACGAAAGTTATTCTTTCAGTTTCGAATTCTGAAGGGCAATTTTATTAATTCTGGAGCTTGGTTCTCTAAACTGATGGTGCAGATTCTTTTGACGTGGATGGATGATCTAGATCATTTAGGTCATCTATATATTGTCTCCTAATCATCTTTCAAAAAAAAGAGATTAGGTTTTAATCAGATTTCCAATAATTGTAATTAATAGAAACCCTAACGAAATCAAATTGGGAGTTTTCTATTTTGAGTGCTCTATTATTAATCTCTTCAATTGAGTAATTGATTAGAGAGAGTCTCCACCTATTGTATCTCTCTAATCATTGTATTGGCTTGTAATCTCTGGTGATAATAATAAAAGGGTTATTGGATCTCCGTGGACGTAGGATCTTCAGATCCGAACCACGTTAAATATTCTGTGTCTCTTGTTTTTCATATTATTGATTGTGTTCTCATAATTGATATTTTAAGTTGCATTGGTATTCAAATAGACAATACTAGGTCTTGATTTGAAATCGCTTCCGCAGCGCACCGTGGTGTTGAATTGTTATCAATCACCAATTTTTCACTACAGTTTGGTATCGGAGCTGGTGTTATTGTTCCGTTTGGATATTAATGGCTACTTCAAGTAAATCTATTGGTAAATCTTGGGTCAATTATGGACTTGCTCGTTTTGATGGAAAGGGAGACTTTGGAACTTGGAAGATGAAGATGGAGGCCGTATTAAAGAAGGAGAAGACTTTTAAGATAGTTTCTGCACCTGAGAAGCTGAAAGAGTTAGATAGTGAAACTTTAGAAGAGATGGAAGATGAAGCCCTAACTACCATCTAGCTAAGTCTTTCAAATGAGGTTCTTAGAGAATTTTCTCAAAAGAAAACGGCAAAGGAATTATGGGATGCATTATCTGATGCATAGCAGGACAAGTCTCTCACTAACAGAATAATTTTGCAACAACAACTCTATTCGTACAAGATGAAGCCTGGAGTTGATCTCATGGGGCATGTGGATGCCCTAACCACCTTAGTAATGAATTTGAAGGCAACGGAAGTTGAAATTACAGATGAGGCTCAAGTGGTAATCCTTTTATGTTCCTTGCCTAAGGAGTACACTGCTTTTGTTAATTCTATGATTTATGGTCGTAGTAAAATTAGCCTATCTGATGTTAAAGCTGGACTTCATAATGAAGTGTTGAGGGGTAGATTAGTAAGCACTAGTGTAGATAGTGATACAGAGGGCTTATCTATTCAGAGAGATAGAAGCCAAAGCAAGTCAAAATATGGTGGAGGTCGAAATAAATCAAGGTCTCAGTCTAGGGGGCCTAATAAATTGACTTGCAATTATTGTAAAAGGCCAGGGCACTTTGTAGCAACTTGTCCCAAGCTTGAAGGTAGAAGAAGAGACCCAAAGCAAGCTTCAGCATCTACCGCTGATAAGTCAGATACAGAGAGTGATACCGATATGTTTACAGCTTCTGGCTCTTCTGGGAAGAGCAACCTATGGCTAATCGATTCTGGCACATCCTATCATATGACACCTAATAGGAACTGTTTCTGCACTTATCGTGAGATTGATGGAGGAGAAGTTCTAATGGGCAATGATTCTTCTTGCCGTATGATTGGTGTTGGTAGTGTGAAGGTTAGAATGTTTGACGGTGTTATTCGTACTATTACAGATGTTAGACATGTACCTGATTTGAGAAGAAGTTTGATATCTATTGGGGCTCTGAGTAGGCTTGGTTTGAAGATTGTAGTTGAAGGAGAGAAGATGAAAATATCAAAGGGTTCTATGATAGTTATGAAAGGAGTAAGGGCAGGAAATCTTTATCTTTTGAAGGGCACTACTGTAGTTGGCGAATCAGCATCTGTTACTTCTGTTAATTCGAACTCTTCCAGATTATGGCATTTACGGATGGGTCACATTGGTGAGCGCAGCATGGATGAGTTGAGAAAGCGAGGTTTGATTGATGGTGTTCATCATTCAAAGCTTGGCTTTTGTGAAGAGTGTGTTCTTGGGAAGCAGACGAAGATTTCTTTTGGTACTGGAGAGCATAAGGCAAAGGCTGTCTTAGAGTATGTTCACACGGATGTTTGGGGACCTTCCCCTTGCCCCTCCTTAGGTGGAGCCAGGTATTTCGTTTCATTTATAGATGATTTCTCTCGTAAAGTTTGGGTATATTTTCTACAGTCGAAGAGTGAAACTTTTGACAGGTTTCGAAAGCGGAAATCTACAGCTAAGAAGTAGTCAGGAAAGAAATTGAAAGTTCTCCGTTCAGATAACGGCGTTGAATTTGTATCACAAGAACTCATCGATTATTGTGATTCTGAAGGTATCAAGAGGCATTACACCACACCTGGCGACCCTCAGTCCAATGGAGTTGCTGAAAGAATGAATCGGACATTATTGGAGAGAACTCGTTGCCTCAGATTGACTGCAAAGTTGAAAAAGGGATTTTGGGCAGAAGCTTTATCTATGGCGGCTTTCCTCATCAACCGCACACCTTCTACCGCCATAGACATGAAGATCCCAGAAGAAGTATGGAAAGGAGAGCCTGTTAGCTATTCATTCCTCAAAGTGTTTGGTTGTCCAGCTTACGTACATGAGAGCAGAGGGAAGCTGGAACCTAGAGCTCGCAAGTGTATCTTTCTAGGTTATGGAAGAGGAGTGAAGGGATATAGATTGTGGTGTCCTATTAGCAGGAAGATTGTTACCAGTAGGCATGTGACTTTTGATGAGAAGGCTATGTTGAAGGTGGAGCCTTCCTCATCAGATGACAATGAGAGGACAAATGAAGAATACCAACACAAAGTAAGTCATCTACTGTTCCTTTTCATAGAAGTTCTAAAGGTGTTTTCGATGACACCGTGGTTGATGAGGAAAGTACAGAGATTAGTACAGAGGATCAGACTCTAGGTGGAGCTAGTTCAGAGATCAGACCTGTTAGACAGAAGAAGAAGCCTAATTGGCTTAATGATTTTGTTGGATTGAGCATCGAAGACATTGACTTTGATGACATGGCAACATATGCTTTGAATGTTGTCCATGACGAACCCAGAGATTATAGAGACGCTATTGCTTCAGTTGACAGTTCCAGTTGGTTAGTTGCTATGGAAGAGGAGATTGAATCTTTGCAGAAAAATCATACTTGGGATTTGGTGCCTCTTCCCACCAATAAGAGAGCTATTGGTTGTAAGTGGATCTATAGAGTAAAAGACGACGGCAATGGAAATTTCAGATATAAAGCAAGGTTAGTAGCAAAGGGGTATGTTCAGAAGAAGGGAGTTGAGTATCATGACATTTTTGCTCCAGTTGTTAGGCATACCTCCATTCGCATTCTATTGGCATTAGTGGCTCATTATGATATGGAGTTGGAGCAACTAGATGTCAAAACCGCATTCTTGCATGGTGATCTGGATGAAGAAATTTATTTACGGCAGTCGGATGGGTTCATTGATAGTAGCAGGCCTGACTATGTTTGTAAACTTAACAAATCTCTATATGGACTAAAACAATCACCTAGACTATGGTATAAGAGATTTGATAAGTTTATGCTTTCACAAGGATATTCTAGAAGCTTCAAAGACCAGTGTATTTATTTCAAGAGATGTGATAATGATTTAATATATCTGTTGTTATACGTTGATGATATGTTAATTGCATCTCGGAGTATGGTAAAAATTTTGGAGTTGAAAACTGAACTTAGCAAGGAGTTTGATATGAAGGATTTGGGAAAAGCACAAAGAATATTGGGTATGGAGATTTTTAGAGATAGAAAGCGGAGAGAGTTGAGACTCACTCAGGCGCAATACATCGAGAAGGTCCTCACTCGATTTGGAATGGAGAAAGCCAATTCGGTTGGTACTCCATTAGGCTCTCATTTAAATTGTCAAAAGACCAATCTCCCACATCGGAAGAAGATAAAAGGTATATTGCTGATATACCTTATTCTAGTGCTATTGGTAGTCTTATGTATGCCATGGTATGTACTAGACCAGATTTGGCCCACGCAGTGGGTGTTGTAAGTCGATATATGTCTAACCCAGGCAAGGAACATTGGCAAGCAGTAAAGTGGATACTTAGGTATCTTAGAGGCACTTCATCTGTTGGCTTGTTATATAGTGGAGTGGATGGCAACATCTCACTTAGAGGATACTGTGATTCAGATTATGCTGGGGATAGAGATGCACGGAAGTCAGTGTCGGGCTATGTATTTACACTTGGCATAGGCTCGATTTCATGGAGATCAAAGCTGCAATCTATTGTAGCTCTGTCAACTACCGAAGCAGAATTGATATCGATTGTTGAAGCAACTAAGGAGGGTTTGTATTTACTTCAGTTGTTGGATGATCTTTTTATGGTGCAGAAGATCGTGGAGCTATTTTCAGACAGTCAGAGTGCAATTCATCTTGTTCATAATCAGGCTTATAGTTCACGAACGAAGCACATTGATGTTAGAGGTTTCTTTCTTATGCTGGAGGAAGAACGGAGTAAGATCAAGTTGTTGAAAGTGAATACTTCAGATAACCCCACAGATATGATGACGAAGCCACTTCCCAACGATAAGTTTGAGCATTGTTCAAACTTGATCCATTTGATTCCAACTGCTTAGGCGCCATTGGGCGCGGTATCCAATAACCCTATGATACTTTGTTGATGAGACATACATATATTGAATCGAGGTGGAGTGTTGAATTTATGCGATTCATATATGTGTTTGATGTGAAGATTCGGTAGAGCTATGCATTGGAAAGCATTGGAGTTGGTTGGAGGAAGAAGAGTTGTCAGAAGAGGTGGAGTTCATGCATGCTGTAACCTGAAACATACTACAGACGTTTGACCTACCTAGGTCAGACGTCTGACCCTGTTTCAGAATGTTTCCTGAAACATTATGTAGACGTCTGACCCCCCTGGTCAGACGTCTAAGGCGACGAAAGTTATTCTTCCTGTTCCGAATTCTGAAGGGCAATTTTGTTAATTCCAGATCTTGGTTCTCTAAACTGATGGTGCAGATTCTTTTGACGTGGATGGATGATCTAGATCATTTAGGTCATCTATATATTGTCTCCTAATCATCTTCCAAAAAAAGAAATTAGGTTTTAATCAGATTTCCAATAATTGTAATTAATAGAAACCCTAACGAAATCAAATTGGGGGTTTTCTATTTTGAGTGCTCTATTATTAATCTCTTCAATTGAGTAATTGATTAGAGAGAGTCTCCACCTATTGTATCTCTCTAATCATTGTATTGGCTTGTAATCTCTGGTGATAATAATAAAATGGTTATTGGGTCTCCGTGGACGTAGGATCTTCAGATCCGAACCACGTTAAATCTTCTGTGTCTCTTGTTTTTCATATTGTTGATTGTGTTCTCATAATTGATATTTTAAGTTGCATTGGTATTCAAATAGACAATACTAGGTCTTGATTTGAAATCGCTTCCGCAGCGCACCGTGGTGTTGAATTGTTATCAATCACCAATTTTTCACTACAATGTGTTCCTCAACCAATCGGCTAAGCCTCTCATAATTTGACTGTAGTATTTTGACTTTGGCCTCCGTCGCTACAAACTATTGCTCCATGTGAGCAATATACTACGCTGAATGGTCAAGAACACCGTTGTTGTGATCTTTACGTCTATACTTCTGCATTTATTTGATAATTTAAAGTGTCGAACAATAATTCAAAATTTTATCAAAGTAATTTAATTATATAATTAAACTTTTAGAAATTACCGCAGGAACATTTCTATAATTGGGTCTACGGTCCGGTTGTTTGGCCATAGAAGTGCCGAGGGCGCGAAAGACTTTCAATATCAAATGTGATACCTATGCCTTTACTTTTTAACTCGTCGATTTGATCTCCATATTTAGTTTGTTTTTTATTTTTCATACTTATTAACATCATATTTATTATTTAAATCAAGTTTTTTGAATGACTTACTGCAAACTGCTTTTCGGCGTCATCAACTCATCCAACCGTGGTAGATCCATCACTGCTTGAGTCGACCATGTCAGTCTTGCGATAAACTTCCCATGTGAAGACCTTCCCAGTGATAAAATTAAAACAAAATATTAAATATGACAATATTCAACTCAACCTAAACGCATTATTCAATATATACATATATAGGCATGTCTCTCTACAACACCACAAACAAATTTACTACAAACCTAAAAAATGTTATGCCTTTTCATCAAAACTCGACACAGTTTTGTGGGTTGAGTCAAAATGGAGCCTATGTTCAGTTTTGGCACAAAACTGAGCACATAAAACTGAGCATGCGCTGTGCCAAAACTGAGCAACGTTCAGTTTTGTGACAAAATAAAAAACTGAGCACGGCTGACTCAGTTTTGTCACAAGTTTTATATCAAAACTTATACGCGGTTGAGGAGGCAAAGAAGGGCACAAAAAGCATTAGAAATCAACCATATCATATACCATATTAATAATAGCTCAGTAAAATAAAATGAATTATGATCGATATTTTTTAAACAAATAACATTGTCTTATCAAATGACCTAGATGAAATAGTGAAAATTTGAATGGATAATAAGCTTTGCATATCATGGTGTGAATGGCATACATAATAATAAGATTGGACTACGGCAAATATACAGTTTAAAGTTTAAACTACAAAAGTTCTTGCTGTTGCCGTTTACTTCAGACCTTGTTACATTATGTGTTCAAAAATCTTTATTAATAGCTGTCTTGGAAGTGCAATCTTTTGGTCCGACGACGAAGTTCCAAAATTGCTCTTTATATGTAGTCCTTTAGTAATTGTTGTAATATATTTACAGTCACACTCTTTTGGTGTCAGTATGAAATACCAAAAATGCATCTGTACATATATTATTAAAATTTAACATCACTTAAAAATAAGATCTGGCAATTAAGCTTTCTTTACAAATTCAAAATTTCCTCTATAAATATTTATCAACTCTTAATATCACTTAAAAATAGACTATAACAAATAAACTACTTTACAAATTCGTTTTTTATTAATTAATAATATAAATAAAAATTTAAACTAATAAAAAATTAGATATTGCAACTTAGAAATAAAAATTCAAATTAACTACGTTTGATTCAATACAAAAATATGACTAAATATTTATGGAAATCATTTTCTTTTGAACGTATTAAACAATATAATTTGTAGAAAAACAATTCAGATGCCTTTATCACGCACGAAGCGCTTGCCGTAATGCTTATCTATAGTCAGATTAAATGATAATTCCATTTGGTGCTTAGACCGATTGGAAAATTTCTGCTTACTATATTTAAAATATAGAAGCACTGTCATTATCCAGTGAAAATAGATTTATGTGTACAATTTACTTTACTAATTGAAGAAGTTATCTTAACAGATCATGTAGTTGGTTCAGTAAACATGAAAGCCATGGATTTTATTAAGCCCAAGCCTTCTGATTATCAAAAGCAGATCTTAGAAAATGAATTCACAATGAAATATAATTCAAAACTAAACACAAACCGTTATATAAATATATAACATTTTCAATTTTTCAACCCAGCAAGATATAAGGTTAAGCATGGGACGTTATATAAATATATAACTAAAACTATAATGAAGCTAGTTTCCATTGTAAGTTAACTTTAGGATTATTCATAAGCATCTTTAGTAGCAACTATGTTTGATCCTTACAAACTACTTTTTTTATTATTAAAGGAACAAGTGGAGAGATCACTATGAAAGAAGGATTAATAGTCAGATTAAATGATAATTTCAAAATTAACATACACAATAGTTAATATATAAAAATTAACCCCATAAGGGATGTGAATTTTTTTTACTTCAATATTAACACATTTCAAGTTCCTAGCTCATAGCATAATTTATGTCAAGTACGTGAAACTCTCGATTTCAAAAAAGAAATCCATAACATATTCAACCAATTCAAATTAAGTTCATAAATTTCATGAAAAAAATCAAACTTATAAGATTTATTCTTGAAAAAAGGAATAGTGCTACTGATTGAAAAACAAATTCTTTTCAGTTAACATATCAAATTTTCTTTTCTTAAAACCCTATATGACGCAGCGGCGGAATACAAAAATTGATGATACGATAAACGTAGCAATCGGTGGATTGATGAATACTGAAATGCCCAAATTCGTTGATCCGAAGATGCCGAATTTTAGCTATCTACGTCACGTTGATCGATCACGATACCGTGAAAGTAGATCTTCAATTCTTCGAGCGTTGATCAAACGCACTTGATACCGCGAATTGGCTTCACGATCGTTGAATCGAGCGCACTCGATTGACCGAAGGTGGAGATAGGAGATTACACTCGACTACCAATTGGATGAAAGCACAAAGCTAACAAAGGAAATTTTATTTCAAAATCAACAACCTTCACAAATGATATCACCTCCCTATTTATAGGGTTTACAACACAACACAAATGACTTAAGAAAATTACAACAAAACAGTACACGACTTAACAACAGCACATTACTAAAAATTTACACCACAAGCGGTTTTCAAACAAACGACTTAAGGAAATACAAGCAACGACTTAAAAAAACTCGGCTGCGATTTATGTAAAAGTATTCTGGAGCTTCGCGACTTAAGAAAGCGGTATTCATCAGCGACCTTACTGAAGCTTCATTCGCGACTTTAAAAATTAACAGCGGCTCACGAAATGGAGAGGCTACGCGACTTACTGGAATTGGAATTAGGTCGTTTGCGACTTATCCTTGTTCGCGACTTACTGAAATCGATAATAGGTCGTTCGCGACCTAATTCTTGAGTCGCTACATACGATCTCGCGAGTTAAGGGGGTAGGAAATCTCACGCTTTAGTTTTAGGTCGGAGTTTCTTGGGTCGCGGCTATGGGAAGGAGTTGGGTTGTTAGGTCGCGGTGGAAAATTGGTCATAGGTCGGTGAATTGGTGATGAGTCGTAGGTCGTAGTGGAGATGAGCCGTAAGTCGCGAGGTTGATGAGTCGTGAGTCGCGATGTTGATGAGTCGTGAGTCGTGGCTTGCGATGTTGGAGTTAGGTCGTGGAATATTGGTGATGGCCGATCGCGAGTTAAGGTATGTGTCGATTCCTCCCCTCTCATGCTATCTCGTGCTGCATCATCCTCCCCTTGTTGGAAAGAATTCGACCTCGAATTCACGCTCTCCTCTTCTTCAACGAGTTCATTCTCATGGTACGGAATCAAATGTTTTACGTTGAAAACGTCTGTAGTATGAATATGATCTGGCAACTTCAATCGATATGCATTATCATTGATTTTTTTCAAAATTTCGACTGGACCAATCTTTCGAGCTTTCAACTTGTTGTACGTTCCAACTGGAAAACGATCTTTTGTCAACACCGCGTACACAAAATCGCCCACTTTGAAGTCCACATTCCTTCATTTCTTATCGGATAGTTGTTTATATTTCTCATTTGTCTTCTCCAATCGTTCCCGAATGATTCTATGGCATTCTGTCAACCCATCAACGAAATCAGCAGCCCGCTTAACTGCCCCCTTCGGTTGTGGCACTATCGTTAAATCCAACGGCCCCTTTGGCAAGCTTGAATATACAATCTGAAATGGACTGAAACCCGTACTACGGTTCACTACATGATTATGAGCAAACTCCGCTTGACATAACTTCATATCCCAACTCTTCAAATTGTCAACCACGAGGCATCGCAAGAGATTACCTAGGGATCTGTTCACAACTTCAGTCTGTCCATCTGTCTGTGGATGATAAGCGCTACTGAATTTCAGTTTCGTTCCCACCATCTTCCACAGACTCAACCAAAAGTGACTCAGAAATCGAGTATCTCGGTCAGAAACAATAGATTCCGGTAACCCATGTAAACGATATATTTCTTTAAAGAATAACTGAGCAACACGGACTGCATCAGCGGTCTTTTTACAGGCTATAAAATGTGCCATTTTCGAAAACCTGTCCACTACAACGTATATTGAATCATTTCCCCGTTGAGTTCTTGGCAATCCCAAAACAAATAATGCTGATATCAACCCATGGTCTAGTAGGCACGGGTAATGGCATATACAATCCCGCATTCGTCGTTGTCCCTTTGGAAACTTGACAAATATGACATCTCTCCACAAATCTTTCAACTTCTTTTCTCATAGAAGGCCAAAAATATGATTGCGAAATCAACTGCAATGTACGATCCCGTCCTACATGTCCTTCCTCGTGCAATTCCTTGATAATCTTCATTCTCAAGCTGCTATTTGGAATACATAATCGATTTCCCTTAAACAGGAAACCATCCACCAACACAAATTCATCAGCACTCCCCTCCTTAACTTTTTCAACAAATTTCATAAAGTAAGGATCTTCTTCAATCATCTCTGGCAATAATTCAAAACCTGTCACCTCAACTTTCATTGTCGTTAATAAATGACTCCTTCTACTCAAAGCATCAGCCACACGATTCGTCACTCCTGACTTGTGTTTGACAACAAAAGTAAACTGTTGCAAATAGGCAATCCATGATGCATGTCTTGCTGAAATCTTTTCTTGCCCTTGTAAATGCTTCAACGCCTCATGATCAGTGTAAAGAACAAACTCTTTCTGAAATAGATAATGTCTCCAGTGCTTCACAGCTTGCACCACCGCATAGAATTCCACATCATATGTACTATATCTCATTTTGGCTCCCGAAAGTTTCTCACTGAAATATGCAATTGGTCTTCCGCTCTGGCTCAATACTCCACCAATCCCAACCTTTGAAGCATCAGTATGTAACTCAAATAATAACTGAAAATCTGGTAATACTAGAATTGGTGCTGTCGTCAAGAGTTCTTTGATCCGCTCAAAAGTAACCCCTGCTTCCTCCGACCCAGAAAACTGCTTCCCCTTCATACAATCAGTAACTGGTGCCATCACGCTACTGAAGTGTGGAATGAATCTTCGGTAGAATGACGCTAGCCCATGAAAACTTCTCACTTCGGTTATTGTCTTCGGTTGTGGCCAATTTCTGACTGCTTCAACTTTATTCTGGTCCACCTGGATACCTTCTCCTGACACAACATATCCCAGAAATAAAACACTATGCGTCATGAACACGCATTTCTTCGTTGCAGCATAAAATTGTTCTTGTCGTAGTACCATCAGCACTTCTCTCAGATGATTCAAATGTTCCTCTGGACTTCCACTATATATCAGAATATCATCGAAATACACCACCACAAATTTCCCAATGAATGGTCTAAAAATCTGATTCATCACCCACATAAATGTGCTTGGTGCGTTTGATAAGCCAAACGGCATTACCAACCATTCGTATAGACCCTCCCTGGTTTTAAAAGCAGTCTTCCACTCATCACCAGGCCTGATACGAATTTGATGATATCCGCTCTTCAAATCAATCTTCGAAAATATAGTAGCCCCACTCAATTGATCCAACAAGTCATCAAGCCTCGGCATCGGAAACCTGTATCTCACAGTGATCTTATTCAATGCCCGACTATCAGTACACATTCTCCACGTTCCGTCCTTCTTTGGTACAAGTAATGCTGGTACAACACATGGACTTAAACTCTCCTGTATACGCCCCTGTTCAAGCAGTTCTTCCACCTGCCTCCTTAATTCTTCATGTTCCTTCGGACTCATCCGATAATGTGGTATGTGTGGCAACATTGCTCCCGGAACTAGATCAATTTGATGTTGAATGTCCCTCAATGGTGGTAGCTCCTTTGGTAGCTCCTCTGGAAATACATCTTCAAATTCTTTCAATACTGGTTTCACTTCCTCTGGAATTTCAACCACTTCTTGACTCTCTCGCCCAATCAATAAGAACACTTCAGGCTCTTCCTCAACCTCCTTAACAAACTCCTTCAAAGATAATAAAGTTTTCAGCTCTTCAATCTCTTCCGACTTACTTTCTCCTTGTTGTCTCTTCTTTGGAACTAAGATAATCTTCGTACCTTCAAACATAAAACTGTAGCTATTGGTCTGACCGTCATGTTGTACTGCTCGATCATACTGCCATGGTCTTCCCAAAAGTAAGTGACAAACATCCATCTCTACTACATCACACCAGATCTCGTCTTTGTATTTCTTCCCAATAGAGAATGGAACACGAACTCGTCTATCCACTTTCACCTCTCCTCCTTTTCTCAACCATGCTAACTTGTATGGACTCGGATGCTTCTCTGTCTTCAAATTCAACTTTGTTACGGCCTCGGTTGAAATGATATTGTCACAGCTCCCTGCGTCAATCACAAATTTACACACCTTCCCCAGTATAGTGCATGTCGACTGAAAGATATTACTCCTCAACCAACTAGCTTCTTCCTGCTTCGGTGTCAAACACGATCTGCTCAGCATTAGATTACAACCTTCATCTCCTGATGCAATATCCTGTTCCTCCTCCTCAACTGGACTAGAATAATCTCCATCAACATCCTCATCCTCAACTTCTGCAATCATGGTTCTCTTCTTTGGCTTTGGACACTCATTGCTTTTATGACCCATCTCTTGAAAATTGTAACATTTGAAACCATTGTTAACCTTTGCCTTCTCAACCTCCTTCACCACTGGTTTACTGATAGGTTTAGAAACATTAGAACTTCCACTAACACCCTTCACTTGATTGTTGGAATTAGTAAACACACCACCTCCTCGTCGTCCCTGTTTCTCCCAAGCCAACGCCTTCTGGTGTGCTTCAGCTACTGATCTGGGATCAAACATATTCACCATATCCTGAATCTGCATTCGTAACCCTCCAACAAATCTAGCTGTCAGTTGTTCCTCCGTCTCCATGATGTCATTTCTAGCAATGAGTTGGTAGAATTCATCTGCATAATCATTAACTGTCTTTGTGCCCTGCCTCAAATTCTGCAAACGTTGATACATCAGAGATTGATAATTGTAAGGTAAGAACGTTGCTTTCATCAATTTCTTCATCTTCTCCCAAGATTCAACCTTTGACTTCCCCATTCGTTCACGTGTAAGTTTGGTTTGCTGCCACCACGCCAAAGCTCTACTCCTCAACCTTGTAGCAACCAACTTTACTCTACGATGTTTTGGAACTTCCTCGAAGTCAAAAATTTCTTCAACATTAGCCACCAATCTAGAAACTCCTCCGCTTGCATACCACCTTTGAATTCAGGAATTTCAGTCTTCATCCCCGACTCCCACTTGTGATCATACTCAGAGTAATTTCTTCCTTGTCCTCGTCCTCGTCCATGAACACTACCACCATCATACTCTTCTTCACAATCCGATGTATATCGATGTCGATCCTGACCACCAGCATCTCTACTACCACCATTTCTTCCACCAACATCCCTTCGATCTGCATTCCTCCGATTATCATTCACATTTCTATCTCGACTTCGATCATCAACATTTCTATCACAATCTCGATCCACACTTCTATGATCACTATCAACACTTCTCTCCCGATTGGAATGTGGTGAAACTCTACTTCTCCCATGGCTCGATTCAGGTGAAACCCTTCTCTGATTTTGACTCATTTCCAACATCATCCTCTCTAATCGACCAATCCCTTCATTAAGCTTCTCATTAAAATTTTCGTTAATTCTTTGCTCCATCTCATCGGCTTCTTCTCTCCCATATAAAGCATCAATGTTGCGATAACGGTTAGCTCTTCTCGGAGGCATGATCACTCTTCAACAAATTTCAACAAAAACTTCACTTCGATCTAAAAATCTTCAAATCAAAACTACCCACTTGTTGAAATCTTCAAAAATCTCCAAACGAACAAATCTCTTCAAAATCTCGATAACCCACTTCTCCAAATGATGTAAATCTCGCACCATTCCAAAAATCTACGCAAACTCCTTGCGTTCTAGCTCTGATACCAAATGACGCAGCGGCGGAATACAAAAATTGATGATACGATGAACGTAGCAATCGGTGGATTGATGAATACTGAAATGCCCAAATTCGTTGATCCGAAGATGCCGAATTTTAGCTATCTACGTCACGTTGATCGATCACGATACCGTGAAAGTAGATCTTCAATTCTTCGAGCGTTGATCAAGCGCACTTGATACCGCGAATTAGCTTCACGATCGTTGAATCGAGCGCACTCGATTGACCGAAGGTGGAGATAGGAGATCACACTCGACTACCAATTGGATGAAAGCACAAAGCTAACAAAGGAAATTTTATTTCAAAATCAACAACCTTCACAAATGATATCACCTCCCTATTTATAGGGTTTACAACACAACACAAATGACTTAAGAAAATTACAACAAAACAGTACACGACTTAACAACAGCACATTACTAAAAATTTACACCACAAGCGGTTTTCAAACAAACGACTTAAGGAAATACAAGCAACGACTTAAAAAAACTCGGCTGCGATTTATGTAAAAGTATTCTGGAGCTTCGCGACTTAAGAAAGCGGTATTCATCAGCGACCTTACTGAAGCTTCATTCGCGACTTTAAAAATTAACAGCGGCTCACGAAATGGAGAGGCTACGCGACTTACTGGAATTGGAATTAGGTCGTTTGCGACTTATCCTTGTTCGCGACTTACTGAAATCGATAATAGGTCGTTCGCGACCTAATTCTTGAGTCGCTACATACGATCTCGCGAGTTAAGAGGGTAGGAAATCTCACGCTTTAGTTTTAGGTCGGAGTTTCTTGGGTCGCGGCTATGGGAAGGAGTTGGGTTGTTAGGTCGCGGTGGAAAATTGGTCATAGGTCGGTGAATTGGTGATGAGTCGTAGGTCGTAGTGGAGATGAGCCGTAAGTCGCGAGGTTGATGAGTCGTGAGTCGCGATGTTGATGAGTCGTGAATCGTGGCTTGCGATGTTGGAGTTAGGTCGTGGAATATTGGTGATGGCCGATCACGAGTTAAGGTATGTGTCGATTCCTCCCCTCTCATGCTATCTCGTGCTGCATCACTATACTTTTTTATGAAAATACGTAAAGTCTAACATCTTTTTTATGGGTCGGTCAACCTACTTTCCATTACAGACACAACGCTATTTTTACATTTTATAAATCATTTCATCTCGAACGATTTAACAAATTTTTGACAGAACTTCCCCTTATTCCCCGTATTGTACGCTAATGCTCGTACACGAGGAACAACAATGAAGTACTACTCGACATTTTGTTTACCGTTTGAATTGAAATGATTTATGAAATGTAAAAATATCGTTGTGTCTGTAATTTGTTCAATACCGGGACAAATCCGACAAATATTGTATGAGATGAATATCTAAGTCTGTTTTTAATAAGAAAAAACAAACATCTCTATAACGATCATATATAATACTTGCCAGACGGGACCAAATGTAATCTAAGGTCAACAAAATAAAATTATAAACACCATTGAACTAAAAATTAAAATATTTCACAATCAATATATATATATATATATATATATATATATATTCGTTGGTTAATTTTGGAAACAGTATAGTGATCCTATGTGTGAGGATGCATCTGTTTTATACATCTTAATATTTTTTATAATTTTGTTTACATTATTTGGGATTTATTTTTTCTAACTGAACTATCTCTTGAAAGTTACCCAGTTAAGATTTTTGACAGAGATTTTGGTATGATAAACAAAGTAGGGGATTTTTTTTGCCAATCCTAAACTTTAAAATGAGTAGAAGGGAAAGGTAAATAAGAAAAGGAGAGAATCATGAACAGTAAATAAATGTATTCTGTAGCAGCAAAGTGACAAGTCAGAAGTAGATTTGATGCACACATGCGAACAAAAGGGTCTACAATTGGATGGATGAAAGCAAAATACAAATTAAATACAATGAGAGGAGGAGACTTGCCCCTCCATAAATGGACACTACACTCAAAATTTGCCACTCACAAGCTACCACTATGTGCAAATCATATGCATATCTTGGGGTTTCCATTCAACAAGTTATACACGTACGTTTAGACGCCTCTACTAAATTTGGATGATGTTTGGAATGTAAATATCATATAGCAAAGAAATATCTCACATTTTTATCATAATTGCATACAAATGCTGCCTATAAAGAGTAGTTCATCTTTTCAAATCCCTAGAATGCAAGAAGTATAAATTTCAATTTCCATGGACACGGACAACAATAAATTATTTCATTACGTTCCAAAAGATAATATGTTGTGTGCATTCATGTATCCTCAAGTTCCATAAATCTGATAACCTCTTCAACTTTTTCCAATGTTTTACTGAAATTAAGCATTGATGTTTAAACATAAAATATGTGTACGATTTTGATTTGCTTTATGCCAAAGGAATAAATTTAATACCAGTCGTTGCTAGTTTTTCTTTTGTGCTGTCAACCACTGATTAATTAATTGCTTCAGTTTCATCAACCGAGAAGGAAAAAGAAACATATAAAATATTTCATTCAAACTATATTATCCTTCGATCAAAATTAAAAAAACAACGACAATATCCAATACATATTATTTAAATCTCCCTATAAAATGTAAAACAGAAAAAAGATAAACATCCAATCACATAAATAATTAAATACCGGTTGGTAGCAAGACAGGAGCAGCTAGTTCCGGCTACGTTTGTCGTGGTTAGCGAGGCGGAGGCTGGGACAGGATGGCGCTACGGACGGCGGGTTGGACTAGTGAGGTAGAGGCGAGAGTGAGTTTATGTTTTAGGCTCCGCTTGGGTTATTTTCTACCGATTTTGACTGGTTTTGGACAGCTTTATAATTCAAGCGTTATCGTAACCCTTGTTTGTAAATTTTTTTCACACCGGCTGTTGTTATAAAACTGGTGAAAACCAGTGTAGTTTAATTTTGATGACAATTCTCAACCCAATAAATTGTGGTGTTTTGAGGGCTTATAATTTTGTTTTCCAATTATACCCCCACTAATTATATTGTAGAATTATTCTTCACAAAACTAAAGAATAAATATAAGGATATATATGTAATGTTACTTTAGTGGAAAACTCTCAAAATCGGTGTATGTTAAACTCTCAAGCATGTATTGATCAGTTATAACAACACTTTGTGTAGACTAATCAAAACTGCTACGATCATTTACGGTCAAAATCAGTACTCTAAAACCTCTTATAACCGGTACTACAAAACTCCCAAGCGGAGCCTTAGGGTTTTGGTTTTGGGGATGCACGTGATTTTGTATTGGCCGCGTAAAAGGGCCACGTAAAACGAAAATAAGAAAAATGTTGCGGGTGTTTATTTGGGTAAGAAAAAAAGGCATCTGAATGGCGTCGGAATTACCGATGACGTTCCGACGTCTTTAAAATATTTTTATATTTTGAACATTTTTAGATAAGAATGGTGGAACCCATTGCATGAGGCTCTCGCACGATAGCGGGCTCTGAAAAGGCTGTTTTGAGACTCGAACCTGGACGTCTAGATTACCGTGCGGATGACATAACCGTTTCGCCAAGGCTCCACCTTATTTTGAACATTTTTAGATAACAAAAATAATATATATTTTAAAAAAAAATCATTGAATTAGAATTAAAAAAATTAGGATATAAAATATATAAAATCTCAGCCAGAACTGTAAAGAACTTACATATGTATTGAAAACGTCCCGTTTGAACTTTTGAATCTTGACCTTCAAGAATAGACATTGTTGTCTTGGATGCTTAAGTATTAAATTTCGTTGCATTCGAGTCAATATAATCTACGTTCTTGTAACTTAAACGATTATTTTCAATAATCAACCTAAACGTAGGATGGTCAAACCGACATGAAATCCAACCCTTGTCGAATGATCCAAGTTCTAGAAACAACTCGACATAATACCCAACACTTAGCCAATCTCTTGTATCTTGCTATGGACCACCTTCCCTAGCCAAGATTTAAAGATCCATGCCATCCACCGACCCATCTGGCCAACCAAAATGACTCGACCCCGACCTTTCAACTCATTTTCGAGTTGAACCATTAAACAATTCTGAGGTGTGACTTATTTTGCAAGCTTCATCCATGCTCCAGAGCCTTCCCTTCTAGTTTCGTCCAATTTCGACCAACTTTGCCTCAGATTTGGTAAATTCTCCAACCTATCTTCTTAAGCATCCAAAACACTAGAAAACAAGATCAAAGCATAACATACAAGCATATAATAACATGCATATGCATCCATTCATATAAGTAATACACAAGAATGTGATAAATAAACCAATTCTAATCTAAATCTACATATTACATGCATATATGAATATGAATAAGGAGAATTACTAAATCATTTTTGAAAACCAATTCAAAGGTTCACAAATTTAGGTCATAAGCATATGATAGCATGTAATTAAAGTTAAAAAAGGTTCTAAGGTCAAAAATCATATTAAAACATGCAATTCTACCACATAAACATGCATATGATAGTGAGAAGGCATAAACCACTCACCAATTATCAAAATCAACCAATTCTCATCTAGATCCAATGTAGAAAGTAATAAAAAGCAATGCAAATTAACCAAAATGATGATCTATATCTTCTAATTGATGATATTCTCTCCAATTAATGATTTAGCTGGATTTAGAGATTAATTTGTGCGATTTTGGATGAATTTAGGGTTTTTAGATCTGATTTGGGAAAGAGAGAATTTTTTTAGTTTGACTCCTATAGCCCCCTATTTATACTAATCTCAAATTAGACTAATGGGCCTACTTATGGGCTTACTTAATTATACACTAATACTGACAAACATCTATCTAAACTTAAAATAGGTATAACATCCTAACCGTAAGTCTGTTTTCCTATTATGACCATTCTATAGAATAAGAAATAATCATCTTGAAGCAATGAAACTAGTTTGAGACCCTAATTCGACTCCTATCAAAAGTTATAGCCTAAACAAAGTTTCTAGGTTCAAAATGATCGCATAGAAATTCGGAAAAAATCATAGCTGTGTAAAATGTCCTTAAGAATCATATCCCAAAATTATAGGATCATATGACCTCACATAAATAAAATAAAAACATTTTACGGTCCTCCGATATATAAAATACAGGTCATTACACATTGCCTATAATAAGTAACTGCGGATGACGCGAGGTTAGTCCCAAATTATGTAGGCTAAATCTACCCAGCTAATCTGGCTACCAATACCTACGAATAGTCGGACTAGTGTAAGGCGTCTCCGTGGGGTATGGGTCATAATACGAAGGACCTGCTCTAGGGATTGAAGGTATTAAGTGGTTGTTTGAGGGCCCGTCTCTTCCCTGTGTAGGAAATATTAAATGATCGGGATTGGGTTTTGGCATGGTAGAGGATATTTCGGGAAGGTCTGCTTCAATAGGAAGTATTAAGTGTCCGAAGAGATTTCCATGGAATGTCAGCTAGATAGGAACCTGTGAGGAATCCTCCTTGGGGATAGGTATTAAATAATGGGGGCCTACCTCAAATGAGGTCTTAAAAGGTCAATGTCTGCCTAATTCCCGTTAAAAAGTTACTAAGTGGCTTGGGTACTATCTCTTGTGTTGTTGGGACATTAATAACGATGGTTATGGGTTATTGGGTTGAAAATGGTTATGGAATTAGATAAGCCTTAGGGCTTATAATTAGAAAGACTTTGAATATAACTAAAATGCGTAAGACATATCCTTATTTAAATTATACTGCCCAAGTACTAATATAGAAATGCTCGAGATTTTTATTCATTGGACGTTGTTGTTCTGACTCCCTCCTCATTACAATACAGGTTAGGGAAGGAGACGATCATTCAGATAGAGATGACGATGAGAGGAGCTTGTGACGGTAGTCTATTTATCTATTTCTATTATTTTTTGATGTACCCATTTAAAGATAACAATATATTTTGAACATGTTGTATCTCGGTTATGTAATGGTTATTATTGATATCGTGTTATGGTTTTATGATATTTGAAATTTGAAATTAAATGATTATTGTTTATATTACTATATTTATCTTTCCACTGTGAGTTCTGAATAAGTAGATAAATCACTCTGCATTGTTCTTTTTACCAACCAACAGCTAACTTTAGAATGGGTGTAAGTTTCGATGGGCCTTTTCTAGGTCGGTATTTAGGCATGTTTCTGTTGGATTGTTATATTTGGTATCAGAGCTTAGGTTACCTGATTCATGGAAAAAAGTATATGTATGAGTGCATATTTGCTATTTTTGAAAATATTTTTCAAAAAGCCCTACTATACATACATACATATACACTATTTTTGAACATACATTCACATACTAGGAAAATCTTTCTTTCAGCATGTAATACTATCTTAGGAAGTTATAACTAAAAGCTCAACCTATAGATATTTTATATGGCTGATAATCATTCTTCTTCCGAGGCTGGGAACCCTGCCCAGCATTCGAGGGATAACCGAATGGTTTAAACAATACCTCAGGCAAGTAGGTCCTTATTCCTCAGTAAGCTGTACTAGAGGAACCGACTGCCCCACCTGCCGACGCAGCACCCTGTCCCGATGACTTTCCCAAAATGTGTAAGGACTTTCTTAATATAATAGGAAGAGTATATTCTAGAACAGAAGGTTTCGTGGAGACAAAGACATGGATAAATGTTGAGGATACTTCAGAATCTCGTTCAGGAGGATCGGCTGAGGAGGAGATGACAGCTTAGCACCTTAAGGGAGAAGCCCCAGATTGATGGAATATTATTGCTGAGGAGGATGTTGATAGGATTTTCACTTGGGATGAATTCAAGGATAAGTCTGAGTCAAGGTTTATGTCAAGGACAGAAGTGAGTTTACAACTGGAGAAATTCATACAACTTAGGGAGGAAGACTCCACTTTGAAGGAGTACATTAGTAAGTTTATAGAGTTGGCTGAGTTTGATCGATACACCTATGAAAAAGGCCACGAAGTTTGTAAAAAGCCTAAACTCCTTGGAGAATTATTGTTAAACCAAGTGCCATTGGCGCCATATACAAGACATTAGTTGAGATTGCTTTGCTGCAGACGGTTAGTGCGAAAGAAATAGAAATTGAAAGGGAGAAGGCAGGACTGGCTCAAAATCAAGGAGGATCCAAAAAGGGAAACTTTAGGGCGAATAAGAAATCAAAAGGATAGTTCAAGAAATAAGATAAGGGTGTAGGAGATGCCAAAGGAAGGGACATATAGCTGACGATTGTAGGGTAAGTCTGATGAAAGAAGCTTTTAAGGGAAAGTGTTATCAGTGCCACGAAGTGTGGCACTTCCAGAACAATGCCCGAAGCTCGCGAAGGAAGAGCCGAGTTGGCATGTCTATGCCGTCGAGGTCGTCCCTATTTTGAGTAGAACACCCTCTATAGACTAGGGAAGGCTGTAATGGAAGGTAACTCATACTTTTAGGGCTACAATTCGTACCCTATTTGATTTCGGAGCATTACATTCCTTTACAGCTAAGAATATAGTCAAATCCTTAAATCTTCAAACCCAATCTGTCACCATCCCAATAATAGTCTCTAATCCTATTGGGAGGTCGACACATCTCTCTTTAATTTGCAAAGACCTAGTTATGGACATATGTGACGTTGATTTCATATGCAATGCGTATGTTCTAAATTTTGAGGGGTATGGACTTATCTTGGGAATGGATTGGTTATCATACTATGGGAATATTTTAGATTACAATAAAAGGTTGTATGATTAAAGAGTGGTAGAGGATGAGATTTAGAGGTTCACTGTACACCGTAAGACTCAGTCGAGTCAAGCGATTTGCACTTGCTAAGCTTATCTTATAATGAGCTCTCATCCATACTCGTAGTTTGAGAATTTCCCGATATCTTTAAAGAAGTCCCAAGTCTCCCACCACAAATGGAGATCGAGTTTTAGGATTGATTTGGGGAAGGATGCTAGACTGATCGCTTTGTTATTAAGACACATGGCCCCTAAAGAAAGACGAGAGTTGGACAAGCATATCTCGAAGCTGTTGCAAAAGGGAGCCATCCGATGGAGTACCTTAGAATAAGGAGCCCCTGTTGTTTTCGGCCGATGACTTATTGAGACTATGCATCGACTATAGGGAACTTAACGAGTTGATTAGGAAGAATAGATACGACTTGTGAGAGCCAAAGTCTGGCAATTGGATTTCATCAGTTGAGGATAGCAGAGGACAGAAAATCGAAGACCGCATTCCATACATCATATAGTCTCTATAAGGGGGAAGTAATGCCTTTTGGATTAACGAATGCCCTTGCATACTTTGTAGATTTGATGAGTAGAGTATTTAAGGGACAAACTTTATAAGTTTGTCATAGTGTTTGTTGATGATATCGTAGTATTCTCCAATAGTGAAGTGGAGCATGATGATCACTTAAGGAAGATATTAGGGATTTTAAGAAGGCACCAACTTAATGACAAATTCAAAAAATGTTACTTTTGGAAGAAGGAGGTAAGTTTCCTTGGACACATAGTTTCTGAGCATGGATTGTCGGTGGATCCTGCAAATGTGGAAGCTATTCAAGAATGGAAATTTCCAAGGAGTACAACAGAGGTAATTAGTTTTCTCGAGTTAGCAGGATATTATGGCAAGTTCATAAAGAACTTTGCAAAAATAGCAGTTCCTTTAACCCTCTTGACAAAGAAGAATCTAATTTTCACTTGGGATGATAGATGCTCTGAAACATTCGAGAAACTTAAGGAACTATTAACAAGCGCACATGTGCTTACCATTACCGATGGGACAAAGTCTTTTACAGCTTTCATGGATGCATGTGGCACAGGATTGAGAGCAGCTCTCATGCAAGAAGGGTAGTAGCTTATGCTAGTAGGCAACTGAAGGACCATGAGAAGAGATACCCAATTCATGACTTGGAGTTGGCAGCTATTGTTTTGCCTTGAAGATATGGAGGCACTATCTTTTGGGAGAAAGGTTTGAGTTGTTCACTGACTATAACTCACTTAAATACCTATTTTTCCAAAAAGATTAGAACCTTAGACAACGGAGGTGGATGAAGTGTATTTCATCATTCGACTTTAGTATACAATATACCCTTGGAAAAGGGAATGTCGTCGTCGACGCCCTCAGTCGGAGGCAAGCTACCTTAGGTGCTATATATGAATGGAGGCAGTTGGAGTTCCTCTCAAATTTCAACTTTCAACCACCAACATAACACATTCAAGGCTTTTTAGCAATAATGGAGGTTAGACCGGCTTTGATGGACCACATTGGGCTTGAGTAAAAAAAGGATGAGAAGATAATGGAGATTCTGAATAAGTTGAGATGAGGATAACATTTTCCCCACATCATTAGATATGCAATTGACGAGAAGGGATGGACGCCTTTGTGTCCCGGTGATTGTAGTGTGTTTGAGGAAGTACTAGCAGAATGTCACCACTCAAAGATGACCATTTACCCCGGAGTAGACAAGCTGTATAAAGATATGAAGAGAGTTTTCTTTTGGTCGGGAATGAAGAAGAGGATAGCCGAGTTTGTTACTAGATGTTTGACATGTTAAAAAATAAAGGCCGAGCAAGATAAACCTGGAGGATTGTTGTTACTATTAGAGATTCTGACTTGGAAATAAGAGCACATTTCGATGGACTTCGTGGAAGGATCGCCTAAGAGTCAGAGGGGCAATGAAGCTATTTGGGTTGTAGTAGATAGACTCACTATGAGTGCCTATTTAGTTTCTATTAGAAATAATAGGATCATAGCGTCTCTAGCACAGGTTTATATTAAGAAGTTGGTTCGACTACATGGAATTTTGGTGAGCATTGTTAGTGATAGGCTCCCCTTGTTCACTAGCGAGTTTTGGAGAAGTTTGCAGATAGGTTTGGGAACTTTTTTAAATCTTAGCATTGCTTACCACCCACGGACCGATGGCCAAACTGAAAGGGTGAATAAAATCTTAGAGGATTTGTTGAGGGCTTGCATCATAGACTTCAGAGGACATTGGGAGCAACACCTAGCGTTAGTTGAGTTCACGTACAACAATAGTTACCAAGCGACGACTGGTATGCCCCCTTTGAAGCGTTTTATGGGAGGCCATGCAAATTACCAAATTGTTGGAGAGAAACCACCAACAAAATTTTGCTTGGACCGGATTTGATTCACAGTACTTCATAAAAGGTAGAGTTGATTTGACAACGTATGAAGGCAACACAAGACCGCCAAAAATCCTACGTAGACAAGAGAAGGAAAGAGCTAGAGTTTGAGTTTGGAGACCTGGTATTTATCAAAGTCTCCCCTCTTAGAAAAGTCATAATGTTTGGAAATTTACAAAAATTAGCACCAAGATTTGTTGAGCCTTTTCGAGTTTTGGAAAGGATATGAAGACTTGCTTATCACGTGGAGCTATAGGATAGATTGGTAGAAGTCTGCGACATTTATCATGTTTCACATTTAAGGAAATGCCTTCATGACACGACCGTTGTGATAGAGCCTGATCAGTTGGGGGATATTGGGACATATCCAATAACATCCCATGCCACCGCATACATTGTGGAGTATGGAACTAGGAAGCTCCGCAATAAAGAAATTAGGTTGGTCCGAGTATAATGAGGAAACAGCCCAGCGGAAATCATATGGTAAACTGAAGAGAAGATGAGGATATCTCATCCTAAGCTTTTCACTGGTAACATTTCTCTCCAAAATTAGGTTTTTGGTTGCATCGTGATTGCTAGATTGGATGGTAGGAGATGGTTGCTGCACTTTTCACTATCACTTTGCACTCATGTAGAAATTTTTAGGCATGTTTAGGGTGTTTGCATATATACTTATAGGTCACGATCACAGACTCGCACAAGGATTAAGCTCACTTGTAGTATGTCTGTAGTACATAATCACATTGCACTTTTGTTTAAGTAGATGGTTGTGTAAATAACTTGGTTGTATAACATGGATGTTTATTGTGCGTTACGCTGTGCGGCCCTTGGAAAGATTTCGAGACGAAATCCTTTTAAGGGGTGAGAATGTAACACCCCGTAAATCAACCATAAATAAATAAATTGGATAAATTAATTTAGTAGGAGTAAAAATGAAAATTTTGTAAAAGTCAGAATTGAATCATAAAAGTTATGTCGTTGCCTTTGTGGTAATTTTTCAATCAATTTTCATATATAATATGTTAAAAACAGAGCATGAACGAAGAAGTTATAGACGTTTGAAATTTTGGATTCAAATTAATTTAAATAGAATTCAAACTCAACTAAGTACTTAATTCCAAATTTTGAAATTCAAAATTTAGCATTAATTATACTAGGGGTTTAAGTAAATGGTAAAATTTATGTTAATGTTAAATTGCAATGAAGGAAGAAAATAAAATAAATAACGACATGAATTAAACGTTCCAAGAATAAGGGGACCGGTCAACCGCTCCACTTTGGTCGACAAGTGGGAAGCAGCGGTCAACCGATTCGAGTGGCTGGTGGCTAAGTTTTAGTGTATTTTAACATACCAAATTATATTATTTTTATCGAACCTTAATCCAATGGTTCTGGTGCGCTCCAACCACTATAAATAAGATCCGAGCACCCTTACTTTTCTCTAAAAATATTGTGCAAACACTAGCGAAGCTGTGTTAGTTCGTCTTTTCATAGATTCAGAAAACTCCACTTGGGTTTCAGGTAAGAAATCATATATATCTATTTTTGTTTATTATTTATTTTCTCAACCTATTCTCCCCCAAACCTCTAATTTTATAAATCTAACACATATATAAATCCCTTGCTGTATATATAAAAAAGAAGAGATCTGAAAGGGTTCATTGAAGGTGTGTCAAATCTAAAAGGAGGCAAAGCTAAGGACCTACAGTGAGCAGAAATCTTAGTTTTTCTATTTTAGTAATTGAATTGTGTAGTTTGGATTTGATATATGCCTTGGGGAGTTGTGGATTATGAAAACTTCACATTAAAAATCCTCAAAATTCCCTCAAAGCAAAATGTCAACTCTTATGTTGGTTTTTTGTAGTAAAATAATGGAGTTTATGTTTGGTTTTGCAATTTTAATGTTTTACCTTCTATTCCGCTTCTTATTCTTTTTTTCGGATCTGATTAAGGGATTTAATTAAGAAATGGTGTGTAAAGCACGAATTCTTGTTCGTACTTTACACCGCCTATTTATGCAAATCGAATAGAATTTCCCTTATCTACCTTCATGTAAAAGAAGCTGAATAGAGCATAAAATTAATTAAATTGTAGGTTCCATTATTATTGATTTATTTCAATGTTTTAATATAAAATAAGTTAGATTTGGATTCTATGTACAAGTCTATTGATTTGATTTTGGAATTAGATTTATGGTTTAAATGTTATCGTGGAAATGAGACTTGTATAATTTTGGCAGATTTGACATTTAAACGTTAGTTTAGGATGTATTCTCTGCACGCATAGAAATTAATAAATGTGTGTGCGTGTGTGAAAGCTAGCATAAATAACGTACAATTATGATGTATTAATTGCGTAGTTAATTAGGGTAAAAATCATCATTAAATCCCCCTTAGGAAAGTAATTATTATTAAGGAAAATAAAGAACGAATTCTTTTAAGGCCTAAAATAATGAATAACGGTGAGATGTGTGATAATATATTTTGAGAGTGTTATGAATTATGACTAAGTTATAGGGATGCGAGGTTGGTTAAAAGCACACATAAGTCTGCCCAACTAATCTGGCTACGAGCAGTGTGACTTTGGGGCTGATATAAGACATCGCCTATGATAAGTAACTATGGATGACGCGAGGTCAGTCCCAATTCTGTAGGGTAAATCTTCCCAGTTAATCTGCCTACCAGTCCCCACGAATAGTCGGGATAATATGAGACGTCTCCGTAGTGTATAGGTCATAATACAAAGGACCTACTTCGAGGATTGAAGGTATTAAGTGACTGTTTTAGGGCCCACCTCTTCCCATGTATGAAGCATTAAATGGTTGGGATTGGATTTAGGCACGGTTGAGGATATCTTGGAAATGTCTGCTTCAATGGGAAGTAGTATGTATCCGAGGAGATTTCCGTGCAATGTCAGTTAGATATGCATCTATGAGGAGTCTGCCTTGGGAGTATGTATTAAATGATTGGGGCCTACCTTAATTGAGGTCTTAAATGGTCAGAGTCTGCCTATTTTCCATTAAAAAGTGTATTAAGTGGCTTGAGTACTATCTCTTGCATTGGTAGACGATATTAACGATGATTATGGGTTATTGGTTATGGAATTGGATTAGACTTGGGGCTTATATTTATAAAGTCTTTGAATATAGTTTAAATACATACGACATATTCTTATTTAAATTATACTGCCTAAGCACTAATATAGAAAGGCTTGGGATTTCTATTTATTATACATTGTTGTTCTAACTCCCTCCTTATTACAACTCTGGTTAGGGAAGAAGACGATGATTCAGATTTGATCTGTGATACCACAGAAAGATAGAGTTGATCCGGCAATGTATGAAGGCAGCAATACCACCAAAAATCCTACGACGACAAGAGAAGGAAAGAGTTTGAGGTTGGAGACTCGGTATTTATCAAATTATTCCCTCCTAGAAAAGTCATAAGGTTTGGAAAGTCAGGAAAATTGGCGCCATTATTTGTTGGACCTTTCCGAGTTTTGGAAAGGATAGGATGACTTGCTTACCCGATGGAGCTACTAGATAGATTGGCAGGAGTCCATAATGTTTTTCACGTTTAAAAAATGTCTTCATGACAAAGCTATTGTGGTAGAGCATGATCAGTTGGGGGATATTGAGATAGTGCTAATAGCATCCCATGCCACTGCACGCATTGTGGAGCACAGAACTAGAAAGCTCCACAATAAAGAAAATAGACTAGTATGTGTGATGGCCCATCTTTTCGACCCTTAGGAGCGACACTTAATACAACTATAGTATTCGTGTGCCGTTGCCCAAGCATCCAAAAGACGAGTTGTTTAGGGTAAAGTAAGAACAGAACGAGACAGAATATTAAAACCTCACAACGGAACTGTTACATATTATACAAAATAATATAGTACATAAGTTTACTTCTTACATGGAGTTATCAGAGTTACACAAAAGTTCTATAACTATCAGACTAGGCGGTCATACACTTTGCCTTTACACATGTTGATACAGAATACACAAACATAATAGACATAACATCGGAAATAAATAACTAGATAGATAAAGGAGTCTCATGCTCATCCATCATCTTTAAAAAGCCCAAAGAAAAATCTACAACTCTCGGACTACTCAAATATAATTGAGTTGTAATGACCTGGAATTTTGTTCATTCGATTTTGAGTATTGATTAATTTTAATTATTTAAATATTGGTTTAAAAGCTTTAAAACCTAATTAAATTATTGAGATGATTTAAAATCTATAAATTGTGAATAAATATTTGAACAGTGATTAAGTATTGGAATTGTGGACTTATTATTTGAATAATGATTTAAATATATGGAGTTTAAATAGATTTAATGGACTTGATTAACTCCTTTTAAATTATAAATAGTAACAGTGAATTCAATTTGTAAACTTATTTAAAAATTAATAAATGGTTCAAATAAATAATCGGAAAATTTATTTTTATTTTTACGACTCGATTTTGTCTGACGTATTTTTAATTTAATTTATTTGATTTTTCCATAATTTTTAATTTGAAAAATATTGAAAATTATCCGTTTGACGATTTATCGGCAAACGACAGCATTTTTGTGATTTTTCAGAATCAGATAACTAGCATATATTATAATTGTTTTGAGGTCGCACCGCTGTTGTGAGCATGACCGTATTTTGGTTCTGTCCTTCGAGGTTCGTACGTGAATAGAGAGCTGTGCAACGAAAGGCTGGAATATTGGATTTAACCTAACTCAAGTCAATACGTACAAACATCCACCTTTCTTTCTTTTTTTCTTCTACCGTTCTATTCTTCCATTTGATCAAAGAAAATAAATACTCTTCTTATAAAAAATCATAACAATCAAAATAAAATTCAAACAATGAAAGGCTCCTAAATCTAAGTTAACTTAACTTAGATCTATGGATTAAGATGAGTTAGAGGATGTTTGGTGGAGGGATTGGGATTCCGACAGTTAACTTAACTTAGATCTATGGATTAAGATGAGTTAGAGGATGTTTGGTGGAGGGATTGGGATTCCGACAGTTTAACAGTGGTTGAACGTGAGGAATAAATAGCTAGGGCTTGCGATTTATGGAGTAACAGTCTTCGCTTTGAGAATTGGATGTCAGATTTAGGTTAGGAGTGTTGTTTAGCATAGGCAGCGGGTTGTTTGGGTGGTCCAATCACCGTCAAAGGCGTGCGACGTCGCACAGCAGCTCCAGGTCGTGGCTAGAGATGGTGGGTTAGGTGCGGGTTTGCGGGTTCGGGATGGTGGAGATTTGGGTGAGATGTTCGCTAGCGAAGTTGGTTAGTGTTTTAGTGGACAGATGAGGGAGCATAAGGGAGAGGAAGCATTGACAAAGCATCCACCTTTCTTTCTTTCTTTTCGTCCTCCCCAGTTCTTTTTTCATGGCAAATTTTCTCTTCTGGAATGTTCGTGGTATCGGCAATGATGCGTCGTTGGCTAGGCTAAAATGCATTGTCAGGAAGCACTCTGTTGGTTTGGTCGCTCTCCTGGAACCCTTTATTGACCCGGCTAGTATTTCTAGGATCGCATTATCCTTAGGATTTGGCGGTGGCTCTGCTAATGTCTCTGGTAAGATTTGGATCTTATGGTCCAAATCTCTTGCGGTTCGTCCCGCTTTCGATTCCTCTCAACTTTTTTCGGTGGTGTGTACGTCTCCTTCCTTTGTAGCTCCTTTTATTTTCTCGGCAGTTTATGCCAAATGTGATCGACTGGGGAGATTAGATCTTTGGTCTGACATTCTTGCTCTATATTTTTTGGGCTTCTCTTCTTCTGTGATCGGCGGCGATTCCAATATCGTCGCTTGCCAAGCTGAAAAACGTTGAGGAGCGGCCATCAACCGAGGTGCGGTGGCGGATTTCAACTCGTTCATTGCCTCCTCTGGCCTCTCGGAGCTCCCCTTTGTCGGCTCTGCTTTCACCTGGTCTAACAACCAAGAAGGCCAGACTCGTATCCTATCCAGACTTGATCGTGTGTTCGGATCGGAGGATTGGCTTCGTCTTCCATTCTCATTCTCTATCGTTCACCTCCATCGGTCTTTCTCAGACCATGCTCCTTAGATTGTCCGCTGCTCTCCTCTATCGTTCTCGGGGCCCTCATCCTTTCGGTTCTAGAGCATGTGGAGATCCCACCACTCGTTCCTTCAAGTGGTATCTCAATCTTGGAGTGATCCTATTTCTGCCTCTCCCTGTGCTGCTTTCGGGCGTAAGATTTCGCGTCTCAAGGCGTGCCTTAAGGTGTGGAACGTTCAGGTTTTCAAGAACATCTTCGACCGCGTTCGTATGGCCGAAGAGTCGCTTATCGTTGCCGAATCCTTGTTTGACGAGGATCCGACCGATGCCAACAAAGAGGCGTGGGCCCTAGCCCAATCTTCCTTCTTTTCGGAACTTCGTGTTGAGAATGACTATCTCCGGCAAAAGGCGAGGATCAAGTGGGTAGTAGACGGTGATGCGAACTCCAAATTCTTCCACTCTTCTATTCGTAAGAAGAATAACCTACTCTCGATTCGAGAGATTATGCGGCCTGATCTCTCGTCGGCCTCGTCGCCTGAAGAAATCAGAGATATCATTCTTTCCCACTTCCAATCATTTCTGGGCTCCCTATATGTATCAGTTTCAGATCCGGCCCTGTTAGCTTTCATTCCTCCTGTGGTCCTCCCTTCGGACAGTGCCATGCTAGTGGATCTCCCGTCCCCTGAGGAGATCCGTGCTTGTGTTTTTGCACTGAGCAAGGATAGTGCCAGTGGTCCTGATGGCTTCAATGGTGTTTTTTATAGGTGTTCCTGGCCTATTATCCAGACTGATTTTTGTCTTCCTATCCAATCCTTCTTCTCTGGGGGGACTCTACCAGCTGGATGGACTTCCACCAACCTGATTCTCATTCCTAAGTGCGAAAATCCAAGGTCTTGTTCGGATTTCCGTCCTATAAGCCTTTGTAACTTTTTGAATAAAGTTATTTCTAAAATCCTGGCCAACCGCTTGGCTCTGTTCCTTGAGCGTATCATTTCTCCGTCTCAAGCAGGGTTTGTCAAGGGACGCCTTATCTCTGATAACGTCCTTCTCGCCCAGGAACTGATCTCCCAGATTGATCGGAAAGTTAGGGGATCTATTGTTGTTTTTAAATTGGACATGGCTAAGGCCTACGATCGCATGTCCTGGTTTTTCGTCATCAAGGTTTTAAGGACTTTCGGGTTTTCGGAGGCATTGATTGACATGGTGTGGAGGCTTATCTCCAACTGCTGGTTCTCTGTCCTCATTAACGGTTCAACCCATGGGTACTTCAAAGCTGGGAGGGGATTGCGTCAGGGAGATCCGCTCTCGCCTTCACTGTTTGTGATCGCGGCAGAGGCTTTTATTCGTGGTCTCCAATCTTTGACCATCTACGGTCAAATCCAACGCTTCGGCATTCCGAGGGGTTGCCCCTTGATTTCCTCCTTATCCTTTGCAGATGACATTGTCATTTTCTCTAATGGCAGCCGTTCCTTCGTTCGGCGGCTTCTTAGCTTTATCCAGCAATACGAGAGGTCTTCGGGCCAACTCGTCAACCCTTCTAAATGCTGCTTTGTCCATTCGAAGGACCTGTCTCAATCTCGAGCTTCCTGAATCGAGACAATCTCCGGCTTCAAGGAGACATCCCTTCCCCTTCCTTACCTTGGTATTGTCCTGTACCAGGGTAGAAAGCTTAACGCTATTTTCGATCCCTTGACAGACAAAGTGAGGGGTAAGATTTTATGCTGGAATGCTTCTCTTCTTTCCCAGGCCGGCAGACTTGTTCTTATCAAGTCAGTTCTGGATTCGATGGGAACTCATATTTTCACGGCTATGACCCCTACTTCCTCCTTTTTCCGGTCTTATCAGTCTTTGGCATCATCGTTCTTCTGGGGAAACAAAGACGACGGTCATCGTCACCACTGGGTGTCGTGGGACGCGGTTTGTCGCCCCAAAAGTGAAGGTGGGTTGGGTCTGCGTAACCCTAAAGACCTTTGCAAGGCCTTTGCTTGTAAGTTGTGGTACAGGTTCGGGGCTAACAACTCCTTATGGGCTTCGTTCCTCCGTGCTAAGTACCATAGACTTGCGGGATCTAATTTTTCGGGCTCTCCGTCTTATGCTAGTGAGACCTGGAAGCATATGCAGTCGGTGAAGCCTTTAGCTGACTCTCACGGCGGTTTGTAAGGCTGGGATGGCGGTTATTTTTCCATCCTAAATGCCTGGTCCTCAATCAGAATTTCTTTCCCCATTCGCCCAGAATTCTCATTCATTTGGGATTCTCGTATTCCGCCCAAGGTCTGTCTTCTGATGTGGCGTATCCTACATGATGGGCTGCCACTGGATGAGAATCTCCAAAAGATCGGCATCCCTTCTGCTTCCCGGTGTAGATGCTGTGGAAACGAGGAAACGGAATCCTTGAACCATTTGTTTTTTGGTGGTTTCTCGACCAGAGCTTGCTGGAATTACTTCGGGAACCTTGTAGGTGTTCGAAGTAATGTGACATTCCCTCTAGAACTTCAGAGTTTTCTGGTGGGCTGGGAGTTCTGGAAAATCTCTTCGGTCTATCGTGTTCAGATTAATTCCGTGTCTCATCTGCTGGCACGTATGGTGCGCGCGGAATAAGGCTATTTTCGAGAACTCTCCTATGGATCCGCCGTCCATTATACGGCATGTGAGGAATGAAGTGTTCCTGGCCTTCTGTGGTAGACCCTTCAGGGGACCCATGAGCCACCGTTCTGGACGTCTGGTGGGACTTCTGTCAATTTCCTGCTCACCAACTGCCAATAGGCTTGGAGTTGGTTGAGCCGACGCTGTGGGGTGGTGTCCTTCACTCACCGCTCCCGCCTCCCCCCCCCCCCGTTTTTATTTTTAATGTGGTTGCTAGTCTTTTGCTTCAGGTGTCTATGGTCCTCCCATGGCCCGGATTTCGGTTGGATGGATAGGCTGGTGATTTCTATTGTCATCCTAGGCTGTGAGCTCGGGCTTTCTTTCGCCTTTTTCAGCGGTCGATCCTATCCTTTTGTGCTTAGTTAGAGATTGTGAACGTGTCACTTGGTAGGGTTTCCCTTACTCTGATTCTGCCTTCCTGCGGTTTTCCTCCATGGTTTCAGATAGCACGTGCTTCGCCTTTGGTGTTCTCCTTTACTTTTGTTTGTCATCACCACTGGGCGGTGGCCTTGCCGGAGCTCGATGGTGATATCAGATTGGCGGCATCTATGGTTCCTTCCGGGATGGCCTCTTTCTACCTGTGGAGGCCTTGGGTACTCATTTAGACATCCTGTTACATCATCTTTGGGCGGTGGCCTTGCCGGAGCTCAAGGGTGATGTAAGAAGAGCGGTGGGTTATCCAGAACTCACCTAGTTTCTTCAGAGCAGCTACCTTTCTTCGGTGTCTGATGCTTCTGCTTCCTAGGTTTTGTGGTTCTCGCATTGGTCTTTATGAGATGGTTCTTCCTTTCCCTCGGCGCTGGATTCTCTCCCCAGGCTATGTTTCCTCTGTAGTCGGTGCCGATTGTTTTGTTCTCTGGGTTTTTCTTGCTGTCTAGCAAGGTGGACTGGCCTTTATCTTATTGGTACAGGCGGGATTGGTGGTTGAGTGGTTGGATATTTATTGTTTCTGTGCGGTTTCTTTCTGTCGTGTTTTGGATATTTTCTCCTTTACCGTTGTTTCTTTGTTCAGTGCTCTTCGTACTTAGTCTTGTGTTTTTGTGAGCCACCGGAGAAAGGCGATTTTTCTCCTTTGTTGTATATATTTTGGTTTATTAAAAAATAAATAAAAATAAAATAAAAATAAGGTGGTTAATTAATGTAATTTAGTGAATTAATAGAAAAATTATAACGTGTAAACTAATAATTTGAATATCTTTTGCATACGTGATCTGATCGAGACGAAATTTTTTGCATTGCACTTTTAATGATGAAAGCTTCGCAATGGAACTAGTTTGGCTGAATTTGGAGCATAGTGAACTTTGGGCTAAAATCGGACGTCGTTCGATTTTAGTCCAAACCGGAACGCTTCGGCACCGACTGAAATTTCTGTGAATATAACTCACCTCTTTGGATAAATTAGTTTGGTTTATAGTAGATTAAATTTACTCTTTGTGTTTGGTTGAAATTATTGGCTGGTTAGTTAAAATGTTCGCTTTTACAAGCAATAGACATTTAATATTGAAATATAGGAAAATTTGTTGAGAAATCTGGATTTCTTACCATAGTGATTTCAAATTCCCAGTTATTTACATGTTCATTTATTTCAGTTATACATCTGAGATTTTGTTTGTTAAATGCTGAAATTTGACTGTTAGTCCATTTTGAGTGTGACACCAACGTTGTGAAAATTTTAACCTTTTTATAGTTAAGAGAAGTAATAGCATTTTTTATGTGCTACAACAACTATCAGACTTGATATAGTATTTTGGAAATACTCTTAAGTACTATTTGATTTTGGAAATGTTTTTCAATTTGGAAAAGGTTCTAAATCTATCTGTTCGGAATTTATTTGACATTTTAATTTAAATGCGTTTTTAAAACATTTCTATTCTATTCCAAATTTATTTACTTATTCTTCTAATATTTATGTTTAAGTAAATGTTTTAAATTAATTACTTTTGAAGTATTGATTTTTATAGAAAATATATAATAATACATGTTTATTTTTAAAAGAAAATTTAAAAATGACTATCTTTATTTAAAAAAAAAAGAAATTTTGCGGGTTTGAAGAAGATTGAAATATTTGAAATAATATTTGTGAATTGTTTGTATAAAATGTTGTAGATTTATAAACATTATTTTATAAGTTGAGAATAAATTTATAAAAAGTGTTTTATAAAATAAAAGAATGGTTTTGAAGTAATATCTTATAAAAATGAAATTAATTTCATTTTGGAAAAGGGGAAAATAAATTCCATTTGGAATTTTTTGATAATTTATGAAAACTGTACGAATTTTATAATTATATTTTGGGATTTGTTTTATATTTAGAGTTTGTTTTAAAAAGGGGTTTGAAATTATATTTAGAAAAAAAAAAGAATTTTATAAATGAACTTGGTGTTATAAAAGAGATGCAAAGAAGTTGGAAATTTATCAAGTGAGTTTATAAATGATATTTTATAAAAGGAGGTTTAGAAAAGAGTTTATAAATAATAAAGGGATTTTATAAAGAAGTTAGTTAAACAAATTTGGGGATTTATGAAAGGAAGTCGAAATTATGTTTAAATATTTATAAAAGAATTTATAAATAATATTTTATGGAAGAAATTTCATAAATGAATTTTCAGCTCATATTTATAAAAAGGAATTTTGTAAAAGAGTTATTTATATCAGAGATTTGATTTCTCCCAACCGACCTTCTTAATTTATGGTGGTAGGGAGTATTCTTTCCCTACTTAACACCGAAAGAATAGTGTTTGAGGTTATTATTATCTCTGTTTTGAATGATTCTGCTTTAACTCAAATTTAAGTATGATTTTAAATAATAATCTTTCTTAGGATATGTAGATATACTTATACCATTGAGATAAATATATGAATGTTTCAAAGTAGTTTTAAATTAATGAAAAGATTAATTTAAGAGGACCAAAGTTGCTTTATGCTTAACCAGTGTTATTTCCCTTAGGAAATTAAATCTATGGATGAGTTGTTGGATTTTTTGATAGTTAAATAACCGACTATCAAATCTGGATCAAAACGTATCTCTGGAAATATATAGGGGAAATATATGAGTTATATGGCACAGCCATCCTCGATGATGCTGTATTATGCATATAAATATCATCTAGTTCTCCTTGGACAATTGATAGAGAGATCCATCCACTTAAACGGTTAAGGGGTGATCCCCACTTCTATCTATTATCTGTTTATTTCCGAAAGTACCAGGGTTGAGTTTACCGAAAACTATCGAAAGTTGTTTCGAAGAGAATGGGATCGAATAAGTATGAATTATCTGAAACCACTTTGATCCAACTCAAGCGACATATTGAAGACATCTTGAAGAGTATGGAATCGAAGACAGAGTTTTTGAAGTGCAAGGGCTATTTTCTACTAATCCTTATGGTGATTCCAAAATGGATGTAGTAGAAGTAGTGCCTTCGGTTTCGTTTAGACCCAAAACGAACTTGTATGGATGTTGCCGGATAGCAGTGTTAGCATTCGAGGTGGGATTGCTATATAAAAGGTAATCGTAGCCTCAAGCCTCACATCCGGTAAATGACTAAAGTAGGGACATGCTGTAGGGCTAAGTGGGTCGCTCCTATTAAGGTATGGTCATCCCTTATCTAGAGTCAATATCTATATATGCTACGGGGATCATTATGGTTGTTGATCAGCCAAAAGGGTGATCATATTCGGCGCTATCTAGTAAGGGGTAGGGCTGGTCCTGAGTAGTAGAGATGCAACGTGTTGTTGCCTCCCATAGATTTTATCTAGAGGTGTACGGATTCGATGGGTAGACCGTTAACCTTTAACAGTTGGAATCCATTTTCCAATACGAACATTTGGACTTGATTGTATACCTATTATGCTAGAATTTAATTAATGTAACAATTTCAGCTATGATTCAATATTTATTTTAAACCATAGAGATTATTATAATATCATAGGATTTCCTATAGAAATGTTTTGCTTATAGTAAGGTAAAAACCCGTCCGTGTTTATGTGCGGCAGGTTCTTACAAGATACCTTTATTTTAAAAGATTTTTATAATATTAAATTTCAATTGAGGTGGGTTTCTCACGTTGGTTTACCAAATTTATCCGAATGTTATCTTATTATATTGTTCAGGTCTGATTGAGCGTATTTTCAAATTCAGTTTGGATGCTTTGGAGCTTCAGGAGACGAGCTGGATGCCTCCAAGATGTATTCACGTATATTCTATTTTCTGCTGCATTGGTTGTTTATATTTATCAGCAATTGTGAGGACATGTTGTTATAACTGTCCAGGCTAATCAGTTGTTCAGTGTACTCTGATTGATGTATGTATATTACAGTATTTCTTTATGTAAAGATCTGTTATATATTATATATCACTCGTCATAACGTGAAATTCTATTATGTCTTTCTTTCTTTTTCCCCAATAATCTGTATGTCCGGCACTTGGATGCTCAGTACGTGAATACCGTGGTTGTATTAGTGTGGACTTCTGAAGCTGAAAAGGTGGGTCGTAAGAATGTGGTATCAGAGCTTAGGTTGAGCGAACATCTAGGCTTTGGTGGGGTTAACTCATTTGAGATTGGGTAAGTAGGACCCTAGGATGAGTTTGAGTGTATTATATATAAGTGCGCGTATTTGTTAGTGCTATAAAAATGTTTTATGTTGTCTCGATTTATCGGTTGAGTGATTATGAATTCTGGTCGATAAAGAAGGAACAACTGTATCGATAAGGGTTTCTAAACACTTAAATAAGGCAAACCGACACAGTATTGTTTGAAATTAGGTAAATGGAACAATTTTATCTAGATTATATTTTATATATAAAGGAATAAATTTTTAGAAATTATTATAGTTATATATATGGTGTGTTCGATTTTTAGAGAATGATGATATTCAATTATTATCATATATTGTTGTTTGTTTGTGCTCAGGTAGTTTATGAGTGTTTAGGGTTGGTTGAGATAAATACGAACACCTTGTAATTTAGTTTCATAGTTTGAATATAGAGCGTTCGGTGATAATGTTGAGTCAAAACTTAATTTTATGGAAGTTGTTTATTATAATCTAAACAAAGATGAACATTTGTGAAATATTTTGTATGAGAAAAGTGAAATTATATAAGTATGATTTATAAATAAGGTTTATAAATAAAGTGGATTTATGAGAATTTTAGGACTTAAACTCCGTTAATTTAGAAATTGTTTTCAAAATTTGAAGAAAACAATAATAGTATTATTTTGAAAGTATTTTTGATTAGAAATATTTTAAAATGGAATTTAAAGGAGATAAAAGCACTGAACTCACTTCGGTCGCTAGAGAATAATTCAGATGATAACTACAACATCATCGATATTCACTTTCGAGTTTCTAAACCGAGGAATTGCTACCGTAATAGAAATTGATTATTGAGTTGTTTTAGGTAAAACAAAGTTGTTTAAAATTTCATAAAGTTTGATTTGTTGTACAAAAGAAAATATGTATATATTATTTATTTTGAAATGCTTTGAAATAAAAGCTGGGTGTTTAATTCTTGAGCTTTCAGTTAAGTAATATTGTATGGACCTAAGTATTCTATGCATTAGAATAATTTGGTTTGCGCATCTCGTTTTGAGGTGTTGTTTGGTAATTTTGATTTATTAAAATAAAATGGGGTTTTCAATGATTTTGGATAGCCGAAAACTCCCGAATGGATATTGAAAATATGAGCTCGAGTTATTGAATGTTAATAGACTTAAGTAATGTTTCTTAAGTAAAATAATGATTCCTTAAAAAGGTCATTATAATCTTGGGAAATGTTCTACTAATGAAGATAGGTGTTTATAAATTGTTTACAGGCTTAAGGTAATATTAATGAAATGACTCGGAAAATTAATACTAGTATTAATTAAAAATATGAACTTAAGTTTTAAAGTGCCGATAAACCTAAATTGTGTTTTATAAGATGTTTATAAACTTAAGCTATGAAATATTTGAGTTCTTAAGTAATGTGTTCTGGAATGGGTTTAAAATAAAAATAGCATTCAATGAAATGGTTTTATGGAATAGTTCATAAATAATTTTAGCCTGAAAGAGAATATGCTAAGAAATAATAAACGTGAATTAAAATAATTGGTATAGTTAAGAAAAGCAAATTGGAAATTAAGGTATAAGATGAAACTTAACTTAAGTAAAGTTAAATAAAATGATTTATGAAATGGTTTTTAAATGAATTTTAGTATTAAAGGAAATACTATTGGAAAAATTAAGTGTAATTTAAAATTAATTGCGAATAAAAGGGAAATTGGTGTAATTAAGAAACCAATGGAATAAGTATGTAAGATGTACGTAGATCATTTTATTTGCATAACTGATTTGGTCCAGATTCGTGTACACGATTTCGAGGTAATTTACACCGGTGCAAGTTAGGATTTTTCACACGATTCTTGGTGGCAAACACTTGATATAGATTTTTTATTTGAATCCAAAGTTCTTTATCATAGTATATGGCTATGCAAAGAGAATGACGGTTTTTAATCAAGGAACCAGATTAGAGTCTGCACTAGAGTGGTCGAGTAAGCGACACTAGTTTGGAAGTGAAATTGTGCGATCGAGTGAGCGATTAGATTTGATATTTCGTATGGATGGTTTACGTACATCGTACGGGCTTAAACATGATTATTGGCTTTTGATATTGCAAATGCAAATTATATGGTTGGATATATTTGTAAATGAGATACAGGTATATGAAAGCAAAAGCTAGTCTGATGCTTTTGGTTTCATGAGTTGAGTTTGTTTGGCCAACAAATAGGTACATGTTTATATTTTCTTTAGTTTGATGATTTTATGCCCCAGATATGGGATGCCACTTGGCTTTTGTTGGTTTAGGCCTGTAGTGGAAATTCATAGTTTTTCCGATCGAGCCACGCAAAGGAGACGCTGTTGAAATTTTTGGTAACTTTAGGACTTAGAAAATTTAATATCCTATTTCAACTAATTGGTTTTCAAAAAATTTAAAGGATTTAGAGACATTTTCATGCCTTTGGGGATTTCAGGAACGAAATTCTTTTAAGTGGGGAGAATATAACGGCCCGAAATTTTAGTCATTTAATTTTGAATATTTAATTATTAAAATATTGGTTTAAAAGCTTTAAAACCTAAATTAAATTATAAAGATTATATAAAATCTTTAAATTGTGAATCAATATTTGAATTGTGATTTAAGTATTGGAATTGTGGACTTATTATTTGAATAATGATTTAAATGTCTAGAGTTTGAATTAAATATTAACTAAATGGATTCAATGGACTTGTTTAACACCTTTTAAATTATAATAGTAATAGTGAATTCAATTTGTAAATTTATTTAAAAATCTATTAATGGTTCAAATAAATAATCGAAAATTTAATTTTTATTTTTACGACTCAATTACATTTGTCATATTTTTAATTTAATTTATTTGATTTTTCTTTAATTTTCAATTCGCAAAAATATTGAAAATTATTTATTTGACGATATATTGACAAACGACAGTGTTTTTGTGATTATTCAGAATCAAATAACTAGTGTATATTATTATTGTTTTGGGGTCGTGCCGTTGTTCTGAGCGTGACCATATTTTGGTTTTGTCGTTTGGGGTTCGTACGTGAACGGAGAGTTGTGCAGCGAAATGCTGGAATATTGGAATATTAACCTAACTCAAGACAATACGTACAAACAACCACCTTTCTTTCTTTTCTTCTTGTACTGTTCTATTCTTCCATCTGATCAAAGAAAATAAATCCTCTTCTTATAAAACATCATAACAATCAAAAAAATTCAAAAAAAATGAAAAGCTCCTATCTTTGAGTTAATTTAACCTAGATATAGGAATTAAGATGAGTCAGAGGATGTTCGATGGTTGGTTTTGGTTTGTGATAGTTTGACAGTGGTTGAATGTGAGGAATAAATAGCTAGGCTTGAGATTTATGGAGCAATAGTCTTTAGTTGTAAAATTGGATGTCGGATTTGGATAAGGAGTGTTGTTTAGCATAGGTAGCGGGTTGTGTGGGTGGTCCGGTCACCTTTGGAGTCATGCGATGCCGCATAACAGCTCCAGGTCGCGGCTGGAGATGGCAGATCGGGTGTGGGCTCGCGAGTTCGGGAAGGTGGAGAATTGGGTGAGATGTTCGCTGGTGAAGTCGGTTAGTGTTTTAGTGGAGGGATGAGGGAGCATAAGGGAGAGGAAGCATTGACCATGGGAAGTGTTCATTGTAGATAGAGCGGGAAGTAATTATGAATTTGGGGAAGAAGGTCTAAAGCTTGGTCAAGGTGGTTAATTAATGTGATTAAGTGAATTAATAGAAAAATCATAACCTGTAAACTTATAAATTTAATATCTTTTGCATACGAGGTCCGATCGAGACGAAACTTTTTGCATTACGCTCGTAATAATGAACGCTTCGCAATGAAATTGGTTTGGCTTAATTTGGAGCACATTGATCTTTGGATTAAAATCGGACGTCGTTCGATTTTAGTCCAAACCGGAAAGCTTCGATGCCACTGAAATTTCGGTGAGTTTAACTCACCACTTTGGATAAATCAGTTTGTTTTATAGTTGATTAAATTTACTGGTTGTGTTTGGTTGAAATAATTAGATGTGTAGTTTAAATGTTCGATTTTACAAACAATAGGCATTTCAAATTGAAATACAGGAAAATTTACCGAGAAATCCGGATTTATAACCGTAGTGATTTAATGTAACAACCCGCATATTTTACGATTATATATTTAAATGTTTTTTTAAATATAGCATCGTTGTTGAATTTTAAAGTCCGAAATGTGAATTTTTGTAACGAATCAGGACTCGAGACCACTTCCATTGAGTTCAAAACGACGTTTACTACTTTTTTGAGTATAAACATTGATAATGTTTGGAGTTGATTAGGATTTTGTATTTTCATTTGGGCTTTGGGTTATGTTCTAGCCCACTAACCCAACTTCTCTACCAAATACCCTAACTCCTCTACTCTTCATTCATTCTACTCCTCATTTCCTAACACTCAAGCTAAAGAGAAAAATGGGGGAAAAGAGGGGAAATTAAAATCATAAGCCCTAGATTCTTAGGAAATTCAAATTCAAGTTCTAAAATCAAAGAGAAGCTTAGGTAAGCATCCTCGTCATCTTCTCCATCTCAATCTCTCTTCAATTTTCAGAAATTCCTATAACCATACTTAGGAAATTCATTTTTATTTGATAATAGACTGAAGATTCTAGAGGTGTTGTTGAAGAGAAATCAATCTTAGCTTGTTTTAGAGCTTCTCATTCCTTGTTTTTAAATTTAAAGGTGAGTTCTTGAACTCACATCTATGTCTATAGATTTCATTGTGGTTAGGTATGAATTCCTAACATCTATTTCATGTTCATTAGCTTTTGATTTGAATTGATTTGGTGAATTTTCCAAATTTTGGTATTTTGATGTCAAAATCTATGAAAATCCTACTATGGATGTTTGGAAATGTTGTTTAGAGTGTATTGATGAGCCTATAGGGTTGGGTTGTCGCTTGGCATAAACCCCTAGCCATCATCGCTCATCCGATCGCTTCCGAACCGATTTGTCCATTAATGGCCTAGGAAAAATTTGCCCTGAGCTTCAGCTCAGACGTCTGGTAAAACGATCAGACGTTTGAGGTAAAGGAATAAACTTCCAGACCTTAAGCTCAGACATCTGAGTGATCTGGAAAAATTCTAGACCTTCAGCTCAGACGTCTGGGGAAAACCATCAGACGTCTGGCGCAGTTGAATTCAGCCAATTTGCTTGTTTTGAGTGGATTTCCAAATTTTATCGATTTTTGTTAATCCGGTTGGTCGTTGTCATTTATTATCGACTTTGATGACTTCTTTTCTGGATTTTTTGGGAATATCCATTTGATGGATTTGATATCGATTTTTATGGTTTTCACGTCGTCGAATGTGAATTTTTGGTGATAGATTGTTTTTACAATCGTTTCTATGATTTGTCACTTTAAAATACAAAGGTTTCTATACTAGTAGTAAATACTCAAACTCTTTCACAAAAACGATTTCAACACTACTTTTAAATACAAAGCTCATTTTTAAAATCGTTTTCCAATCTATTAGTATATATAAACCTTTACCTCATTCGTACGAGAAATCCAATTAAACGATTTAGCAAAACAAGTGGTATGAAACGCTTGCGTTTACTTCGTCGGTTATTTCTTAAACTTGTTCGATTGAAATCTTGTGACAATTTTTGAGTGGAAGTCTACAATTTGTTCGCAAATGTTTAAATTAAGCCAGTGGTTATGGGACATGAAGCTAAACTCATTTATTTACTAGTTTAGTGTATTTTACACTTTTATTGATGTATGATGATCATTTTGTGGTTTAGACGAGCGATATGCGATGTCTTTTTGTCCGCGTGGGGGACAATACCCCGTTTTGTGGAGTTTCGTCTCACTTTTATGGGCTAGCGACCCATGGCTTTTTATAGAGTTCGGTTCATTGGGCGTAATGTTGTACTACGTTGTTGTTTTGGCTTATTTGAGTTTCAGGTTCCTCGGGTGTACCGTTGTACTACGTCGTTGCACCGGCTCTATGGGTTAGCGACTCATGGAATAGCGTCCCGTTTGTGATACACGTGTTGGTGAGTTTTCATGCTCTCGTTTATGATTGCCCTCCCCCCTTTTGTGATTTCTGGATTTCTAATTGATGATTTATAGAATTTGTGTTACACCAATTTTTGTTATTTGCATTGATAAGCTCTATCAATATTTTTGACTTGGTGAATAAGTTAAAGAATATGTCATTCTTTTTGGTGTATGAGAAAATTTGAGATATTGTATGATTTTTGTTGTTATCATATGTATTTGTCATATCTCTTATCCTATCTCATCTTATCTGATATTTATAGCTAGACTGATTCGTTTATTATTTTTCTTCTTAAATAATACTCGGGTCAGACCGAGGTGTTTCAGGTGCTTCCACTTGACTTTTTAGCAGGGACTAGCTTCTGACTTTTGGCTAACTACTTTAGCTTAGTAGTTTTTGTTTTTATACATTCGAGATAGAGACTCCTTGATATATACATATTCTTTGTCTAGCACTTGTATCTATTCTTTTGTGATGTAGTGGATCTTGTATGACCCTTACTTTGATGTACACTTCTATGTGTTATATTCATATTTTTTCCGCCTTTGTGACATGAATATCTGTGACTGATTTATGTTATGCTTATTTTATATTTGTTTCCGAAGGCCACATAGCCACTATGTAGTAGCTTTGAGTTTGTATTTGATATGTCAAATTTTCTCTTGAAATGAAATGCACGACATACTATATGACATATCGGTACTCGACCAAAGCAATTACACAGATGGTCGCTCCTCAACAGCCTTATTCTTCGTACTAATTGATGGCCTTTCCCAGTAGTGTCCTTGGTTAGTGTGAGTATAGAGGTGGGGCGTCACAGCTTGGTATTAGAGCCAAACTTCGGAACAATGTAGAATATTCTAGCAAGGATCATTGTCCTAAGTCTCTCTTAGAAATCGTGCTTAGGATTTAATTCGAGTCATAGGACTCGTTCTATCCTATTTTCTTTTATGATGCCTTGTTTTATCAATCAAGTTTGTTTGATATTCATTCTGAGAATAACCTTTTTTCCTCTTCTTTCTTTCTTTCTTTCTTAAGGAAGAGAAATGGTTAGACCCGGCCATCCCAACGCCAGTCAATCCAGTGCTACTCCTCATGATGGTGTATTCATGTCTGCCCAACAGCTTTTGGATCTTGTAAAGAATGTCCAAGCTGCCGGACCCATTTCAGAGCCTACTCACCCTAAATCTGGGTTTGCACGCTTGTGCAGTGATTACACCAATTTGGGTGGAAGGCCATTCAAGGGTTCCGAAAGCGTTATAGAAGTCCAAGCTTAGCTTAGAACATGCGATCGCATCTTTTCTCGCATGAATCTTGTGGATTTACATCGAGTCCAAGTGGCTTCTAGCATGCTCCAAGAGAGAGCATTAGATTGGTATGAGCTTTTGGTTTCTGAAATTATTGAAGCGGATCTTACTTGGGAGAAATTCCGGGAAAGGTTCGAGTTAAAGTTTGTGCTCGAAGCAGAAAAAGTAACTTTAGCTCGATGCTTTATTGACCTTGTTCAAGGTGAATCTTCTGTGACCAACTATGTCGCATCTTTTGAATCCCTCTCTAAATATGGGGTCGAGTATATTAATACCCCATTGAAGAAAAGTCAGAGGTTTATATATGGGTTGAATAAGAACCTCAAAAAGGCTTTACTTCTGAAACTAGAAGTTGCTTTCGATCAGCTTGTAGATATCGCTCTTCGACTTGAAGAGGCAAGTGATGTTGAAGTTGTCGATGCCAAGAACTTCAACATCAACAAGAAGAGGCCTATTAAATTCAAACCTAATCCCAATAAGAAAGGTAAGCAAGCAACTTCAGTAGCAAAGACTTCTACCTCTAGTCGTGGAGAATGCTACAATTGTGGTTCTAAAGACCATTATGCAAATAGGTGTCCAAAACCCCTTTATTTTCGCTATTGAAAAAGTTCAGGTCATCTTATATCTTCATGTCCCAAACTTCAAAGCAAGAAAGAGGGAAAGCTAAATGTTGTGCAAGCCCTAGTAACAGTTCTCTTTGTCAAGGTATTTCTCATTCTGTCCTTGATGGTATTATTTTTTTTCGTGATCATCCTATTCGAGTTCTTTTTGATACGAGTGCATATCACTCTTTTATATCAAAGGAACTTGTTGATGCTTTGTCTTTAAATGTTATGGGCTTGATGACTTCACTGAGAATTGCGATTCCAATTGGTGGATCCACAACACTTAGTTATTTTGTAAAGATGTTGAGATTATTTTATGCGATTTTTCTTTCCAAGCCAATTTTCATGTTATGCGCTACCTAGGCTTCGGAATGATTTTAGGAATGGATTGGCTTAATCATTATGAAGCCCACATTCTATGTCCTAAGAGGACTATCCATCTTCGACATCCCCAATCTGTTAAGCAGATTTCTATTGTTCTTAAAAATCCAGATTCTAATTCAGTAGCATCCTTATATTCTCTAAATCCGCATGATGACGATAATGATGATGAGGAAGATGTCATTTCCCTCATTCACGTTGTTTGTGAATTTCCCAACATCTTTGAGCCCGTTTTAGGATTACCACCTAAGCGAGCAATTGAGTTCAGAATTAATCTAATCCTGGGAGCCCTACTTATCACTCGTCCTCCTTATCGTATGTCCAATAAGGAAAATGAGGAGATGCGTAAACAATTATCCGAATTGGAAGCAAAATAGTTTATTCGTTCTAGTTCCTCTCCATGGGGAGCTTCAGCTATCTTTGTGAAGAAATCCGATGGTACATTTAGGCTTTGCGTTGACTACCGCAAGCTTAATGATCTTACCATCAAGAATAAATATCCCTTACCTCGGATTGATGATCTATTCGATCAACTTAGCGGTGCTAGAGTCTTTTCACAGTTAGACTTAGCAATCGGTTTTCATCAGCTTCGTATTGCAGAGGATAACTTTCCTTTGACATCGTTCCGTACTCGTTATGGATCTTATGAATGGCTTGTTATGCCATTTGGTTTAATGAATGCTCCATCTTATTTCGTTGACCTTATGAATCGAGTTTTCAAAGACTTCCTCGATCGATTTGTTCTCATCCTCATAGATGATATTCTTGTTTATTCTAAAACCGAGGAAGAGCATGAAAAACATCTTCGGATTGTGTTGGAAACTCTTAGGAGCAATCAATTAAAAGCAAAATTTTCTAAGTGCCACTTTTGGCAATCTCGTGTGAAATTTTTGGGGCATATTATTTCTGAATCCGGAATTTCCATGGATCCTTCAAAGATTAAAGCGATTCAAAATTGGAAGAGACCGGAGAGTGTGATGGAAATTTGTAGCTTTCTTGGATTGGCGGGCTATTACCGTCGGTTCATAAAAGACTTTTCTAAAATTTCTGTACCTCTTACTAGTTTGACAAAGAAGGGAGTTAAGTACATTTGGTCAGACAAATGTGAAGCGGCTTTTTAGAAATTAAAAGACCTCCTTTCCGATGCTCCTATTCTTGTGATTCCTGAAGGGAATCAAGACTTGATTGTTTATACCGATGCTAGTCGTGTTGGTTTGGGAGCCGTTCTCATGCAAAGGGAACATGTTATTGCTTATGCTTCTAGGCAATTAAAGCCCGCCGAGACTAGATATGCCACTCATGATTTAGAGCTCGCGGCCATTATTTTCGCCCTTAGAATTTGGCGTCATTATCTTTTGGGAGAGAAATTTTTTCTCTACACCGATCATAAATCTTTGAATTATTTATTTTCTCAAAAGGAACTTAATTTGCGTCAACAACGTTGGCTCGAATTCCTTGCATCTTATGATCTTGATATTCTTTACACTCCTGGAAAGAGAAATCGTGTTGCCGATGACCTTAGTCGTAAGCAACAAGCGGTTGTTTCCATGATGATATCCGAATGGAATGATCTCGAGACTTTGTCCACTTGTGAGATTCGAGATCGTGAATCCGATTTATGTTCATCTCTTGTTTTATGTAGCCTTGAGGCTCATCCTTCTCTTTTAGACCGCATCCTTGAAGCTCAAAAGCATGATCCCGAAATGGCTCATCTTAGCCAAAGTTGTAGGGATAGAAATATTGATGGTTTGAAAGACTTTGAAATCGATGCTCGTGGAGGCATTCGAAAATTGGGTAGACTTTTTGTTCCAAATATTAGTGATCTTTGTAAAGATATTTTAGAAGATTCTCATCGTTCTACATTTACCATTCATCCCGGTAGTAGTAAAATGTACGCGGACATGAAGCGACTTTATTATTGGGATGGAATAAAATCTGATATTGCCAACTTCATTAAGTGTTGCATGACTTGCCAACTCGTTAAGGCCGAGCATCAAAGGCCCGGTGGGTTAATGCAACCTTTAGACATTCCCTTATGGAAGTGGGATCAAATTTCCATGGACTTTATTGACGGTCTTCCTCGTTCTCGTTCGGGTCATGACAGTCTATGGGTGATTGTAGATAGACTTACAAAATCCGCCCATTTTATTCCCGTTCGGTCCACTCGGACCGTACCTCTTTTGGCCAAACTCTATGTTAAAGAAATTGTTAAATTGCATGGAGTTCCTACTTCTATTGTTAGCGATCATGATCCATTATTTACTAGTGGATTTTGGAAGGGTCTTCAAAAAGCTTTGGGAATGAAGCCTAATTTTAGCACTGCTTATCATCCTCAGTCCGATGGACAAATAGAGCGTGTGAATCAAACTCTTGAAGATTTCCTTTGTGCATGTGTTCTTGATTTTGGTGGAAGTTGGGAAGATCATATTTCTCTTGTTGAGTTTTCTTATAATAATAGCTTCCAGTCTAGTATTGGTATGGCACCTTTCGAGGCCCTCTACGGAAGGCCTTGCCGATCTCCTTCATGTTGGCTTGAAGCCGGTGAGAAGCTGGTTTTTGGTCCAGATTTTATTCGTGATGCCACAGAAAATATTGACCTTATTCGTCATAGGATGAAAGAATCTCAAAGTAGACAAAAATCCTATGTCGATAACCGAAGAAGGAAATTGGAATTTTCTGTGGGAGATTTGGTATTCATTCGTGTTTCACCTATGAAGGGTGTTGTGCGTTTCAGTCGATTGGGAAAGTTAGCACCTCGATATATCGGCCGATTTCCCATCACCGAACCCATTGGTTCCGTGGCTTATCGCCTTTTATTACCGACTCAATTTTCTGCTATTCATGATGTAATCCATGTTTCACAACTACGGAAATGCCTTAAAGATTTCGATTCTATTCTTGAGCCCGGTGTTATTGATGAAATTGAAGTTTCATCTAATTTGACTTATGAGCAACATCCTATTAGTATCATTGCTACGGAGGTTAAACGCCTTCGTAATAAAGATGTTCCGCTTGTGAAAGTTCAATGGTCCGCAAATCCTAAAGATTTTTTTTGGGAATCCAGAGAATTCATCGAGCGAACACATCCGGACTTACTCTTTCGTGCTCTTTAAGGTGAACTTCTCACTTCAAAATTTTCTTTTGTGTTGTTATGCCTTAGAATGGTTGTTACTCTTTATTTTCTTCTTAAGTATTGCGAGGACGCAATTTCTTTAAGGAGGGGAGTCTGTAACAACCCGCATATTTTACGATTATATATTTAAATGTTTTATTTAAATATAACATCGTTTGTTGAATTTTAAAGTCCGAAATGTGAATTTTTGTAAACAGTCGAATCAGTACTCGAGACCACTTCCATTGAGTTCAAAACGACGTTTACAACTTTTCTTAGTATAAACATTGATATGTTTGGAGTTGATTAGGATTTTGGTATTTTCATTTGGGCTTTGGGTTGTGTTCTAGCCCACTAACCCAACTTCTCTACCAAATACCTTAACTCCTCTACTCTTTATTCATTCTACTCCTCATTTCCTAACACTTAAGCTAAAGAGAAAAATGGGGGAAAAGAGGGAAAACTAAAATCCTTAGCCCTAGATTCTTAGGAAATTCAAATTCAAGTTCTAAAATCAAAGAGAAGCTTAGGTAAGCATCCTCTTCATCTTCTCCATCTCAATCTCTCTTCAATTTTCAGAAATTCCTATAACCTAACTTAGGAAATTCATTTTTATTTGATAAGAGATTGAAGATTCTAGAGGTGTTGTTGAAGAGAAATCAACCTTAGCTTGTTTTAGAGCTTCTCATTACTTGTTTTTGAATTTAAAGGAGAGTTCTTGAACTCACATCTATGTCTATAGATTTCATTATGGTTAGGAATGAATTCCTAACATCTATTTCATGTTCATTAGCTTTTGATTTGAATTGATTTGGTGAATTTTCCAAGTTTTGGTATTTTGAAGTCAAAATCTATGAAAATCCTACTACGGATGTTTGGACATGTTGTTTGGAGTGTATTGATGAGTCTATAGGGCTAGGTTGTCGCTTGGCATAAACCCCTAGCCATCGTCACTCATCCGATCGCTTCCGAATCTATTTGACCATTAATGGCCTAGGCAAAATTTGCCATGAGCTTAAGCTCAGACGTCTGGTAAAACGGTCAAACGTTTGAGGTAAAGGAATAAATGTTCCAGACCTTAAGCTCAGACATCTGAGTGATCTGGAAAAATTCCAGACCTTCAGCTCAGACGTCTGGGGAGAACCACCAGACGTCTGGCGCAGTTGAATTCAGCCAATTTGCCTGTTTTGAGTGGATTTCCAAATTTTATCGATTTTTGTTAATCCGGTTGGTCGTTGTCATTTATTATCGACTTTGATGACTTCTTTTCTGGATTTTTGGGAATATCCATTTGATAGATTTGATATCGATTTTTATGGTTTTAATTCACGTCATCGAATGTGAATTTTTGGTGATAGATTGTTTTAACAATCGTTTCTATGATTTGTCACTTTAAAATACAAAGGTTTCTATACTAGTAGTAAATACTCAAACTCTTTCACAAAAATTATTCCAACACTACTTTTAAATACAAAGCTCTTTTTTAAAACCGTTTTCCAATCTATTAATATATATAAACCTTTACCTCATTCGTACGAGATATCCAATTAAACGACTTAGCAAAACATGTGGTATGAAACACTTGCGTTTACTTCGTCGGTTATTTCTTAAACTTGTTCGATTGAAATCTTGTGACAATTTTTGAGTGGAAATCTATAATTTGTTCACACATATTTAAGTTAAGCCAGTGGTTATGGGACATGAAGCTAAACTCATTTATTTACTAGCTTAGTTTATTTTACACTTTTATTGATCTATGATGATCATTTTGTGGTTTAGACGAGCGATATGCGATGTCTTTTTGTCCGCGTGGGGGACGGTACCCCGTTTTGTGGAGTTTCGTCTCACTTTTATGGGCTAGCGACCCATGGCTTTTTATGGAGTTCAGTTCATCGTGCGTACCGTTGTACTACGTTGTTGTTCCGGCTTATTTGAGTTTCAGGTTCCTCGGGCGTACCGTTGTACTACGTCGTTGCACCGGCTCTATGGGTTAGCGACTCATGGGATAGCGTCTCGTTTGTGATACACGTGTTGGTGAGTTTTCATGCTCCAGTTTATGATAGGCCTCCGCCTTTTTGTGATTTCTGGATTTCTAATTGATGATTTCTGGAATTTGCATTTCACCAATTTTTGTGATTTGCATTGATAAGCTCTATCAATATTTTTGATTTGGTGAATAAGTTAAAGAATATGTAATTCTTTTTGGTGTATGAGAAAATTTGAGATATTGTATGATTTTTGTTGTTATCATATGTATTTGTCATATCTCTTATCCTGTCTCATCTTATCTGATATTTATAGCTAGACTGATCCATTTATTATTTTTCTTCTTAAATAATACTCGGGTCAGACCGAGGTGTTTCAGGTGCTTCCACTTGACTTTTTAGCAGGGACTAGCTTCTGACTTTTGGCTAACTACTTTAGCTTAGTAGTTTTTGTTTTTATACATTCGAGATAGAGACTCCTTGATGTATACATATTCTTTTTTCTAGCACTTGTATCTATTCTTTTGTGATGTAGTGGATCTTGTATGACACCTACTTTGATGTACACTTCTATGTGTTATATTCATATCTATTTCTGCCTTTGTGATATGAATATCTGTGACTGATTTATGTTATGCTTATTTTATATTTGTTTCCGAATGCCACATAGCCACTGTGTAGTAGCTTTGAGTTTGTATTTGATATGTCAGATTTCCTCTTGAAATGAAATGCATGACATACTATCGGACTTATCGGTACTCGCCCAAAGCAATTACACAGATGGTCGCTCCTCAACAGCCTTATTCTTCATACTAATTGACGACATTACCCAGTAGTGTCCTTGGTTAGTGTGAGTATAGAGGTGGAGCATCACATTTAAAATTCTTAGTTATTTACCTATTCGTTTATTTCAGTTATACATATGTGGTTTAGTTTTCTAAATGCTGAAATTCGACCGTTTGCTATTTTGAATATGACACCGACATTATGAAAAATTATACCTTTTTAGATTTAAGTGAAACAATAGCCTTTGTTAAGTGCTATAACAACTATCGGCCTCGATATATGTTAAGTGCTGTTTGATTTCTTAAATGTTTTCCGATTTGGAAAGGTTCTAAATCTGATTGGTTGGAATTTATTTGATATTTTAATTTAAATGCGTTTTGTAACGACCCGCCATTTTGGACCATTCGCATCCATTATAAGTGTATAGGTAGACACTCATGCCGGAGTTGAATTGCTCAAAATACCGCGTTGTTAATTTAAATTTGGCAAAACTGAACATATATAGTAAATAAATATTCACAGAACACAGACACAGAGTAATAAGTGCAGCGGAAATAAAAGAGATAGTAGTTCATGAAGCTACTATATGAATATATAAAATACATCAGAGTTTACAACAGAAGAGTAATACGATACATCAGATAAAATCAGAATACATCACTGGAATCATCGAATATCTGAAAGCTGGATAGATAGCAGGATCTCCAAGCGAAGCTCCAACTCCAAAGGTGAGTCTCAAAAGCTGAACCACTCAGTCTGACCCGAGCGTAAAGCAAAATACAAAACACTCGAGTCAGGATTAACATTCTTATATTAATAAATCCAACTCAAATGAAATAGCAATTGAAATACAAGTAACTCAAAGGATGTTTGGAATAACCATCCTTTAAGGATCCGTTAAACTATCTACTAGGTAGTAATGTACGCTAAGTAGATAATGTCTATCAGTAATATAAAGATATCAAAATAGCGTTAAGTCATGGCCCATTCCACCCTTAACACATTTTTATTCCCAAAAGCATATACAAGACCGTAGTTTCCCCAAAACCGGAAGTCACCAGAGGGCAATCCATATACTAAAGGTACAAATCAAAATCGTAGTGGTCGCGTATAAATGGAATACAAGTATGACAAGGCACATGAGGCAATACCCAAGGTAGTGAAACTACCGTTCGCCTGATCCGGACTGGTGAGAACGCAACGCCGCAGCGCCCGCAACACCGTGAAACAACACTCCCAAAATCAAGGGTGCACCAATAGACAACAAGTATAAGTAGTTCGAAGAAGTGTGTCCACTTGAGGTAGCTAATCCTCCATTGGCCCGGCACAGCTCCTGTTTTAGTCATTTCCAATTTGACACAAGTGTCAAGGCTATCCATTATCGTTCTCTTTCTTCAGTCATCACGTACATCATTTCAACCACTTCATTCTGGATCATCACTCCGCGTATAGTTATTAAAGTGGTTTTCGGTTTAGATAGAGAGTATATCCATAACCGAATTCCGGTCTCTTTAATAACCTTCAAAATTATTTCTCCGATTGGTCGTTTATTTATTTCAAAAACCAAATCAATTTAAATTCAATTAGAATTCGTAAATCAACATTTCATTTGTCTTTCAAAACCAATTTCCAATAATTTACGTTTCAAAACTTCCAAATTATCATTTCAAAATCTTATAATTCAATTTCAATTTCTATTTAAAACAATTCAAATATTGATTCAAGTTCGACTATAAGTTTCATTTCGAAAACATTTAAATTAATTTAGTTTTAACATTCAAATCAATTTTCATTCATTTATCGATTTCATTCAATATCGTTAAATTAATTTATCATTCAAAACAATTTCTATTAAACTTCCAAATCATTAAATCAATTTCTTAAGTTCAACTTCATTATATCAAAACTTACAAATTGAATTAAATTAAATTCGTCAAATCAACTTCTTTAAATTTCAAGTCTTACATTAATTCCAAAATATCACATTTCCATTTCTTGTTAAAGAAAATTTAATTTCAATTATTTATTTACTTAAATAATTTTCCAAAACTTAATTAATAAAGAAACTCAATTTTAATTATTTACGAAGTAAATTCACTTATTCAAAAGTTCAATTTTACTTATTAAAGAATTCAATTAAATTAGATCATTAAATAATTCATTATTAAATAATTCAAAACTTAATTATTAAATAATTTCAAAGTTTAATAATTTCAAACTTAATTATAATTTCAAACTTAATCATTAAATCATTTCAAACTTAATTCAATCATTTCTCAAATTAAACAATATTCTTCCATCAATTACATCGTTAAAATTTTGTTTCAGATTATTAAATATTAACATTTTCCTTTCATTAAAAATTCAAATTTCAACTTCATTTCAAAACCATATTATTTATTCAAATAAAATCTTCATTTTATTTTTAAATCAAATTATTGACCAAACGGGTTTTATTTAATTCTCTATCCTAGGTCAAAGTTCAATTTGGGTATTTATCATTTCAACCCGATTCCAATTCAATTTAAAATCAAAGCATAGCAAAGGGAACTTGCAGTGTGATGACAGGGATGATGTCAAAGTAAATAAACAAGCAATAACAACAATCAATATCAATCCAATAATCAATTCAAATAATCTTGAAATAACCGTATTAATTCGCATTGTTATTTGTACGAATTAATATAATTGTCTCTAGAATCTACACTATCATTTCATGTAGATTAAAGATTATTACACTAATATTTATACGGTTCTTCAATTGTCATTCGATTTCAATTTTAACACTACAACAATTAATCAAATATACGTTCAATGGTTCAAAGTGTAATTATCACTATTCTACATGTCAATTAATTTAACAATTAAAGGGGTCATATTCACTAATCAAATTTAACATATAAATCAGTTTTAAAATTGTTAACTATCCTATATCCATTTCAATTTTTGCATACTATTTATCATTTAACACTAATAATTTAACGTCCAATATAAACATCAACAATCAATCAATTATCAGCCAACTGTATTATCATCACATAAATAATTAACAGATAATGGTGTCAGATGTCACAGGTGAACTGATATAGTTAATAGCATAAATAACAGTGTAAATAACTAACAGTAGCACATTTCAATTGTCGTTTCAATTGAATCAAATTTAAATAAATAAAAGAACATTAATCGTGAGTGATTGCTCACCTTTCGAGGCTGGATATGCACGAGAGGATGACACGGATACGCACACTGATATGGACATAGAAATTTGAATCACAATCCAAGCAAAGAAAATCGGCATGAATTCAACGATCAGAGCTGAATAACAGAAATCGATTGAACACATCAGAGCGGGATCGATGAAGAAAATTGGTATACATGAACACATATGTATAACTATACGTACAACTATATATACAAAATTTCAATATATATTAAATTAAATATATATGCATTGAAAAATACATTTTTTTTCCAAAAATCTGTAACAATATGTTCGTGCATGCAAACCTTAGATAACATAGATGCACACCCAACAACATACTAATCTAAGTTAAACAATAACCAATACAACACTATTATGACTCATACTTTTATTATAATTTATTATATAAGCTTTATAACACCAGACCCCACAGCTCCTACACATGCTTATATAACATTTATATACTTTATAACTGACTATACTAAACAAATGAGCTGTTATATAGATTAACAACTATTCAGAACAATGCCAACATTTTAACTTGTATCATTTTTGTAAACTATATATATGGCTATATCTCAACGCAGAGAAAACTTAACATATCTTTATAAAACTTGGTCATACCAATGAATGCACTTGCAGACTCACGTTATTAAAAGTATAAGTTACCCAATTCTTTACAGCAAACCAATTTATCATAACCATTAGAGTACAAAACTTTGCAGACCAAATTAATCATGAGTCGCCAGTACAATACTTCTATAAAATGTATTGTTCCTTTATATTATACTCATAAATATATATTTACATGTTTTAGAAAGTATGCAGATTTAAAGAGGTTAGAAGAGTTGATAAACAGTATCACCTATATATAAACATATACTAGCAGATACATATTATATATAGATATTTCTTATTAATAAAGAAGGGATACTCGTATGTAAGCATATTACATATATCTCAAAATAGAACCACGTCTTAACATAAAACCGATATATATAGTATATTTTATATACAAAAATCATTATCATAAGTATAATTTATATACGTACCTGCCCACATAAAATATCACTTAACAAACATACCCATGCCATTTGAAAGAATTATGTATATAGTATATAACAAATCACAGTAATACACTAAACTACATTATAACCTGATATATATAACTAATACTACTAACTAGTATAGATTTATATTTACAAACAACAATCAGGTTGCAGACCTACTAATATTTCATAAATATGTATATAGCATAAAATATATAAACTTAGTTATGTAGATAACCTATATGTATAGATATTCATATATATAACAGGCTATATATAAAACAACAAAGAAAACAGGCTACTCACATTATTCTAAGAGGAACTGCAGAACAAAATATGAGGTTTGGGAAGAATTGAATAAAGAAAGAAAGAAAAAAATACAAATATATATCTGTTATATACCCTTTTGCCGAATCCAGAGGAAGCAATGAGGGTATGGAAGGCAGCAAGGCCGGGCTTGAGTCGCGAGTTTAGGTGATGGGTTCATCGGCATGGCGGGTCTATGGGAAAGGAGGGAGAGAGGAAGAGTTCGGTGGATCTGGGCTTTATGGTAGGCGAGATGGGATCGAGTGGAGGAGGGGATGTGGCGTGCGTGGCAGGCTCGGTTGAGGGTGTGCTCAGGTTGATGGGTTTTGACTGTGATTGGTCGGGGTCTGGGCACGGGATTTAAGGAGACGGGGTTGTCTGCCGAGGCTGAGGAGGGGTTGGATTGGGGTTGCGAAGTGGGGTGGCCGAGATAAGGAGGAGATGGGGCTTCTCGGCTGGGTGCTTGGTCAGGTGGACGGTGATAGGCTGAGGCGATGTTATGGTTGTCTACGGTGTAATGAAGGTGGTTGTTACGGTGGTGGTCGAGCTGAAGCAAAGTAGGTGAGGAGGGAATGGTCACGAGTGTTGTAGGCTATAGTTGAAGGAGCTCATGGTGGTTTGGGGTGAGAGGAAAAAACAGAGAGACCAAATATTCTCCAGGCTAAAGGAAAATGAAATGAACGCCACAAAAAAAAATTTAAAGAAAGGAGGAACAACAACGTTTCAACTTTTTGGGACTAGAGGAAAGCAACCGATTAGATTTTTGAAAAGAGATTTAAAACTTTGGGAAAACAAACGTCCACATTGAACTGATCAATAATAAAGGTGACTGGCTATTTAATTTTTTTCTATAGATAAATGTAAGGTGAAGGAAATCAAAAGGTTTGAAAACGTTACCGATACGGTTTCGGCGTTTCACAGATATCACCACCCACCGGACCTCGAAATGCAGAAGTGAATATACCGTAGAGATCAGCATGGTGAGACGATCAAAACGGTATACATATATCAGTGGTACGATCGAATTATAAAAATTCGAAATTTTCTATTGACGGAAAATGCAAGAAAAACGCTGAAGAATAAGGTCGACGGAGCCAAAGATGTCCGAATTTGGAAAAACGACCAACTGACATCTTGCTCAGAAGATGGTTTAGAATTTTTCTATGTAAAAATATTTAGGTTTCGAAAATATTTTATTTTCATCGCTTTTTAACTGATTAAATTGAAGTAAATTTACGCGCGAAATAAACTTTCATATTTTCGGACGAAAATTTACCAGTTGCTATGTTTAACTAGACGTATTCCAAATATTAAATTTTTATTTCAAAATTTTATCGTTTAAAAATTTCACAAAATTTCAACTAATTACGTTATTCAAACAGTTGAAATTTACGGGTCGTTACACTCTCCCCCACTCAAAACTTTTCGTCCCCGAAAAGGAACGAGGTAGGAGAATAGAAACAACCAGAAAGAAAAACAGATTTTGAAATACAAAATAACAATTAATTTAAACCATATAAATTCAAATTTGAATTAATTGATATTCAATAACTGATTTAATCCATTTGATTTCACTAAAATCAATCTCAACTATTTCTAAATTCATTATCTTATTATCCAATTTTCTTCAATTTACAATTTCTAAAGCCATAAATTTGAATAGTCTTTTATTATAATCATATTTTTCAGCAATTTAAATTCTTCTTTATTCCAAATTATTGTTAAATTTATTCTACTTAATATATCTACTCACATATATTTAAACCATATCAATTAATTTAAAACATAAAAGTTTCGATTTAAATTAATTTACATCTATTAATTTCTTTTAAATTCAAGGTATTTTCATATGTTGATCAAATTTCAATTTATTAATTCTTTCAAAACAAATTTATTAATCAATTATCTTTTATTCTATTTATCTCTATTAACATTTATAATTAAAATTTAAGTGTATAACATTTGTTATAAACACTCAAATTTATTTATAAATTCAATTTCTCTTATATATTATCCAATTACATATTCAACTTCTGAATGATTTAGGTAAGTTGTATTAGAATGCAGTTGAACAATATATAAATAAAATTTTCTCAATTCAATTATTCAAGTTTAAATATTTATTCCAAATTTTGGTTTTATTTATAATTAAAATCATCCTTTAACAAAATTTTAGAATTAGGTTTCCGATTAACTTTAAACAGTTTAGAGATATATATAATATATTTATATCAAATCAAATTTAATTTTAAAATAAGATACCTATATATGTAAATCAAATTATACTGAAGAAATTTAAATCAAAATATTTTTCAAAACAAAACCGTAGCAACGCTACAGAATAGTATCTCCACTTCGAAACTCGAAAATGAATGTCGATGATGCGGCCGCCATCACCGAAATTATTTTCCAGCGACAAAGAGAAGAGCACTGGTTTCATCATTTTAAAAATTCTTTGAAAACGATTTCTATTCGAAAATACTTCCAATAATATATACTTTAAAATTTTACAACCAAGATTCGAAATCACCGGAAACTAAATTCTCAAATTTCTAAATTAAATTCATTTCAAATTCCAAATCAATTTATAAACCGTATTTATAAATTTATTTAGAACAATAAATGAAAATCAAATATTATCATTTCAAACAAACAATTTAATTAACCTATTAAATTCCAGAAAATTTTACTTATATTTTCACAATAAAATCAAACAAAATTTTTAATATTAATTTACAAATACACTTCTTTGCTCGACGATATAGGAATGAATTTTCAAAATAAGGATAGGGATTCAATTTTTTTGATAGAAATCCAATCAAAGAGAGTTTTTGATTCGAAGATAAGTCCGAAACAGAAGATAAGATGATTTAAATAACAAATAAGAAAATGATGAGTTTATTTAATTCGCGGGCAACCTTAACCGGGTCGTCCGTAACTTCAAGAATAAGATCGTTGTAGAATTTTGAGTTAATCGACATTCGATCTCGAGAAATAAAATTCAGGTATAGCAGGAGATAGATAGCATCGTAAACCGAGGATACAGAAATCTCCAGTAAATCGATGCCTATTATAAAGGAGTTTCACCCCTTTACAAATCATTCGAAGTTTGGCGAGACCGCCGATTCACTATAAGGGTCATTTGAAGTGGAGTTATGTGATGCTCCAGAATTGAAAGGAGACGAATAGTGAGGGACACGAATGAAATTTGGAACCGTAGGGAACGTTCCAAAATTCAAAGAAATCGAGTTGAAAGGAAGAGATTGGAACTCGAATGAGAGTGATTCTGTAAATACATTTACCCTATATGTTAAGTTTTGCCTAGAGCAACCTGGCTCTGATACCAACTGTAACGACCCGCCATTTTGGACCATTCGCATCCATTATAAGTGTATAGGTAGACACTCATGCCGGAGTTGAATTGCTCAAAATACCGCGTTGTTAATTTAAATTTGGCAAAACTGAACATATATAGTAAATAAATAATCACAGAACACAGACACAGAGTAATAAGTGCAGCGGAAATAAAAGAGATAGTAGTTCATGAAGCTACTATATGAATATATAAAATACATCAGAGTTTACAACAGAAGAGTAATACGATACATCAGATAAAATCAGAATACATCACTGGAATCATCGAATATCTGAAAGCTGGATAGATAGCAGGATCTCCAAGCGAAGCTCCAACTCCAAAGGTGAGTCTCAAAAGCTGAACCACTCAGTCTGACCCGAGCGTAAAGCAAAATACAAAACACTCGAGTCAGGATTAACATTCTTATATTAATAAATCCAACTCAAGTGAAATAGAAATTGAAATACAAGTAACTCAAAGGATGTTTGGAATAACCATCCTTTAAGGATCCGTTAAACTATCTACTAGGTAGTATTGTACGCTAAGTAGATAATGTCTATCAGTAATATAAAGATATCAAAATAGCGTTAAGTCATGGCCCATTCCACCCTTAACACATTTTTATTCCCAAAAGCATATACAAGACCGTAGTTTCCCCAAAACCGGAAGTCACCAGAGGGCAATCCATATACTAAAGGTACAAATCAAAATCGTAGTGGTCGCGTATAAATGGAATACAAGTATGACAAGGCACATGAGGCAATACCCAAGGTAGTGATACTACCGTTCGCCTGATCCGGACTGGTGAGAACGCAACGCCGCAGCGCCCGCAACACCGTGAAACAACACTCCCAAAATCAAGGGTGCACCAATCGACAACAAGTATAAGTAGTTCGAAGAAGTGTGTCCACTTGAGGTAGCTAATCCTCCATTGGCCCGGCACAGCTCCTGTTTTAGTCATTTCCAATTTGACACAAGTGTCAAGGCTATCCATTATCATTCTCTTTCTTCAGTCATCACGTACATCATTTCAACCACTTCATTCTGGATCATCACTCCGCGTATAGTTATTAAAGTGGTTTTCGGTTTAGATAGAGAGTATATCCATAACCGAATTCCGGTCTCTTTAATAACCTTCGAAATTATTTCTCCGATTGGTCGTTTATTTATTTCAAAAACCAAATCAATTTCAATTCAATTAGAATTCGTAAATCAACATTTCATTTGTCTTTCAAAACCAATTTCCAATAATTTACGTTTCAAAACTTCCAAATTATCATTTCAAAATCTTATAATTCAATTTCAATTTCTATTTAAAACAATTCAAATATTGATTCAAGTTCGAATATAAGTTTCATTTCGAAAACATTTAAATTAATTTAGTTTTAACATTCAAATCAATTTTCATTCATTTATCGATTTCATTCAATATCGTTAAATTAATTTATCATTCAAAACAATTTCTATTAAACTTCCAAATCATTAAATTAATTTCTTAAGTTCAACTTCATTATATCAAAACTTACAAATTGAATTAAATTAAATTCGTCAAATCAAATTCTTTAAATTTCAAGTCTTACATTAATTCCAAAATATCACATTTCCATTTCTTGTTAAAGAAAATTTAATTTCAATTATTTATTTACTTAAATAATTTTCCAAAACTTAATTAATAAAGAAACTCAATTTTAATTATTTACGAAGTAAATTCACTTATTCAAAAGTTCAATTTTACTTATTAAAGAATTCAATTAAATTAGATCATTAAATAATTCATTATTAAATAATTCAAAACTTAATTATTAAATAATTTCAAAGTTTAATAATTTCAAACTTAATCATTAAATCATTTCTCAAATTAAACAATATTCTTTCATCAATTACATCGTTAATATTTTGTTTCAGATTATTAAATATTAACATTTTCCTTTCATTAAAAATTCAAATTTCAACTTCATTTCAAAACCATATTATTTATTCAAATAAAATCTTCATTTTATTTTTAAATCAAATTATTGACCAATCGGGTTTTATTTAATTCTCTATCCTAGGTCAAAGTTCAATTTGGGTATTTATCATTTCAACCCGATTCCAATTCAATTTAAAATCAAAGCATAGCAAAGGGAACTTGCAGTGTGATGACAGGGATGGTGTCAAAGTAAATAAACAAGCAATAACAACAATCAATATCAATCCAATAATCAATTCAAATAATCCCGAAATATCCGTATTAATTCGCATTGTTATTTGTACGAATTAATATAATTGTCTCTAGAATCTACACTATCATTTCATGTAGATTAAAGATTATTACACTAATATTTATACGGTTCTTCAATTGTCATTCGATTTCAATTTTAACACTACAACAATTAATCAAATATACGTTCAATGGTTCAAAGTGTAATTATCACTATTCTACATGTCAATTAATTTAACAATTAAAGGGGTCATATTCACTAATCAAATTTAACATATAAATCAGTTTTAAAATTGTTAACTATCCTATATCCATTTCAATTTTTGCATACTATTTATCATTTAACACTAACAATTTAACGTCCAATATAAACATCAACAATCAATCAATTATCAGCCAACTGTATTATCATCACATAAATAATTAACAGATAATGGTGTCAGATGTCACAGGTGAACTGATATAGTTAATAGCATAAATAACAGTGTAAATAACTAACAGTAGCATATTTCAATTGTCGTTTCAATTGAATCAATTTAAATAAATAAAAGAACATTAATCGTGAGTGATTGCTCACCTTTCGAGGCTGGATATGCACGAGAGGATGACACGGATACGCACACTGATATGGACATAGAAATTTGAATCACAATCCAAGCAAAGCAAATCTTCACGAATTCAACGATCAGAGCTGAATAACAGAAATCGATTGAACACATCAGAGCGGGATCGATGAAGAAAATTGGTATACGTGAACACATATGTATAACTATACGTACAACTATATATACAAAATTTCAATATATATTAAATTAAATATATATGCATTGAAAAATACATTTTTTTTTCCAAAAATCTATAACAATATGTTCATTTTGGTAAAGGGAAAAATAAATTCCATTTGGAAATTTGTTGAAAATTTATGAAAACTATACAAGTTTTATAATCATATTTTGGGATTTGTTTCATACTTTGAATTTTTTTAAAAATGTGTTTGAAATTATATTTAGAAAATTTAAAAAAAGAATTTTATAAATGAACTTGGTGTTTACAAATGAGATGCAAAGAAGTTGGAAATTTATCAAACAAGTTTATAAATGATATTTTATAAAAGAAGGTTTAGAAAAGAGTTTATAAATAATATAGGGGATTTTATAAAGGAGTTAGTTAAACAATTTTGGGGATTTATGAAAAGGAAGTTGACATTATGTTTAAATATTTATAAAAGAATTTACAAACAATATTTTATGGAAGAAATTTCATAAATGAATTTTCAGCTCATATTATGAAAAAGAATTTTATAAAAGTTACTTATAATATAGATTTGATTTTCTCGAATCGACTTCTTAATTTATGGTGGTAGGGAATATCCTTTCCCTACTTAACACCGAAAGAATAGTGTTTGAGGTTATTATTATCTCTGTTTTAAATGATTCTGCTTTAACCCAAATTTAAGTGTGATTTGAAATAAAAATCTTTTTAAGGATTTATAGGTATACTTATACCGTTGAGATAAGTATATGAATGTTTCAAAGTAGTTTTAAATTAATGAAAAGATTAATCTAAGAGGTCCAGAGTTGCTTTGTGCTTAACTAGTGTTATTTCCCTTAGGAAATTAAATCTATGGATGAATTGTGTGATTTTTTGATAGATAAATAACTGACTATCAAATCTGGACTAAAACGTAACTGTGGAAATAACTAGGGGAAATACGTAAGTTATATGGCACAGTCATCTTCGATGATGTTGTACTATGCATATAAATCTCGTATAATTCTCCTAGGTCAAATGATAGTTAGATTCGTCCACTTAAACGATTAGGGGGTGATCCCTGCTTCTATCTATTGTCTATTTATTTTCAAAAGAACCAGGGTTGAGTTTACCGAAAACTATCGAATGTTGTTTCGAAGAGACTGGGATCGGATAAGTGTGAATTATCCAAAAACCATTTCGATCCAACTCAAGCGACGTATTGAAGACATCTTGAAGAGTATGGAATCGAAGGCAGAGTTTGAAGCATAAGGGCTATTTGCTACTAATCCTGTGGGTGATTCCAAAATGGATGTAGTAGAAGTACCGCCTTCGGTTTTGTTCAGACCTAAAAGAACATGTATGGATGAATGCTAGCATTGCATTTCTGTCGAAAGGAAGAGTTAGCATTCCAGCTGGGATAGCTATATAAAAGGAATCATAGCCTGAAGCCTCATAAATGGTAAATGAATAAAGAAGGGACGTGCAACACGGCTAAGTGGGTCGCTCCCATTAGGGTATGATGATCCTATATCTAGATTTGATATCTATGTACGCTTCAGGGCCTATTATGGCTATTGATCAACCAAAGGGGTGATCATATTCAGCACTATCTAGTAAGTGGTAGGGCCAATCATGAGTAGCAGAGGTGCAACGTGTTGTAACCTGCCGTACATTTTATCTAGAGGTGTACGGATTCGGTGGGTTGACCTCACCCTTTCATAATTGGAATCCATTTTCCAATACGGGCCTTCAGACTTAATTGTATACCTATTTTGCTGGAATTTAATTAATGTAACAAGTTCGAATATGATTGAATATTTATTTTAAACCATAGACAATAATATCAGAGGATTTGCTATAGAAATGTTTTGGTTATGATAAGGTAGAAACCCATCCCTGTTTATGTGCGGCGTGGCCTTACGAGATGCCTTTATTTTCAAAAGATTTTTATAACATTAAAATTCAATTGAGGTGTTTTTTCACGCTGGTTTACCAGACTGATCCAAGTGTTATTTTATTATAGTATTCGGGTCAGATTGAGCATATTTTCAGATTCACTTTGGATGCTTTGGAGCTTCAGGAGACGAGCTGGATGCCTCCAAGACATATTCACGTATATTCTATTTTCCACTGCATTGGTTGTTTATATTTATCAACAATTGTGAGGACATGTTGTTATAATTGTCCAGGCTGATCATTGTTTAGTGGACTCTGATTGATGTATGTATATTATACTTTTTCTTTGTGTAAAGATTTGTTGTATATTATATATTACTCGTCACAATGTGAGATTCTGTTATGTCTTTTCTTTCTTTTTCCCTAATAATCTATCTTTTCGGCACTTTGATGCTAGGCATGTAAATACCACGGTTGTATTAGTGTCGACTTCTAAAGGTCGAAAAGGCGGGTCGTTACATGAGTACCCGAGAGTTTAGGGAAAACAAACAACTCGAGTCAGACAATAATTCTAGTATGAGTAAATCTCTAAAAAAATAGTGGAATTAAACAACAATATATGAGACCACACAGCCAAATGCGGAACGACTTTCCTCTCACAGTAACAACATCCAACCACGATAATGGATACAAATAATTAAACATCGTGAAGTACTCACGACACTTCCTAATGCAAAGAAAAAGGTAAGTTTTAAAAATTTGGAATCAAAGAAAAGGAAAGGGAAATTTTCCAACAAATGCTAGGAGAGTGCACCCCTTACTGAACGTATACCTCTAGAATATACTTGAGATACACGATGGCTTTTAGAAACCTCCAAGCTGGACCCCGCCAACCTTTACTGAGAATCTGAGTATTCCATATCTTATTGCGCATATAACCGAAACCGACCTAGAGTAGATGTGAAAATACACTAATTGGAGCAACCCCACATAGCTTGGCCCCCACTCACACTTTGGTTTTAGTCATTTCCAATAAAGAATGTCAATGCTCAATGAGCAACAAATCGTCTTAAATTGATGATACATAATGAATGAAACTGAACCGATGGTTGATAAATCAACTATCGGAGATAATTAAAGATGATCGTATATGAAACTTAAATTTCATATTGTTACCACAACTCACCGATTCCAAACAAGTGCCATCCCTTGGTTGAAATTGAAATCGGGCAAAGTTGAGGTAGTGTTACCTCTAGGCATTGCCTTGATAATACCTTTCACCTTCGAGATAAAATCAAGTTCCTGCCTCAACTTTTAGTGTTAACAGTACGACTAAATCCTTTCTTTATAAGCGATATCATTTACGGAACTACTTTTCCATAACCGAATCGAAATTTAACTTTTAAAACCAAACTTGTGCTGGGATTTCACATTTAAAAATATTAACTTTAAACAACTATATCAAAATGAATTGATTTAATTCAAACAAAAATTAATTACCTTTTTAAAACTAATAATTTCATTTAATATCATTACTTAAAATGATAAATCAACTTTAATCAAGGATTAATTATTTTCAAAACTTCTTTATTTAAGATAATCAATTAGCTTTAATCCTGATTAATTGCTTCAAAACAAAGCTATTTAAAAAGATTGATTAACTTTAAAACATCCTTGTTTAAATAATTTATTTACTTTAAAACATCAGAATAATTAATTAATCCTTAAACATTATTTATTAAAATGATTAATTAATTTTAAACATCATTATTAAAATGATTACATTAATTTAAAAACATTATTAATGTGATTAATTACCATTAATTAAATAATAAATTAGCGTTAAAAATCATTAATTAAAATGATTAATTAATTTTAAAATGTCATAAATAAAATGATGTCTTAATCACATCATTATTTAAACAATTAATTAACTTAGTTACTATTATTTAAAATGATTAATTAATTTTAAAATGTCATTAATAAGATAGTTAATTAATTGAAATCTCATTTTATTTTTTTAAAAATTAATTATCTTTGTAAAACGCATGCATGAGATTTAACAAAAATATTTTAGAGGGGATTACATTTCCATTCCAACATCATATAACAGAAAGGTAAGCACAAATACAAAGGCAAGCAACAATTATACATAAATAGGGAACATCTGTCATCCAATATGAATTTACTGTTATACAATTCAATATCCCAATCAATATAATAGCAGAACGGAGGTTTATTCTGCTGGATGTATTCCCACATAATCTACTAAATTTATTTATATCAGAATGGAGATTTATTCTACTAGATGGATGTCCACATAATCTACTTAATTTATTTATAGTAGAACGAGAATTTATTCTGCTAAACAAATGTTCAAATAATCTACTTAATTAAGGTATAGTAGAATGAGAATTTATTATACTAAACAAGTATTAAAGTTTAGAATAACCTATTCACATTTGTATGGTTACTTAATGGTATCGACAATAGAATCCGTTGCGTTCAAAACTATACTTTGTAAAGAAAGTTACCTTCAAAACAATTTGATCCTTGGAAAACAAAGTAACTGAAAACTTAAACCTCTTTTTAAGTAATTAACACAAGTTAAACCCTTAATTAGATCATAGTTAAATCTTAATTAAGTCTTAACTTAAGCTTAATTATTAATTAAGAAATAATTAACTTATAACCACCCTTTATTAATTAATTAATCATAATTAAACACTTGCTTAATAATTAATTAATAATTAATCCTATACTTAATTAATAATTAATTAAAAACTAATCTTATAATTAACTCATAACTAATTAAAAATTAATCTTAGTTAATCAATAATTAATTAAAATTAATCTCACCTTAAAAGATAATTAATTAGTAACTAATCCCTACTTAATTAAAATTAATAAACCTTGTTTAATACTTAATTAATTATTAATTACCAAACTTAATTAATTAAAAATGAATTATTAAATTCTTAATTAACTTTCTTAAACATCATCATTAAGTTTATAAAATATTTCTAAACCACTTTTAACTATAAAAACTTAATTTTGTAAAAAGTTGAATTTTTACTGAATTACGTCCATAACGACTATCGCTATGGATACCATAACTTGAAATTGTTTTCTAAGTTTACTTTGAAAGCTCACTTACTTTTCCAAAACATAAAGTAAGTGTTTGAAAAACTAAACAAAGTTTTAAACTTGAAATTAATTTTTATTTTTAAAACTAAAAACCATAATTCACACAAGGATTACTTGTCGCTTAACCATACAAAATTTCCAACTTTCTTAGCATATAGCTACATATTCATGACCATAGCATACCAAGCATATCACAAACCACAAACATAAGCAAAGATTCCAACTTAACATCATTCCTCACATAAAGATCATAACTTGCAAATATACTTAATGTTTTTTACTTCTTTTCAAGTCAATACCTAATATCACATACAAGAACATATATGTAAACAAAACCATCATTAAAATTAAAACCAACAACCACACCAGCAACTATATATTTGCAACACCATAAAGGTTTAATATTTACATAAAAGAGTGAGCTTTACTCACCAAAACTCAAATAAATCACCCTTGAACTTGAAAAGAGCCTTAGATATAAGCTTTTACTTGGTAAAAATGTGTTTTGGACCATGGAACATGCTTAATGGGCTCAGCTTAGGGGTGGTTAGGCTCAACCATGGTGGATTTTAGGGAGATGTGGCCTTGTTTAAGATGAAGAGGAGCTTAGAAATGAAAATGAGGAGTTTTAAGTATTTTTATAAAATGAAAAGAGGTAAAAATTAAAATTTTAAATATTAAAAGAAAGAGCAACCCATTGATGGCCGTTAGAGCATTAAGGAAGAAGAAAGGAAAGTTTGAAAAAGTGAAAAATGAAAATTGTAAGAAGGTGGAAAGTAGAGTTGTTTTTATGGAAAAGAAGGTGGATAAAATTACCATTTTAGCCTTAAGTACACTACCCTCCACAAATGAATGCCACATCACCACCATTCACCTCCTTCTACCTTGCTCCACATGTTAGCATGAGGGGGAGGCTTTATATCCATCATGTAATACACTTAAGTGTACTTATGTGTCATTTTAAGTGACATTTCATACTTTACATTTTATTTAAATTTTAACTTGAAAAAGTGTCCCATTTGTTACTTTTTACTCAAGTAAACATATCTTTCACCTTATTATATTACTAACCGTACATTTTAAAACGCATTGGATAATAGGATGATCTTGTACCATGATGTAAGAGATGAGTGTGACATTTCATATTTTACATTTATTTAAAATTTTAACTTTGAAAAGTGTCACATCTTATTTCTTACTTAAGTAAACATATATTTTTACTTTTACCAAGTTACTAATTCATACTTATAATTTAATTATAAGTTTATATGTTAACTCAAATGTGCACAACATTTTCGATAACTTTTTGACATCGAAATGTTGAAAATTCAAAAAACGATTTTTGGTTATATTTTCTTTTTTTCCTTTGAACTAATTATTTTTGTAAACATGTTTTAAAAATCATTTCACCGTCACCAATTAATATTTAAAAAGGGGTATTTTAAATAACAAAATCTATTTTTTAATTATTTAAAAATATATTACGTATCCATATTTAAAGTGATTAAATTTCGGGTCATTACAGTCTGAGTACAATGGGAAGACAATCTGGTGGAAAGTACATGAGAAACTAAAGAGAAGATGAGGGTCTCTCATCTTGAGCTTTTCATTGTTAAACTTTTTTCTCCAAAATTAGGTATTTTGGTTACATTGTTGTTTCTAGATTGGATGTTAGGAGATGGTTGCTGCACTTTGCACTACCACTTAGCACTCATATAGAAAATTTTATGCATGTTTAGGGTGTTGGCATACATACTTATATGTCATGATAATACACTCACTCTATGATTGAGCTAACTTATAACATGTGTGCAGTACATAAACATATTGCACTTTTGGTTGAGTATATGGTTGTGTAGATAACTTGGTTGTATGGATGTTTATTGCGTGTTATGTTGTTCGCCCCTTGGAAAGATTTTGGGGATGAAATCCTTTCTAGGGGAGAGAGTGTAACATCCCCTAAAATCAACCATACATAAATAAATTGGATAAATTAACAAAGATAGGATTAAAAATGAAAATTTTGTAAAAGTCGGAATTTGACTACGAAAGTTATCCCGTTGCGTTTATGATGATTTTCTGATCAATTTAAAGATATAATATGTGGAAAACAAAACTCAAATGAGAATGTTATGGATGTTTGAAGTTTCAGATTCAAATTAGTTTAAATATAATTCAAATTTAAATAAATAATTAATTCGTAAATTTGAAATTCAAAAGTTAACAGTAATTAGACGTAGGGTTAAGTTAACGTTAAAATTAACGTTAATCGGTAATTAAGGAAGAAAATAATTAAAACAATGGCAACAAATTAAAGATCCCAGTATAAGAGGATTGGTTGACCGCTACCCTTGAACCGATCAACCAGTGATGGTGAATGGCGTCTAGGGTTTGTGTGTTTTGAACATACCAGATTATATAATTTTTAACCGAATTAAATCTTACGGTTCTAGTGCGGTCCAGCCACTATAAATAAGAGCCTAGTCCCCTCACTTTTCTTTACTAATTATTTGGAAACACAACGGAACTCTATTAGTCTCTCTTTTTAAAAGATTTAAGAAATTCTCTAGGATTATAGGTAAGGAATTCTATATATTCTTATTCAATTTCTAATCTCTTTTCTCCTCCAACCTCTTAATTTCTGAACCTAATTCGTATGCAATTCTCTTGTTACATATATCTAAAAAGGGAGATCTAAAAAAGATTGTTGTAGGTGTGTCAAATACAAAGAGCATCAAACTTAAGGACCTAAAGTGAGTGGAAATCTTACCTTTTCTATTTTAGTAATTAAATAGTGTAGTTTGGATTTGATATATGCCTTGGGGAATTTTGGAATGCGAAAACTTCACATTAAAACTCCTAAAATTCTCCAAAGTGAAATGTCAATTCTTACGTTGGAATCTTAATTATTTTGTATTGAAATAATGGAGTTTGTATGCATTTTGCAATTTAAGTGTTTTACCTTCTATTTCAGTTCTTATTCTTTTTCTTTGGATCTAATTAAGGGATTTGATCACGTAATGGTATGTAATGTATGGATCCTTATTTGCAGTTTGCATCGCATATTTCTACAGATTGAATAGAAATTCCCTTGTCTACTTTCACGTAAAACAAGTTGAGTAAAGTGTAAAATTAATTAAATTGTAAGTTTTTATTATTGATTTAGTTCATTATTTAATATAAAATAACTCAGATTAGGATTCTATGCACAGGTCTATTGATTTGATTTTGGAAGATTGGATTTATGGTATATATTATTGTGGAAATGAGACTTGTATAATTTTGGAAGATTTGACATTTAAACGTTAGTTTATGGCATAATCTCTATATGCATAGACATTTAATAAGTGCATATATATATAATTAATGTAAATAACCTATAATTATAACATAGCAATTGCGTAGTTAATTAGGTTAATAATTTTCATTAAATCCCTCTTAGAAAAGTAATTAACCGTGGAGGCGAAATAAGAAGGATTTCTTATAAGGCCTAAATAATGAATACAACGAGATGAGTGATAATATATTTGGAGAGTGTTATAATTTATGACTAAGTTATAAGGATGCGAGGTCAATCAAAAGCACACAGAAGTATGCCTAGCTAATCTGGCTACAAGTAGTGTGACTTTAGGACTGATATATGACATCGCCTATAATAAGTAACTACGGATGACACAAGGTTAGTTCCAAATTATGTAGGGTGAATCTTCCCAACTAATCTAGATACCAATACCTACGAATAGTCGGACTAATGTGAGACGTCTCTGTGGGGTTTGGGTCATAATACGAAGGACCTGCTTTGAGGATTGAAGGAATTACGTAGTTGTTTGAGGGCCTGCCTCTTCCTCGTGTAGGAAATATTAAATGGTCTGGATTGGGTTTAGGCACGGTAGAGGATATCTCGAAAAGGTCCGCTTCAATAGGAAGTATTAAGTGTCTGAAGAGATTTCCATGTAATGTCAGCTTGATAGGCACCTATGAGGAGTCTGCCTTGGGGATAGTATTAAATGGTAGGGCCTACCTCAAATAAGGTCTTAAATGGTCATAGTCTGCCTAATTCCCGTTAAAAAGGAACTAAGCACTTGCATTGTTAGGACATTAATAACGATGGTTATGGGTTATTAGGTCGAAAATGGTTATGGAGTAGATAAGCCTTCGGGCTTATAATTGGAAAGACTTTGAATATAACTAAAATGCGTATAAGACGCATCCTTTTTTAAATTTTACTGCTTAAGTACTAATATAGAAAGGCTTGAGATTTTTATTCACCATACATTGTTGCTTTGACTCCCTCCTCATTATAACACAGGGTAGGAAAGAAGACAGTGATCTAGATGGAGATGACGATGAGAGGAGCTTGCAGCAGTAGTCTATTCATCTATTTATGTTATTTTCTGATGTACCAATTTAAAGATAACAATGTATTTTAAACATGTTGTATCTCGGTTATGTAACGGTTATTATTGACATGGTGTTATGGTTTTATGACAACTAGAATTTCAAATAAAATAGGTATTGTTTATGTTAATGTATTTTATCCTTCCACTGTGAGTTCTGAATGAGTAGATAAATAACTATGTATTGTTCTTTTTACCAACCAACAACAAGCTTTAGAATGAGTCTAAGTTTCGATGGGCCTTTTCTAGGTTGGGATTTAGGCTTGTTTAGGGCGGGTTGTTATAGTTGTTCCTAGTATTTGTGTCGCAATTAATTAATTAAAGCAAGAATAATATAACTTTATGTTGGAACATCGATATAAGAATATATTAAATACCTATGCAGTTTCTGTTTAATTCTCTGATTTTTATTTTTGTAATTTTATGGTGAATTGTACTTATGCTTCATACCTCGTTTAAGTACGAAGTTAGCATTATGAGTATGTGAAAATCCACATGTACAGTATTATCAAGTCACACTAGAATGAAAAAGAGTTATTGCAGTTCTTACTTTTGACCCATGGATTTTGTTATATCTGAAGCTTTTTGGTGCAATTTTCATGTTTGATAGGTGGTTTTTGACATATTTTGTTTTTTTAATTTTCTTTAAAAATAGGCTGAGTGGGTTGGGTTAGGTTTACCCGTTAAACTAGCAGGTTAGGTTTAGCTGACCCATTTAATAAATTGGTCAAATGGATTGGGTTATTTTTTCTTTTAAACGGGTTAGGTTAATTTCCACCCAACCCATTTACAACCCAACCCAATCCATCTGACACCTCTAATTACAATTATAATTCTACTTAGACCTATCAATGGATGTTTTCCAATGCAAATAGTGTTATATACATATCCGCATCTAAAGTAATTTTCGGCTATCGAATATCCATATCCGCGAATATGGACAGAGATATCAAATACTCATCCACTCTGCTCATAATTAATAAAGTCAAATAAATAAATAAATTTTTTTAATTCAACATAAATCCTTTTCAATAATAGTGGTAACAGAAACAAAAAAATAAAAAAATTTAATTATAATAATCAACTTTTGATAGCAAATATTCATTTATACATGCATAATATGAACTATTACCATGATAAAACAATATATATCAATAATTTAAGTAGTAACATATGTACAATCTAAACTACTATCTTGATAAAAGTTGGGATGAATAATTATCGGATGCGGGTGCTATCATATCTGTATCTGTTTATATTTTTCAAATTTAGAATATTTTTTCAATTTTCGAATGCGGGCGCGGACATATTTCACATTTTCTGAGTATCCATTGACATGCAAACCTAATTCTATTATAACCATGTAAATTAACGTTTCTAATTTGTAAGTTAAAGATTTCATTTTTTGTTATAAATGATATTATTATGACACTCATAGCTATTGAAGTATAGTGATTTGTGTAATAAAAAGTATCTAACAATTATGATCAATGTTTGCACCAAAATTGGTCACAAACACCCGATAGTCGTTGAAAGCACCAGTATGCAATCACAATTCACAGATAACAGATATGTAGAGAAATAAAAATGAAGAACACTCAGAAAATTGAAAAGAACAGCAGTAAACAACGCAGATTTTATAGTGGTTCGGCGATCTTGCCTACGTCCACTCTGAAGCTTATGATTTTATTGATTCACTTGATAACTTCAATCTATTACAGCGGATTACAATTGATGATCACTCTTAAATTCGAATACAACAATGATCATAAGACGTAGAATTGAATCCGGTAGAGTCTGGGCGATTCAGAATCCAGATCCTCTTTTCTAAATGACCTGGGGCTCTATTTATAGGTGTAGGAGGCTGATATTTCGCTTAAAATTAGGGAGACTACTTCTGGCACGTGTGGGGGCCCATGCGCCCGTGTCCAGAAAATCTGGGCCCGCTTTGGGATCGATTCGAACTCCATTCGAATCGATCAAGAATTCATCTGATGGAGCTGAAATTTGGTGAGAACATTCTTTAACATGTATGTAAGCTTCTGTGAAAATTTCATAGCATTTGGACTTGTAGATCGTGAGATATCATCGATTCGAAATAGTATTTTCTCGGCTGATCGTCTCGTTCGAATCGATCGGTTCGTATCCATCTCTTCGAATCGATCGCCTGCACGTGCTCTCATGGTGATGTGGCGCGCAATCTTTGGGTCGATCCACTTTTCACTCCGGTTTTATCGAGTCGACTCCATGATTCTCGCCTTGCTTGTATCGAAGAATAACACGTCATCCATTCTTGTTGACTCGATGGATGCGAATGTGTCTTCGCTCATGGATTCGATCAGAGGATTCCAAGCATATGTTGCAGCCATTCGATGGATACGAAGGGCAGGTATTTGATGGATACGAAGGGTCGTCTTCTGATGGATTCGAAGGACTTCCAAGCTTGATGGTTACGAACCAGATGGTGGCGAGGTCATCTTCCTTTTGACTGATGCGAACACAATGGATTCGAACACAGGTGCTACTGATGGATACGAGGTTGTCGCCGCTCTGATTGATACGTGGTCGATGGATACGAATAGAGGTCCCTCCGATGGATTCGAATAGAGGCTCCGCCTATGGATTCGAACAAGGGTTATGGATACGAAAACAAGGCTATTCTCTTCCAACTTGCATCGATCATAACTTGAACATACGAACTCAGATTGACTTGAAATTCGGAGTGCTGGCTTTCATAACTCTGCTTGTCGTGTCCTATCAATTGTAGCCTGATCCGGGCTCGGACAAAATTCATTGATATCCATGGTGAAACAGTGTATAACGAACTTTTACGATGAACTGTCTTTAGTTTTCCAGTCAACTTTTTGGTGTCACGGCCATGCCAAAAGGCGGGATAACATTTGCCCCCCAAAACATGCCTTGCGATAGGAAGGTGTGTTTTGTAGTTCCATAAGCTGGATGTTCATATCCTATCATCGACCTGTAAAGAACTTGATAGTCTTTCCTGATCACGAATGACGATCATTCGCGACCGTATGTCATTTGAGATGATGTGACCTTTCGAGGTCGGATGCCGTTCATGGCAAACAACGAAATGGGACCGTTCGTGGTCGGATGTCGTTCACGGCAAATAAAGGAAGGGGACCATTCGCGGTCGGGTGCCGTTCGCGGCAAATAAAGAAATGGGACCGTTCGCGGTCGGATGCCGTTCACGGCAAATAAAGAAATAGGACCGTTCGCGGTCGGATGTCGTTCTAGACGAGTTGTGACCGTTCGCGATCGGGTGGTGTGGAAAGAAAATGTGATCGTTTGCGATCGAGTGTCGTTCTAGACGAATTGTGATGGATTGTGACCGTTCGTGGTCGTATGGTGCACGAGATAACATGTGATCGTTCGCGATCGGATGCCGCACGAGGCAGAATGTGATACTGGGTGAATCGTGACCGTTCGTGGTCGGGTGCCGCACGAGGCAGAGTGTGATCGTTCATGATCGAATGTTATACTAAATGAAGTGTGACCGTTCACGGTCGGGTGCCGTTCGAGGCTAATGGTGACCGTTCGAGGTCGGGTGCCGTTCGAGGCTGATTGTGACCGTTCGAGGTCGGGTGCCGTTCGAGGCAAATGAGTGTGCCCGGGGGAGACTTAGTATTATCGATGTCAGGTTCACGTTCGGGTGAATTTCTGAATCAGCGATCGTGGCGGTTCATCGCCATACAAGCTGTTCTTGTGGACCGTTCGCGATCCAAAGCATACGCAAGTAACTTCTTCTACAGAATTGAAAATATCAAATTAACGTTCACACGAATTCCATAACAGAAATATCCAAACAAACAAAGTCTAAATGTCCAAATCAACATGAAACAAAAGCAGAGCAAGGATGTCAAAGTGTAAATTCTCACTATAAGACGGTCAATAATCATTTAGAGCATGCCTGTGGATCGTTTGCGATCTCCCACATGTGTAAATGATTTAACCGTGTTAGTGAGAAGTTTACAACTGGTTCATCATTATTTAAATCAATTGATAACCATACGGTGCCCCGGCTCGGGGTCACCCCTAGCTAATGTAGACGGTGGTCGCTCTGGTTCCACCGTTGGAGCTCGCCTTCTCACATACTGAAGTAGCCTACCGTTCCTGATATGCCCTTCTACCTCATCCTTCAGGTGTCTACAGTCATTCGTGCTATGACCGTTCAGCTCGTGGAATAAGCAATATTTGTCTGACTTTCTCTCGTCTGTAGTCGGATCCCGTCGCATTGGTCTACGATAGGCAACTTGCTCTTGGGTGTCTTGGTAGATTTGCTCCAAACCCTCGTTCAGTTCTGAATAGGTGGTAAATCGCGGCTCCCTCCGTTGCCGCTTTGACCTGTCATCATTTTCTTCAGCCTTTTGCTTCCCTTTACCAGTCTTTGCACCTTTTCCAGGTGAATTACCGCCTCTAACTGTGTAAACATCGATTTCTTCTTCTCTCTCCGTACAAGCATCCTCTAATCGCAAAAACTTTTCGGCTTCATGATAAAACTCTCCCAGGCCCGTAGGTGGATCCTTAGTTAGTGAATTCTTGAACTCCGTGCCATCAGATATTCCAGATACAGCTGCCATCATGACCATAGATGGATCTGGTCGATCCACTGATGCTGCTTCCGCATTAAATCGCGTCAGAAAACTCCTCAAAGATTCCCCGGCCTTTTGTTTTAGAGTCGCCAAACTCATCATGTTCTTGGGTCTCGAAATATGAACCCTGAATTGTCTCATAAACTTTTCTATCAAATCTGTCCAAGTCCCAATGGATCCACTCTCCAGTTGTCTAAACCATAGCGCTGCAATGTCCGTCAAATACAATGGGAAACACCGGGCTATGACTTCCTGTGATGCCCCCAGCACTTCCATGTGCCTCATATACTTCGTTAGATGGACCGCTGGATCTGTCCGCCCATCATACATTTCCACTAATGGTAGCTTGAAGTCTGGTGGATTCCCGGCCTGTCTGATCGTAGGAGTAAAGGGACTCCTATGTACATCCTCCAGGTCTCTATTGACTAGTCCGCCTCTCATGGCCCGTCTGACCATCTCTGCCAACTTGTCGTTGTCGTCAGGCTGCGATCTTTGAGTGTTACCTCCATTCTACCCCCCTGGCTGAGCGTTCATCCCTCCATTGTCACCAGGTTGCTCGGACGTCCCCGAATCTCTTCCCGGGATTGGATCAACATGCTCTAAGCGTGTGCCCCCCAGCTCCGGCACTGCGCCAGATGGTCCTGCTCCGTTCTGGATTCTGGTTGCTCCTTGATTTTGTGCTCCGAGTTGTCCAATCCGTTGAAGCAAATTCTGGATCATTTCCTCATGTCTCTTCATCATTGTCTCCATCTCATCCCTGGTGATAAAGATCGATGCTTGGTTTGCCCCCGAGGAAGCCTCTTGACTCCCTTCATGCTGACTTTGCTCTGGCCTTTGTCTTTTACTAGTTTGTCTTGTCATATCTTCTCAGATCTGAGCTCTTAAGTCTTCAAATTCAACTTCTGAATGATAGAACTCCTGAGTTCAATTCTCAGTGAAAGCACCAAAATGTTTGCACCAAAATTGGTCACAAACACCCGATAGTCGTTGAAAGCACCAGTATGCAATCACAATTCACAGATAACATATATGTAGAGAAATAAAAATGAAGAACACTAAGAAAATTGAAAAGAACAGCAGTAAACAACGCAGATTTTATAGTGGTTCGGCGATCTTGCCTACGTCCACTCTGAAGCTTATGATTTTATTGATTCACTTGATAACTTCAATCTATTACAGCGGATTACAATTGATGATCACTCTTAAATTCGAATACAACAGTGATCATAAGACGTAGAATTGAATCCGGCAGTCTGGGCGATTCAGAATCCAGATCCCCTTTTCTGAATGACCTGAGGCTCTATTTATAGGTATAGGAGGCTGATATTTCGCCTAAAATTAGAGAGACTACTTCTGGCACGTGTGGGGGCCCATGCGCCTGTGTCCAGAAAATCTGGGCCCGCTTCGGGATCGATTCGAACTCCATTCGAATCGATCAAGAATTCATCTGATGGAGCTGAAATTTGGTGAGAACATTCTTTAACATGTATGTAAGCTTCTGTGAAAATTTCATAGCATTTGGACTTGTAGATCGTGAGATATCATCGATTCGAAATAGTATTTTCTCGGCTGATCGTCTCGTTCGAATCGATCGGTTCGTATCCATCTCTTCGAATCGATCGCCTGCACGTGCTCTCATGGTGATGTGGCGCGCAATCTTTGGGTCGATCCACTTTTCACTCCGGTTTGATCGAGTCGACTCCATGATTCTCGCCTTGCTTGTATCGAAGAATAACACGTCATCCATTCTTGTTGACTCGATGGATGCGAATGTGTCTTCGCTCATGGATTCGATCAGAGGATTCCAAGCATATGTTGCAGCCATTCGATGGATATGAAGGTCAGGTATTTGATGAATACGAAGGGTCGTCTTCTGATGGATTCGAAGGACTTCCAAGCTTGATGGTTACGAACCAGATGGTGGCGAGGTCATCTTCCTTTTGACTGATGCGAACACAATGGATTCGAACACAGGTGCTACTGATGGATACGAGGTTGCCGTCGCTCCGATTGATACGTGGCCGATGGATACGAACAGAGGTCCCTCCGATGGATTCGAATAGAGGCTCCGCCTATGGATTCGAACAAGGGTTATGGATACGAAAACAAGGCTATTCTCTTCCAACTTGCATCGATCATAACTTGAGCATACGAACTCAGATTGACTTGAAATTCGGAGTGCTGGCTTTCATAACTCTGCTTGTCGTGTCCTATCAATTGTAGCCTGATCCGGGCTTGGACAAAATTCATTGATATCCATGGTGAAACAGTGTATAACGAACTTTTACGATGAACTGTCTTTAGTTTTCCAGTCAACTTTTTGGTGTCATGGCCTTGCCAAAAGGCGGGATAACAATCAAGCTATTTCATTAAGAATATGTAATATAAGATCTAATGGCTTCGTACTCTGGGTGCTTAAGGAATAATGTCTAGTATATAAATCACATGTGTTATCCCATATTTGAACCAAGTGTTATCTCAACAGACCTGGACTATTGAGTGGTCATGAAATAGATCAAGAAGAACAAGGTAAGTCAAGAATGGAGAATGCAAGAAAACATGCTAAGTATGGATAGAGTCATAAGGATTGGTACTAATCCATATGAAAAGCTAAGGCACTCGGCTGTGTTGAGAGCTAAAGGATGAAGAGCTAAGGAAAAAATGGAAGACCCAAGATGGCAAATAGGTCGATAACGATCTATAAGGATCAATATTGAACCTTATTAGTTCCTGATGGGGGCCATCATTGCTTTTCTAAAAACAAAGACCAAGTCGAAGAAGGGCAACATGATAGGTCAAGAAAATAGATTGGCACCAATCCTTATCGATCGATACCGATCCCTTTTTGTTCGTGATATTTTTGTTTTAGCCAGGTCTTTTTGCTGAAACTTCAGATCTGAAGTAAGAACGTGTTCAACCGAATCCCAGCGATTTTGATGGTTGATTTAGTCTATAAATATCATGGCTAGTGCAATAAGAAAGGGATCTTCTTTTGGCTAACTAATTTTCATCGAAATTTTACCAAATTCATACCCGAACGGTTTGAATCATGAGATTGTTGTAATTCTTTTGCAATTGCAAAAGTAATCAGTAACAAAGCTAATAGTTGACGGGTGCTATTGAATATGGCCGAACCACACTAAAATTGTGTGTTCTTCTTTCTCTTTTGATTCTTATATTTACAATTGTCATTTTATTTTTGATTAGGTGTTTGTTCCATTTTAGAGCAAAATTTTGGTGCTTTCACCAAGTAGGATTCATCTCGGGCTAAGATCTTTGCTTTGACTTTGGATTAAAAGAGACCTAAAAGCTAGATCCAAAAATTTTCTTTTTCTAGGACTCGTGGTTTCTTGGATTTGGAAGAAGTCTACTATTGGATCTAAGAAGAGATGGCTCCAAAAAAAGAGACAGAAAACCTACTACATTTAGAGCCATTGTTGGAGAAGAAAATGAAGGTTCTCACCAAGGAGAGAAATAAATCAACCCACTCTTCTAGAGACTCCAAGTGCACCAGAGACTGTAAAAAGGGTAGAGTTATTTTGTATGATGACTAAAATAAAAAAGAGAATGATGGACAACCAAAATGCCATCTTGGAGAGGAAGGAAAAGATTTTTGCTATGATGTCCCAATTTCTTGAACGACGTAGCAAGAACCGCAAGGGTTCATCATCTTTAGACTCCAAGGAAGAAAGTTCATCTTCATCTGATTGGATCAAAGCGATGGTAAATAAAAGATGTGGAGGGAGGATATAAGGACGTCAAGGAGGAAAGTTACCAGCACTGGAACTAGAGTTCCACGAGCCATAATGATCGGTCCGACAGAATGGCTTTGAGTGATTCCAAAGGTGAGCTTCTAGAGGATGATGTTGAAGCTTATAGAGATGGCCGTGCTACTAGTTTTCAGGCTAACGGTCCTATGACTAATGATGCATAGCAGCCTTCGACTAGGTGCTAGTGAGGGTCAGGATGAATGGCTTCCCCAAAGACCAGGGAGCCTAGAGGTCATCCAACAAAACAAAAGAATTTATAGAGTCAAACACTCAGGGATGGTTCTGACGATCGCCGTTCAACCGCCCAATGCAACGGAGAGTATATCACTGATATGGTTAAGAGGTTGTTGAACGAAAATCAATACAAAAATAACGGGTGTTCATCGCCGAGCCAGACTCCATTCACCGAAAACATCCTAGAAACGAAGTATTCAAAAAAGTTCGTAATGTCGACTATGTCATCCTATGACAAGACAACTGATCCGAGACAACATCTATTGAAGTATGGATGGCATACATACAATTCTCCTGTAGCAGATGCTATTAGATGTAGATACCTTCTGATACCTAGATGGAGTTGCGACAATGTGGTTCACTAGGCTCGGCCTAAGTCCATATCATCATTTAACCAACTGGATAAGAAGTTTATGGAGAAATTCTAGGTCCACACTGTAAGTCCAAAGGATGTGACGTCATTTTTGAATGTTCACTAGCGTTCTAGAGATACTCTGAAGAATATTTTAAAGAGGTCCAATGCTGTAGTTACGAAAGTAAGCAACCCCAAGGAGGAGATCGTGTTGATGGCATATCAACGGGGTTTACCCAAGGATGGATTTTGGTAGGTCGCTTAAAGGGAAAGAAGCCATCTACCAAAAAAGAGTTTTACCAAAAGGAATCTCAGTTTCTATGTTTGGAAGAGACAAATTTAGCAACCATTTTGGTTGTTGACGGTCAAGAGGGGCCAAATAATATGATACAAAGAAAAGTTGCTATCAAATAGACCGGGGATAGTGTTGGAAACATTGCAGTAAATGTTGGAAATAGTAATAATAATGCTAAGAGAAAGGGCCAAGGCTGTTGGAACTGGCCAGCATACAACGGAAGAAATTGGTGAATTTCAAATTTTTTTTTCATTTTAGATCTTTGTTGGGTCTATGAAGTCTAATTCATTTAGAACTTTTCTAAATTTCTTTTAAATAAAACCATTATTTTATTTTGTTTTATAAAAAATTTTTTTGTATATTTTTTGTATTATATTTGAATATGTGTATCATACACAAATATGTGTGTACGTTCACGTGCAACATAATAAAGTATACATGCCTTGACATGCTCGTGTATAGGTATTAGAATTTACACTACAACAAACATGTTAGCCCTTATAGTATTCAATGCGCAGTCTAAATGAATATATATATATATATATATATATGTATGTATGTATGTATATGTGTGTGTGTACGTATATATGCATCGAAAATTATAATATTTATGGAAAATTATACTTATGTAAAATATATTAATGTATATATAGAAATTGTAGGAATAATAATTATACTAATTTATATATAATATTTTAAAATATATCTGAACAAATGTTTATTTATTTTAAATAAAAAATCATTTAAAAGTTAATATAAAATAAGTTAGTTTTTTTATTCGAATTCCTGTTGCAAAGTTGTGTACAAAATTAAAAAAATTTAATATTTAATATTTTAAATATATATACATATGTGCATATACATAAATTTAAATATAAATATATATAATTTTTTTGATAATTCCCGACTTTAAGCTTACAGCACAAAAATTAAAAAAATTCAGATTTTAAAATGAATTTTTAATTAAACAATTATAAAATAGCTTTAAAACTTATTTAATTAAATTATAAAAAATCATTTTTGAGATTCAAAAATCAAACTATATTAAATACACACACACACACAAATAATCAATTTCCGGTTAAATAAATAGTTATATCATTAATTAAATATAAAATATATTAAAACTGAACATTCATTGCTGCTGAATTAATATAGTACAAAAACATAATTTTATAAATTTTAAAATGATTATTATCTTTGAGATATAATATATTAATTCATAAACTCATATATATATATAATATTATTCAACTAAAAAATGATTTTTTTAGTTTTACGCCATGAGCTTAATGTCAGTATATATACAACTTTGTTTTACTTAATTAACATATATGTAGATGTACTAATATATTCAATCAGCTAATTTGTGATAGAATCGATACATTAGATTCATAATATATTCTAATAACTTACAATATATTATGATAATGGATAATGATATTAAATGAATTAGTAAACATTTTGAATACCATTCCCCAGGGCCTAGATATCTCACTATGAAATGGTGAAAAGGCTCCTTGAATCAAATTCCAAGTTCTAGAGTTGCTGACTCCCGAACTACTTTACCACAGACGATTGACTTGGAGAATTTTGAGGTGATTCGAGCTTGGAATTCTTTTGGGCTTAAACTGGGTTTGCTGGTTAAAATTTGCAGAGGGAGAAGAGAGAAAAGGTATAAAAAAAGAATGGTGTAGAGAGTGGCATATAAATAGGAAGTCAAATGGAGAGAAAAATGAATTTTATCCTTATCTCTCTTACCAATTCCATTCTTTTAAACCATTCAAAATCCTCCCTCTTTTGCCAACATTTGGCTGGCCTGTCCGAGCTTTTTTGGGAAAAATTTGCAGTTCCTATACGACCTCAAAGCCAGTTCCAGCCCTAACAATGTCCGTTGCATTTAAATCAAAATTTGAACGTGTACCGATATCATATATCGATTATTATATTTATAACTATTATAAATACATTGTTTGACATTGTCCAACACATCAAATACAATTTTTTTTAATTAATATTTCATAAATATTATTAATTTATAATAATTACAAATTAATTAAATTAGGTGATAAAAGGAATATTCATAGTTTCGGTTGTGTGACTTTTAGGCGTAATTTTGGTTAGCGATTATTATCGAATAATTCAAATATTAACGTTCATGCATCACTCAGCAGGTGATGTGAAATTATGACCAAATTTATCATTTAATTGGTTTAAGTAAAATCCAATTTTACTTTATTGAGCATTATCCAATTATGACAATTATTTACACCAATTCTCTTCGTCAAAACTTTATCACTTTGAACTTATGAAATTTGGTAACGATCAGAATTCTAGTATCATCTATATTCAACTCTATAGTCCAAACACAAAGTCCTTAGGTCAATAATAACAATTATTATTAGTCAAACTGCTATGCCTGAAGACTTTGACTTTAAGTTGACTTTAGTTGACCGTGATACTAATCTCATATAACTGAGGAGATGAATCCTCTCTTGAGTAGTGTTTCATTTCCAATGCTTCCATTTGATCCAACTGTATTCGTTCGATGGACGCCATGCCATGATTTAACTATAATCAAAGCGGGGTTTCCAAATTAAAGTTCGACAGTATTCTCAAGTCGAGGGAATTGTGTAATATTGTCGCATCGATATTTTCTGTTTGACCTTAGTCATATTGACCAACAAAAACTATTAAGTCATTCCATAGTTATTCAATAACTATTAGTACGTAACCCCATGGTGCCTCCAGTAGTCATGAGTAATAACTGTCCAACATTTGAAGAGCGTTATGTACTCTAGTTTCAACGGATATCTTGATATCCAGTCTTGATACATCTTGAGTAGGAATATATTTAAAATAGTATGTTTATTTTATTATGATAAATCACCCATCGTTACAACACATTGTAACTACAATCACTAAACATACCATTTATAGATTTTCCATTGAATATACTTTTAATTAAATTAATTAATTAATATAACACATTATATCAAGTATATAATAGAAAAAATACCTTTTATTTCGGACAAAATTGGTTATCGAATTAGATATACATAACAAATTACATAATTGCCCCTAAGGGCATACCTCCAACTCTATCAAAGGCTCTGGTGGAAAGAAGCAGGACATCAAGAAGCAAGATAACAAGAAGTGCATGAGGTACAACAGACTAGTTGATTATACTCCATTGAATGATACAGTTGAAAATATTTACCTTGCTAAGCAAGGCACTGAGCGCTAGAAGAAACCGCCTCCGAGGGAGGCAACTAAGGGAGAAAGATATTTGAGGAAATAATGTCGCTTTCATGAGACCCATGGGCAAAATATAAACGAATGCAGGCATCTTAAAGATGTCATTGAAGATTTAATTTATAAGAAAAAACTACATTAGTATGTCAAGAATCCGCAAGATGGTGGGAAGATGAATGGACCTCAACGGCAACCTGCCCCACAAAATTAGGCTGGATCCAGTGGAGAGGGATCAAGACAGCCTATGAGAGAATTGTGATTAATACAATTTCTAAGGGCCTACATCCAGTAGAGAAAAGCAAGAATGAATTGGAATGCTATGGCAGATCGTTGAGGCATGTGCCTCAAGGAATGTGTCACCATATAGAATGTGACTCTGGCGAAGCAACAGAGAACAACAAATGATGATATTGTGTTTAGAAATAGTGATTTAGATGGGTCGAAGCTTTGACGCTTGACCTAATAGTGATAACCGCCATAATAGGGCCAACTATAGTGCATCGAATCCTTATTGACTGTGGGAGCTTGACGAACATCTAGTTCAAACAAACCTTTGATAAGATGTGCCTTGATGAGAAGGATTAAAAGCCTTGTAAATCTTACATCCAAGGATTTGCCGGAGAGGCTAAGGAGCTAGTAGGGTGCAATGATTTTCCAGTTGAGTTAGGAAAGGGTGATTACAAAGTTGTGCATGTGTAAACATCTATAATGGTGGATGGTTTTTCAATTTACAATGTTTTTCTGGGGCGACCGACCCTTAGCATTTTTCAAATCGTAATAGCTCCATGTTGTCTGATAATGAAATTTACAACAGCGAATGAAGTCGGGGCAATTCAAGGAGATTAAAGCACATGTTGAGAGTGCTATGTTGCTGAGCTCAGAGAGGCGAAGCGGCGTGAGAAAGCGAAGGATGCGGAGAAGCCTCTGTACATTAGGTCTTTTGACACATAGCAACTGCCGCCTAAGCCCTGATTGGGGTCCTATAGCAAGTTTCATAAATGATTGGACCCATGAAAAGTGTCAAAGGATGCAACGGCGGCCCCAACTGAGTTGACGATGGACATTCTGATCAATGATGAGAATCCGACAAAGGTGCATAAGATTGGATCTCAAATTGGCATGAAGATGAGAAAGGAGTTGGTACGGTTCGTTCGGGAAAATGCGGATGTGTTTGTTGGGATGCATTCTGATATGTTTGGAATTTTACAAGAGATAGTGCGGCAAGCATTGAATGTGAGCCCAATATACCCTCTTATGAAGAAAACGAGGCATAATATGGAACCAGAGCACTCCAATGTGTTGATGGAAGAAGTTCATAAGTTAAAGGTAAATGGCTTCATCCACAACGTCCTATACTCAGAGCAGGTATCAAATCATGTATTGGTCAAAAAGGCAAGCAGGAAATGACAAAAATGCATTAATTATTCCGACTTGAATAGAGCATGACCGAAAGGCTTCTTTCCCTTCCTGAGGATTGATCAACTTGTAGACGAAATAGTCGGATATGAACTGCTATCCTTTATGGATGCATACTCCGGCTATAATTAGATAGCGATGCACATCCCGGATTAGAAGCACACAAGTTTCATCATAGATTTGGGGTGGTATTGTTATCGAGTCATTCCATTCGACCTAAAGAATGTTGGAAAATTGTCGAATGACTAGTTAAATCGGTGGTAGCCACCGGTGCACATGTTTGGTCACGTCTCTTCTCGTTCCAACACGTTTCTAAGTGTTTTTTGTTCATCCTTTTTTGTTCTAATTAATCTTATTTCAACAGGTTATACTTCATTATAACTTATTTATATACGGTTTATACTTTATTATATCAATTCGTAACACTAATTCATAGCTTCATACTTGTTAAATTCGATATAGATTGGATTACCTTAAATTTTGGCTAAACGGACTTGCTGTAAATTCAATTAAACTATTATCATCAAGTTTAATCATTAATTAACCATATTTATTTCATTACTAGATCCTAATCAGACCCCTACCAATCCCTTAACACTACAATTTTATTATACAGGAATAGAAAAGGTTCACTTACTCGAATTCAATGCTCAATTCTCAAAATCTTTGTTGTTTGGACTATTGCATGCACCAACTTTAGGGTTTAGCCACTAAATTGATATCAAATCATAGTGCTCACTATCACCTTTGATTTATCATCGGTTTTATTAAATTCTTTTAAGATCTGCATGAGGTATTAGGTTTTTAGTTTGGAAGAGGAAGAGGGGAAATAATTGAGAATTGATTTGGCAAAGATGAAATTTGAAAAAATATACGTGAATCCTTTTTATATCTAGAGTGGAATCAACGGCTGTTTAAAAATCCAAATTTCAAAGTTCATCTCAAAGCATATTTAAAACCTAAAACTTATTTCACCCGTACTTCCTCCGCATAACCTCTAAATCAAACAAATAAATATACAATGCGAATCAGAAAAACATATGGTCGTAATGGCTCAAGTCCCATCATCAAATTCCAAAGTTGGAAAATAACTATTTTGCCCATCAAATATTTTATATTAGTTAATTCATCATTTAAAATCACACATTACTTATTAACTTACTAGGGTATTATTGCACACTAAGGGGTAATGTACTCATAGTTGTTGGATAACTATGAAATGACTCATTCGAGAGTTTCTTGTTGGATGATAACAATTAGGTCAAAGAGGTAATCTCAATGTGACGATGTTACAGAATTCTAATGACTTGAGAATATCCTAGAAAGGATACTCCACTTTGATTACAATTAAATCATGGAATGATGACCCATCGAGCGATTATGGTTGGATCTTAGTTGAAGCATTGGAAGTGAAGCAATATACAATTGGGAATTCACCTTCTCGGTTGTATGAGGTTAGTATCACGATCAACTGTAGTTAATTCAAAGTCAAAACCTCTAGCAAAGTATAATGGTTAATAATGAATGTTATTGTTAAACCTAGGACTTTGTTTTTAGACAAATCAAGTTGAATGTGGATAATACTGGAATTTTCACCAATACCAAATTCCATGTATCCCAAAATAGTTTTGGCGAAGAGGACGTATGTAAATTATCATTTCGAAAGGCTCCACTTAAGAAATTATTAAATTAGATTTACCAAAAAGATCACTAAGCAATGAATTCTGTAAAAATGCAACTCCACTAGCTAGAATGATATGTGAACGTTGATATTTGAATTATTCAAAATTAATCGCTGATTTCATTCACTCCTTTAAGTCTCACAACTGTATTTGTGAATTTCTCAAAAAACCACACGATTTAATTAGATTGTAAAATGTTATAAATTAATTAATACTTAAGTAATATAATTACTATTAATTTATTTAGTGTTTTGGGTGTTGCTAGTAATTGTTTGAATGCATATATAAAGGTTATTTGCGTGTATCGATATACGATAACGGTATGCTTTTAAACAAGGTTTAAATTAGAGATAATTACCTAAAGGTTGTTTGGAAAATTTTCCCTATATAGGTTGAAATTTGGGCTGGCCGTATATGGGGAGTGAAGAGGGTGGTGTAACTGAAAATTAAAGAAAGATAATAAGGGAAGTTTTAATGGAAATAATTTGAGAGGTTCCATTCTCCTCATTAAATCAAAACCCATTAAATCAAAACCTATTAAATGAAACCCCTTGATTTGATTTTTTTTCTTTAGTGCTTTTCTTTCTCTCCTTTCCTCCTAACATGACAAACTATCATCTTCATTTTATGAATATGCCAACTTCAAAACAAATCAAAATATCAAATAAACATAAAGGCTACGTGATTTATCCGATTTATGCAAAGCTGGTGTCGATTCAAGAATCTAATGAGGGATTTTCAAATCACTGTCATTAATTAGCCAGATCTGTAAGGTATAATCCAATTTTAATTAATTCTCTTGGATGTAATATACTTATTATCGCATGCATTGATTTAGAATTAGTAATATAGTCTAAAGAATATGTTAAATGACATGATCTATTTTAACTTGATGACTTAAAACCAAAGTTTATATATGCACAAAAATATGTTTTTAGATTATGTACTTATGTTTTAAATTATCCATAATAAAATTCTAAACATAATATACAACTTAATAATTTAGATGTTCATGAATTTTTAATTTGTCCTAAAACATAAAGATTGTTGATACCTTGTTTAATTTGATATACGTAATTTTGGTTTTATAATATTTTTTATTGTTTAAGAAAAAGTAATTTTTCATTAATTGGGCCAAAATTTTATTTGCAAACATACATATATGCATATATGCACACATACGTGCATACATACATACATATACATACATACATATACATACATACATACATATATATACACATACTATATATATATATTAGAAAAGTCGACGTAACATGGATGTATGTATTGATTCAATTAGAAACTTTTTTGGCTTATTCACTATATGCATTCATTCATACATGCATACATATATATAATATTCATACATACATACATACATACATACATATATATATATATATCTGTGTGTGTGTGTGTGTATTTATATTCTATATTCTTGAGATATGTATTTTAGAAACAATTTTATTTATAAATTTATTTTTATGTAGAACATTAAATTGAGGCAATGATATATATGTGTATTTATGCATGTATGTATGTACATACATATGTACATATATGTATATACATATAGAAAACGAGAATATATACGTGATAAATACAAATCTCAATATCTACACATGTATATATTGACCATGTTATTGTTTGTTGTAATCTATCATATTAAACATATTAGTATCACATATCATCTACTGTATAAAGATTAGAAGTAGTTCGGTTGAATGTTTGCAAAAGAGGAAGGTGGAATCAATAAGTGATGCCACCTTTACTCTTTCCTTTTGATCTTGATGTGATTATATCTAGATCTAATTTTATGTTTGCTAGCATCTTTATATACCAAAATATTATATTCACGACATGTTTCACATGTATGTCGCACCATTTATAATTATGAATATATATGATATATTTACACTTATTCAAATAGCATACTTGATTAACATTAATTTAAGTAATTATGAATAAAACAGTCTTAATAAAATACGGTTTCATTAAAAACAACTAGATTTGATATGGTATTAAACATTAGATTTCATAGGCCTACTAAGGACTAACTAGGGATTTTTTCTCTCGAAATCTACACGTTTCACCCGATGCGAATGGACTGGGTTCCTTCAACCTACACTTCTTCTTTATATCTCTTAACTTTTTTAACTTCCATTGCATATTAGTCATTACCACATGATCATTATTGATTTGCGCTAGCCGTACTAGTACCTCTAATGATGCTACTGATGCTAATTTTCCTTTTTTATTAAGTCTATAATGCTTTTCTATGTGACTATTTATGACATGCTCTACTTTCCTAGACTTCGGATCAAGCATTAAACTTAATGTGACTAGTTCTTTGCTAATCTCTAGATCTTTGCATTTAGTTATGCTTTCTTTAGCCATCTTCTAGACTTGTTAATAGAGAAATTACTATTTTCTTATTCGTTAGTATATTATATAGAGTGCTCTCCTCTAATTGAGGATAGCTCTTATTCTATAGGAAAACTTATATGATATAATTTACAATTAATACAAAATTTAAACACTATAATTAATTTAAAATTTAATGAAGTAGCACATTTAATTAGTAACAAATATGTCAAAATTTAAATTTAGCCAAATACAAAATTTGACCCTTAAAAATGAATTCTTTAATTATATATGACAGCCGAATTAAATAAGATCAATATTATTGTAACTTGGGGCTAGTTTAATGAACTAATTAAATACTTATCACCGAATTTTTTATTTATTTTAAATTGGAAGACATTAAAATATTTTATTTTAATTTTATAAATAAATATTTAGTTAAATTTTATTTTGTGATTTTAAAATTATCATTTCAATAATTTTTTATGTGATAAAGTTGAAATTGGAATTTTTTTGAAGTTAATCTTGAAATATTAAAATATTATATTTATTTATATTTTTATCATATGTATATGTGCACATTATTTTAAAAATGACTTGAAAATAATTAATTTAATAAGTCTGAAAATTATAATTTACATTGTGACTTAATTAAAGTTTGAGTTAGAACTAATACCTTAGATAATCGAGCGAAGGTCATATACGGTGGAGATAGATTGTCCTTTGAAGAACTCCTTCTTTGTTTCAACAAAGGGTTGCAAATTCAGGGTTGAAGTAATTGAATATTTATCTAAAAGAATGTTGTTGAATATTTACAATAAGAAGTTGGAGTAGATGATGTCATCAAATCTCTAAATATCTCTCGATTATTTAAGAAAATATGTCACATTCAATTTCAAACATTTTGAACATGTTCTTCCCTATATTATAATCATCCCCTTTGTTATATGAAATAAATTGTTATTTACTTAACAATTTTGGTAATAACTAAATAAGTAATTAACTATAGATCAATGCTTTTAATTTAGCGAAAGCTGTTTAAGTTAATAAACGCATATAACATTTATACACGTTTTTATAATCAATTTAGGCACTTTAATAAATTGATATATATATATACACATATAACCATTATATATACAAAACAACATGTCTATAATAATTTATAAAATTAATAAATTTATTTGATTAAAAAATTACTCGAATATTGGTAGTTTCAGTTTTATGACTCATAGGCATGAACTCAACCCTTAGTAATATTTAAACATTTAAATATTAAAGTATGTAGGGACTTTACTGAAGTGCAATAGTGGACGCAAGTTCTATAATAACCCACCCTTTCGGACACACCGATTCAATGCCTAAAAGTGATTCCGAACTCGCATCATGCCAAGAAAGATGGAATGTTAGGTTGGGATAATTTGTACGATACAAAGATAAAAATAAATGTTAAACATCCACACTTTTAGATTATACAACGGAAGTAATAAAACTTATATAACTAGATAAATCAAATATCTCTAGTTAAACAAGTAATCACCAAATAAATCAAACAAAGTAGGGAAATTTCATAATAAACAGCTGAAAAGAAAAACAAATATCTGTTTGACTACTACAATAAGATACATCTAGAATTACTTTAAAATAAAATAACTCCAGTGTGCATGGTCACCTTCTCCATGTATCTTAAACTAGTCTCACTACCCCACTACTCAGTTAACCTGTAAAGGGGTATAAAGAGGAAAATAGAGCAGGGGTCATATATAGTCGGGTGAGTGAGAAATATTACTAATGGCATGCTGCTAATAGGCAAGTAAATTAGCATTTATAATCCATACAATCTAGTCATGTTTACCTGAACTTGTACACTTGCATTCAATAAGTTAGCCAGGTATACGATTTAGGACAACAACCTGTAATACACCTACAATCTAATAATAACCCACACAGATTCCACCCTAAGGTTGTGCATCGTAAAACTGGGTACACATAAAAATATATAGAGTATGCAGTCTAGGTAGCAAACTACATATACAACTACACTGTAGTAATACATCGTGTATACAGTACCGATGGTAGATCACCTATATAAGCAAACCATCGTAATACATTAAATATATAGTCTCGATGATAAACCGCATTTAAAATTATACTATCATTATACATTGCGTATAAATTTTAGATGGTAACCTGCCTATACAATTACACTATCATGTCCTACACTCTGTATTATTCAACTGATAGCATTAAGGATCGAAAACAAATAAATTCCATCATAAGTAAATCAATTGACATGACATAAACCCTGCTATATGGATATCTCCATTCTCCCAACAATCAACATATTGAAATGTGCGACTCGTGGCGCTTACAATAAAAATAGAAGCAATATAAAAGCGATACAATCACATGCCTAAGTTAGGTGTCATGTTATACAATGTCGGAATGTCACGTGAAACTCCAACAAGTCAAACAAGTGAGGAAAATGAACCCTAAACCATATGTAGTTAAAGCCCCGCTAATTCCCTGTAAAAGCGCTTAACGCACTTTGACTATTAGCGTTTTCGATTTAGTTTTATTAAATAGTATATCTGCTTAAAGCCCCACTATTTCTTACTACACCCACTAAATAAGGGTCTAAGTTCAAATCCTAAGCATTCATCATAAATTGGAACAATATTCTATTTACCAAGTCTAAACTGCATGGATCATGATATTCCTTGGTTTTCTCATATAGGGATGAACAATGTTTTTATCCTCTATACAAATGATGTGGGAATGAGAATGAATAAACTTAAAATTGATTTTTCTTCTCCATTAAAGATTTTCACCTCCGCTATATTTTGATATATCCCCACTTTATTCTTGCTATAGCTTTTTGCACCTCCAACGCTATAAAACCACTGGGCGATTTAACTTCATGGCCCCAAACACAATACAAGGCCTACAATAGGTCCAGGTTCAACTTGGCCTAGTGTTAGGTATTTGGTCGACTGAAAAACATTTCTAGTAGACTTGAATCATCACTAGTCGACCAGAAGTGTTTTCCAGTTGATAGGATGCATGTACCTAGCACAGTCCAATATTATAATCGACTAGAACATTGTTTCTAGTTCACTCAAACTTCTAACTCCTCCTTGGGTCCATTTACTGTGTTTGTACAGTCGATTGGAACTCCTGGCTAAATGACTCAATGTATGTAGATTGCATTTCAACACTCCACAGTTCATCGTTTCATGCATTTCAGCACTCCACACTTCATCGTTCATTCAATTTCGCTTGTTTCATCATTTTTCCTTCTTTCCTGACTTCATGCACAAATTCTATTTCATTATTTGTTCATTTTAATACCTATGTTCATTAACATCGTTTAATTCATTCAAACGATCATTGATTCATTAATTACCGTTATGACTCATTTTCGACGCAATTGCCAATATCATTGCATACAATATTTTTACAAAATTATTTCTGTTCATATCAACTGATTGTCTAACTACCGTATTAACCTATTCTACATGGTTTTAGGGTGAATTTCGTTTCTAGTTAACCCTCCCTCCTACTTGTGTCGATTTTGTTATTAAGGTGATGATATAGGATTTATTAAATTATCAAACTAATCATGAATAAAAAATCAATCATCAAGTCGGTCCTAAATCATATTATTAAACCCTAATAAGATACATAATTGTAATTTATTGCACATCAAGTCATGTAACCCTTCATAGATAATCCCACTCACCAAGAATTATCGATTTGATTGAATTGGGTTGAAATCTCCAAGGTTTCTCTTCATATCCGATTTGCTTTGGTGATTCTATCCACAATATAAGTTGATAATAATTAGATTGAGTTGCTCTCTTTCCCTTCCCTCTTCGTTTTTGATGTATTATTCGGTTGATTTGAAGTTGATTACAAGTAGAAAAGTGAAATTTTAGGTTTAGTGATCTGTGGAGGCTATGAGATAAAAAAGAAGATGATTAGAATGAAAAGTTACGTACTTTTCGACATGTTAAACCCTTAATCCCAAAATTATGACATGGCCTAATTGGGCTCTCGACCTATTAGGCCCAAAAAGTGTGTTTTGGTTTACAGTCTGTATCGCGCTCATCCATTTTCATTTCTGATGTTCTATATATAGAATTTAGGAGAAATATCTACTCGATGAAAAAGTGAAGTTAGATTTCCCAAATTTCTTAATTTATGAAAAACCCTGTTTATATATTTTATGTAAAATTACCAAAATACCCTTTTAAGTTGATTACTTATTTTTATTAAAAACACATATTACATTCTCCTCTCTTTAAATAATTTCGTCCCCAATATTCTAAAATATGGAAAAATGTAACTCATAAACTCAAGCATACGAACATCATTTATGTGCATGCATATTACATGCACTCAAACCATGCTATAGTAAAATTAATCGAATTCACAATACGTTCTAACAATGTAAGATATGATATCCATATTGATACCAACCGTAACCTGTATATAGACAATAATATATACCAACTGCAATGTATATGCAAATAGACAATACACATCCATTTGATCAACATATTATATGAATATAGCAACTAATGAGGCCCTTATATGGATGCAAAATCATGAAATATAGGAATGTGTGCAAAATATCAGAAAGTATACAAATAGTTTCTATATGTTTGTAGCAACACACACACACACACAAACACACACACATATAGATATAAAGTCAAGCCATGCAAGAAACATAAGTCACACAACAAACCATACCATACCAATCAATTTCATAATTTAACTAAGCAAACAAAATATAGAATATGTACCATAAAAGAGTGAGGGATGAGAAGCCTAATCTTCTCTTTTTTGCTCCCAAGTACTCCTAGCCCAATCATTTACATACTAGACTCTAAAAAATTTAACTATTTTGTTCAGAGTCACTTTGTCCCATACTCAATGATCCAAGTTGGTGGATGCGAACAAGTGGGTCTCTCTCAACTTTGATCTCCTCTAACTGGCTCGACTCAACCATATTATCTGAATCATGTGCGACACATGGAAAACATCATGAACTCCCGTCAACTTTTCAGGAAGTTTCACTCTATATGCCAACTTCCATACTCTTTCCAATATTGGAAAAGGCCCTACAGACCACAATGTCAATTTCCTAATCTACCAAACCTCATAATGTGTCTCAATAGTGAGAACTTCACAAAAACCATGTCGATTACTGCAAATTCGAACTTTGTGTCTCTTGTTAATATAGATTTCTATCTCCTTTGCAGTTTTAATCCTTCTGTAAATTAGATCTACCTCATTGAAGTCTTCCTGATCATGGTCAAGAACAATGCTATTTTTAATGTCCCACTAAGAAGATGGAGGTCTACATGGCTGCTTGTACAATACCTTGAATGGTGCTATCCCAATACTTGCCAGATAGTTGTTATTATAAGCAAACTCTAGTAATAGCAAGTGGTCTTCCAAAGGGCTCCAAAATTCAAAATACATATATGCGATAAATCCTCCAATGCTCGATTCACTAACTCAGTATGTCCATATGTTTAAGGGTGATAGGCTATACTCAAATTAAATTCAGTTCCCAAGGCAACTAAAGACTCTCCCAAAACTCACTAGTAAAAAGAAGAACCATCGATACTATAAGGAACTATACATAGTCAAATGATCTCTCCAACATATAAAGTCGCCAAAGATGCATCTATCCTTGTGCTCAAAATTGGAATAAAATGAGCGTATTTGGTTATTCGATCGAATATAACCCAAACTCTCATGTCCCCTTCTACTTCTAGGAAGTACATCAATAAAATCAATCAAATACTTTCCACTTCCATTATGGGATATCTAAAAGCTATAATAATCTACCAAGATTTTTCCGCTTTGCTTTAACTTTCTAAGATGCCAGACATTTTGAGATGAATTTTGCTACATATTTCTTCATGCCCGACCCGTATAATGATCTCTTCATGTTTTGATACATTTTCTCACCACAGAGATAAATTTTCATCCTAGAATGGTGAGACTTATCAAGTACTGAGTCACTTAACTCTGATATAATCATAGCACACAACCTACTATCTCCTGCACCCTTGAAAATCAATGGAATAACTTTCCAAATGACTTGAATTCTCATATCTACTAAGCTACTTGAAAATAACCAATAACTCTGTCTTTCCTCTGACTCAACTATTATGATTCATAAGTGTAGGATGAACATCTAAAGCCACTAATAACCCTAATGCTAGATCCGATGAAGGTCAAAAATCAAATGTAGAAATGAACTCCAAGTGTTTCGACTCTAGAAACATAGAACCAAGCATCGTGTCTCTTTTACTCAAGGCTTTTGCTACAATATTTCCATTGTCTGGAGTATAAAAAATACTAAAATAATACAATGCCAAGAATTCCATACATCATTACTGTCGCAAATCAAATATTTTCGAGAGAAAAGATAATTTAGGGATTCATGATCCATAAACAACTCAAATCGTTCCTCTAAAAGATAGTGTCTCTAAGATTAGAGATAAAAAATAATAGCTGCCAACTCAATATCATGAGTTGGATAATTTTTCTCATTTACTTTTAGTTATCGACTAGCATAAAAATCAACTCTACCCTCCTACATCAAAATAGCACCAAGCCCTGTACGTAAGCATCAATATACATAGTAAACGCTTCGAACCATCACAAAGTACCAAAATATGTGCAATAGTCAATAATTCCTTTAACTTAATAAAAGCAAGCATGTAACCCGAATTCCATGAGAAAATAAAAAATTTCTTAGTAAGGCGTGTTAATGGTGAAGAAATATTTGCAAAGTCTTTAATAAATTTTCTGTAATAGCCGACCTAACCAACAAAACTTTTTACCTCTGTATTATTTTTTATTATATGTTATTCTTGAGCCGTAGTAACATTAATTAGATCGACTAACAATCTATGCTTAGAAACAATATGACTGAGAAAGCAAACTTCTTTGCTCCAAAAGTTACATTTAAAATTTTTGGTTTCTAATTTATGCCTACATAGAGTATTGAGCACTTCTCTCAAATGAAATTTGTGTTCTTCTTTATTAGATCTTTAATTCTCAATTTTGGTGACGACAACTCCATACTGGAGATTAAAATGCACTAGTTGAAGAAGTTTTACTACAGCTTCAAAAATGAGAAAAGAAATCATGCTCAAAGCTTCGAAGATTATCGATTGGCGGCTATTGAACAACACTTGAAGAGTATAAAATTGTGAGTCAAATTGTCTTAGTTATATGATGTTAAAACTCACAAGAACATTACAAAATTATTTCATATTCCTAAAGCTCGATAAAACAAATTTTTATAATTTACATATATATTTTCAAAATTTTAAAAGCTTCTGGAAAACAACCCAGAAGTACCCACTGGTGGACCGGTGGGAGCCCATCGGTGCACTGGTGAATACTTCGAGTTGTATTTCTAGAAATGAATTTAAAAAAAATTACTCCAACAGACGCGATCTTTCTTCCTTCTTCAGTCACAACCTTCCGCAAAGGAGGAATATCATACCCCTTAATCAAATCCCTGCACCTATATAAATAACTATATTTTTAACAAGTTTAATTTACATATTCACTCTTTGTTTTCTATTTTAATTTCTGAAACACCCTAGTTTATTCTACATTCTCAAATCAACAATCGCTCCTTGTTAATAATCAATTCTTTGATTTTCTTACCTCCTAAACTCATGTTTATTTAATTACAAATTAGTTCTTGCGAGTACTTGGAGCTCATACTATATTGGGCAAATTAATATATCAAAGACATGACTACTGCCAAAGTCTATATTTTACTAAGATAGTGTAAAAGACCTGTTCAGCAGCTAAGGCAAGTGTAAAGGCCGATTCCTCCAGACAAAGCAAGGGTATTAGTGAGTAAAAGCCAAAATAGGAGATTCTTGGACTAGATATAGGACGGTGGTCCGAACCAGTATAAAAAGTTGGTGTGCTAATTTTTAATTTACTTTTTTCTATTTAATAACTGGTTATATACTATTATATAGTTTAGCCATATACGATCCCATAAACTTTCATTTGGTATTAGTGCGGGATATTTCATACATCATAACACAATTTTTGAAAAATATTAATGTGGCACACATAAGCACTTTTGTAGAAGGTCGGTCCACTTCACGACCACCACTATTTACTAGTAATGATTATAATTTATTTTCAACTAGAATGAGAATATATATGGAAGCTAACGGTCTTGAAATTTGGAATGCCACATAAGCAAAATATGAAATTCCAACCACACCACCAACTACAGGGACTCTCGAACAAAAGACTGATGCACCAATAATTCTAAGGCTTTGAATATTCTCTTTTGTGCTTTAGATAAATGAATTTACTAGAGTTATGATCTGTAATACTTCTTATGATATATGAAACACTTTACAAGTCACTCATCAAGGCAGAAGTAAGGATAAAGAATCACTAATAGCTCTGTTAAAAAGTAAATTTCAGAATTTTAGAATGAAAGATAATGGAAATATTTTCGATATGCATTCTTATTTATAAGACATTACATATGCACTAGTAGGACTGGGGGAAACCTTCTTTGAATTTGGTATTATCACAAAAATATTGAACTCTTTAACCAATAATTGGGAAACTAGTAGGACCCGTAAATTCATCACTTCGGAAAAAATTTAAAATATTCAAATATAAGATTTTTTTTTAACATAAATTATAATGTTTTGAATGATAAATAATATAGATAATCTTATTTTGAACAAATATCTACAAAGGTATACACTTTGGAAAATATCGATAGAATGATCAAAAACCGTTTTATCAATAAAAAACTCTTAGACCATCCGACATTGTGCACGGAGCTGTATACATACACTCATTTATCTATATGAGTGAGATTATGTAACAAAATTATTTATTTTATTTTTGAAATTTAAATCCCTTTATGACATCGTCAATGATATTACTATTTTTGAATAAATTATTTTTGAATTTAAATTGAGTTTAAACGATTTAATAATTATTTTAATTATTAAATAAGCCCTTTTAATTACTATATAATGATAGAAATATCACTATCAAACTTTGATTACAATTATATATATATATATATATTAAATAAGAAGTGAAAATATGACCGGAAATCGAAATCCATAACGATTCAACGTAGAAAAGTTATGCAATGTTGTGAATCATTTGAGATATACATATGCACACATACATGTATATACATGAACACATATACATGCACCTACATGTCACATGCACACACATGCATACATATACAATACATACATACATACATACATACATATATACATATATATTACAAAATATCTAAGGTATTTTCCTAAACTTCATCCTTAAGCAACCTAAAGTCAACCTCTTACACCCCAAGTACAAGCACATGGGTACACACATGGGGGGAGTACTCGGCGGAAACAGTGAGGAGGACGAAGGTGTTGTGGCGATGAAATGGTGATGTGTGTGCACATAAATATCATGATATTTTTATTCACTTGTCCACCTATAAATAACACCATCCATCTTCACTTCATTTTCTCATAAATTCCTAAGCTTCTTCATCTCTTTATACTCCACTTTAATGGCTTCCTACCTAAGGAAATTAATGAAGAAAATTATGGTAAAAAGTAATTAAATTTATATAGTAAATATTTATTATCAAACACCTCAAAACCAAAGCCAAAACCACTCCTTCTCCCAATCTAAACCCATAGCCACACCATCCACCACCCAAGGCCAAGCCCACCTCCACTTGTAAGAATAGGCCAAGCCTTCCCAAAGGTCCAAGGGTTGATTCCATAGGCTCCAGTGCGATCGTAGTGAAGCTATAGAAATTTTTTGTAAAGTTAGAAACGAATTCAAGTGAGAAACTCTCTTTATATTATGATATTTTGGACAATATATATGTCTAGCTATGCTTGGTTGTGATGATTGTGAACCATGTTTGGATATGATAATATATTTGTTTGGAGGGGTAAACAATTCACGTTTAATACACGTCGAATATCACAAACGAAATCACTTTCCTTTAATAAATGAAATAGTGTATATGAGATTGTTAAACCTCTTTAAAATGGTTTAGAAATGTTTTATAAACATTTTAAAAGTGTGTTGACAAAGTTTGGAAAGGATATGGAAAATTAGTTATAATAGGCACGTCGCATAACAGTGGTTAGCGATTTCACGGCATAGAAAGTTAAACCCATTTATAGAATGGAATCGGAGTCAGAACTTTTTGGAATAAGAATTTTCCAAACTCTTATAATCATAGTTTTCAAACAAAATAAAATGATCAAGGTTTCGTTTAGTATATTTTGAAATATTAGCAAGCAAGTTTTCAAAATAGTCGCGGTTTGAGAGTTCAGAATCCAAAGAAGGAAATTCTATAAAATTGATATTTCTAGTTCTTTAAAAATATGAAATAAATTCTATAAATATATTAAAATGTTCTAAAAGAGATTTGAGTTATAAAAATGGACTTCAAATGATAGAAAAATTGTTTTGATAAAAAAAGCCTTAAAAGCACTACTTGCATCACTTTTTTACAGTGGTTTATAATAACTTTTAAAAAATAGATTTAAACTTAATTATTCTTTCCCAAATCTTTTATAAATGTTTTCAAATAAATAATTCAGTATTTTAACGATAATACGAACGTTTATAATTTATTTTAAAGAGTTTAAATAAATGGTTTAAAGAAAAGCTGTTATAATCAAATTATTTAATCTTGGCTCTAAAAGCCGATGAGTAGGCCTAATTTTTCTATTCATTAGATCGAGATGTGAGGTGCTTAAACTAAGGAGATCTTCAGGAGCAACCAGTGCTCTGGCTCACCTGGCCTCTTTTCTGGGTGAGGGATATATAAGGTCGAAATGTCGAAAACGGAGAAAGTATAAAAGATTAATTTTTCCAAGTTTAATACAACTTGCATTGTATAGAAATAATCTTCTTACACTTGGTATTAAATTCCAAGGAGGGAATATGTACTATCCATGTGAATTTAAAAGGTGATTTCACCGTTATTCGATGGATAATAAAGGTTGAATATATAATTTGATGTTGAGTAGAATTAGTGTAATTTCTATCAACCCTTTTTACTTAATAAGGTTTTGCAATGTGATTTATGAGAGATGATTTTGTTTGATATTTCAAATGTTAAAGAGAGGTTTAATGATTCCATATATACTAGAAAAGAATATGATATAAAGATTTATATCTCTAAAAGAGATATTTTATTTGATAAAAGATATTAATAAATGAAATGATAATCACCCTCAAAGTTAACGTTTCCGCCAAAATTGATCACAAACATCCAAGGATAGATTTATGTAAAGAAGTATGTGAAGAAAGTAAAATTAAAACCGAGGAATAGATTAAACTAACAAAAAAAGCAATAATCAGAAACACAGAGAATTATAGCGGTTTGGCGTTATATGCCTACGTCCACTTTGAAGATTAACTTTATTGATCACTTATGAATCTGATTACAACAGTTGAGAATAGAGAACACTTGATAACAATGAAGTCTAAAGCTGTGCAGTTAATGCGCTCGGTGGATTCAATGCGGTAGAGGTGCAAAAAGTCATAGCGGGGATGTAGCGAAGATATAGCGGGATATATCAGATTACTCTAAAATAGCACATAAATCCCATACTTGTTGTTTTTACAAATATATAGATAGTAATTATATGAAAAATTAACAATCAATTGAATTATAATTAATACAAAAATAATTTTAAATAAAAATATGTGCAAATGTATTGTAAATGAACGTAAAACTGTTATATAACTTAATTTAATTTAGTAGAATATTAGAGTATTATCATTTCTAAACATATGTAAAAAATTCAATGAAATTAATTAATTTCATAATTTTTATAGCATATAAATATCATTTTTCAATCCAATTTTTTATAGAAGATATAGCGGAAATAGCGGAATATAGCGGAAATAACGGGATATAGCGGAAATAGCGGGGATTAAAGCGGAAAGGCTATATGTTGGGGATATATGAAAAAATCGTAGCGGTAGGAATCCGCTATAAGATATATCGGAGTTATAGCGGGGATATAGCGGGGCATTAACTGCACAAGTCTAAAGTAACCAGCAGCATAAAGGTCCTGAAAATGAACCACAAGGCCTGTATTTATAGAGAGAGATGATGAGATATTTCGCTAAGACTTCGGCAGAAGGCTCTCTAGGTCCATAGGGGCCCACCATAACGATCGGTGGACTCAACTTGACAAACAGGAACGATCGGCTAAACTTTCACCGATTGTTTTTCTTACATCCGATTCGAGTGCGATCGTTTTTGGGGGTCCCACATGCCTCTTGACATTGCTCCTAAAATATGGAATTATTCTGACTTGTAACTTGGGAGATATGGATCGATCTTTGTGGTACTTGGATCTGCACTGAAATATGCAGACCATTTTTATGGCTTGGCAAAAATGATCGGCCAACAACAATCGGCCAACCTCTAAATTCAACTTTATGACCTGTGATCATTTTTGTAGGCTTCAATCTTTATTTTGTTGATGCTCTGAAAGTTTTAAATGAATTGGCTTTGTCGATTTTGGGATATTGATCGTTCTCCGACAATTTGAGCTATTTTATGGGTCGTTCTCGATCAATCCATGCAAATATTTGCTTCGTCCGTAACTCGAGCATACGAACACCGATCGACTCCAAATTTGATATATAACTTCATAGGGCTATGACAGTCACTTCATGCTGATTGCACCTCGATTGGAATCCGGTCTGAATTTGCTTGACCATTGTCTATAGTGTTGTATGCAATCGATTCCTAAGACTGATGACCATCCGTTTCTAGCCAAGTTAATGATATCATGGCCTTGCCAAAAGGCGGAATAACATTTTCCACCTAAAGTACATCTTGTATCAAACATGACGTGCTTTGAATCGTCGCAAGCTAAAATCGTCTGAAAGAAATCCATCGGGTTCATCGAATAGTCATTATCCTTTCATTGAGCCGCTTTCTTATCGAAGGTCGTATTTTCCTTATTCGTCATGAAGATTGGTCAATTTCCAATAGCATAAACATGGGATCACAACTTGTTAGCGATCATCTAGTTTTGAATTTAGCAATTTCTAAGCTTCGGCAACTTAGCTTTAGTTTTCCTCTGGTCGACTAAAGGCGATTATTCACTATTTTGTCAATTTCAAAAAATTGAATTTTAAAATGTATACTTCTATATATACGTGTATGTACCCGACTCCCGATCGCGATTACACGTTCACGAGTAGTTGTCAAGTTTAAGGAAAAAACTTTCTATAAAAAAAATTCATCGGTCGTTATTCTTTCATGCATGTTCTATTCTTCTTTTAACTATTTTTTTACATCCATAATTCTCCCTTTCTTAGAAAATAGATTTCAAATCGTTCGTGATTATGAAATGATCGGCATATGCTAGGTTATGGAATGATCAGCGTATGGTTTGGATATTGAATGATCCGCATAGAGCCTGGAGGTGGATCAATCGGCATAAAGCTTGGATATGGATCGAAAGGCATATGGCTTGGACCTGGAACGATCGACATTACTTTTGAGGCCGATAACGATCGGCATACACCTTTCCTATATAAGTATAAACACTTAGCCATTTCTTTTATTTCTTCAACTTATTTCGTATCATTCCATTCCGAAGCAAAGAAAAACAAGTCTCCTTTTTTCTTCTTGCCAATCGAAACAACAATCCATCATCTCAAAAAATCATCGCCCTCCTTTGGATTTTGCTTCTAATCGATTTCGAACCTTCCTCTTTTCCCAGATCTTAAACTTAGGTAGAACGAATCTTAAACTTGCTTTATAATTTGAGGACGAGTCTTTGAACTTCATTAGCGTTGTGATAATCGATTCGTTTGGTTGATGCTTTTATCTTTTCGAATTCTTACGATCGTATGCAGAGAAAATGAAATGACTTGTCTTGATGAGGATAATCGAATTATAGCCTTATCCGACTGTTTGTTGAGGAAGATGGTGCAGTAGAAATGAAGAAGCCATACGATTGATCCACCATGATCGTTCTTGGAAGATTGGCGAAGCCCTGGGATATTGGAGCTTGAAGATTGCCTATAAACGATCATCAATGCTTTGGAGTTGGAGGCTCTTGAGGTGGATAGGGTGAAGTGGGACGATCGAATGATGGCATGGAGAAAACGATCGACGTTGAAGGCCCATAAGAACGATCGGTGGAAATGGCTACTACGAATGATCAGGTGATGCTGTCTAGGGAAACTATCGGCCTTTTTTTGCATTCACGAACGATCAGCCTTGTTTGTTAATGAACTTTATTCAAAAAATGGAACTTAAATAAGTAAACTTGAACTAAATGATGAGCTTTGACCTTGCATACTTGAACATACATTAGGACTTACATATGGTTTGCTTACAATTTGAGTTGCATATTTGGTAACAAATGACCTTAAAACTACGACACGAACCAATGCCTTTGACTTTTACCTTGAAGCTCATCAGTAACTTAGATACAAAACAAACTTTTGCTGGCTAATGATCAATCACGAAACTCAAGCTGCATCGTTTGCCGATGACACATAGAAACAGTTGAGACGGTCAGAAATGACGGTCTCTTCGGTTGAACCTCGAAATCTCGTCGCCTTTTCTGTCTTCAGTTTTGCACAACTTATTACTATACTGTAAGGCACTTTACCGAACCACACTAGCACTCACTATACATTGGGGGGTACAGGTTACTTTATCTAACCATGATTTTTACTAAGTTTAATAGCAATGGGTTCTAGACGTTCTAGGTGTCTTGCAGCTATGCCAGTTGGATCATGTTCTCAACAGAATAACCCTGACGTAGAATCAAGTTTGGTAACTGAGTCCGATAGTCCACCATCTAGTCATCATTCGAAACAACCGAAAAGTTTGCGCCCTCAATTTGATCTCTCAGATGATGTTCCCATCTTTCCACCAAAGGTTATCGATCCTGCTCCCGACATTGTAGAGGATGCAGTTATTCTGGAGTACTCTTCTGATTCGGTAGCTTCAAAAGGTAAGGAAGATGCCCTCTAAAGAATCTGCATAAGGCATGGAATTTTGTTTGATGACGTGTTGGTTCCTTCAGGGATGATAGGGATCACAGACCCCCAGAAGGTTATACGGCGTGCAACAAATTTATATGTGGGGCGGGATGCATCCCACCATTTAATTCATACATTCAGGAGATTCTTCATTATTTAAGGATAGCTCAAGCGCAGCTCCACCCAAATGGCAACGCTCTCCTTAATTGTACTTATATGGTATTTATGGAGTTCCTGCACCGTCCTCCAAACAACGATCGATTCATTTCACATTTAAGCGGCGGACAGGGAGTCTCTCATTTACATTTCTTGAATCGGCGAAGAGGTGCCAGATTCTGACTAGCGTATGGAATAAGTTAAGTGCCTTTAAAAGCGAATGGATCTTCGTTCGCTACCCTCTCAGTTTCGCTCGACAACGGTTGGAAAGACGTAAGTGTTATCCAGTATTTTCTTGTTAGCACGAAAAAACGATATTCAAAAGTATTCCCGACCGTGTTACTCCTTTACAAGTGTCGTCACCCGGCCTAGCGGCAATATTTATGAAGAGGTGGTCATAATTTTGAAAAATGCTCCGCTTGAGGACAAGAATATCAAATATTTGCTTATGGACAAACGTCTCGTTACTTTTTGTTTGATAGAAGAAGGCCTCAGCGTGGAGCTGACCAAAGTTGCTTAGATGGTAAGGATAAGACCATGGGCTGCAATTAGTCAAATGGATAATCGAGCCGATCCCATGGTTCCCTCAATTATGAGTGCTCAATAATTCACTGATATTGATGCTGAAGGACATAGAGGCGATGTACCCGGTCATAATGGCGACAAATCCTGTCCTGGGGTTGATGCCGGATCCTCGCAGGCCTCACAACCCTCGGTTCCTGATAGGAGAAAGAAGAAAACGTTCGTAAATAAACTTCCAAAAAGTCATCTCTCTGATCAATCTAAGTCGTCGATGGATCCTAAAGTTGTTCAAGATGAATCTTCCTCCCAACCATCAGAGAATTCAAGTTTACCACTTGAATCTTTGTCTGGTCTACCGATTCTACATGATCTTGACGCTTTTCACTTTACTGATGTGAGCATCGAAGGATTGGAATCTCCCACCAGAATTGGCATTGAAATTCCTACTTCCGGAAGAGAAGTTACACCAATGAGCATGGCTCATGCATCTGGTTTGTTCGGGGGGTTACACAAGGACATTGCACGATATCCAGCTCTCACTCTAGAAAGAGTCCGTTGTTGCTTTTTCACATGAAGTGGGTGAAGGATCCGGGTCGGCGCAACTCTATATTACAATTGAGTTGCCTTCGGCACCTCGGTTCATCTCTAGCTTCGTAGCAGGCTCTTCAACCATCCCTGGGTATGATCCAGAAAGCCACAACTTTCTCCAATTCCCAAGCGCAGTTCCGAGGATGTTTCGGCTCAACCTGGAAGCCATACCGAGGAAGGTATTTCGTCGAATTTTCCCATCTTTCACAAAGGTTGGATGTTATCAATTGATATTTATAATATCTTTGCCTACTTTTTCTCAGCTTCGAACTATCAAGTGTTGCTCCTCTCCACTCACAAGTGGCTAAGTTGGAGTCACAAGCAGCCGCAGAAGAATCCATTAAAGTTACAACTTCGGCCGCTACTCAAGGTGCTTAAGAAGAAGCCTTTGTTATTAATGATCAATTCATGGAGGTATTATTCAAGGAGGGAAGCGATTCGCACCATGAAATTCCTTTTGACGAAGATTTTGTGATCACTGGTTCATCCGACCCCACTAGCAACCTCAGCATGAAAGAGCGGGTTGAGAGAGAAGAACTATTGAAAAAGGATGTAAAAGGTGAGTCTGTTGATTCGGTCTCCAATGAACCGATTCCTGTCCCGCTCTAGATGATCCCCTTTGGTTGGACAATTCCCCGGGATGATATCCCCCTTGCTTCTGGTGCTAAGAGCAACTCCATCCCTCCTGCTTCCAAAGATGATACCGCCTCGATTCAAACAACTGAGGATACTTCTTCGAAGAGAAGCCGAGGCGGAAAAGGGTCGACGAGAGGGTCGAGCGGTAGTTTAGAAGGAGCTACTCCAAAGGGCAAAGGAAATAGAAAATCCAAGAAATAATCTTTGAATTTGGGCAATATGTAAATAACTTAGATGTTGCTTTTCCTTTTCGTTGGTCCTGTTTGTTTGGGCATGACCCTCCACTTTTGTCTTGCATTTTGGATAAATGTTTATAATGTACAACAAGTTTAGTGTAAGTAAGAATTCTTTTATTCTTGTGTATGATTCTTGTACTCACTTGTTCAAATGTTCAAGCTTTCACGTTTTTCATATTATGTACTTGTGATTCGTTGCTCGTCGGATCGGATGTCAATGTGATCGATCCATCCCAAGGCCTCCTTGAGGTCGTGGCCTCGGGTGGTATCAAACACTAGGTTAGAGCTTTAACGTTACGCTTACTGAACTCAGCAGTCTAGGTAATTATATTCTTGCCCTCGGTCTTTGGTTAGCTGAGTTAAGTGGCAAATGGTCAAACTCCATCCTCAGCCGGTTTACACCCCTGCTACCATTTTCAGTCCAAAGTTTATGGAATAGTGAGCGGTCGACCTACACTCATCTATTTGTTTATACCCATATACGCACTCTGGGGACTTAGAGTAATTTTGTGGGTGGTTGATTCACACCAGATTTATGTTTATACTCCAATCAGCACTCTGGGGACTTAGAGTTATTTCACGGGTGGTCGATTCACACCCGATTTATGTTTATACTCCAATCTGCACTCTGGGGACTTAGAGTTATTTCGTGGGCGGTCGATTCACACCCGATTTATGTTTATACTCCAATCTGCACTCTGGGACTTAGAGTTATTTCGCGGGTGGTCGATTCACACACGATTTATGTTTACACTCCAATCCCCACTCTGAGGACTTAGAGTTATTTCGCGAGTGGTTGATTCACACCCGATTTTTTCTTATAATCCAATCCACACTCTAGGGAATTAGTTTTATTTCACGGGTGGTCGATTCACACCCGATTTATGTTTATAATCCAATCCGCACTCTAGGGACATAGACTTATTTTGCGGGTGGTCGATTCACACCGATTTATGTTTATAATCCAATCCGCACTCTGGGGACTTAGAGTTATTTCTCGGGTGGTCGATTCACATCTGATTTATGTTTATATTCCAATTCGCACTCTGGGGACTTAGAGATATTTTGGAGAGTAGTCAGACCATATTTTTCGTAATTGATTGACTTCCCCTCTGGAGTTAGGGGTTTAATTTAGCGAGTGATTTATCATGTGGTGATCGCTCTTGTTTTGTTTCAGTCTCGTCGTGTAACTGATACACAATGCTATAGCAAACATAAATACAAAGGAGTCAAAGGCTTTATTTGCTAAGTGGAAAAGGATGACATAATCTGTCTTATTTTTTATCTGGAAATCAAATGCTAAAGAAAATTCTAAAAGCAAATACAACTAAAATGAAAAAGAAATAAATTAAGTGAAATAGCGTCGTAAATGCTAGCTATTCCACACCTTTGGAAGTGTGATGTCATCGACAATCGCTAGCTTGAAAGTTCCCTCTCCAAGCCTCTGTCCAATGACATATGGTCCTTTCCAAATCAGATTCATGTACGATGGGGTAGGAAAGACCCGTTTCAGAACGAGATTGCCGATTTCAAAGTTTCTAGGTTGGTCTTGAATGTTGTAATACCCGGCAAATCGGTGTCGATGTGCAGCTGCCCTCAGATTGGCTTCTTTGCACTTCACATCTATAAAATCAAGAGATTCCAAGAGGAGATCTTTATTTGTTTTAGGATTGTAGTAAGTCACTCAATGAGAAGGAACTTTGAGCTCAACAGGAATAACGGCTTCAGAACTATAAGCGAGGGCGAATGGAGTATGGCCAGTCGCAGACTTGTGGGTGGTTCTATAAGCCCACAGTGCTTTAGGGAGTTCATCCACCCACCGGCCTCTAGTCTTCTCCAAAAACTTCTTCAGAATGGACTTTATGATCTTATTTACAGCTTCAACCTATCCATTTTCCTGAGGTTGAGCGACCGTTGCAAACCTCTTTTCAATATGATATCTTCGACAAAAGTCTTTGAATTCAACACTGTCGAATTGAGTCCCATTATCTGTTACAATAGTTCGTGGAAGACCGAAGTGGCATATGATGTTCCAGACAATAAAGTTGATTACTGTATTGGTTGTGATCATGGCTAAAGATTTTGCTTCGGCCCATTTGATGAAGTAATCAACTGCAACGATAGCGTACTTTGCACCACTTTTAGAGATCGGTAAGGAACCGATAATGTCTATTCCCGACATGGAAAACGACCATGGGCCGACCATTTTCGTTTCTTCCGTTGGCCGAGCTTTTGGGACCTTTGCATATATCTGGCATTTATCACATCGCCTCACATAATCAGCAGCGTCTCGATTTACGGTTGGCCAATAATACCCGTAACGGAGTATTTTCTTTGCCAGAGTTTACCCCCAATGTGATCGCCGCATTCCCCTTCATGAACTTCTCTTAGAACACGTTTTATCTCATCATGAGTGACACACTGGAGTAGAGGGACAGATAAACCATTCCTATACATAATTCCTTTTTGCAAAATATATCTTGAAGCTTTGCGAAGGACTTGTCGCTTTTTGTTTCTTTTATGTGGTAGGACTCCATGTAATAAATAGTTTTTGATTAGGGTCATTCAGGATTCCCTTTCAAGCTATGCTTCCAGTGTCTGGTCAATTTCTATCATGTTTATACTTAGGGTATTTAATACTTCGATCGGAACCAAGCCCATCTGCCGTGCATCGCCGATACTAGCAAACTTTGCAAATGAATCGGCCTCTCTGTTTCGATCTCGTGGAATATGTGAAATGTCATAGTACTTATATTCTGTCAACAACTCTTTGACTTGGGTAAGGTACGGGGCGAGTCTTTGTCCCTTAGCTTGATAATCTCCCCTGACTTGGTACACTACCAACTACGAATCACAAAAGATTTTGAGAGTTTTTACTCTAAGTTCTTTACCGAGTTCCATTCCAGTAATCAGAGCTTCATACTCAGCTTCGTTGTTTGTCGCTGAGAAATCAAGCTTTAAAGCATAACAGATTGACCGTCCTTTGGGATTTACAAGCACAATTCTAGCCCCAGAACAATGATCATTAGATGCTCCATTAGTACACAACTTCCAACGTATAGTACGGATTTTGCTGCCTTTTGGAAAATCATCCAGCGCGGTAAACTCTGCTATGAAATCTGCCAGCGACTGACCTTGGATGGCCCTCCGAGAGAGATAAGTAATATCAAATTGACTGAGCTCGATGTTCCACTTAAGTAACCTTCCAGATGTCTCAGGTCGCTATAGGACCTGTTGTAACGGCTGGTAAATGTAAACATTTATTGGATGTGCCTAGAAGTTTGGACGAAGCCTTCGGCATGAAATCAGTAAGCAATATGCCAATTTCTCTATTTACGAATAGTTCCTTTCAGCTCCCGTTAATCATTTGCTGACGTAGTACACCGGCCTCTGGATCCGATCCTCCTTCCAAAGCAATGCAACACTTACAACATGCGCCTATACGGCCAAATAAATGTCAGATTCTTGTGATCCACTGATTTTGACAAGATGAGGGTCTTTCCAAATGATTCACCAAAGCTTGAAACGCATCTTTATAATCCTACGTCCATTCGAAATTTGTTTTCCCTTTCCTAATCAAATCAAAGAAAGGAATGCATTTGTCAGTGGCTTTGGAGATAAATCAGCTTAAGGCAGCAACTTTCCCATTCAGACTCTGCACTTGTTTAATAGTTCTTGGTGCTTAGATATCGCGGATAGCCTGAATCTTCTCGGGATTAGCTTCCATTCCATGGGCATTAACAATAAAGCCCAAGAATTTCCCTAAAGCAACACCAAAAGAACACTTCAAAGGATTAATTTTCATATTCTAATCTTGGAGGATGTCAAAAATTTCTACCAAGTCTTTAATGTGGTCGCTTGATCATTGTGATTTCACAAGCATATCATCCACAAACACATCCATTGTTTTTCCGATCTGATCTTTAAACATTCTATTGACTAAGCGCTGATAAGTTGCTCCCGCATTCTTTAACTCGAATGACATTACTACATAGCAATACAACCAAACATCAGTAATGAAACTGGTATGCTCTTGATCAGGAATATGCATTAGAATTTGGTTATATCCCGAATACGCATCCATGAATGATAACAATTCGTGTCCTGCTGTTGAATCTACCAACTGGCCCATCCTTGGAATGGGAAAGCTATCTTTCGGGCATGCCTTGTTCCAGTCTGAATAATCAATGCATGTTCTCCATTTCCCATTCGCTTTCTTCACTAGCATAGGTTTAGATACCCATTGAGGGTAAAGGGCATCGCGGATAAACCTGTTGTCTTTTAGTCTATCCACCTCCTCTTTGAGAGTGGCAGATCTTTACGAATCCATGTCGTGCCTTTTTTGCTTCACTGGGACATACCACGGGTCGATATTCAATGCATGGCTCGCAATGGCAAGAGAAATTCCACACATGTCAGAATGTGTCCAAGCGAACATGTCTAGATTTGCTCGGAGAAAACCAGCAAGTTCCTTCATCATCGGAGGGCTGAGCTGTGATCCAATCTTTAGGACTCATGATGGGTCGTTGTGGCTAACCGTAATGTCAATTGTCAGCTCAGCCAGTGTAGCCTTGGTCTCTTTGAGCTCCTCTTCGTCATCTATCGGATCTATATCTCTATAGAACCGACTGTAGTGCCTGATCCAAGGCTCAAGCGCTAGTTGTCAATCTTCGGTAGCTTGGATGCCGTCAGTCTTGTCCACACCCTTATCTTTTTCTTTGCGCTGAGCTTCCCTCAACTCAGCTACATAACAGGCACGTCTAGTTGCCTGATCACCATGAACAACTCCTATATCATTACCCATCAGAAACTTCAAAGTCAAACACCATGGGGCAAGAGCTGCCCGGAATTCAGCTAGGGCCGAGCGACCTAGAAAAACGTTGTACGGAGAGTCGACTTCCAAAACAACAAATGGCAAGATTTGCACTCTCCTTCATTCATCTTCTTCCAACTCTACAAGTAATTCCACATAACCAACAACTTCAGTTGCAACACCATTAAAACCGTATATATGAGCTTTAGACGGTTTTAAGTCTTTGGCTTCCATCCTCATCTGATCGTAAGCCTTTTTGAAGATTATATTGACTAAACTTCCACAATCAGTCAATATCCTTCTCAACAAAGTGGGGCCAACCATGGCTAAAATGACCATTGGGTCAATTGTTGGAGCCTCTACTTTATTTGCATCCCTGTTCCTAAACACAATATCATCCACCATCGTACGTTGCTGTTTCGCCGGAGCTCCATCTTTCGTGTTCGAACAACATTCAAAATCCACATGCCTGATTGCGCTAGCATAGTACTCCACCTCCTGCCAACTCTTTTTTGATGGGTGAAGTCCTCCAACTATTGTATTTATTACAAGCCTTCCACCAGTCCGCACAGGCTCCTCAGTCCTACGCGGCGCTTATACTCGGTTAGGGACAGAAGTCCCCTGCCCACCATCCTGCAGGGCTTTCACAAACTGTTGCAATTTCGTTTCTCGAATAAGCTTTTCTATAACATCCTGGAGATGCCTGCATTCAATTGTGTTGTGTCCATTGCACTTATGAAACCGACAGTATTTCCTAGTCTTTTTTGTTCTTTTTTGATTCTTTTGGAGGCGGCTTCCTATACTATATGGTATTGCAAGTGGACAGATAGATATTTTCCAAGGACGTATTCAACAGCGTGTAATAGTTATACATAGGAATCCTAGGCTTCAACCTTCCAGAATCCCTCTTTCGCTCTCGATTCCTATCTTCGCTTCTCTTTTGCTGGTTTGGTTTATTCTAAACATTCACTTAGACCTTCCTAGAACTGTCAGACTGTTTTATTGCAATGTTACTCTGTACTCCTTCTTTACTTGGCCCCACAACGTTCTTTTTTTGGTGGCCTGGATTCTTCTTTTCTTAAGAACTGAGTCGCCTTTGCGTAATTGCGCTCTAATGTTGCGGGTGGCTTACCAGCTAGCCAATCGTCAAAATCAGACTCTGGGTCAATCCTTCTCATCACGACCATGAGTATCGCATGATCATTCGGATTGCTGACTCCATAACAGCTCTATGAAATCTCCCCAAATAATCTTTCAACGACTCTCCCGGAGCCTGAATCACGCTGGAAAGGGACATTACGTCTTTAAAACGAGTCGCATGCATCCAGAATTGTTCCACAAACTTGGTTGCCAAATCTTCAAATCTAGAAATTGATTGCGGGGATAGTCTCGTGAAACACATCATTGCTATTCCAGAGAGAGTTATGGCAAAGAATCCGCACTTGGTTGCATCATCGGCTCATGCAGAATCCATCAGCCATTCGTATCTCATAATATGCTGCCTGGGGTCGGTTTTTCCCTCGTAGGCAGGCATTGATGGCATGTTGAACCTCCTTGGGTATTCTGCGTGTAGAACATTATTAGTGAACGGGGTATGGCTTCTCGAGATTCCTAGTCATCATTAGTTAAACATTGGTTCTCTCTCACCAATTGTTTGACCATTGCCGATAAGTCTGATGTTTGGATGGTTGATGCCAAGCGGTGGTCGTGTTCCACCTCGCGTGAGCGGTCCGGTCAATGTTTGCAGGCTGTTTCATGCCTTCATGGATCACCATCTTCGCAATGCGCATCTTGTACATTTATTTCACCATCATTCTGGAGAAGAATCCAGTCAACATTCAATCAGACTCCATCATCCAAACTAACCATAACAGCTCTAGTTTGAATCCCAGCATGCATAGGTAAGTTTCCTTCTCTAGCGAAGGTATCAGCACTGATCATTCCTAGCAAACCATGATGGTCTTGATGCCCTGAAGTTTCTGCATGATATCTATCAGTTCTGTGATGCCTATGTTTGTGGTATCCATCCAATGAACTGGAGTTTTCCGACGTCGAGTAAGGGGTGGGATCCCTCCTTGCTTTGCCCCGTTACTACTGACTGATTTGGTTCATCAAGTTCATATCGGTCTGAATCTACTGATTTAGCTGTCGATGGCTCTCCATTAGCTCTCTCATTAAATTATGAAAATCAGCTCTGGTTATAGAATCAGTGGGATTCTGAATTTCAACCGGATCAACGTTCACATTTGTTGGTTGGTTGCTTGGGTCTCCGTGCTGAGTGCTAGCAGTCTTATTTCTATCCATGTTATGAGAAGTAGATCTAGTATGTCTCACCATTATCAATCTCCTTACTTAGATTTCAGCAAATCTGAGTAGTATAAGCAACTTTATGAAGAAAACTATTGAACTCCTTCGGGGGATTTATCCAATCTGTAGTAACAAAGGGATCCTAACAAGCTTAGAATTAGGGTTCTCGGTGAAAGCACCAAAATGTTTGCGCCAAAATTGGTCACAAACACCCAAGAATAGATTTATGTAGAGAAGTAAGTGAAGAAAGTAAAACTAAAACCGAGGAATAGGTTAAACTACAAAAAAGCAATAATTAGAAACACAGAGATTTATAGTGGTTCGGTGTTATATGCCTACGTCCACTTTGAGGATTAACTTTATTGATCACTTAGGAATCTGATTACAACAGCTGAGAATAGAGAACACTTGATTACAATAAAGTTTAAAGTAACCGGCAACGTAAAGATCCTGAAAATGAACTATAATGCCTGTATTTATAGGGAGAGATGATGAGATATTTCGCTAAGACTTCGACGGAAGGCTCTCTAGGTCCGTAGGGGCCCACCATAACGATCGGTGGACTCAACATGACAAACAGGAACAATCGGCTAAACTTTCACCGATCGTTTTTCTTGCATCCAATTCGAGTGTAATCGTTTATGGGGGTCCCACATGCCTCTTGACATTGCTCTTAAAATATGGAATCATTCCGACTTGTAACTTGGGAGATATCGATCGATCTTTGTGGTACTTGGATCATGCACTAAAATATGTCGATCGTTTTTGTGGCTTAGCAAAAACGATCGGTCAACAACGATCGGCATGCCTCTAATTTCAATTTTATGACCTGCGATTGTTTTTGTAGGCTTCAATCTTTGTTTTTTTGATGCTCTTGAAGTTTCAAATGAATTGGCCTTGTGGATCTTGAGATATTGATCGTTCTCATACGGTTTGAGCTGTTTTATGGATTGTTCTCGATCAATCCATGCAAATCTTTGCTTCATCCATAACTCGAGTATACGAACTCCGATCGACTCCAAATTTGAAATATAACTTCATGGGGCTATGACAATCACTTCATACTGGTTGCACCTCGATGGGACATGGTCCGAATTTGCCTGACCATCTTCTATAGTGTTGTATACAATCGATTCCTACGGCTGATGACCATCCGTTCCTAGCCAAGTTAATGATATCATGGCCTTGCCAGAAGGTAGGATAACAGTTAATATCTTTTTATCGATGATTGGTTTGAAGGAATCAGGATTGGATTTGGGTGATTCCTATCCGAAAATCACTTCGTACCAATTTATACATTCGAAGGTGAAGACATGGAAAGATAATAAATTAGAAGATGGAATGTGAGGCTGCTTGTCACTGACCTTTTGGGGAAATTTCCCATGTCATATATATGTCGCAGTAGTATCATCATTGGATCTTCGATGCAAGGGCTGCTCACTACTAATCCTATGGGTGATTTTCGACAGGATGTAGTAGGAGAGTTCCTTCGGTTTGTCCTGTTTCTGGACAACTTTTATGGACGAATGTCTAACATTGCATTTCTAACATACACGTACATTGATTTTCACAAACGTACATCTGTTTGGTGGTGTAGGAAGTAACTCTCGCATACTTATCACCCTTCTCTGAGATGTATGAGCTCAGAGGTTGTACATTTATGGAAATCAATCGTGTGTGATGGAATTGGCAATATGGCATTAAAAGTGGATTGTGCTATGTGAAAGGTAATCGTTACCTCAGGCCTCATCACCCAGAAAAATAGTGCATGCCGTAAGGCTATGTGGTTCGCAACCATTAGGGTATGGCCATCACATTTCTAAATTACTCTCTATATGTCGAGTAGTTATGTATGCTATGGGATCCTGGATAAGTCGTTTACGACCGTGATGATATTATATTCGGTTCTATCCGCTACCAGATGGGTCTGCGGGTAGGTCGGTCTTGCTAGGTGCAGATGTTTCAAAGGTATTGATCCTCGGTACATCCCTATAGAGATGTACTGTATGGAAGGTAGTCCCTTACCTTGCCATTGTATGGAATCTATTCTCCAATAAGTGCCTTCAGACTTGATTGTAGAGCCTAATATGCTGAAATTTAATAATGTAACAATTTCAGCTAAGATTATGTATATTAACGTGAAAGTTGTTTTCAGAAGAATGTCATTAAAATTAATTTTCCTAGGTTTTGCGTAGCAAATGTTTTGGTTATCATAAGGTAAAAACTCGTTCCATGTTTATGTGCGATGTGGTCTTATGAGATACCCTTTGTTTCAAATATCCATACTTTGAGTTTCTCACACCAATCCCATGACTAACCCGGAGTTTATTTTCTTTTCCCTTAAACTCTTAGTGCCTTATTTTTCGGGCAGCGAAGTAGTAAGGTGTGCTTAAGGATAAGTTAAAACTAGAGGAGGGGAATAGTGTTTAATGGATTATATGAACATTTTTCAAATTCTTTGAGATTCTACTTAAAATGATGCAATTAACAATCATAGAAACAATCATAGAATCAAAGTACAAATAAAAGTAAATGCAGTACAAGTAAAAAGGAAAGAACACACCAGGATTTTATACTGGTTCAGAGTTACCCTACATCCAGTCCTGCACAATTCCTTGTACGGATTTCATTTTAACTAGTAAATGCAAATACAATCTTGATTTTAAGGCTACGAGACCCACCTTTAGAATCTCAACCTCTGGGTAGAGTCACTTGATTTAGGGGCTACAACACACCCACTAGATTTATGAGCTAAAAAGCACACCCAATTGATTTTACAGGTTACAATCACAACTATTTCAATTTCAGGGATACTATGCACAACACAAAGTATAAGTATGATTTGATAGAGTCTACAGACTCAAATCTTCGATCTTGATTACAATTGATCGTATAACTCTTGAATATCACTTTGATCTTTTGAGAGATGAGAGAAACCAAAGAGTGGATGAGGGAGAATCAATTTAGTAATAATTGAATTTGATTTTGGTTGAATTTTGGTTGAATTTTGGCAGAGTTTTGGTAAAAATTGATTTAGAAATCAAGAGAGTGAAAAGAGGAGCGATGAATAAGAAAGTAGTTGATAAAATTCGTTTGGAAGTCTGGTATATATAGGGAAACAACGATCATGTCCATTCGCGAAGCGATACGACGAAAAGACACTTCCATTCAAATTTGAGTTTTGAATTTTACAGCCACTATGTCGACATATGTTTATAGAGTATGTCGGCATACTCTTCACAATTTTGAAAAATAGTTTAAAAATATTATTTTGAAAATCTGTTGCTTTGTAAAATAATTTGATACTTTGTATAATCATTTAAATATAGTTTATACACGTTTTAATCAAATATATAGTTCAGTATATATAAACTTAAAAACACTAAAATGATATCTTTATAAGTAAGAGATTGAAAATCATTTTGGAAAATATTTTGAAACGGTTATTTTAAAACCTGAATATTTGAAAAACAATTTAAAATAAAATTATAGAAGGTGAGAGAGATCAGGTTAGTGCTATCAAGGTTTTAACATAAATTCTACGACTCTATAACTTATCTGGAATATCTTGAATCTTGAACTCTTCAATATTCATGGGTCTTCATTCTTGAAATCTTGAAACTTTATATCAGCACCTTGAATCTACTCTTGATACCAGCATCTTGATATCGTACAGTCTTATTAATCAATACCTGTCTAATATCCTGCACTATATACTATATATATCTTGATAAAGCATTAGTATCTATATTTTATATAATGTCCTATAGTTGTTATCATCAAAACCAATACCTAAGGTACTAACATTAGGTAACTTGGAGAATTTCAAGAAGGAGCATGGAGCATTTTGGGTCCTTTGTAGAAATTTATCTAGTAATTCCACTGTAGTATGTAAGATGTATCTACCAGCACTTATGAGGATATGTAGTTATAACTATCCTGACTAGGTTAGTACTTACTAGAACTCTGATGGAGCAATTTGGAGTAATTGCATGTACTACTCATATGTATAATTAAATGGTGAATGTGAGATTCTATTTTATTTGTCTTCTACCTTTATTTTCTTTTACCCCATGATAATCTGCCTCTCCGGCATTTAGATTTGCGGCACGTAAATACCAAGAATGTATTAGTGTCGATTTCTGAGGATCAAGGAGGTGGATCGTCACGGTATTAGCAGTTGAAGAAGCTAACGATCTTTCTCAACTCTAGGTTGAGGAGTTAATTAGTAATCTAATGGCATATGAAGGAAATTTGCAAGCTAGAAAAATTCAGAATCAGGAGAAAAGGATAATAGCATTCCAAGTCGAGGAGGACTCAGAACTAGATGAAGACGAGATGGCCATCATAGCAAAGAATTTTCAACAAGTTAAAAGAGGAAATGATAATAACAATAATAACTCTGGACTCAAATTCTTTGGCTTCAATAAATTCAGACATATCATAAAAGATTATCCATTACAAAACAATAGAAAGAAGGAGTTTAAAAGCAAAAATAGATTTGAAAAAGGACAAAATCTACTTATCAAGCCACATGGGATTATTCAACTCCTCATCTTCTTCAGATAGCGATAACGATACCGAGCAAGCTAATGTTTATTTTATGGCCATAAAAGATGAGGTACAATCTGATTTAGCTCATAACAAACTATTTTCATTTTGTATAGAATTGGATAATGTATTTTAGAAATTTAAGGAAAACACATATAGAAACCATGGTTAACTTAAATAGGGCTGAATTAGAAATAACCATGTTAAAAGATAAAAAAATATTTTAGAAGATGTAATTAAAACTCAAAAACAATCTTTAAAAAAATCTGTTTTTGAAAATGGGACATAAATTTTATTTAAGAAAAATAGAATTATCAAAGGAATGTGAGCTTTTAAAAGATTTGAATAAAGATTTAAAAAATTTAAATAATAATTTAAGTTCTAAGGTTGATTATTTAGAAAAAGAAATTAATTCCTTAGAAAGTAAAAATATTAGCTTAAATATGCTAATTAAAGAACTAGAAAATTCACAAAACTCATTCGAAAATTTGACTAATAAAACTTATATGCTAGAAAATAGAGTTTATTCTTATAGCAATGAACATGTCAATTTATCAAAAGATAATTGTGAATTAATTTCAAAATAAAAATTCTTGAAATTGAAAACTTAAATTTCAAATAAAAATTAGGAAAGATTTCTACAAATGTCTCAAAATTTAATAAAGATCAAGAAAATTTATAAAATTTGATAAAGAATTCCAGACCTGCTCACAAGAAAATGGTTTGGGTTTTAAAAAAACAAAATCAAAGAGAGTTCCAAGAAAAATAGTCTTCTCTATACTAAATTAAAAAACTACCAGTTCTAAGGAAAATAGAAATTCTGATAATAAAACTATAAAGATTTGGATTCCAAAAATCAATAGTAGTCTTATTAGAAAGAACTATGTAAGTAAATTTCTTACTAATGTTCATAATAACATTAATTATTCTTTTAAGGTCCAACCAAACCCTCTCGGGTATGGTTATGAATAATTTAACCCCAGGAACCTAATGTAGGAAGGGGTACTAATAAATTTATTTATTTTTACAGGTATCCATTCACATTAGTAAAAGGAGAAGATGGATTCTAGATAGTGGTTGTTACAACCACATGTTAGGAAACTCCAGTATACTTATAAATATTAGACCAATAGATGGAGGTATCGTATCCTTCGGTGATAATTCAAAAGGATACATCAGCGGAATATGGAATGTCAGCAACGATGTTAATCCAAATTCACATTTAATTACTATGTTTATTTAGTTACAAATTTAAAACATATTATTCTAAGTATTAGTCAGCTATGTGATAAAGGTTTTAAAATTAATTTTGAAAAAGATAGTTGTAAAATCTTTGATCAAAATGAAAGATTAATTTTTGAAGGTATGTAACAACCCAATTTTAGGTAATAATTAAATGAAGTTAATAATAGTAATTTAGTTGATTAAAATAGAATTTGGAAATCTATTTGACAAATTGGCTTTGAAATTATTTAATAAAAGGATTTAAATTGTGAAAATGTGATATTTAAATTTAAATTAGTTGAAATGTGAAAATAGTACTCTATAAAAGTAATATAATTGATAGATAATGCAATTCAGGACAAGAACTAAATTTAAATAGGAATATATATTTATTTAAATTGAGTTGTAATTAGTTTTAAAAGTAAAGAAAAAATATAAGAGTTATATATATACACACACTTTATATTTTAAAACTAAAACCCAATTCTTAATGGCCCAAGTTTATTTTTCTAGACGTTTCTCTTTCTCGACATTTTTTTTGTTCACCAATTTTAGTTTACGATGCTTTGGGTATCATCTTCTAGCAGAAGCAACTAAAAAACCAATATCCTTATCTCATTAAAAATGAAAATCAAATTCAATCAAGCACCTAAATTCACCAAACTCGAATATGTGCACCTTCATACTTGTATGTGCTTATGGCAAGAAGCACATAGGGTCGCATTGCTGTTGTGTGGATCTTTGTGCGTATGTTCGAGAAGGAGGAAGAAGAGGGAAAATCAATTAACATGTGAGTTGTTACACTCACACAATATGACTAATCCTATAAATCATGAAATTCTTGTTCAAGGGAATGATGCTGTACAAATAGTGGTGTATGCTTTGAATTAATGGTGTTAATATCAACAGAAGGGATTGAAATTGACAAGAGGCGGCATGGACTTGAGCGTAGTCGCTTTAAGCAAGGACTGACTGGTGCACTAGCCAATCTAGACCGGTCCACTAGTGGCGGTGTGTCATGCTTGCAGTTTTGTGGTGTGACTGCGTGTGATTTTGCGCTATGTTGTGTGTGTAGTATATTGTGTTTTTGTGTGTGCGCATAGATGAGTTTGTGTGTATGTGTAGAGAGATATGTCTATATGTGCAGTAGCGTGTGGGTTTTTAGTGTGTGTGAGTGTGCAGTAGTGTGTGCATTCAACAGGGTGTTCCTGAGCTTGTATATTTGTGTGCATGTCTGTGTTCGAGTGTAAGTGTGTGTTGCTATGTTTGTGAGAGTGGTTTGTTAATGTGAGTGACTATTGTATGTGTGCGTTATTGGGTGTGAATATGTTTCTGTGTGTGTGTATCTTGGTATGTAGTTTGCATATTGAACTTGGACACTCTTATTCTTGCAATCCATAAATCTTGGCTATAAAATCTTATTGTGTTGGTGCTTTATTTTATGTGTTTTGTGCGCAAACATCAAGTATATATATATACTTAAATTGAAATTTACATTTGTATATCTATAATGATATACCAAAAGTATATATCCACAGTAAATATACTTAATCTCTAATATATATGCTTGTATACTTAATATAAATGTAAATACAATTTGAAGTTTAATAAATAAACAAAGTGAATTTAATGGTATTTTAATGGAAATATATGAAATATTACTTAGTTAATATTCCATAATTATTAAAGTATATTTAAGAAATTTTAATATATGTATATATATAATTCAAGTTTTGAAAATGTATATATTTGATTTAAATATATTAAATTGATTTGGATGTCTTATAATGTAACGACCTGCATTTTTGGACGTTTTAAGCAGACACACACTCAGACTCAAACCATTCAAAAGAGCAGATTGTTATGGGGTAAATAAGAAAAAGCAAAGAAAGAAAGAAGCAAATACAGAATCTCGCAGCGGAATGAAAAAAATATAATAATCAAATAAACAGTTCATGAAGCTGTTTACAAATAACATTGATTAAACTTTTATAATACAGATCAGAGTTACATACAACAAGGATAAATAATCAATAAATGCGGCGAAACAACATGATGCAGTGGAATAAATATAATACATAATAGTCGTACAAGTTCTTCGTCTTCATCCTCTAGAAAACAATCTTCAATAAACTAAAAAGCTCAGGCTGACCCGAGCGAATTGAAAAGACAAAACACTCGAGTCAGAACTAAAAGATCTTATGTAAGTTAAGTCAACAGTAAACAAATATGTGTGTAACGACGTCAGAGATGTTTACGTGGTTTGACATCTCCTATCCAATGTCAACGTGAGTGTAATAACGTAAGAGATGTCCGGGATTCCCATATCCTAAGGATCCGTTAAACTATCTACTATGTAGTAAAATACGCTATTATAATAGTGTCTACAGTAAAGTAAGGTATTAAAATAGCGTTAAGGCATTACCCATATCCCCCTTAACACATTTTATATAATGCCGTAGTCTATACAGTACTGTAAACTCCACCCATAGGTGGGCTATCAGGGAGCACTCCATAGGTACGACACAAAACAAACTCGTAGAAGGCACGATAGGGCATGTGAACACGACACTCGAGGCAATACCATGGTAGATATACCAATTGCGGATCCAGACTGGTGGTAACGCATAGCAGCTACTACCGCCCACCTTGGAACACACTCACATAATCAAAATCGAGGGATGGCCACCAAATCAATCACAAAGTCAAAATATAGCATCGAAGAAATGTTCCCGATAGGAGGAATGACCTCACTTGGCCCAGTATAGATCCTGTTTTAGTCACATCTAAGCTGACTCACGGGAGTCGAGGTCACGTAAATACCTCATACAAAATCGTTCGCCAACCATCCTACTTCATTTCTGGAATCTCCACCAAGTACACAGTTGTTAAAGTGGTTTTCGTTATTGGCAGAGAGTATGAAAATATCCGATCCCGGTCTCTTTAATAACCAAACGCTTATTTCACATCGGATGGTTCTTTTACATTTCAAAGTCAATCCACAATTAATATCAAAATATCATATTCTCAAAACCATATCATTTCGAACTCATATTTACCTTCGAAATTATATCACATTTGAAGTCATATCACTTTCGAATTCATATTCCAAAATAGATTAATTCCTCATTTAAAATCATCCTATTCCTCAAATATGTCATTTAAACCCAACTTATGTTATTACATCATTTAGTCGTATTCTACTTAAAAATCAAGGATTTAAATACAAACTTCCACTTTACAAACCTGAAGTTTTAAAAATAGTGTAAGATAGTTTAAATTAGTTTTAAAAATAGTTTAAGATAGTTTAAAATATATTAAAACAGATTAATATAATTTAAAATAGGTTAAAATGGATTAATATTGTTTAAATGGATTAAAATAGATTAAATAGATTTAAAATAGATTAAATAATTTTAAAATAGATTAAATAGATTAAAATAGGTTAAAATATTTTAAATAGATTTTGAATAGATTAGAATAGATTAAAATACTTTAAATAGATTTAAAATAGATTAAAATAAATTAAAATACTTTAAATAGATTTAAAATAGAATAAAATAAATTAAAATATTTTAAATAATTAGAATAGATAAATTTAGTTTAAGGTTGAAAATCTTAATAATTTAGAATTTTAAAGAACATTTTACAATTTATATTAAGGAAATAAATTTGAAATTAACATCAAAGTTTACCATTTCTCACATTTCTACCAATCTGGACCATATCCAAATTTCAATCAAAACCCAAAATTTCTATCTTGAAATATCAATTTCAGCTATTCCAATTCCAATAGATTTCAAAGTTACAAAATTCCAATGTTTCAATAAATCAATTTCGATAATTTCATCTATATTCCAAAATCAACTTTAGAATTTCAAATTTAAATCCTTTAAGTAATTCACTTAAACAATTCAATTTATCAATCAAATTATATTTCAAAATATCATTAACTGGATTCAAAGTTTAAAGAATAAAAATCATTTAATTTAACCAATCCGGTGTTCGTATATAATTTTCTACCATATGGTCAAGTGATACGGATATTTATTACTTCAATCCGCAATTTAAAATTTTACTGGTATATATCATTTTAACCCGCAATCCCGAATTAAATAAAATCCATAAAATCGCTCGAGTCTATCATTTCAACCCATAACGGTTTTTCCCTAATCTATAAATCATTCGGGTATGTATCATTTTAACCCATAGGGAACTTGCAGTGTTATAACAATATAAAAAAATTCAACATCCGATCATCCAATATCAACAATCAAACATCCATCACAATCATCAGCAAAATCAATCAATAAACATCAATAGATAACCGATTATCATTAACAAGTATAAACTGGCGAATTAAAATTTAATGTTAAATTAAATAATGATTAAATGCAATAAAAGTCATATTTAACTAGAATGACAATTTAAACATACCAAACATCAATTAATCAATTTCAAATCACATCATAAATTTAATTTAACTAACGTAAGATAGTTTAGTAGTCGTGAGTGGGTTAAAACACTCACCTTTGATTTCAAATTGATTTGAAATCCAAAATATGGCCCAAAATTCGACGGTCTCAGAATTCATCCAAATTAGTTCCATAATGTCCGGAATTTCAATACGATCCCAAAGAAATAAACCGCGTGTGAATTAGAGCTCGTATGCAAAAGTTATTCAAGTTATAACAAATAAATTATTAAAATAAAATGGAACACAATTTAATATTAAAATAATGGATCCAACAACACTTACGTTTGGACCTTTAGATGTACTAAAACCAAGCATCTTTTGCATGAAACAGGAAGCAAACTCTGGAAGCTAATTCAACCCACTTTTTTTTTAAATTCGTAATAAAAAAAAGGGTGGCAGATTGTGGGTTCTAGGCAACAAGTGAAGGGCAGGGACGTGTGAGCTTGCGTAGTCAGAGCCAAGCCAGCTAGAATAAAGCTTCTGACGTGGGGATTCTCGGCTTCAGGTGGCAGGCCGAGGTGGATGGGTTAGAGCGGGTAGGGTGATGGAGATTGGATGAGGTAGACGATATCGGTGACAAGTTCAAACAGCATTGAGTGTAAAAATGGGCAAAAAGATGTACTATATTTGCAAAAACATGAATTGTAGATTATGATAACAATAATTTCTGAAACCGTAGGCCGAGATGGAGGAAGCTTCGGCAAATAAAACAATTATTTATTTATTTATTTATTAAGAAAAGGCAGCTGATAGTAAAGAAAATAGGGTTTTGGCATAGAGCTGTGATTAAATAGACAAAGGAATACGACAGAGAGAGAATGTGAATTGAAGCTGAACGGTTCATTTGACAAAGTAAGGTAGCGAGGTATGAACCGATATATAACTGAAGCCTATGAATGAAAATGCACAGAGTATAGAAGTATATATATATATATATGAAAAGGTAAGGTTTAGAAATGGAATATGATTTCATATTACAAAAGTGAAGTGACATCTCCTATATTCCATTTTAGCAATACGTGAGAAAACAAAATGACAGACCAAGTAAACAAATTCTTACCAACCTAAAATACACATATTTTTGTGCATGGACACTATTTCAAATGCACACCCTGAATCTAAATTCAAACAACTCTACAAAGCACACCGTGTGTCCAAATACAAAAAAATAAATAAAATATTTTCTTAGCCTTCAGATGCCGATGTAATAGCTCACAGTATTTTATTTTTATTATTATTATTATTTTTAGACGAACATTCCAAAATTGGGTAAAATTGGGTATCGGATAGGCTAACCATTTTCATGGATTTCACCGCGTACCGGACACCGAAATGCACAAATGAATACACTGTGGAGATCAGCACAACGAGACGAACAGAATGGTACACAGATATTAGTGATATGATCATCCTATCAAAAGTCGATTTTCGCTGCCAAATTGCTGCTAATTTGTCGAAAATAAGATAAACGGAGCTAAAGCAGTCCAAATTTGGCGAAACGTAATACGACGTCTCACTCAGAAAATGATTTACATTTTTATTATATAAAAATATTCATATTTCAAAAATGTTTTATTTCTATCAAATTTAACTAATTTTAAATTGAAATTGAAAATTACACAACAAAACCAACTTACATACTTTCTGATAAAAATTTACCATTAACTATGTTTCAATAGACGCATTCCAAATATTAAATTTTCATCATTTACCAAATTATCTTTTCCATTATTTCAATTGGTTGAAATTGCATTAAATGGTTGTCATTAACATTCAAACAATAAAACTAGATTATACTCTAATAATTTTTCATAAATAAATCACAAAAAGCAAAAAAAATTAATTTCTCTCAACTTTAAGTTTCAAATCTTATTTAATTTATGTTTGCACAAAAAATGGACAAACACCTCAAAGTCGTATGATTTAGTAGATCTTATGTTGTTCTTAGTGATTTGGGTGATTTATGCAAATATATGAAAAGCAGGGGCTAAACTGTAAAAAGACATGCAGATTTATAGTGGTTCAGCCAGAATGTGCCTACGTCCACTTTATATGTTATTTCTCTTCTCTTGTTTTTATTACAAGTACAAAGCTTTGATACAAGTAAAAGAAAGTTGTTTGAAAGTTCTCTCCGTGCTTGAGCTCTCAAAACTTGTTCCCATGGTTGTACCCCTGCCCCTCTATTTATAGAGTGAGGTTGGGAGCATGGGTTTTGAGTGTATATAGCTGCTGGTGGGCCTGGGCTGATGTGATCTGGCCTGGCACGTCTTGGTCCGGTAGCATTTGGTCCGGCGATGATTGGTCCGGCATGGAGTTGGCATCGAGCTGGTCCGGCGTCTAGTTGGTCCGGCATTGGGTTGGTATCGAGTTGGTCCGGTATCTAGTTGGTCCGGTACTGGGTTGGAGGCAGGTTGGTTCGGCAGTGTTGAAGGCAGGTTGGTTCGGCAGTGTTGAAGGCAGGTTGGTTCGACAGTGTTGAAGGCTGGTTGGTTCGGCAGTGTTGAAGGCTGGTTGGTTCGGCAGTGTTGATTTGGTTCGTCTAGCTTTGGACCGGTGGTGAGAATTCACCCAACAATTTAATATTTTTAATTATCAAAAATTACGGGTCGTTACACTCTCCCCCATTCAAAACTTTTCGTCCTCGAAAAGGGAAAAGAAGGGATTAAGGAATTAATATATCTTATTCAAAGTATTAAATTTATAAACAATTAATTTACATAATTAAATAATTTAAATAAAATATATCAATTTATAAACAATTTAATCCTTTCATATCAAGTTAATAAAAGTTTTGAAAAAAGACACTTCCACCTTCACAAAAAAAATTCGAAGTCCAAAATTCACGGAAAATTTCGGCAGAGTCTCCTTTGTACGGAGAGGGCTGGAAGAAATAGTAATATCAATAATAACAATATATACCATATATTTCAAAATAAAATATCCCAAACCATGGGAAAAACAATATAATACCGCTAGAAAACCGTAATCCGAAAACGTACCTATTTGTCGGGCTAACAAACGCTTATTTATGAAACCAAAAGCAGTAGCTATTGCTTCCATAACCTGTATTTCACTTATATAATCCAAAGAAGTTAATAATTATATAAAAGAGAAATTTAAGTTGTTTCAATAAATAACAAGCAAAACACCACAATATAACAATAATCATTTGCAAACAAACAGTACAAACATAATTTTAACCAAGAAATCAATCATCCATCCATAGCAACCAAATTAAATGGTTTGTTCGGGTTCAGAACTTCTAATCATATCAAATGATAAATAAACTATGAAGTAAACCATACACTCAACGGTCGTAGATAAAACTTTATAGATTATTCATGCATCCTAAACAATTTAAAGTATCATCTCCCCAACATCCCATAAGCCCCACAACTAATAATTTCAAATAATATTTAAGTTTTATCCATATTACTCTTTTTTCTCTCACATTATTTACTGTTCATTTTCATTTGTTCATACAATGCTTGTTTAATTACTTGACATTTATCACTTACAAAATTCATTTTCCATTCATTTATACAATACCATTTTCTTATCATTACCTTACATTAATTGCTTACAAAAGTTATTTTCATTTCAATTATTTAGAGTATTCATTACCATGTAAGTCTCTTTACAAATTTAATTCACTATTAATAGATTATTTCCTTCTCACATTTATTCCTCCATATATAGTATTATTGAATATTAAATCCATTTCTAAATCATTTCAATGCTTTCTGAAGTTATAATCATTCAATTAACGTAATACCCATTTTAATTATAAATGGATTCAACATTAAATTTAGTTTATAATTATTTACAGTGTTCACCTTTTTGTTACTTTAATTAGTAGCATTCAAATTATTTACTTAGGTTTGCAATAAGCTTATACATCTTAATTCTCCCTTTAAAACATAATTACATTGAACATTTTTATTATTAAAGTTTTACTTCTATAATATTCCATTACATATTCTTATTAACATTACAACTTTTTAACATTTTGGTAAGTTATATATATGTCTTAAGAAAGAAATTGAAAGTTACACAAGTTCATCTTGTTCATTTTTTCAAAGTTCAATGATTCATCTTCTAAATTTTTATTATTCTTAAGTTTACAAGTTTCCAATTTCTCATATATACCATTTATCACCTAGGATCTAATTACTTATATTTTTTTTCATTCTAGAAACTTCCAATTATTAAAATAATTAAGATTTCATTCATTTCAATAATTGAAAACTACTAATTATCAGAAAATTTAAGAACTAAACTCTGGGTTCATTTTAGTCATCTAGAAAATAATATATATATTTATCCTTTATAGATCAAATCATATTTAGAAATTCAAAATTAAGGTTTTATTTATCAAAATAGACGTGTAGTAAAACTACTACGGCGGTTTCCCCTCTTTGAAACTCAAAAATGAACGTCGATGATGCATGCACTCATCAACGAAATTATTTTCCAGCGACCGAGAGGGGAGTACAGAACTTATTTCCTTTAAAAATTTAAAACATTTCTTTCAAATCATATTGAAATATTTATATCTGAAAATACTTCCAAATAATACTAATATTATATTCCAAATCCTTTGAAAGAAATTTCCAAAAATCCCGGAACTTAAGTTCTCAAATTTCAATTTATATTTACTTTATTTGTAAATTCTATTTTTAAATCATTATTTATAAAATTTCTCCACCTTACAAACAACATATACATCTAACTATATCATTTATAAAAGCTATCCATTTATATACAAAATATATAACAGGCCAAATTATTTCGTTTACCTATATTTCAAAGCAATATTGTGTCGGTCTGCCATATTTAGTGTTTAGAAATCCCTAACGGTGCCATAGCGTCCCATGTACCGACCAGAACTTATAAATACTAAAAAAAACAAATTAACGCAATACAAAAATCTTTTATAACACTAACAAATACGCTCTCTCATATATATACACTCAACGACTCATTCTAGGGTATTACTACCCTATTTCTAAAGATTCAGACCCTACAAAGCTAAGGTTATCGCTAAACCTAAGCTCTGATACCAACTGTAACGACCTTCCTTTTTTGACGTTTTAAGCAGACATACACGTCAGACTCAAATCATTCAAAAGGGCAGATTGTTATGGGGTAAATAAGAAAAAGCAGAGAAAGAAAGAAGCAAATACAGAATCTCGCAGTGGAATGACAAAATATAATAATCAAATAAACAATTCATGAAGCTGTTTACAAATAAGATTGATTAAACTTTTATAATAAAGATCAGAGTTACATACAACAAGGATAAATAATCAATAAATGCAACGGAACAACATGATGCGGTTGAATAATATAATACATAATAGTCGTACAAAACCTTAATCTTCATCCTCTAGAAAGCTGTCTTCAATAAACTTAAAAGCTCAGGCTGAGCCAAGCGAATTGAAAAGACAAAATACTCGAGTCAGAACTAAAAGATCGTATGTAAGTTAAGTCAATAGTAAATAAATATGAGTGTAACGACGTCGGAAATGTTTACGGGGTTTGACATCTCCTATCCAGTGTCAACGTGAGTGCAATAACGTAAGAGATGTTCGAGATTCCATCTCCTAAGGATCCGTTAAACTATCTACTATGTAGTAAAATACGCTATTATAATAGTGTCTACAGTAAAGTAAGGTATTAAAATAGTGTTAAGGCGTTACCCATATCCCCCTTAACACATTTTATATAATGCCGTAGTCTATCCAGTACTGTAAACTCCACCCGCAGGTGGGCTATCATGGAGCACTCCATAGGTACGACACAAAACAAATTCGTAGAAGGCGCGATAGGGCATGTGAACACGGCATTCGAGGCAATGCCAGGGTAGATATACCAATTGCGGATCTGGACTGGTGGTAACGCATAACAGCTACTATCGCCCACCTCGGAACACAGTCCCATAATCAAAATCGAGGGGTGGCCACCAAATCAATCACAAAGTCAAAATATAGCATCGAAGAAATGTGCCCGATAGGAGGAATGACCTCACTTGGCCTAGTATAGCTCCTATTTTAGTCACATCTAAGCTGGCTCACGGGAGTCAGGGTCATGTAAATACCTTATACAGAATCGTTCGCCAACCATCCTACTTCATCTCTGGATCTCCACCACATACACAGTTGTTAAAGTGGTTTTCGGTATTGGCAGAGAGTATGACAATATCCGATCTCGGTCTCTTTAACAACCAAACGCTTATTTCACACCGGATGGTTCTTTTACATTTCAAAGTCAATTCATAATTGATATCAAAATATCATATTCTCAAAACCATATCATTTCGAACTCATATTTACCTTCGAAATTATATCACATTTGAAGTCATATCACTTCCGAATTCATATTCCAAAATAGATTAAATCCTCATTTAAAATCATCCTATTCCTCAAATATGTCATTTAAACCCAACTTATGTTATTACATCATTTAGTCGTATTCTACTTAAAAATCAAGGATTTAAATACAAACTTCCACTTTACAAACCTGAAGTTTTAAAAATAGTTTACACAACAACAAATAGGACCTTCAACGGCATTTTAAAAATGCTATAAAAGCTATTAACAGCGTTTTTACATACACTGTATATCGACATGCAGTTATATATCAGAGATATACAATGACAAGAAATAAACGCGGTTAAATGTCCTTTTTAACAGCGTTTCCCTGGTGTCATGAAATCATTTAACAGCGTTTGGTTGGGTGCAGTTAGAGATCTTTCTTAGCGTTTGTTTCATGCTACGATAAGATTTTATAGCGTTTTTTCAATGCTGTGATATTTATTTACAGCGTTTTCTTGTTGCAATAAATCGTGCTTTATGTTTTTAGATACAATTTAACGGCATTTTTAAAACGCTGTTAAAACTTTCAACGGCGTTTTAAAAACGCTGTGGAATTTTTTAATTGCATTTCAGTAAACATCTGCCACAATGTGTGTATATACCACATTTTAAAATTAGCATATTATATCAATATAACATTTCAAAATCAACATATTGTATCAATACCACATTTTGGACACATATTTGATAACCGACGTATGAAATTTAATAATCAAAATACATAATATTCTTACACCAAACATAAATAGTTTGTCATCAATAGTTCAAAAACAAAATATAGAACAAGTAGCAATAGCAAAACAAAAGCAAGTAGTACATACGCTAAAACCAAAAAGTAGTTCTAGCAGCAAAAATAACTTCGATCCATAACTCGTTGCAACCTTTTTTTGCATCATAGTCATCTATCTACCTATAAAGCAAAAGTAATGGAATTATCTCAAATGATAGTGTAATTGATGTGCATAAGTCTACATCACTACATAACAATACAAAGATGGAGGATGAATGCTTTAAATCTCTTTACAACTCGTAAAAAGATCAGAACTTCTCTTCATATGAACAAAAAGCACGCTTCATAACTGAAAGCCATATTCACCGAATATGATATAAAATTACTGTACTTCCAACTATAATAGGGCACATAGGTTCGTCGACACAGTAATTCCCAAAAGCAGAGTATGAGAAATTTCCAGTTGGGGGGCCATTTGTAAGACATAGTAGCAAGGGCTTTAGGAGGCCTGCAAGCTCCTATCTAAACTGATTATGCTGCAGAGAAATGCTTTATCTCTTCCATGAGTAGGGCACAATGTGACTAGCATTATATCTCTTCCATGAGCTGCCTTCCATGTTGCTTTTCTACCATTGTCTTCCCTGGTGCATACCGTATCTGTTGATTTAATGGAATTTAGCTGAATTAGCATTAGTTTTTAATCATGATCTAAGTCATTAAATATGTGGAATTTTATTGAAGTAACCTTCTTGTCCCTGCAATGCTTTCTTTGGTCCAACTATTGTCGTCGACTATTATGGGCCGCAGGCTTTGATTCTCATCAGAACATTGCCAAATGCAGGATAAAAGAGAGGAGATGAATACACATTTCCTTACTGATCTAATTGACCCAAAGTAACTGGACAGTAGTATGAGGAGCACTTCCTGTGTATTTCATTTGTTATTGAGATGCAATTGCATAATAATGCAGTTAAGAAACATTGTCATATATAAATGTACCTGTGATGCACGCTGAACATTGAAGGATTAGAAATAGAAGCTAAGGACGACATTGAATATGTGCTACAGGTGAAGTGATCTATCAAACCATGGACACCGTTAGGCTCCATTTAGACCTGCATCGACAGCCAAAGTTGTGCTTAACATGATCAAAACTGTATTAAAATAACATTTACTCTCAAATAAACTGCAACTTGCCTGGAAAGCCTTTTGGTACATGTACTTTACAACCCCATGGCCTACAACTGCAATAACTGCTCATGGATTTTATGTATATTCATTAACTATGAATCCAACATTCCTTTTTATCCAAATTAAAAAAAACGTTAGCATGACATACATCTCCTCCTAAAGTTCATGTGAGTCAAACGAATCATATTCTTTTGATTCTGGCAGGTAGCTATTGAGGCTTCATAGCTGTATATAAACCAAAAACATAATGTTTCGCTAATTAGAGTAAATAGTTAATTGGCATACTTGACTAATTGATTTGTAAATTAATTAGTAGTAAATAGTTAATTAGCTAGGTTACATGAAGGTATACATGCAACCATTATATATGTAGGGCCGTCAGCACTTGTATACATGCAGATGCACCAAATTAAAACCGTACATGCTGCAAAAGTGCTAGCTTTACATTCAGAATACCATAGACAGTTTACCGATAGGTTCATCAGTCGCTCAAATACAAGGATATTACTTAAAGTTCAAACACAATTAATACTTTAAGAACACTAAAATGTTTACAAAAAATGTACAAGAAATAGTTTAAATTATCACCTGAGTTTCTTCATTGATGGTTGTGGTCTACAAGACAGTGCTGGAATAAGTATGTAGCCTACAGTTGAAAAACCATAGTAATAATTATGATTTGGAAGAAAAGTGTTGGTTAGTAGGCAACATAAAATGGCGTACATAAGACGTATAGTAAAAAATTCACAACTTATCTCATAAATTCATTAAAGCATCTAGTTTTTAAAATGTTGACAGAGGGTCTGAGAAATGTTAATGTTCAATGAACACTTATTCTTCTCAAATCATATTGGACATAGCAATTTACCATAAAATCATTTTGCCCAACTAAAAAAACTTGGAAATTAGAAACCATGACCAACCAAAATGTCTAAAATTACGTGCTATAGAAAAACCTATGACCAACCAAAATGTTGAAAATTACCCTGCTTCAAAAATACCTATGACCAACCAATTGAAAATTTACATGATGATTTTCTGAACACTCCAATTGAAAATGCAAGGAACCATGTTTACGAAATACTAATATGGAATGGAGAATTGGATCTTTTCTGGTAATCACTGCAAAATACTCAGGTTTGCATGATGCAACCATGCAAACTGGAGAAAACAAGAAGTTGACAAGAGGAAAAAATATGTCTGGATAGTTCAGCATCTTTTCCTATTTTTATCATCTGGAACCAGCTAGTACAATTTTTCTTTGGATTAAATTTACAAAAAAGTAATGATACTGGGTTTTGGTCAGCAATCTAGCAATTTTCTTCTCTTTTCATAATTACCCTTAGCTTTTCAAGGGATTAAATAAATTTGCCTTAATATATTCTAGCAAGACAAGTCGGATTAAAGACACATGCATATTGACCTTAATATAGAAAATTAGTTATAGCAGCAAGCTAGTTATATATTGCAGAAGGTTGAATTGTTTAATCATATTTAACTACTGTGTAAACTTTATGCATTTAATATATGGAAAGTAAGAGAAAATGTGCCAAAGCAACTGGCATAAGATTATGTAAGTGAAAACTAAATATAAACAGCAAGGTCCTTATTAGAGAGGAAAGTAGTTAAAGAGACTTTAAAAGCATACTAACATTCAAAACCTAGATATTTAAATTCAATTGTTTTGTGTTCATATATGGGGAAGTGTAAGGTAGTTCAGTTTATAATATTAGCCCCTTCATTCGTAAGGTTCAAGCTATCATTCAAAACTAGCATAAAGCAATTGCGTATATATTTATATACGTATATATATAAATTCGATATTGGCTATATTCTTTGTGTAATTTATAGTATGTCACATTATATTATCTCTTTACTCATATGATTATACAGACATATACCATTTCTTGATTTATTTTGTTGCAAAATAGGCAGAAGTCCCATTTCTTGATTTTTTATGTTTTGTTTATTTTTACATGATAAGACTAGAAATTAAACAAGAATAGCACACTAGTTATAGAAACATATTTAATCATTGAAGATGTTTACTGCCACATGCTTCATATGTTATAAATTTAGTGGATCATGATAAAGGTATACAGGTAAAAAAGTGTTTAATTAAATACTGAAAGAAAGATATTATCACTATAGAATGGGAAAAAAACATTTATAAGTCACTATTAAGTGTCTTTAATTGATAAAAATACGTTATGTAATATGAATAGCAGTTCACATCTAATTAGTGGGGGGAAAATGACTCCTAAACTGTCAAATTATCAATAGTTCGTTTAAAACAAGCAGTAACCAAAAGGAAAATTAGCCTTACTAAAAGCCTAGTAAAAATCGATGGTTGACATATTTCAAGTCTTATAAGCAAATACTAACAACATGGTTCAAACTATAAGCATAATGCTAATACAAGTAAACATAACACAAAAAAGACCGGGGTTTTAGAATATGAGGTGGTTTGACTAAGAAACTTATAGTCATTTTTTGTGTTGTACCTATCATATAAAGATACATACACGATATGATCTGCATTCTTGGTTTGTTTAACAACAAAGTCCTTTAATCCAATAAAGACAATACATTTCTGGATATAAATTAACATGGATCCATCATAAACCAAGATTCATTCTCCTAATCAAGTCACCTAAGTTTGCAAACTTACCACTTATCAAACTTTGTTTTGGTATTGTTATCTAAAAAGAGACAGAGCATAACCCAGTACACACAGAACTCTCAACCATTCAATGAAAGGTTAACCTGAGAATTAGTCTTCACTTCAACTAGTACTGATATACATTAAAAAAAGTTAAGTCACTGTTATGTAACTCAGAAAGATCATCAGTTACTGTAACAAAAAATTCACTGCCACCTTATATTTACACACGATCCACATTAACCAACAAACTCCCCAAGTCGAGAAACAACAAACAGACCCAGAAACATCCACAATCAACACAGAAATCCGATATTTATAAACACATAAATCCAACTAAAACCACAAAAATAACAAAGACCCACCAATCAAAAATATGGAATAAGTTGGTTGTCTCTATTATCATATTGTTGTCACATAACCTCATGACCAACAAACTCATGCCATGAATCTGGATACATTAAAAAAGATGTCTTTGTAAATAATTTTACATGTCTTCTTCAAATTCCCAAGGTGCAAGGTAACATGGTTAGGATCCTGTTACTTATTGTTAAGAGGTATGATGGTATATTACAATGTAGCCTAAACTTGCAATAATAAAGGATGTATTGAATTTTGGCTTACATTTTTTCCAGGACAACGTTCTTGGCATGAGATTAGCCAACAAATGGTTTCTTCGACTCATTACCAAGATGGCTCTTCTTGTAAGACTTGTCTTCCCATCTCTAATTTCTTCTATGGGTCTTTAACTTGCGCCCAACTCCCATACCATGTGTCTTTCTATCCAATATTTCAGATTCATGGATATAGACCATGAGAATTGATTAACATAAGACACTAACAAATAATATAGTAAACAAAAAATAAAAATGTATGTCACAGATAAAAAATATTAAACCTTCAGTGCATATATTAACATCCTTCATAATGTAAAAGTTAAAGCACAATTAAAAAACTAAAAAAATTCAATATTTGGTAGAAAATAGAACTATAGTAAGATAAATCCAAGAAATCTTTGTAGGTTAAAGGTTCCCAAAACAAAGAAATTAAGGGCCGGTTAAATTGCGCATTATCTTTATTTTCAAAACATCAATATCATATAATCTTAATCACCTAAAAGTAATAAAAGATCTTGTTTATAAGGTTTAGTGAAATGTTGGCGTTCGTTGTATACTTTCACAAAGTACAGTAGAAGTTTAGTCTACATAATGACATTCTCATCAATAAATTCATCCAGGTGAAAAAAAATTAATGGAAAAGAAGAGTTAAAAAATATATTAAAAAATATTAACACTATTGATTCAATTCCTACTTTTTCTACATATCAAAAGGCTCATCCGAAATCAGCAAACAATTTACACTATACTTGTTTAAATAGTTCTTTTACTCAACCATAAATTACATTAGATGAGTATTCATCTCCTGTAATAGTTGTTCCTAGAGAATTGTAAACTCACGACAATGAACATTTGAGATGGACCACGTGAAAAGAAGCTCTTTTCATAACATACGCATAAAAAACCCATGATAATACACAAAATTAGGTACCTGAAGTATGAAAATTGGGATCGACGACTGAAATAAACCTAATATTCGACTAATCCGTTAAATCTAAACAAGATGAATTAGGGTGATTCATTAACAAGGGAGTACTTGAGATATTAATGGAGAATCAGAGCAGTGACAATCAAGGAGATAAAAGAACAAGAAAAATATAAGGGAAATCAAAATGAGGGAAAATGAAAAAAAGAGTAGTAGGAGGGGTTTTCGAAGAAAGAGGGAAACTAAAATTTTTAGGTGAGTATGATGAGAGTGGCGGCAATATTTTGATGGTGGAAATTAAAACCCTACGTTATTCTCAGCGTTTGCTCATAGACATTTTTACTTGTTAAACAACTTTTACTGCACTTGAGTTAAGAACGCTGAGAATAGATGCAATAAAAAGCTATATTTCTTATAGTGTTAAGATAGTTTAAATTAGTTTTAAAAATAGTTTAAGATAGTTTAAAATAGATTAAAACAGATTAATATAATTTAAAATAGGTTAAAAATGGATTAATATTGTTTAAATGGATTAAAATAGATTAAATAGATTTAAAATAGATTAAATAATTTTAAAATAGATTAAATAGATTAAAATAGGTTAAAATATTTTAAATAGATTTTGAATAGATTAGAATAGATTAAAATACTTTAAATAGATTTAAAATAGATTAAAATAAATTAAAATACTTTAAATAGATTTAAAATAGAATAAAATAAATTAAAATATTTTAAATAATTAGAATAGATAAATTTAGTTTAAGGTTGAAAATCTTAATAATTTAGAATTTTAAAGAACATTTTACAATTTATATTAAGGAAATAAATTTGAAATTAACATCAAAGTTTACCATTTCTCACATTTCTACCAATCTGGACCATATCCAAATTTCAATCAAAACCCAAAATTTCTATCTTGAAATATCAATTTCAGCTATTCCAATTCCAATAGATTTCAAAGTTACAAAATTCCAATGTTTCAATAAATCAATTTCGATAATTTCATCTATATTCCAAAATCAACTTTAGAATTTCAAATTTAAATCCTTTAAGTAATTCACTTAAACAATTCAATTTATCAATCAAATTATATTTCAAAATATCATTAACTGGATTCAAAGTTTAAAGAATAAAAATCATTTAATTTAACCAATCCGGTGTTCGTATATAATTTTCTACCATATGGTCAAGTGATACGGATATTTATTACTTCAATCCGCAATTTAAAATTTTACTGGTATATATCATTTTAACCCGCAATCCCGAATTAAATAAAATCCATAAAATCGCTCGAGTCTATCATTTCAACCCATAACGGTTTTTCCCTAATCTATAAATCATTCGGGTATGTATCATTTTAACCCATAGGGAACTTGCAGTGTTATAACAATATAAAAAAATTCAACATCCGATCATCCAATATCAACAATCAAACATCCATCACAATCATCAGCAAAATCAATCAATAAACATCAATAGATAACCGATTATCATTAACAAGTATAAACTGGCGAATTAAAATTTAATGTTAAATTAAATAATGATTAAATGCAATAAAAGTCATATTTAACTAGAATGACAATTTAAACATACCAAACATCAATTAATCAATTTCAAATCACATCATAAATTTAATTTAACTAACGTAAGATAGTTTAGTAGTCGTGAGTGGGTTAAAACACTCACCTTTGATTTCAAATTGATTTGAAATCCAAAATATGGCCCAAAATTCGACGGTCTCAGAATTCATCCAAATTAGTTCCATAATGTCCGGAATTTCAATACGATCCCAAAGAAATAAACCGCGTGTGAATTAGAGCTCGTATGCAAAAGTTATTCAAGTTATAACAAATAAATTATTAAAATAAAATGGAACACAATTTAATATTAAAATAATGGATCCAACAACACTTACGTTTGGACCTTTAGATGTACTAAAACCAAGCATCTTTTGCATGAAACAGGAAGCAAACTCTGGAAGCTAATTCAACCCACTTTTTTTTTAAATTCGTAATAAAAAAAAGGGTGGCAGATTGTGGGTTCTAGGCAACAAGTGAAGGGCAGGGACGTGTGAGCTTGCGTAGTCAGAGCCAAGCCAGCTAGAATAAAGCTTCTGACGTGGGGATTCTCGGCTTCAGGTGGCAGGCCGAGGTGGATGGGTTAGAGCGGGTAGGGTGATGGAGATTGGATGAGGTAGACGATATCGGTGACAAGTTCAAACAGCATTGAGTGTAAAAATGGGCAAAAAGATGTACTATATTTGCAAAAACATGAATTGTAGATTATGATAACAATAATTTCTGAAACCGTAGGCCGAGATGGAGGAAGCTTCGGCAAATAAAACAATTATTTATTTATTTATTTATTAAGAAAAGGCAGCTGATAGTAAAGAAAATAGGGTTTTGGCATAGAGCTGTGATTAAATAGACAAAGGAATACGACAGAGAGAGAATGTGAATTGAAGCTGAACGGTTCATTTGACAAAGTAAGGTAGCGAGGTATGAACCGATATATAACTGAAGCCTATGAATGAAAATGCACAGAGTATAGAAGTATATATATATATATATGAAAAGGTAAGGTTTAGAAATGGAATATGATTTCATATTACAAAAGTGAAGTGACATCTCCTATATTCCATTTTAGCAATACGTGAGAAAACAAAATGACAGACCAAGTAAACAAATTCTTACCAACCTAAAATACACATATTTTTGTGCATGGACACTATTTCAAATGCACACCCTGAATCTAAATTCAAACAACTCTACAAAGCACACCGTGTGTCCAAATACAAAAAAATAAATAAAATATTTTCTTAGCCTTCAGATGCCGATGTAATAGCTCACAGTATTTTATTTTTATTATTATTATTATTTTTAGACGAACATTCCAAAATTGGGTAAAATTGGGTATCGATAAGGCTAACCATTTTCATGGATTTCACCGCGTACCGGACACCGAAATGCACAAATGAATACACTGTGGAGATCAGCACAACGAGACGAACAGAATGGTACACAGATATTAGTGATATGATCATCCTATCAAAAGTCGATTTTCGCTGCCAAATTGCTGCTAATTTGTCGAAAATAAGATAAACGGAGCTAAAGCAGTCCAAATTTGGCGAAACGTAATACGACGTCTCACTCAGAAAATGATTTACATTTTTATTATATAAAAATATTCATATTTCAAAAATGTTTTATTTCTATCAAATTTAACTAATTTTAAATTGAAATTGAAAATTACACAACAAAACCAACTTACATACTTTCTGATAAAAATTTACCATTAATTATGTTTCAATAGACGCATTCCAAATATTAAATTTTCATTATTTACCAAATTAACTTTTCCATTATTTCAATTGGTTGAAATTGCATTAAATGGTTGTCACTATCATTCAAACAATAAAACTAGATTATACTCTAATTATTTCTCATAAATAAATCAAAAAAAGTAAAAAAAATTAATTTCTCTCAACATTAAGTTTCAAATCTTATTTAATTTAATATTTTTAATTATGAAAAATTACGGGTCGTTACATATAATTATATAAAATAGAAATTACTTAATGATAATTATGGAATCGATGTTATGTGCAATATTTGGTTTTACAATTTATTTTTGAGGTTTCAAAAGTAGTATATGAGTTTTTTGAATTTATAAATGGTTATTAAATTAATATTTGAATATATAAAAGCTTAAGAAATTAATAAATTATTGAAAGGCAAATTTTGTATTTAGTTTCAATTATTTATTTAAAGTTTATAAATTATAGAAAACTATGAGAACTTCTCTGATTAGTATTTTAGGTAGTTTAAAGTGTGTTTTCCTAATAATATAATTATCTATGCAGTATTTATGTGTGCTATAAAATGTTTATACATGATTCCTTATTTTTCTCAATATTGATTTTGATGATATGAATGATTCACTGTTGATGTTGATTTTGTTGATGATTTGATATGATATGATGATGGAATCTTTCTATGTGATTTCGTGTTAATTAATTATGTGCGATGTGAAATATGAATAAACGGAGTTATAATATCATTTGGTATGGGGCTTTTGGTAATATTTCTCCAGTTATTCTTTAGGCTGGTTATACAGAATGTTAGTGATTGAGTGTAGTTTATAAGTAGCGAATAAACTTTTAATTATCACACAGTGGTATGGAACGCTATTGTGTTATTTATGCGGTTATTCATCGTAAGTAGATGACACTCACATGACGGGAATAGAGTGGATAGTGTGAGGTAATACATGTAGTGATATACGACTCTGTGGCTATATTCAGTGAGTATGGATCCGTACTAACTATAACCAAGACTTCATGTCTATTTTTATTGGTTCTATATGCCACTATTATGATGTACTCCTATTATGTTTGTTGGAGAGAACAAGATGGCTAGAATCCATCTTAGCGGCCTGATCATGGGGTCGCACCCCCGATCTGTGACACTATATTATACAGCTTTGTGCTACCCTTATGCACGAATTTTCCCTGGTGTCACCTAGGCTAGCAATCTGTTACCTATAGGGGGGCAAGAGTAGTATCGTGACTTAAGACTAGACATATTCTGAATAGTGGATTCTCAGCATATTGATAGGTAGCTTATCCTATTATATAAATATATTGATGATGATGTTTTATCGAGATTGAGAGATATATTTTGGCATTACTTCGTGCTAGCCAGATTATACTTGGTGATATCTACATATTGATATTTTTGGATTTACATGAAGATTTCTGGATATGTATGATTCATCCATTTTGTGTTGATTTGTGATTCCTAATTCGATATGTGTTTATATATGAATAGTGATATCTTTTGATATTAGTGATGATTTTTTCATATGAATTTGAGATATTTGGGTGATGTGATGCGTTGATAATTATTTATGGCATTATTCACATATTCCAAGCATACATTACTATATTTATATGCATCCTTTGACATGTCGTCTGATGATTTGATCATCTATGTTAGAGTTATCATATTATTATTCTCTGTTTAAATTGCGTTACCCTATTTAATATATTGATTAGACATAGTCCGACCCATGTGTTTTCTATGTAATACTCGGGTCAGTCCGAGACATTTCAAGTACAGGGACGACATGACCAGCATTTGTTTTAGTGGACTTAAAGGAGACATATATTAGGATGTTATATGATATTTATAAGATCTTGATTCATTTTATATTTAACTCTGAGCTATATATTAATTGTTCATATACTATATCGAGATAGATGACATTTAAAATGAGTTGTATCCTTAAAATACTATTATATATATTATATGTTATTACTACGATTTTGACTTTGTGTCCTTTGTGATTTACTGTATATTATGTATTGTTCTATCCTAGAGACATATGTGTTTATTGCTTTGTACTGATAGTCTGATACTATGTACATATAGATGTGTTATTTGTTTAATGTTTTAATACTTACCAGTGTTAGTCCAAGGAAATATTCACGTGTGTACCTCATATAACCTCATTCTCTGTATTATCTGATAGTATTACTTTGTAATACGCTTGGATAATATGGGTATGGAGGTGAGGTGTCACAAATTGGTATCATAACAAGGTTTAGGACAATACATCTTATATTAGAGACACTAGTCATGACCTTAGATGAGAGTTAGAGTTCCTGACCCTTGGGTGTGTTCGGTATATCTTTATAATAAGGAATAGTATAAATACATAAGATGCTTACTGAGGTAATCATCTGAGGACGTATTTCATATATTTTAAAATTATATAATTACTTTTCACTTATTTATTTTGTGGATGTGTATTTAATGGTTGGAGTAGAAAGGACGAAGGGAGTTAGTCCAACCAGTAGCATTTGTATTAATGATTTTGAGTGATTTATTATTGTATCATTATGATATGGCTTGGTATTATGTTGTATTTTGAATGAATTTGATCAGAGTGCGCAACACAAAATTTATTTATTGGTTTCCGTTGGGTATATTTATTTTTGTTTCTTCTATTTCTTTTGGATATTTGGAATTGCTAGTGTTGAATTTAATTTTGCAATTTGTGTGTATTTATCAAAGATGTGAAATGAATTCAAATATTGATTTATCTTTATTATAAATGTATACGAATGGTGTTTATTTGATAGCATAAAAATATTTGTTGAAATGGTTAATTATAAAGAGTATATACATACATACATATGTATGTATATATGTACGATAGTAATTAAAGTAGATTTGAAAATATTTTGAAGTCATTAAGTGTATGAAAGAAGTAAATTTTTTTAATTTATACAAATATAGTTTATTACTGTTGGATGATTGGGAAGCCAAGTGAATGCTTTAATTAGCAATTTTTTGTAAAATATATATATCATGAGCATGCTACAAAGTTAAGGTTTAAAATAAAAAATATAATGAAAGTTTTATTGAAATAAGTATGGTAAATAACTTGTGAAAATAATACTTATAGATAATAAATAAAATTGTGTTAATCTGTCCGTTGGGTAGTTTAAGAATCCTAGCCGATGCGCCTGATCAACGTTATCGATAGGGATTCCTAAACACTAGAGACATTTGGACATAGTGTTTTGAAAAGATATGAATATTTCGAGAAAATTAAATTATTTTGTAAATGTTGAATATTTAAATAATATTTTAATTAAAGTTAGTATGGAAAAATGATTTTTGGGAGCAAATATTTGAAATGATTTTTACAAAATAAGTGTTATATTTATTATTTTGGAAAATTTAGAAATGTGTAAATGTTATTGAGTTTTGGGATTTTGAATGTAAGCATGAGTATAATTTAAAATTTTACTATATTAGAATTCGGAATAGTGTGGATTTATTGATGGCTTCGTACCTAACGATGACCAAGACTTCGTGTCTATCTATATTGGTTCTATATGCCACTATTATGATGTACTCCTATTATGTTTGTTGGAGAGGACCAAATGGCTAGAATCCACCCTAGCGGCTTTATAGTGGGGTCGCACCCCAGATCCGTGACACTATATTATACAGCTTTATGCTACCGTTGTGCACATGTTTGTCCCTGTGTCACCTAGGCCAGCAGTCTGTTACATATAGGGGCACGAGCAGTGTCGTGACTTAAGAGTTGTCATGTTGACGAGCACATTAGTGGATATGTTTCATGATGACTGTGAGGTAATTGAAGGCTATAGAGACTTAGTGGCTTTGGACCTTGCTTAGTGTTATCTATCTCCCTTCTGGTACGAACGTAGTGGTAGATTGGCATATACGATTGATACACCTCACTGTTGTATAAATATGGGTTTAATTACCCACATATTGCTATATAGATGGCTCTACTTTGGACTTCGTGTCTATCGTATAGCCATTTCCCATCACTATATTTAAAAATAGATATTATACAAGGAGATGAGATTATTCCTGCGATACATATCCAAAGTATAGTGGATTCTTAGTATATTGATAGATAGACTATCCTACTATATATATATATATATGTGTGTGTGTGTGTGTGTGTGTGTTTGTGTGTTTGTGTGAGTATGTGTGTGTGTATTGATGATGATGTTTTATCGAGATTGAGAGATATATTTGGGTATTGCTTCATGCTAGCCTGATTATGCTTAGTGATATCTAACATTTTGATATTTCTGGATTTAGATGATGATTTCTGGATATGTATGGTTCACCCATTTTTTGTTGATTAGTGAATCCTGATTTGAAATGTATTTCTATATGGGTGATGACATTTTTTGATATAAATGCTGATTGTTTCATTTGGATTTGAGATATTCAGATGATGTGATGCCTTGATGATTATTTGTGGCATCATTCATATATTCAGCCATACATTACTATATTTATATGCATCCTTTGACATATCATCTAATGATTTAATTATCTATGTTAGAGTTATCATGTTATTATTATTTGTTTACATTGTATTACCCTATTTGAGATATTTGATTAGACATAGTCTAACCCGTGTGTTATTTTTGTAATACTCGGGTCAGTCCGAGACATTTCAGGTATAAGGTGGACATGACTAACATTTGTTTTAGTAGGCTTAGAGGAGACGTATATTAGGATGTTGCATGATATTTATATGACCTTGATTTATTGTATATATTTGACTCTGAGTTGTATGTTGATTGTTCATATACTATATTGAGATAGAAGCCATTTGAAATGAATTATATCCTTATTATATTATTGTATTATATATATTATATGTTATCACTGCAATTCTAACTCTATGTCCTCTGTGATTTACTGTGCATTACGTATTGTTCCCTCTTGGAGATGCACTTGCTTATTGCTTTGTGTACTGACCCAGAATTTTGACTATTTGAAATTGGAATATTTAACTGATTTTAAATATTTAAAAGTTAATTTTTAACTGGAATTTCAAATATAATGATTTATTGGATAAATTAATAATTGGAATTTACTCAAATAATTGAATCTTGAGTTTTTAGCTTGTTAAAAATAATTTAAAGGCTTATTAAATTTATATTAATAAGAATGAAGATAATAAAAATTTTAAATTGGATTTAAAAAGTGATTTGTTCAATTTAAAAATAGCTTGTATAAATTGACGAGTAAAAATTGCCCTCCAGGGGCACTATCTCGGATTTCGACAAAACTGGTTCCATTGGATCCATAATTGTGTATTATTATCAGATTTCAAATTTCGTAGCATTTGGAGTTATCGTTTGGTTGTACGGTATATAAACGCATTGAATTTAATATCGATAATTTAATTTTATAATTGGGTACAAAAAGCTATCTTCTCCATACGATCGAATCGGGACTCGAAACCTCTTCCATTGCGTTCGGAATGGGGGTATAACATTATAAATGCCTAGCGGCACGCCTCGATAGGGGTTCGAGATTTTTAGCTACGAAATCGAGACATTTTAAAATTTAAATAATATAATTATATGTATTGACTTGACTATATTTCCATCAACCTTTTTCCCTTCACTTCAGAGCTACTGTAGCTAGCCTCCTACACGTAAGGCATCTTTTCCCTCTCTTCTCCTTTTTAAATCCACGCAGCCAATTACAGTGAAAGCAAAGAAAAAAAAATGGCAACCTTCATAAATCAAAATTTTGAATTCCACTCAACAGAAAATTCTCTAATTTGTTTTAAAAATCATATTTTTACATAAGCTTCATTTTAGTGTGCTTATTGGATGGTGCAGTGATGGTTAGGCAGCTCGACAGTGAAAGTCGAAAACTAGGGTTTCGATGTGTGGGTGGTGGAGGTCATGATAGGCAGCTCCGAGGCTATTGGGGTGTTTCTCAAGGTGAGGCGCACCTCTGGTCGAGTCCTGGGGGCATGTGGCTGCACATTGGTGATCGCGATATTTACAGGGTCGCATACTGTTCTTGATGCCACGATGAAGGCGAGGGGCTTGAGTTCGACTATGAGAGGACGGGAGGATAGAGGACGCAACATTGAGTTGATCGGAGAAGTTTTGGTTGAATTTCGTGGAGTATGGAGTGAGGATGAAGAATGCACGACCATGGCGTGTACTGATATAAACGTGCACAGACATGAGAAGTAGAGGAAAGGGGAAGAAGGTTAGATGGGCTTGGGCCGTGAAAAACAAAGAAGTAGGGAAAAAATATAGAAAAAAGGAAAAAAAAAATAAATAGAAAGGAGATTTAAGGCTGCGGTCATGTTTGGGGAAGGGGGTGTTAGTTTGGACTGGGCTGAGATGGTTAAGGTAGTGGGTTTTAATAAATTAAGTTAGTGTTTAATTTAAATTAAATTGTCGACATCTTATAAAATGTATATCTCTCTCACGAGGTCCGATTCGGACGATTCAAGTTGCGTTGGGATCGTATTGTCATCACTTACGCATAGGAATTGGATTGGTCGAGATCTGAGCTTGCAAAATTTTTAGATAATTTCAGACGCGTTCAAATTAAACCAGAACCGGAACGCCAAAGCGACAGGAAATAAATGTGAGCAAATCTCACTCATTTAGATAATTAGTGTTATTTTAAAATAGTTAAAATCATTTATTGGTTGATTTGATGAATTGATAATTATTATTATCAGTTGGATGTTATAATATATATAGTAGTATATATATTAGTAGTTGGATTGATATTCCCGTATATTTTTTGCGGATAAGACCCTATGCACCCCGCATAATGGCGGATGACCCTATATACCGCGGTATCCCCCTCGAAGTGGGATTGGTATTTTATGTTGTATTAACATCCGTGGATGCAGGGAAATAGGTTGGGGGATCCAACTGGATTCCTCAAAAATGTTGAATTAAATTTCATATATATTGATATATGATTTGTTTGAATAGTCTGTGATAGATTATTTTGTGATCTGAAGTTATTGGATGCTATGGTATCATTGACCTAGATTTTTGGTATTTTAAAATACCATAAATATATATTTGAATTCGAAAAGAAATTAAAAAGGGATTTTAGAAGTGAAATATTTATATAGAATTTTGGATTGGTTAAAGAGAAATTTAGTTGGAAAAATAAAGTGGTTGATTTTTAAATTGTACTTAACTTTTTCGTGATATTGAAAATAGAGATTTTGGAAATATATATATATAAAGGATTTTAAATAAAAATTCCTAAGTGATACTGGTTTTAAATATAAAAGGTTTTTAAAATCAAGATTTTAAAAAGACTTGGAGAATAGAAGTGAATTTATAAATGTAAAATTTGTTATACAGGATCTCGAATGAGATTTTCTAAATTATGAAATAGAAGAAGAATCGATATTTGGTTGATTTTGGAATATAGTTTGGGTTATTTAAGGAGTTAATTTATAAATGGAATTCAATTTAAGAAAATTGATTTATAAGTGGAATTTAATTTAGAAATCGATTTATAATGGATTTATGTGATGTGAAACCGTTATAAACTAGAATTGAAACTGGTGAGATTTATAAATAATGTTTATAAATAAGGTGAAGTGATTATCAGTTGATAAATTGAAGTTATAAATTCACGGTGAGGATTTATAATGAGATGGGTAAATCGGTTTATAGCAAAAATGAAAAATTTACTTTTAGAAATATGAAATGGGATTTACGAAATTTGGACGTAAATCAGATTGGTGTTAAATCGAGAGAGATTTATAAATATTATATTGGTTAATTTGGAGTTTGGAAAATATATTTTTATCGAGAAATTGAGTTTGTTTTAAAAAGGGGATTTTTAATTATTAAATTAGGTAATTTAAAAATGTTTTAGCATGAGAATATTTCCAGAAAGTTAGTTATTTAAATATTTTTAAATTGTCAAAATAAATTATAAGTTTATAAACAAGTATTGTAAATCCATTAGAATCGTGTTAATAAATCAGAGTTAATTATCGTCTCAAAGTTATGTAATTATTTTAAATTGTTTAAAGAATATTTAATTATTAATTAAGTTGGTTGTAATGAGTTGGCATTAAGTTAATTATTATTTAAGAATTAATTAGTATTATTATTTTAAAGGATAAATTATGCAATATTAATATAGTTTATATAATAGCTTTTATTTAAGAGTATTTGTCTAAAATTAAACTTGGAAAATTATTATAGAAATTTATAAGTATTATTTTGAGAAAATTATTAAATAAAGTTTTCGGAAAGTAATGGTATACTTTCATGGCGAAATCGGAGGCAAAGATTGCCTGCACTTAAGTTTGGATTTCTCTGGGATAGAGACGTAATTATTGAGCTGTGAATCCATGGTCGATACCATGTGGTGCTTTCTATATTTATTTTAAAAAGTTTTCAAATATTTCTGAAAGAATGGTTAGTGAACATACTTACTCCGATAAGATAAGTACATACCTTTTGATAAAGAGATTTAATTTATTAAAATTAAATTAAATTAAATGAGACTTAGTGTTTTCAGTGGAAAATGAACTCTTTGGTTGAATGACTGTTTATTGATAGTTAAATAACCGACTATCAAATCTGGACCCAAAACATAACTTTAGGAATATCCAGGAGAAACACGAGAATTACATGGTATAGTTACCGTCGGAAGGTGCTATACTGTATGTATAAACTCGTTTCGTTCTTCTAGGATGATGATAAGGAAATCCGTCCACTAACGGTTAGGAGGTGATCTCCGATCTTATTTTCGTCTGTTTATTTCCTAAAGAACCGGGGTTGAGTTTACCGAAAATATCGAATGTTGTTTCGAAGAGACCGGGATCAGATAAGTTATTCGAAAACCACTTTGATCCAACGAGTACGTTTTTCGAAGTGAAGACATTAGTATGGAATCGAAGATGGAGCAGTGAAGTGCAAGGGCTAATCGCTACTAATCCCGAGGATGATTCCAAAATGGATGTAGTAGGAATAGTGCCTTCGGTTTCGTTCAGACCTAGAACGGACTTGTATGGATGAATGCTATCAGTACATTGCCATTGAGGACAATGAGCATTACAAGTATAAATTCCTTAAAAGGTAATCGTAGCCTCAAGCCTCATCAATCGGGAATGATTGAAAATTAGGGGAGATGCAGCAAGGCTAAGTGGGTCGCACCCAACTAGGGTATGTTTGTCACCTTTCTAGATACCCTCAGATATTATTACTACAGTACGCGGAAGAACTCGATAAGGGTGGGAACACCCGGGGTGATAGCATATTTGGTCTATCCAGGTTAGGGGTAGTCCAGTCTTGTGTTGCAGGGGATCCCAGCGTGGTCCTCGGTACATTTTTCTAGATGTGTACTGTGACAGTTGGTACCCCAGTGCCTAGTCATTCATATGGAATCCATTCTCCAATACGTGCCTTTACGGTTTTGGTTGTAGAGCCTAGTATGCTGGAATTTAATTAATGTAACAATTTCGGCTATTTGAATAAGTATTTGTACCTAGACACTATTATAATATCAAATGATTTTGATATAAAATGTTTTGGTTATCGTAAGGTAAAAACCCGTCGTGTTTACGTGTGGCGTGGTCTTATGAGATACCTTTGTTTTTCAAAGGATTTTGATAACTTTAATAATTCAAATTGAGTGTGTTTTCTCACGCTGGTTTCCAGACTGACTCGGGTGTTATTTTATTATAATGCTCGGGTCAGACCAAGTATTACAGATACATGATAGGATACCATGGAGCTCAGGAGACGAGCTGGATGGCGAAGACGTATTACACTTATTTGATTTTATTCCGCTGTGTATTGTAGGCTGTATATTCAGCACTTGAGAGGACAAGTTATTATAAATGTCCAGTATTGAGTTATTGATGTGTTGTACTCTGATGATGTAATATGTAAATAACAGTTGTAGTTCTTTTTGTATAAAGACATGTTATTATCTATTATATATTCTTCCGCTGCGACTGTGAGATTCTATGTTGTTGTTTTTGTTTCTTCTTCTACCTCTTTCTTCTTTTCCTCTAAGGATCTGGTATTTCCAGCACTCAATTGCTCGGCATGTTATACAGTGGACGTATTAATGTCGATTTTCGAGCGTCGAAAATCCCGGTCGTGACAGTTTGTACCGATACTGTGTACGTATAGATGAGTTATTTATTTAATGTTTTAATACTTGCCAGTGTTAGTCCATAGGAATATTCATGTGTGTACCCCATATAGCTCATTCTCCATATTACCTGACAATATTACTCTATAATACTTTTGGATGGTATCGGTATAGAGGTGGGGTGTCATAAGGTATAAAAAAACAAATCATTTATATATATATTAAATATGAAAGTTAATAATGATAATAAACTATGCCTTATTGCGAATTCGTATGATCCATGGATATGGCACAAAAGTTTCTATCATATTAACTTTGAATTATTAAATAAATTAGAAGAACATGAAGTCGTAAGAGGTTTACCAAAAAAAAATTAAAAATAAATAATCTATATGACACGTGTCAGAAACGAAAACTTAAAAAGTCTTCTTTTAAATCTGTAAATGAAATTTCTTCTTATAAACCTTTATAATTATTACACCTAGATTTATTTGGTCTAACTCAAGTAAGATCAATAAGTCGGAATAAATATGTTTTTGTAATTGTTGATGATTTTACAAGAGATACATAGAGCTTGTTTTTTAAAACATAAAAGTGATACTTTTGAAATTTTTAGAAATTATGTAAAAAGAATTCAAAATTTAAAAGTTAAAAATATTCGTAGCGATCACGGAGGAGAATTCGATAATGATGAGTTTACTAAATTTTGTAATAAAAAGGGAATTAATCATAATTTCTCTTTTCCTAGAACACTGCAACAAAATGGTGTTGTGGAAGAAAAAATAGAACTTTACAAGAATGCACCAGTACATTGCTAAATAGTACCACTTTACCCCAAATTTTTTGTTGTAAAGCCTTCTACTACTAGCTATGTTCTAAATCGCATTTCAATTCGTCCTAACACAAAAGTACTCCTTGTGAACTTTTTTTTACCAACGTAAACCAAAATATCATACTTTAAGGTTTTTGGATCAAAATGTTTATTTTAAATACTAAAGATAATCTCGATAAGTTTGACTCCAAAGCCGATGAAGGAATTTTTATCAGTCATTTGGAAAGGAGTAAGGCATACCAAATATATAATAAAAGGACTAACTCAATCAAAGAAACATTGCATGTTTCTTTTGATGAAAATTTTAATAAAAGAGATGATGATTCTAAATAATCAATATTAATCAACCATCAACTTCTTTTCAAAATAAACAAGACAAAATATGGAGATTACTCAATAAATTGTTAACTCATAAGAACAAAATCAAAATAAAGAAACTCCAAGAATATTAAAATATCATCCAATTGAAAATATACTAGGTGATGTTAGGTCTAAAGTTTTAACTAGAAAACAACTAAACTAAATGAGTCACTTAGCATTTATTTCTACAATCGGACCTAAAAATTGTAAAGAAGCTGGAAAAGACGAATATTGAATTATAGCAATGCAAGAAGAGTAAATCAATTTGAACATAGTAATGTGTGCGAATTAGTCCCAAGACCTAATGATCAAGCTGTAATAGGAACAAAATGGGTACATAAAAATAAAAGTGATGAAAATGGTGATATAGTTAGAAATAAAGTTAGACTAGTTGCTCAAGGATACAATCAGGAAGAAGGAATCAACTATGATGAGACATTTGCTCATGTTGCACGACTCGAAGCAATTAGAATACTCCTAGCCTTTTCCTGTCATCATAAAATTAAATTATATCAAATGGCTGTTAAAACGCTTTCGTAAACAGTGTTATAAAGGAAAATGTTTATGTTGAACAACTACCATTATTTAAACACGAAAAATATCCAGATCATGTTTATAAACTTAATAAGGCTCTATATGGTCTTAAACAAGCACTACATGCTTGGTATGCCAAACTAAAAAGCTATTAAATAAATTTTGGATTTGAAATTGGAAAATTATACTCAACACTTGTTATAAAACGTGAACATAATGATTTCTTAGTTGTTCAAATATATGTCAATGATATTATTTTTTGTTCTACTAATGTAAAATCCTTGAACATATTTTTCCGAAATAATGAGAAACGAATTTGAAATGTCCTATATGGACAAATTAAATTATTTTCTTGGAATACAAATTAAACAACTAGAAAATGGAATTTTTATTTCACAAGAAAAATACTGTAAAGATCTAATTAAAAGATTTGGTGTCGATAATATGAGCAGCAAGCCTACACTAATAAGTACAACTATTCATCTAGTTCAAGATAAGAATGGTAAAGATGTCGATCAAAATTTTTGTAGGAGTATGATTGGATCATTACTTTACTTAACTGCAAGTCGCCTTGTTATAATGATGAGTGTGTGTCTTTGTTCCAGTTTTCAAGTTAATCCCAAGGATTCACACCAGTGAGTCATTAAAAGAATTTTATGTTATCTAATTGGAACTAAGAAGTATGGTCTTTTATATCCTAAAGGATGTCCATCTGAATTAGTATCATATAGCGATGATGATTTTGGTGGATGTCATACCATTAGAAAAAGCACTAGTGGTACTTACCATTTTATTGGTCAATCGTTAGTCTCCTGGTTTAGTAAGAAACAAAATTGCGTCTCTCTATCTAATTGTGAAGCTAAATATATGGAAGCTACTCTAGCTTGAGCTCAGATAATCCATATGCAACAAACTTTGAAGGATTTTGATGTTAGCTAAACTAAATCACCTATTTTCTATGATAACACTAGTGCTATTAATCGTGCAAAAATTCCTACGAATCACTCTAGAACTAAACACATCGATATAAGACACCTTTTTTTAAGGGATCACTTATAAAATGAAAATATCACTCTGAAATTTGTAAATACTAAAAATCGAATAACAGATATATTTATCAAGCCATTAAATGAAAAATGCACATATCAAGTTATAATGAGAATTAGGAACATGTTCACTAAATGATATAGTTTAATAAGTTGTATTTCATATATAATAATTTTAGACATTTTTGAATTTCAATTAAAAAATATAAATCAAAATTTCAATACCATTTTTTACAATTATTTGTTTTCCAAAATTTCACGATATTCACTTCATGAATTCCTAGATTTCAAAATTTTACAGTAAATTGAAAAGTTCAACTAAATCAATTAAACTTCTAAAATTTAAAGTAAATTGAAAAGTTTTAGACATAAATTTATCCATATTTATATATGACTATATATACACACACTATTAATAAATAAATAAAAATTTGAGCTTAAAATACTGGAATCAAAACCCCCACTGGTACATCGGTCGAGTACCACCAGTCCATTGATGACGGGTTTTCTTTCAGACCCGAACCCTCCTTTAAATGATTCCCTCTCTTCCACTTTTTTTCAAACCCAAGAAATGAAAACCCAAGCCCTAGCCCCCATTTTCAGTTCCCAATCTCTCAAAATTTCATTAATTTCTCAATCAAAAATCAATTCTTTGACAATGGTAAGAGGAAAGAGGAGTATCTCTTCCACTTCCTTCGATTCCATTGAAGAATTGCTTATCAATGAAGCTCGCAATTGGCTAAAGGATAAGCATGAGAATATCAAGAAATTTAAAGTTTTGATGGTCAACGAGCATCTAGGAAGGTATTCGGTAAACTCAAATTCCTTAAACTTGTATGATAATAGAAATTAATGAAATTTATCCCCGATGGTTATGAGATTGACATTTATCCCCAACGGATAGCGTTTTTCTACGCTAATCTTGAAGTTAGTAATGATCATGATGGTTTAATTCTATGTTCTACTGTCAATGATGTACAAGTTGCTTTCAATAAAAATGAATTAGGAGAAATGTTACGAATTTTATCAATAGGAATGCTAGTGGATGAAATTGTTTCTGACGAAGAACCTATTTTGCGACAAACTCTTCACAATATTTGTGTAAATTGAACCACTTCGAACTTAATTCTTGTGGCCCGTATTATAAATTGGATTCTACAACACAATTTGATCCTAAAAACTAGTAGTTTTGATGAAGTATACCCATTAGTCCGATAAGCCACAAATGTCATCTAGGGAAATATTATAGTAAATTAGGTAAATGCACTTATGAACAACATGATGGAGAATAGATTTGGTGAGAAAAGAAGGTACAATCCTTATGGAAATTTAATTAGAATAATTATTCGATGATTTGGTGTTGTATTGGATGAAGAGAATTCCTATTAGGCATCCATACTCAAGTGTGCTTGGTAATAAAGTGTTAAAAGCTATTAAAATCCCATCGACTTTGGATGAAATTACCATCGAAACCCTGATACATGAGTCAGCTCAAGAGAACATTCCTGGACCTTCTTCTCCGCCTCATGACTCTCCTATGCATACGTCTCTTTTGAAAGCTTATATTCTAGATGTTCTCAAAAGGCAAGAACAACTGATTCAAAAAGTACATGAAGAGCAATTGGAGCAAAAGAGAGAGCTTGGAGTTATTAGATCACTACTGACACGATTATGTGGGTCAGTACGTACTAGAGAGAGTGGAGTCGGTACCAGTAGTGAGGCCAACACTGCACTTTAGCCCCCGTTAGTCTCCCAGCCATATGTACATGATTTTCAAGCAAGACTTCATGCTCTTGAGAAGCAGGTCCTTCATTTCAAGCACTTGAACTTACCAAGATGCGAGCTGCAAAGAGAGGACCTAAACCGCATGCTGCTGCTACTCATACTTTAGGATCTCTAGTTCGTCCTCCAGCATCAGGCAAACATCACATTGGTTTTATGGAGTTAATTCCTACTATTCCTTCAGGCTATAATGACTTCCCTTAACTGGCAGCTTCTTTAGGATGCTATCACTCTATGTTCAATCATATGTGTTTGACATTTGTGTTAGTCTGTATTAACACACATTTGACGTTTTCTTTTGCATCTTGTGTTTTGCATTTGGATTGTTGATATTTGTTTTGTGTCTATTTGTTCATACTTTGACATTTGTCATCCGTATGGTTGGATATTGTAACCATTTGCATGGTCAGTTATTGAGACTAGTCTATGTTTGTTTGTTTTCTATAACTTGTGCTATGTGATGTTCGTGTTGTGATATCTTTTATATTTGGCGATATCTCCTTTTTGACATGACAAAAGTGGAGAAATAATCGGTCTTATTAAGCCATTGAGGGGAATTATTAAAATACAAAGGTATTTTTGAGGATATAGTTAGGAGGAGTATTGCATTCGTACCATTAATAACAAATATCTTATTAAAAATGCATATATAAGTTATTATCATAAAAAATGAGAGAATTTAGAACTATGATTCTCAGTTTTGATGACGACAACTCCGTACTAGAGATTCAAATGCAGTAATCGAAGAAGTTTTACTATAGCTTTAAAAAGGAGAAAAGAAATCTCACTCAAAGCTTCAAAGATCATCGATTGGAAGCTATTGAAGAACACTTGAAGACTCTAAAATTGTGAGTCGTATTGTCTTAGTTATATGATGTTAAAACTCACAAGAATGTTACAAAATTATTTCATATTCCCAAAGATCGACAAAACAAAATTTTATAATATATATATATTTGAAATTTGAAAAGCTTCCAGGAAACAACTTAGAGTACCCACCAGTGGACCGGTGGAAACCCACCTGTGCACCGGTGAATACTTCGAGTTTTTTTCTTCTTGAAATGAATTTTAAATAACTTTTTACTACAACAAACGCGATCTTTCTTCCTCCTTTAGTCAAGACCTTCTGCAATGGAGGGATATCATACCTTTTGATCAAATCCCTTCAACCCTATAAATAACCGTGCTTTCCACAAGTTTAATTTACCAATTCGCTCTCTAATTTCTATTCTAATTTTGAAAAAACCTAGTTTATTCTACATTCTCAAATCAACAATTGTTTCTTGTTAATATTCAATTCTCCAATTTTCTTACCTCCCAAACTCCTATTTATTCAATTACAAATTAGTTCTTGTGAGTTACAGGAGCTTGTATTATTTGGGAAAATTAGTGTATCAAAGACACGACTATTGCCAAAGTCTGTATTCTACTAAGATAGTTTAAAAGACCTGTTCAACGGCTCAGGCAAGTGTAACGACCTATTACTTCGGGTAAAGAGAGGATGTTAGTGAATCAAAGACAAAATAGGAGATTTTAGGACTGGACGTAGGACAGTGGTCCAAACCAGTATAAAATGTCTAGTGTCCTAATTTTTACTTAACTTTATTCTATCTAACAGCTGCTTATATATTTTCATATAGTTTAGCCATATAAGATCCCATACACTTTCATTCTTCATTTTTCAAATAAATAATTATATCATCTACAGATACCACCACAAAGTTATTTAGCAATCCTCTATAAAGTTGACTCGTAAAGTCGATAAAATATAGTAGGGCATTGGATATTCCAAATGGCATAACTAACCACACATAAAGCCCGTTGGTTGTACGAAAAATGATTTTCTAAATATTGTCCTCGACCACATGCAAATAATGAAGTCCAGTAGCCAAGCAAAGTTGAAAATTTTTCTTGCTCTAACTAAATGATCAAATAAGTCATCAATACATAGTAGTGGATAACGATTCTTTTTTGTCAGCTTGTTTAGTTTATGAGAACCAACGCAATGCTTTAAGAAGCTATTTTCTTTAGTAGCAAGGACTACATGTGCTACCTATTTTGAAATACAGCTCCTAATAAAATTCTACTCTAAATATTCATTCACCTATTTACTAAGTACACATCTCTCTCTCTAGGACCATATGCCTAAGTAGAAAAGCAATAGTCATGCCATCCTTTCTAAATAATTCCAAAATTCAATTTTTCTACATGGAGGAAGATTAGAGACTTCAACGAAAATAGCAGGGAAAGCTTGAATTACAGGAATGGAAGATAATTCATCTTGTGAAAGATCTAGGTAATACAAATAGTTTAGCATAATAAAACTATTAGGCTCACAATAAACATCAAAGCTGCACCCATTACAAGTACTGAATCGAATAACCCTTGTATCACAATCCAACACCACCTTATACAATAAACATCCAATCCTTTACCAGAATTAAACCAAAAAAATTAGTCTCAGCAAGAATGCATCACAATCAAATTCAATACCCAACATATATAACTTCAAATCATGATAAATCATGGATAAATGGACTGATCCCTGAATAGGATTCGATACTATAATGGGATTAACCACTATACTAGCCTCTAAATGAAACATTTACTAATCTACTTGAAAAAATGAGTAATATGATCTTGTATCAGATAAAGTGTGAACAAATAAATCAGAAAGAGTCAACTTACCTTCCATAATGACTTTCTTCACCTTGTAAACAGCTAGGGTTGTGCTTTAGCTAGGAACGACATTAAGTGCATATGCTATAACTATCTAAGTGTTTGTCTTAGGTAAGATTAGATACTCCCTCTTCATTCGCCATAGCTGATTGTAGTTGAAACAATTTATCTTCCAAACAATTACTTTATGGTTCTTTACTATATGCTCTATCATATTACACATTCTACATTTAACTCCTAGTTTCTTTGCTTTACCCTATGTTACTTTACCTACTTCACTTTTGTGTTTATTCTACATAACTGGCTTTTCTTCTTCGTTCTTAGGCTCTTCTTTAGTAACTAATCCGGCAACACCATCTCTACTAAGCTCTCAAAAGTAGATCATGTTGGTACATGTCTCAAAATTATATCTCTTAGAGATTTGTTCCAACCTTTAGCAAATATTGTCACCTTCTTCATTGTTGTATTAGTGAGATCTAGGCGGTACACCTACATCTAACAAGTTAGCTAAATCATACCATATAGGACAACAACATACAATATGCCTACAATCTGATAACAGTCCACGTGGATTTCGCCCTAAGCTCGAACATCAAGAAATAGGTAATACTAACAATATATTGAGTATATAGTCTCGATAGTAAACCACATATACAATTGTACTACCGTAATACATCAAGTATATAGTCCTAATAGGAAACTGCTTATATAATTACATTATTGTAACACCATAAGTGTACAATCTTGATGGTAAATTGCATATACAATTACACTATTATAATACTTCGTATGTATAGTTTCGATAGTAAAATACCCATACAATTACACTATCATGTCTTACACTCTCTACTATTCAATAGATAGCGTACATGGATCGAACAGAAAATTAATCCACCCACATGTATACGGTCCAACATAAACTAAACCCTACCACATAGATATCTCCATCTCCCAACAATCCACATACCGAAATGTATGACTCATGGCACTAAGGAATGATACAAGCAAACTAAAAGCGATATGATCGCGTGCCTAAGCACCGTGTCATGTTATACAACACCGGGAGATCACATGGAACTGCAACATGTCAATAGTTGGGGGAAATGAACCCCAAACACCCTACAAGCCCTGCATTAGGTCTAGGTTCAACATGGTATGGTTCCGTGTATTCAGTCATCTAAAATACATTTCCAGTCGACTGGAAGAAACATCAGTCAAATAAAAGCTTTTTCTAGTATACTAGATGCATATTGCTTGAACAATCTAGACTTCTAGTTTGTTGGAAGTTTGTTTCTGGTTGACTCAAACTTCCAGATCCTCCTTGTGTCCTCTTACCATGTTTTTCCAGTTGATTGGTACTCTTGACCGATCGACTCAATGTTCTTAGCTCACATTTTAGTATTCCATTCTTCGTTGTTTCATCTAGTTTTACTTACTAAATTGTTCTTCCTTCTTTCTTGACTTTGAGAATGACTTATTTCATTATTGATTCGTTTTGAAAATTGTACATGTACATTAATATTTTTAGTTCACTCGAGTGATCATTGATTCTTTAGGTATAATTATAACTAATTTTGATGTAATTTTCCAATATCATCACATATATCATATTATAATCAGTGTTTCTACAAAACTACTTTTATTCATCTCAAATGAGTTACTAAATACTATACTAAACCAATCTACATGGGTTTAGGATGAATTACATATCCAATTAACCCTTTACCCAATTCATGTCTATTTGTTATTAGGGTGATTACACAGAATTTATCCACTTATCAATTTAACTATAGATATCAAATAAATCATTAAACAAGTCCTAAATCATATTAGTAAACCTTAATAAGACATATACATGTAATTTACTATGCATCCATCCACATAAACCTTCGTAGTTATCCCCAAATACCTAGAATTGTTGATTTTATTGAATAAGGCTGAAATCCTCAAGCTTTCTCCTCAGATCCAATTTTTTGGCAATTTTCTCCTTTAGTTTGAGTCAATATTGATTAGATTGAGTTGCCCTCTTCATTTTGACATATTATTTGATTGAATTGTAGGTTATTTAAGGTAGAAAAGTGAAATTTTAGGTTTAGGGATCTATGGCGGCTACGGGATGAAGTAGAAGGTGATTGGGATGAAAAGGTATGTAATTTTCCACTAGTTAAACACTTAATCTCAAAATTAGAACCTAGCATAATTTAGCTCTTGACCCACTTAGCCCAACAAGTGTGTTTCTAATAAGCAATCTGCACCTCCTTCATGCAGTATCCATTTCCAACATTTTATATATGGATTTTAGGTAGAAAAGTCTACTTGACATAATGGTGAATTATATTTCCAAAATATCTTAAATTATGAAAAAATTTGTCTCCGTATTTTGTGTAAGATTGCTAAAATTTCCTTTAAGTTGATTAAATATATTTATTAAAAACCTTAGTTATTACAAGTTTGATCGTTTATAGATTATCTAATTGAAGTCTTAATTCTAATTGAATTGGCATCTTTAGACAATGATATGCTGTGTACATTATGTATCTTCATCATTACCATGCCACTTAGAAGTAACTTGGTTTAATCTGAAAAATTTTGTTAAATTAATTATTACTTTTGCTCGAGATTCATTACTTTGTGTCGAATTCCCATTATGACAATAGTCACCTTCTGTGTTGAAGAAGACAAATCCTCCCTTGACTTGTAACACATACTTAATTATGATCGTAATGTGGTCCAATATCATATGATTGACAATGATCAAATAAATTCTCTGCATATAAGATTCGTGGTACTCTCAAGCTGAAAGAGTACTACACAACACAGTATTAAATATTCTATTTGACTTAGATACGATAATTTACAAATGATTTTCGATGAATCATTTGTTAGTTGTTGAAAATGACTACACATATATAACCTGCTTGCATGCACAATAAATATGAGTAAATCATCGTTCATCATATGGACAACGCGACGTATACTAGTCTTACTAGTATACCGATATATCATTCTCAAAATACCAAATGATTAGAAATATTTAAGGCTATGTGTTTATTTGTACGATCCAATGCTTATGGTTACAAATTCTTTCATAACTGCGGTTGACTAAATACTTTGTCCTAAGGTTTATAATTATATTTTACAATATGCTCTTTACTTTACTTATATTTATATATGAATACATATAAACTAAATTAGCCTGAAAAGAATATTTTATTCTTAACAAAATTTTATTACAAGAATAAGTCGCATATCAAACTACAATTATCCGTAAATCATGCCCTTAACTATTAAAAATGTGTTAAATGTATATTATTGCTTCATTTAGATGAGCTTTTTCCAATGTAGTCTATATATTTGGAAGAAAACACATCATTCTCTTAGGAATGGTCCATATGCAATTTGCTCATGTATCATTTTCCCTCTTTTTCCCTATCAAATGCTCCTAACTCTTGCTAGTTTGCAAGAGAACGTCATTCCACCTCATAGTCATAATTTTGCCAATATATTAATTATAGAAGCTTTAATTTCATATGGTCCGTTACTTATTTTTTGCAACTCTACTAACGGTTATTTGTTTATTAGGCTTATTACAGACTTGTGTCAATCTTAGACTTTTTAAATATATAGATTTTAAATTTTAAAAGCTACTTTTTCTTTTGTCCTTATAGAATTATTTGGTTAGTTAGTATTTAAAAAAAGTTTTTTATTATGAAACTTATTGTAACTAATGTTTTCAAAGTTTTATTGATTTAGTAAGACATTTTCAACTTAATTAGATATAGCTAAAAAAGTATATGTTCCTTTTGACATGAGATTTGTCGATTAGGTTTTTTACTGACCCATCTGTAATTATATTTTGTGTGTTAACATGGTCCTACTTGTCAAACTGACCATTAGAGAGATTTTTTTACTGTAAGAGAGCCAAAATAAATCTTATACAGTAAAAATAAGTACGAAATGTTCCTTTTGTGTTTTATCTCTTACCCCTCATCTTCGGTTAGTCCTATCACATAGATAAAATATCCTTAATTTATTTCATTCATAATTGCTCTTTTAACTCAAATTTCTCCTATTTTTCTCCTACTCTTATTTCATAGATAACACACGATTCCTTAATCCTAATTTCTCTTTAACCCTAATTTTTCATTAAGTCAACCGCGCTCCTCTTCTTGAGATTCTCCTTCGACCAAAGTGCAATATTTGGTAATATATTATTATAATTTTTAAGTGTCTATGATATGTTGTTTTTGAATCATGTGATTTTGATTTTGGTGATATATTATTAGTATTAATTTCTGTTGTTTCCTAAGAGTTTATCATGTTGCTTTTTTATTACAGTTATTATCATAATTTTTCAAACCAATATTTTTATTTTAGTTTCTACTTGGTACATATGAATTAATGTTGATGCAGAGCATATCCCGAAAATGTTTCATGCCAAGCCGAGGTTAGAAAAAATTTCTAATTGCTCTAAACTTTATTATCGTCTTCTTCTACTTTCACAAGACACAAAACAAAGTTTGGGCTTCAAAGTGGCTAAAAAAGTTTAATGTGGTTGAGGGAAAAAGTGAAAAAAATGTAATTTATTAAATTATATTTATATCGAGGTAAGTTTCTAATTTCAAATCAACATGAATGTTTTTTAAATGATTATAAATGCCTAAATCTTCCAATTTTTCAGTCATAAAGAAGGAAAATTACATGTAGTGCAATCATTAAGTATTTGAATATATGACTTCCCAACATATACTTCTTTAAAATTCAAATTATGCTTACTACTCACCATCACTCATTAAATAATGCATGTGGTTGCACCATAAATAATCAAGTAGTAACACACCCGATTATTGTTATTGTCAGTGTGGATGCAATAAGAAAAATGCACAACCAAAAAATTATGGTCTATTATAAGAGTAGTTAGGGGTCGAATGTAAGAAATTTCCATAAGTTAACATGTCCAAATATCAAAATTATATTAGACTACATGATCAAATTAAATCAAGTGTATAATCCTTTATGTAAGAGGATAAAAATTATAAGATAGACCATTACCTTATCATCATTAATGGATCTAAACCATTAGATATGTACCTCAAAAGGGAAGACATTTAAATTAATTTGTAATGTTATATCAGGTAACCTATTGTAGAAAAATTTATTTATTTCTTATTATTTCACTTTGACGTAGAAGTGCACTAAGATAGGAAGATTAAAAAACTTTAGCGTTTAGGGATTTGTTTAGTTTTCTATTCATAAAGACCACATTAATATCATTCTATGCCAGATTAGATGAAATTGAAAAGTATAACATATACAATTCTCTCAGCAAATGCGGGGTCCTTTTGTTTTCTTCATGAAAGATAAATTCAACGTTCAACGATAGATAACAATGTAAAGTCCACATACTGTTATACAAAACATGAAAGAAGAATTAATATTATGACCAAACTCATGGATAATATTAGGCACATGTTATGAAATTGAGTTCTATGTTATTAGGATGATTTGCTTGATACTTATCTTTGTCTTGCTAATGATTGCCTTAATATTTCACAAATTTGTCTTTACTCATTCACTTCTTTTTTACTTTACCAGCTTTATACATGTTTAAAAGTTATGTTCTATTAGAGTTAAGGGTATGCCCTAGGGGTAACTGTGTAAATAATTATGCAACCTAACTCTCGTAAAAGAATCTTGTTCAAAACAAAGTACGCATTTTTTTATTTTCTTTTATTTGTGATGCTATACTGTGATATAAATGATGATAATAATTCATTTAACATATATAATTCAAAAATCATTATGAAAAGTATTTTATCAATTGTAGTAACAAATGTGTTTGTAATCATGAGTTTTGAACAGATATTTGAAAACTTATCCTTGATTGCTCTTTGTCCAAATGTATCGAGAAAAGGATATCAATACATCTGTTGAGACTAGTATACATAATGCTCTCCATACGATGGATGGCGAATTACACATGACTGTCGGGGACACTAAGGGGTTACGTACTTGTGGTTGTTTGGACCAATCATAGAACAACTCAATAAGACACTTCTATAGATTAATGCAACCAAGTCAAATTAGAAGATCTCCTGTAATGATGTGAAGTAATCTTCAGACCTAAGAGTTTTGTTGATCTTAAGTAATTAGACTATACTTTGGTTCTGATCAACTATATGAAATCACGATCATGTTGTAGCCATAGTTGGTTATATGTTGAACTGCTGAAGTGAAAACATTATTAAAAAGACGATTTGTTTCATTCGTTGTAGAAGGTTTGTATCGATGTAATTGGTTGTAAACTTAAACCCAAAATCTCTGGCTAGTGTAAAATAGTTAATCAATAAATGTTATAGGATTGAGCCATGGAATTTGAAGTGATCCATGTAAATAACTACAAATATTATTAGAGTTTTTGGCCATTTATCAAACACAATATATCTTAGTAATGCAGTAATGATGAATAGAAATGTGCAAAAAATATCATTATAAGGAGTAGCTTAATAAGTTTAAAAATTGGACTTTGCCTAAATGATATATAAGCAATTGAACTTGTGGTCGATACTATACTTGAATATAGTCTATACAAGCTTTGGTATATAAACTGTTAATTATTGGACAAGAACCGAGTTCACACTAGGAAGTCGACAAAAGCATGTTGTTAGCCAATTTCTAAATTCAACCAATTCAAAAATTAATTTATAAATATTATAAATTAATTATAGAATTAATAGAAATGCTGTATTGAATTTTCATGGCATTTCAGTTATTGATTTTAGGACTTAAAATTAATTAAAATAATATATAATTATCATATTCTAATTTAGTTTAATATATATACTAAATAATTAATTAAATAATTTATATATGTGATGTATTAATTAGGCCCATAGTCCATGAACCCATAAATGGTATGCCCAGCCATGCTATAATGTAAGAGACTTGGCCTCTAAAATTAGAAAGAAAGGTGCTGTATATTTTGATAAGTAGATGGCTATAAATAGCCCAGTCTCTCATTTTCTAAAAACATGTCAAAAATACCTTAGCCTCTATTGAATAGTTGGTGAAAGCCTAGAAGACGGGATTTGCATACCATACTCAAGGACAAGGAATAAGGGATCTGAGGAGGAAATAGCTAACCACCGAAGTGTCGACAACCGATGGGATCATAGAAAGCTACATGTGTATACTAAAAAGATATATTGAATCATTTATATCGCATTGTCTAAAATGCTTACGGCCAAGACTTATATAAAAAAGTTGTAATTTTAATTTTCAAAATTAAAATTAAAATTCATAAATATTAAAATAGATTTTGATTAATATACAGGTAGATTAATTTCTAAAGAATTCATGGCTTACTTACATATACATATACATGTATATAATATATATTCATTAATATGTTTCAATTTTAAAATTAAATATATTCATATACATATAATTTTTACTTTCGGCATTACTATAGAAAAACTATATATTAATATACATATATTACTTTTGGTTTTAGTTTCAAACAATCATTTTTTATGTTAAAATAAATATTTGAATAGGCCAAATTATTTAAATTTTAAATTTTAGAATAAAATTGTTATATCATATATATATATATATATATAATTCAAATACATATTACATTTAATAATATATGTACATATATTATGAAAACCCAAAAAATAGTATTTTATAGAGGTCGAACACATATACATTTAATAAAAATATTAACTATACCTAATGTTATTATATTAAAAATTATTTAGTATCCAATCAATAATTTATTGTTCATATATACAAATATATATGCATGAGTATATGTGATGTTGCTTAAGTTATGTAACACTATATATTTTAATATATAAATAATTAAGAATTAATTATGGGTTAAAGATTAAACAAATTATGAAATTAAATGAAACAAGGTGTGTGTGTTAAATAAAGTAAACCTTTAGGGGACATTTATTTACCTATTACCATTTAGATTTAAAATAACGATAGTGTATCCGATAGTATTTGGGCATAGATTTACTTATTATATTGCAACTTCATAAAACTTAAGAGAATAAATTAAATGGGAATAAGGTTAAAGGGCCGGTAGCCCAACTCATTATAGGATAATGAAAATAACATAAGTTTTATTTTATTCATTCATTATTCATAAAAAGAAAAATAAATCTTTAGAGAATATAGGAAATTATTGTCAAGGACAAAATTTCTCAGCGTTTTAGCCTCAAGGATAGACCTTTAGTATTTTATCCTGAAGGAAAACTTTCTTTAGGTATCAGTTTTTAGTTATCGGTAGCAGTTTTTAGTTATCGGTGGCAGTTTTTAGTTATCGGTAGCAGTTTTTAGGTATCAGTTTTTAGTTCGGTAGCAGTTTTAGAAGAATGTTTGTCCTTATGAATAATTTTGGATGAATGTTTGTCCTTTTGAATAATTTTGGATGAATGTTTGTCCTTATGAATAATTTTTAGAAGAATGTTTGTCCTTGTGGTTAAAATATTGAGGTCGTGTCCTTGAGGCTAAAAATATACAATTTTTTGTCTTTTAAATTAATTCCCCCTAGAGAATATTCATAGTGATAGCCTAAAGAAGATAAAAAGCTAAGAAACATAAAGATATTAAAGATCAAGTCAACCAAAACATTAAGAGAGCATTACTGTTTTCATCCATGTTGAATACTATAATGATTAATATGATAATGTTCGTATGTGTTATGTGTTTATATACGATAGAAAAATGATTTAGTGAGTGATTTGGATTAAAATGGCTTTACTAGAGAATGTTTAGTTATGATTCCATACTCTAATGATTTCAAAAATGATGTGAAAATTTAATATGATGTTTTAAATGTACTTTTAGTGATAAGTTCTAATTTTGATAATTTTCCCATAGTAAAATAATTAGTTATGGATTTTTGGAGGAACCGTATATTATCTAAATAATTGAAAATAGCTAAAATATGAAAGTTTTGGTAAATTCTTGGATACACATCTATGAATTTCTATTTTTGGCAAAGTAAGCCGGTTTTATAGTAGATCGTCCACTATTACTACCAAACCAAGAGACATAAAACAACCAAAGAAACGAAATACATAAAAAAGCCCAATAACTAAATGGCCTAGAATAAAAATTCAATCAATACTTAAGATTTTCTAAAAATTAAGTAAAATTTTATAATTAATTTTCGAAGTTAAAATCTTGTATAGTGGAAATGTAAATTTGATTGCTGAAACCAATAATAAAATGCCAAAGGGTATTTTATAGAAACAAAATAGTTAATAAATGGATAAGAGACTAGATCCAAAATAAAATTTAAAAAGTTAGTTAAAGTACCGTAGCCAACCGGAAAAGGTGGAGGTGGAATAAGTAGGGAGGCGACATGTGTAAAGACAGTGGCATGCGCGCATAAGAGACTTGCTTTATTACAGTGCCGAGGGGAGGGGAGCCGTAATATGGGTATAACTTGCAAACTATAATGAAATAAGAAAGACTAAGCAAAGTGCTAAACAAAGGAACTAAGAAAATACAAAGCAGAAGGCCGAAGGGTACAGGCGAAGGTTCTCGTCAAAGATGACACCAAAGGCAATAGCTGAGGGTATCTATAACAAGAGGATATTAAACGAAACTTCCCTAGTATTAACTCGAGGTAGTGATTTGCTATAACCCATTATTTTTTGATGGAAATCTAATGCCGAGACTCATTTACTTTTGATGGAAATTTGACATCGATACACATTGACTTTCGAAGAAGAATCAACGTTAATGCCTATTAACATTTGAAGGAGACTTATGTTGAGACCTATTAACTTTTGATGGAAATCCAATGTTAACATTAGAGGAGGGTTAATGCCAAGATCCAAGGCTTAGGATGGCCTAGGGTAGCACTTAGTTTTGTAAATCTTAATGTATAGCTGAATTCGAGACCTAATAAATAAATGATTAGATAGATTATTCAGTAATGTGGTGGAAGGCCTTTGTGGAAACCCGATATCCAAAAGTGATATTGTATTTGGTAAAATTGTATATGTTTAAAGTGACCTTGTGTTCGGTAACATGGTGTAAGGCCTTCGTGGCTACCTGATGTCCGAATGTGACGGTGTATTCGTTAACCTGGTGTAGACCTTCGTGGCTACCCGATGTCCAAAAGTGACATTGTATTTGGTAAAATGGTGTAAGTCCTTCATTGAAATCTGATGTTGAAAATAGTCATTGTATCTAATAACATGGTATATGGTCTTCATGGAAAGCCAATGTCCAAAAATGACATTACATTTGGAAGTGGGGTGTATGGCAATCAAAAGTCTCAATAGTGCATTATTCAGAAACACTAATGTAAGGCCTTAGTGGCAATCATCCGAAAGTGATCTTATATTCGATAGTGGGTGTAAGGCCTTCGTGGTAACTTGGTGTCCAAATATAACATTGCATTTCATTGTGTGGTGTAAGGCTTTCATAGCAACCCAAATGCTGTATGAATTTATATGCAAAAGCAATTGAGTAAGGTCCTATTGGCTCCCAAATGTCTGAACAAACATTACACAAAAGAAAGGCTAAGGACTTAGAGGCAGCAGAAGGTGTAATAATCTTAACAAAAAGATGAAAGAAAAGCATAAGGCAATAAGGGTAGCCGAAAGTGTAATATTAATGTAAAGAAGAAAGGCATAGGCCTTAGTGCTAACCGAAACTGTAATTACCTTAACATTAAGAAGGAATTGGAATAAGGCCTAAGTGGAAAACTAAATGGACACCTATGCGTTTTATAGTTGCAATGGTGGGCATTGTTATGTATGAGATAATGACTTTTAATTTTGATTCATATATGATGATCATTATATTTATTATGATGAATTGATATTGTTGAATAGTGTGGGGAAAAGAATTTCATGCTTTCAGCGAGGTGTCTCATATTTGTTATGTTTTGGGAAACATATTGCACATACTAAGCTATATGTCTAACCTATGTTTTTATTACTTTTTTCCCCATAAAATCATAGATAATCGTTTAAGTATGATGATTTTAGGGTATAGACAGGTTGTTTTTAAAAGACGAATAAAGAATATCGAAAATGAAGCAAGAGGCTTTGAAAATAATAAAAAGTGTTTTTATTTCGCTATATATGTGTTCATGACAACATCTTCATATGTCGGGCATGGTATTATCATCTATGTTTTATTTATATTTTATCCTCGTGTTAGCACGATTAGGGATTTTTAAATCGCATGGACAATTATATGTAATGAAATTTATTTAGCCGCTTTCTTTACTTAAACTATTAAAAGAAATAATCTGTCTCATTTTGTTATCGAACGATAATTCCAAGGCGACTGTAGCACATTTAGGTTTCATATTTGGGTTTTAGAATAGGGGATATTACAATTCCCTTGATCATAACTATATATCCCAATGGTTATTAACAAATTTGGCATTTATACACCCTAGGTTAGTCTACAACATTTATTTACAAAATTATTATGTTTGCATTATGATTGTGAACATTTAATAAATTAAATATAGAACTAAAATTAATCTAAAGTAAATATAACAACTTAAAGTATATTTAATAGATCTAAATCATAATATAAATACATTAAGTTTTAATATAAAGTAATTAAAGTAAAATTGAAAAGCAAACTATTTTATTAATGATCACTAAATATGATTTAGTGTAAACAAATTGTTCATGTAAACAAAAAATATAAGATCTAGTGCAAATTAATAAAAGAATAATTTTTAAAATTCCTTTTTTTACCTTGCTATCAATGCACCTAATCCAATAATGGTATCAAAGCCTGCATTGTGTTCACATGAACAATTTAACTAGCATGTAGGGCAGTAATTTGGAAAATCCAACTTGATGAGTGTTTAAGAAAAATATGTTTAACTAAAGAGAATGTTACTCTAACTAAAGAATATTCCTATGGACAAAAAACATAGTGAACTCTTGGTCTTCACCTGGCTTATCGAAGTGGTATGTTTCAAGGGTATTCCCTAATGGAAGGCCAAAAGTGTTTTGTGCCTTAGGTTGTTTCAAATAAGTGTATTTGAATAATATAAACCTAATTTAAAATAGCTTAAAATTTTAATAAAATATTACAAAATTTGATAAAGAGCTGCAAAATGCAAATTTAAAATTGTTTTAAATTTTACATAAATATTAAAGTTACATGTAAATTAATTACAAGGTTGAGCTAATAAAGGATTGCATATGAAAAAATATAATATATATATATATATATAACTTAATGAAATAAATATTATAGTACACACCCACGTGTGTGTATTATATGTACAACGAAAATAGAGGTTTAAGGGTGCGTTCGCGGACAAATTGGATTAGAGGTTAAAGGTTGGGTAGGATGTAAAAATTGTTTGAATTAAATTATGTGAAGATAATTTAATTTATTTTGTAACAATTAATAACTAATAAATAATAATTACTAATTAATATTTAATAATTTATCAAATATAAATGAAAGATTGAAATACAACAATACATGGAACTTTAATAGAAATACAACAGTAAAACAATATATAATTCAACGTCGTCCTACAACAATCAAAGCCTCTCTAATTTCATCACGTGTTGCAACAATCTGTTGTGTATTTGATGAACTTGCACCACCATGGTTTTGTCGAAGATGATCACATCAATTTTAAGCCTAACTTCATGGAACTTCTTCATTAACTATTCCTTCAAAATCAGGATCTGTACCTTTGAATTTTCTAATAAAATTATGGATAACACAGCTTGCAACGACAAACTGTGCTTTGTCTGGCGAAACAATATTTTGGCATATCTTATAAAATGTTGAATATTATTTTCCAAATACCTAATGTTCTTTCCATAGCCATGCGTAAACTAGAATAATAAAATTTGAAAATTTCATTTCGTGATTTTGGAACATGCTGGCTTTGTTGAAAGAGAACGTTGTAGCATTTATTACGATAAGGTAGTAAATAACCATTTCTAAGTTCGTATCCTGAATCTATAAGGTAATACTTATCAAATGGTAGATGCAGAAATGTTTTAACTTCTTCAATAACATGATTTAACAATCAACTATCATGGGTAGAACCTTTCCTACCAAACATTACGAATCTACATGTTAAATCAAAATTAATAGTAGTAAGAATATTTTGTGTTGGAAACCACTTTCTACCTATAAACGTCGTTAATTCTTCTTCATTAACCCTTGTAGGAATATATGTTCCGTCTGTAGCTCTAATAGCATTTTGTGAAAAATGATAGTTGCGTGTATTACACTTGATTTCATCAGGAATCTCATTGAAATCTACCGATCTAATATTATCCTTGAGTAAGATACTATGCAAAACCTTTGAAATACATAAACTAATGGTGCCAATGGATCGATTAAAATTTTCACCTACCAACCTTTGTGATGCTCCATGACTTATCGTGTAACAAAACATTCCAATCATTTAGGAACTCTATTTTTAAGTTAAAATCAAGCCATATCTATTAACTAGAACGTCACAAAGGCATTTGAAAGTACTACTTTTCACTTGGAAAAGATATCGGCATCTATTTTCATGACCATTAAGAACATCATCAACCCACATTCAACCAATGTAAGAACAAGTGTGGTGTGGAGTAGGCATTAACTGAGTATAATTTATCATCATTTCAGCAATAGAAGCGAGATCCTGATCATACTAATTTGAATCATCAGAATAAGATATATTGTCGCTATTAGTTGAGTTATTCGAATCATCTTGTGAATTATTGTACACAAACCATATATGGACTTTGTTAGAAATAATGTTAGGAAGAAGGAATGGGACTGTTTCAAAACGAGCATGAAATGTTGGAGTCTATATAGAGGATTTATCAGACGTTAAATTTTGCATCCAACTTATTGTATTTACGTCGAACGTAAAATTTACGTCCAAGAAATTCTCCCCATTTTAAAGCGGCAAAACTCTCAACGGAGAACCATTGACATAATATTTACATCCGACATAACATCGTTAGGACATAAATATTCGCGAACGATATCCACTTAGCCAACCTGTTGTCCGCGAATGCACTTAAATGAATTAAATCCCATATAGAGTTAAGGGAGTACATATCAAATCTAGAGACGTATGATGTCGTGAGATTATACTCATATTCCTTATCATGTCGATAATGCTCGATTGATATTATTTATTGTGAATTTAAAATAAGGCTGCGCTCCAACATTGGTAATATAAATAGAGTAATATACATAGTTATGGTTGTTGAGCACTATCAAGCTATATAATATCTATAATGATGTTTATAGTGTCCTTAGATCGGTAAGAACATTTTGTAAATTTGTTGAATACCCTCAAAGGTTATATAATTATTCTTAGTCTATCACAGAATGATGGGTCTATTGTATCTAATGTACTTTAAGACTTACTGAGCACCCTTAAGTTCATAAAGGTGATTGGGAGCAAAATAAATATATTGTTAGAAATTATATATGAGATATGATTAGTAAATTTTTAATTACCATTTATGGAGACTAAGAATTATTGATCACCCTCAAGGTTGCGGTAACACGATAAATTGCGCCTAATACCGACTAAGGAATTTCAGAAATTCCCGTTTCTCTTTTAGGGTTTTTGAGTGATGAAAAATTCGGAGGGACCTTATTAGAAAAAATAATAACTAATTTCATAAGTATAAGAACATGTGTAATGTTACTTAATTTACTCAAATGAATTTGCATAAATCAAATGGCAACAATGAAACTATTTCAAGAGAAAACCTTGCTAATCGACACTGACTATAAAGATCAGTTAAAGAACATAAAAATTGCACTCACCTATGAGAATCTCTAGTATGTGGTCACCAATGAGCCTAAGGCTAGACCTAATAAAGATGCCAAAGTCGAGTCCAACGATTCATGGTTGATAGACTATGAACTTGCTCAATGCTACGTACTGTCGATTTTGAGCACCAAAGTCAAAAGACATCATGAGAATGTGGATGTTCAATCTATATTTATGCACCTATAAAAGTTGTAAGGTAAGCGGTCTTGTACCGCAAGGCATGTGATGCTATGGCAATTGGCTCATACGAAGATGAGTAAAGATAATTATGGTGAAGGCCAGGTATTCAATATGATTGATGCATAAAGAGATTTGCTAAGTTGAAACAACTCTTGACATTGAGTTACAAATTGAATTAATTTTAGATCACTGACTAGTGCTTTGATCTGTTCATATTGAACTTCAACATGAATTTGTTGATGTGTACTATAGTTGATGTTGTTAATATGTTAAGGATGGTCGAGAATATGTCCACGAAAGAACCGAGTGCAGTACTCGCGGCCAAGTGTGAACTTCATTAGAATGGTTCGAAGAGGAGAAAGCATGGGTCGAAGGGCAACACGGGAAATGTTATGGACAAAGAATAGAAGAGTGAATGTACCTTTTGATTTAAGATGGGATACTTGAAGAGGAATTGTCTGAATTATCTAAATATGTTCAAGGGGAAGGAATCTAATTTTGCTCCTAAAGGAAGTTTCCTTATATAAACTTGTTTATCTTGAAGTGCTTTAATTTGGTTTTATTCTGGAACTCATATTTGTAATTTGTTACAGGAACTTAGGAGAAAGAGACCTATAGCAAGTGGGTGCATGGAATTCCAAGTTGCAAAAGGAGCTCCATAGCACTGTAGCGGTAGGAGATTACTATGTGAAGCTTGCTAGTGGACATGATTTGATTTTGTATAATTGTTATTGTATACTGGACTTTATTGGTGGAATAATTTCTATTTCCTATATAATAGAAAATGGTTATATTTCTATTTGTAGTGACAATGTTATGAATATTTTCATGATAATAAAAGTGTATTCTAGTACTTTGAAAGATGACACTTATATACTTAATTATAATCATGTAATCGCTGTTGAAGATAACAATGCATATAAAATAAATGATAGTTATTTTTAGCATTATATACTAGGCCATTTAAGTAAGAAACGGTTAAATAAATTAAGAAGTTAAGGGTTTCTACCATCATTTACACTTGAACCATTTTGTGTACATCGTGTCTTAAAGGTATAATGGCTAAGCATCTATTTAGTAAAATCAAAAAAAGAGTTACCAAACACTTAGGACTAGTACATACTGTAGTATGTATCTAATGTCTAGAGCTACCAAAGGTGGAACCTCTTACTTTGTTACGTTAATTTATAATTTACCTAGATACATATATGTGCATCTTATGAATTAAAAATAAATGGTCAATGATAGATTCATAGAATATAAGAATAAAATTGAAAACCAGACATGTAAGTAAAATGAAATACTTCAATCTGATTAAGGCAGTAAGTACATTGGATATGAGCTCCAATAATGCCCAAAAGAGAATGTGATTCTATCTCAAGTCACTCCTCCATATACTCCTTAACAAGATGGTGTTTCCAAATGGAGAAATCAAACCCTATTAGACGTGGTTCGATTGATAATAAGTGAAATTGAGTTGCCTCTATCTTTTGGAATATACACTTGAAATTGTGAAATATATGTTGAATTATATACCATCTAAATATGTGCTTAGGTACCCATATGATTTATGGATTGGTAAAATACCTCACCTTAATTATCATAAGGTATGGGGTTATCCATTTACGTTAAGAGCGTACACCCCAATAAACTTATGGTAAGATAAGTTTTATGTAAGTTTATCAGGTATCCTATAAATTATCATGGATACATATTCTATTATACCGAGGAACAAATACTGTTTAATTTGAGACATGCTACCTTTTTAGAAAATGATTTTATATAATGAGAAATTAGTGGCAGTAATATAGACTTGGATGAGATCCAAGAAACTTTTCTGGAAACTGAATAATTAGATAGTAATTCAACTTTCGTAAAAGACATGCAACCTATTAGAAGGACTAGTAGGGAATTTCATGGGCTCTAAAGATAACATGTGTTTCTTATTGATGGTGAGAATAAGGCTTGTGTCATTCATGATATTGATCCCCTCGCATATCAATAAGCATTGGAGGGTAAAGATTCTTCCTTGATGCGATGAAATTAGAAATGTATTTCATGTACAAAAACAAACTTTGGACTTCGGTAAATGTACTTGTAAGGGGTGAAACCATCAGATGAAAATGGATTTTTAGGAGAAAGATCAATGCAGATGGAAGGTTAATACATATAAAGAAAGGTTGATGGCAAAAAGTTGTTACCAAATTCAAGGTGTTGACTATCACAAAACATTTTCTCCGGTTGCTATGTTAAATATATTTGGATTCTACTTCTAATCGCTACTTATTGGGACTACAAAATATGGCAGACGAACTTTAAAATAGTGTTTCTCAATAGTGACTTAGAAGAGACTATTTATATATCATAGTAGAGGGTTTCTAGGTATGTGGGAGCGACGACAAGGATTGTAGGATCATAAGATCAATCTATGTTATTAAGCAATCATAAAGAAGTTGGAATAAATGTATTAACAATGTAACCAAACTGTTTAGTTTCAGTCAAAATATAGGGGAGGCATGTGTTTATTGAAAAGAACAAAATGGTGTTATAACATCCTCAGTTTATAGGTCGACGATTTTCTACTGATTGGTAACAATGTCCCAATGTTACTTTATCCAGCCTTTAGATCAGAAAGTATCTAGGCAGACTTTACGAATTCAACTTGAAAACAATTAAGGTAGGAGGCCTGGAGAGATAGTCGTAAAGTCCGAAAGGCAGGTACAATTAAGACCATCAGATGGAAGCCAAGCCATCCAACAAAATTCCAAATCAATATCCATTAAAGTGATGAATCGGCATCGATCCATCCCTATGGATCGGTATCGATTCATAGAATTTCATAAGAAATGCCTAATTTTCCTCCTACTTCTAAGTTATGGTTCTAGCAATCTATTTCAGGCTCCATTGATCATTCACATGTTGTTTACTATTGAATGGCTCGAGCACTAGAATTTAGCAACTCTACTCCTCCACCGATCCATCCTATTGGCCCGAAAACAAGCTTTTAGCAGAGCATCCAAGATGGAAAACATGAAGCTAACAACAAGTTGACATCATACAAGGAAATGTGATTGATCCATAAGTGAAAATTATAGATCAGTACCGATCCATGCCCATGGATCGGTACTGATCCATAGGTGCTTGCTGACATGACCATGTTTTCTTCAGGACAACTGCTGCTGAGTAGTGGAGATTGTGGAGGAAGACGTGGTGAGCATTTCCCAGCAACCTACAGCTATAAATAAAAAGATAGGGGCTCATTTTCGAGGATCCTTTTGCTACCTTAAACTTATAATATATTTCTTTGTAATTACTCGTGGAGTTTACCGAACCATAAGAACTGTACTTGTAAAACCGCAAGGTGATAAATAGAAATCTCAAGTGGACATCGGCAATAGTTTTCCGAACCACTATAAATGGTTGGTGTCTTGTTTTACTCATTGTCATTTATATTTCCACATTTCAGTCTCTACTTTAATTTCTTGGATGTTAATGCCACTTTTTGGTACTAACATTTGGTGCTTTCAATGAAAACGTGATCCTCAATCTGTTGAATCCATCATCTACTATTGGATTGCCTAAATTCAGGAAATAGATCCAGTTTCCTCTGGTTTTTCATTTTAAACTACTCAAATTTTCAAAAAATCTACATAAGTTGCTTTTAACCATGGCCCCTAGAAGAGATTGATCCACCACTTCAAGAGCTGCTAAGGATGTTAAGAATGTTTATTCCTAGCATGTTGAGGAGCTTGCACAGCCAATCACTACCGAAGGTCAGAACCTAATAGATGTGGTTACTAGGGTTGAGATGAACCGTATAATGAAGCAAATGGAAGACAAGCACTAGGAAAGCCATGATGAGTTGAATTAGCAAATGAAACAAAGCTTGGACTTGTTGAATCAATTGACTAACATATTAGAAGAAGCGGGAGGCACTTGATACCTTTTAGTGTAGAATTCGACAGTTCCTCATCATCAGAGAAAAGGTAGAGGGACAGAAAGCAAAAGATGCTTAGAAAAGAAGCCAGGAAGTAGAAACAAAGACTGAGATCGAGCTGCGACAAAGGCTTATGCATCAATATTGATCCATCAAGCATGATCGGTACCGAACCAATGAACCTTGGTTCGGGTGGTCGACTTCCGGATGGTGGTGCTGGTTTAGCTTCTAGTCGTAATGTAGAAGGCCAGAATGTTGGAGAGCAAGCGGTTGCTGTGAATCCACCACGAAGAGACTATGTACATGAAACCATTGAACGAACGGTTCTCTCAGAGTCAAAAGAACATAAGTATCGTGAAACTAACCGAGAGCGTTTGCCAAGCTAAACATTCAAGGTGGATCAAGAATACAACCATTCAGTATACCCACTTGAGCTAGATTTGATAAAAATGGTAAGGAGACTTATAAGTGAGATTCGGCATCTAACTAATGATGATTGAGGCTCCTCCCTGAGCTGAAATTCATTCACAGAACGGTAAGTACCCTTGGAGATTTGTGATCCCGATGATGCCGTAATATAACGGTAAGATGGATTCGAGGCACCATCTGATGAAGTACGACTAGCACATGAACTCTACCAGAGCTACCAATGTTGTACAATATCGTTGTTTCCCGATTTTCCTAGAGGGAGTAGCAATGATGTGGTTCACCTAGCTGCCGTCGAGATCCATATCATCTTTCAAGCAATTAGCATAGAAGTTAATTGAGCAATTCTGTATATGCATGATGCCCATCCGACGGACGTCATGCCACTTTCTAACCTCTTTCAGGGAGCGGAAGAGTCTTTGAAAGATTTCTTGCACTGGTTCAATACTACAGCGATTGAGGAGAGCAATGCTCAAGAAGATATTATGTTGATGGCACTGATTACGGGGTTCTTCTCGAGACTGATTTCGGGAGGTGGTTGAAGATGAAACCCCCACCGACTATGGATGTGTTCTTTAGAAAGGCGAATTAGTTCTTGCGCTTAGGAGAGGCAAGTACTACCACCAGGAAGGCTGATGTCGGTAATTCGCTGAAATGATACAAAGCAATGTTGTTGTAAAACAGTCCGGAGGGAATTCCGGCAATGTTGTTGTAAATATGGAAAATAGAAGTGGTGGACAGAGCAAGAATGACAATGGAGATAAAGATAAGAAAGCGGATTCAAGGAGGCATCCAAGAATCTCGAAGTTTGACAACTACAATCCATTGAATAACTCGATTGAGAACATATACTTGGCTACTCAGGGCAAAGAGCTACAGAATGCTGGCTCCGAGGGAGTCGATCGAAAAGGAGAAAAGATCTAGCAAATTCTGCAGATTTCATCAAGCGTATGGTCATAACACCAACGAATGCAGGCATTTGTGTGATGTGATTGAAGAGTTGATTCGTAAGAAGAAGTTACAACAGTTTATGCAAGCCCCGCAAGATGACGGACAAGGAACTTCAATCCCTAGCAGGGGAAAGTCGGGCCTGGTTTTGTGAGCCTAGGCAGCTTGAGAAGCAATTGGTGATCAATACTATTATTGGAGGACCATATCCAGCTGATAAGAGCTGCAATGAGATGGATCGATATGTTGGTGCATTAAAGCACGTAGTGAATGAGAGCCATTTCGCCGAAGATGATGCTCTGGCAAAACAACCCAGAATCATGATAGATGATATTGTTTCTCAAAATAGAGATGCTGATAGGGTAGAGGCCCCGACGATTGATCCGTTAGTGATATCGGCCATGATTGACCCTGTTGTTGTAAGGAAGGTATTGGTTGACTGTGGGAGTTCAGTCAACATTATATTCACGAGAGCTTATGACCAGATGCTTCTGGAGGGCAAGGACTTAAAGCTGTTTAAATCTTAGATCCAAAGATTTAACGGGACTGCTACTATGCTAACAGGTTGTGTGGATCTACTAGTGGTTCTTGGAGAAACCGACCGTAAGAGAGTGCGGGTCGTTTCTTTTGTCATGTTGGATATTTATTTTTCTTACAACACCTTTTTGGGAAGGCTGGATCTTGTTGAATTTTGAGTGTCCATAGCTCCTTGGTGCCTAACGATGAAGTTCTTGACAGGGAATGGTATGGGAATAGTACAGGGGACCCAAGATTTGGTTGTGAATGCTATGTCACTAACTTGTAAGAGGCGAGGCGAAGAGAGAAAGGAAAGGGTATGGAGAGGACACTCTACATCAAGACTTTGGACGCGTAGCAACCACTACTTGAGCCTTGGCTTGGGAAAGACAGTCGGTTCCATAAGGATATGGATATGGAAAGGGTCGGAGGATTGGAGAGCAACTCCAGTCGAGTTGACAATCAACATCCCAATCAATCAGGATAATCCTACATGGGTCTTGAAGGTCAGATCGCAACTTAGCGTGAAGATGATGAAAAAGTTAGTTAGTTTTCTCTAAGCGAACCTGGATGTGTTCGCCTGGACTCACTTAGACATGTATGGAATACATCGGAGATAGCGCATTAAATGTAAATCCTAAATGCATTCTTTTCAAACAAAAATGCCGCAACTAGGTCCGGATAGATTCACTACACTCAAAGAAGAAGTGGTGAAATTGACAGACAATGGTTTCATCCGGATGCCCTATACCTGGAGTGAGTATCAAATCTAGTCCTGATGAAAAATGCTAACGGAAAGTGGAGAACATGCGTTGACTATGCAGACCTGAACAGGGCATGCCCGAAGGATAGCTTCTCCTTTCAAAGATTGATCAGCTGGTGGACTCGACGGTTGGGCATGAATTGCTCTCATTCATGGATGCGTACTCTGGATACAATCAGATTTCGATGCACCTTCCAGACCAGAAACACACCAGATTTAATACCGACCTCGAACTATAGTGTTATCTGGTCATGCCCTTTGGATTGAAGAATGCTGGAGAAACTTACCAGAGATTGGTGAACAAGATGTTTAGAGATCAGATAAGGCGATTAATAGAGGTCTATGTGGATGATATGCTCGTGAAGTCACAGTGATTGAGGAACCACATTGACAACTTGGTGGAGATGTTCAACGTTCTTTGGAAATACGAGATAAAGCTTAACCCTTTGAAATGCTCATTCGGTGGTACGTCAAGGAAATTCTTAGGCTTCCTCGTGAACTCCCATGGAATCGAAGTCAATTCGGAGAAGATCGAAGCACTAAGGAACATCAAAACCCCAGAAACGATCAAGGATGTTTAGAGCTTAAATGGAAATGTCACTGCCTTGAGTAGATTCATTTCTAGAGCCACTGACAAATGCATCCCTTTCTTCGATGTGATCAAGAATGGGAAGATGAATTTTGCTTGGATGCAAGAATTTATAGACGCATTCCACGCTCTGATGGATTAATTAGAGAGACCCCTCTCGTTCTGTTGAAGCCGTTGGAGGACTCATTTATTTACTTAGTAGGTCGATACACGCTTTGAACGCTGCACTCGTACATGAGGACCCGAATCTTGATGCCAGTGTACTACATCAGTAAGCGGTTGACAGGAGCAGAAAAAATCTACTCAAAGCTGGAAAAGCTTGCATTCTGCCCGTTGATTGCTTCGAGAAAGCTCTGCCTCTACTTTCAGGCTCATCCAATCAAAGTTCTGACTGACCAGCCTTCGAGGAAGGTCCTGCAATGACCTAAAACTTACAAAAGGCTATTGAAATGGAACATTGATTTGAGCAAGTATGACATATCCTATCATCTATGGAAAGCGGTCCAAGGTCAAGCTTTGGCAGATTTTATTACTGAATAAACTGTGCGAGATGGCACCTTGGTGAGCAGTGTAGTGCAAAGTGCTAGATGGAAAATGTACACGGATGTTGCATCCAATGAGTGTTGTTCTGGCGCCGGAGTTATACTAGTAACTCCCGAGGAACATTTGATTTGTAACGCTCGAAAACTAACCTTTCTACAATAAACAATGAAGCAGGGTATAAGGCCTTGATCGCAAGACCCAAGATCGCTAAGGAGCCAGGAGTTAAAACATTGCATATCTTCTATGATTCCGTGCTAATGGTATGTCAGTTGAGAAAAGAGTTTTAGGCAAAAGGAGCGAGGCTGGATCTTTATCTCAACAAAGACCTTGAGCTGCTTAGTGATATTAAATATTACACCATAACGCATATTCCCAGAGAGGAAAATGCGAAGGCCAACTCTCTGACTATGTTAGCCAGCTCTGGAGATGAATAGCTCATAGGCATGGTCTCGGTGGAAGTGCTATCAACTCTGAGCACTGATTAGATGGATGTCGATTGAATCTTGGAGGTCGAACGTGAAAAGGATTTGTGGATGACTCTGATAAAAAATTATCTAAAGAGATGAGTCCTTCCTAATAGAAAAGGCGAGCGACGTCAACTACTTCGTAAAGCTTCAAGATTCATCATGCAAGGGGGAGTACTTTACAGGAAAGGATTATCAGTTCCTATCCTTCACTGTGTTTCCAACGATGAGGCCAAGCAAATCCTAAGAGAAATACATGAAGGGGCTTGCGGTGACCACACCATGGGGCAAACCCTGACAAAGATCCTTCGCCATGGATATTTCTGGCCAACTGCCAAACGAGACGCAGCTGATTACCCTAGAAAGTGTGACAAGTGCCAAAGATTCACTAAGATTCCAAGAGCCCCACAAACGAAGATCACATAAAGGGTAACTCCCTGGTCGTTGGCCGTTTAGGGAATCGATATCATTGGTGTTCCACCAATGTTTAAAGGTGGTGTGAAGTATACCATCCTCGTTGTTGATTACTTCACCAAATGGGCTGAGGTAGAGCCACTAGCCACAATCACAACAAAGAAAGCGATCAACTTCGTGGTCAGAAACATCAATTGTCATTTTGGAGTTCAACAAAAAATAATTTCCAATAACAGGACCCAGTTTGACAGCATCGAGTTCAAGGATTTCTGCTGTAGACACTGCATCAAGAAGAGATTTGCAGCAGTGGTACACCCTTAGGTGAACAGATAGGTTGAAGTGGTGAACAAGATTATCAAGTCCATTTTTAAGAAGCGATTGGAAAAGGCCAAGGGAAAGTGGGTTGATGAACTTCCATTAGCACTTTAAGCTTATCGAACGACCCATAAGTCCTTGATTGGCAATCCTTCATTCGTCTTGGCTTGTGGATCAAAAGCCATGACCTAGTTGAACTTGAAGTACCTTCTCATCGAGTGATTCACTACAATCCACGGATGAATAAGGATCTCCTCCTGGAGTCTCTCGATATGATCAATGAGAAGCGTGAAGAAACAGATTTGACGGCAGCTACCAATTGAAGCCGAGTCGCCCGATACTACAACACCAAGTTTCAGACCGAACCTTTGAAATTGGCGACCACATTCTCAAACGAATCTTCCTAGGTCCTAGGAGCTTGGGCCCGAGTCGGGAAGGTCAGTACGAAATTGAACAAAAGCTTGGAGATGGCATGTTCAAGCTAGCAACATCAATGGGATCTCACTTCCGTGTGTGTGGAATAGCGACCACTTACCACGCTATTTCACTTGAATGTAAATTTGTACATATTTAATCAAAGCTGTGCAGCCAGACATAATCTGTTATTTCAAATGTTTATAAAATAAGTGACTTCTGAAGCTCTTGAATTTGTTTATACTATATTTTACACTATGAATGGTGATGTGTTTAAACAAACCTGCATGTGCCTAGAGATAGGTGCCAACTAAGCTTCCACAGTTCATGATCGGATGCCCGAAGCTCAACCACACTTGGTATCCGAAGATAGATACCCAACAACTCCTCTAACCCATGACTTGGGGGCAGGAGTATAAACATTTAATGGCTGAACGAGATAGTTCACCTTTACGGCTCATGCCCAGAGTTCGGCAGAGCATCCATACCTTGCCCGGGGTAGGCAAGATGAAAGGTCTGTACCCAAAGTTAGGCAAGGTCTCCTACAAATTTCGATCAATGCCCGAAGTTAGGCACGATCACAAGTAAACATCCTGGATAGGGATGTGCCAAACCACTATCTAAAGTGGCTAGCTCTCAACCGATGCCCAGAGTTTGGCATGGTCAAAGCGCGCATCCCAAAGTAGGATGCCCAAATTGCCATCCAAAGTTGATCATTTCGATTGACACCTGGAGTTAGGCATGATCACACTCAAAACATCCCCAAAAGGAATGTTTAGTTCATTTCTCCAAGCAATCAGAAATCGACCAAGTTCCAAAGTTGGACATGGTCATGCACGAGCATGTGTGGATAGACGCTCTGATAATCATCCCTTAACCACTTAAACCATGGAATAGGTTAGTAATTTAGTCCAATGATGATGATGAGCAGTGTATTGCAAGCATGTTGAATATAAAGCGCATTTCTCAAACACTTGGTCAAATTCACACAATATTTGAGTGAAACAAAAAGTCTATATTATTCACAATTAAAATAAGAGTTGGAAGGAAAGTACAAGTGTTATTGACACCTAAACTAAAAGCAAAAGCAGAGGCCAAACCCGTACAAAGCCGGTCTGAAAAAAGCAAAACAGGTCCTACGGCTATACAACCAAAAATATGAAGGAGACTGTTGATCGCTTCTTGGACTTCTTCCTTTTCTTCTCTTCCATGGAAGATGGCATATGGACCCTTCTGGTTTCTTCCTTAATCTTCCTCCACTTCCTTTACCTTTCGAAGGTGACCTATACAACGAGATGGCATATGCACTTTGAGTGCTTTTGGCCATGGGTAGTGTGACCGGAACAAAAATGGACTTGCCAGGCAAAGCGATAAATAGAGGAGGAGGGATAAACTCGATCTGCTCTTGCATAATATCTGTAGCAGATTTGAGTTGTTGTTTAAGAAGCTTGCTCATTAAAATTCATTGAGCAAGCTCAGTCGACCCGGTGATCTGAACATCACCGTCGGCTTGTGTTCTTGGAGGTCACCAGGCTTCTCTTCTTGCAAAGCATCAATATTTTGCACGTCGGGCCAAAAGTCTCGCCAATTGGAATGCTCGAAGTTGTCTCAAAAATAGTCATGACCATTGAATTGGTTGTTGTCGCTTGAGCCCTTCTTCAGGAGACTAGTAATCATAGGCTGACCTGAAATTTAAGAAAAATGAAAGGAGAGATTAGCAACATCGACCGGTGTTATGTGCACCTTCTCAAATATGGGCGAGGTCAACGATATGCCTCCACAAGATTGGGACTCCGTTTGGGCAGGCGTACCATCTAAGTCCCCATCTTGAATGGGAGACAACAAGCTTGTTTTCTACATTTACGGTGCATCAGAGTTGTATGAAGGGAAAGACAGAGCCGTAGATGCAGTTGGAGGCCCAGAAGTAAAGCCTGTAGTAATATCCCGAGGATTAGTGCCGGAGCTTTCGGCTTGATCTTTCTGAACTGTAGTAGCCAACTCTAGGTGTACGATAAGCTCACCTGCTTTGAGCGCCTCAATTTCTGCTGGACTTAGAATCTCCTTTTCCAGCTCTATCAGATTTACTTTACCTCCTTCTGAATGTTGTTGCTCTCCCCGCACGATCTTCTCACAGTCCAACGCTAGTGCTTAAAGATAACCATTACCAAGCCACGCCAAATCTCTGAACTTGAGTTCATTGGGATTTTAATTGGTGATGAGTGGCTAGAACTTGTCTTTAACCCACCTCTCTGTGGTGGCCACAAACTCATCCACTTACATGGCTTAGTACAAAGCATCGTCCCTCTGTTTACGCGTGTCGTGCATTTCTTCACATTAGTTTTGAGCTATTTGAAGGGCTTTGTCTTTCTCCTTCTTTCTTTTTCAAGCTATGCCTTTAGCTTCTTCACCTCTTCATCCAGCTCAAAATTCCAATGATAAACAGATTCAACTTGGCTTAAGTGGTCTTTTCTTTCCCGCTTGATCACTGCATTTAAGTCCTTGAATTTCTGGTTGGCTTCCAATTTTGCCCTCTTTATCCCGGTAACCTTTGCATCAAGATGAGTGATAGTCTCATCATTATGATTTTCCATAAGCTGCAGTTCCATGGAATCACTCTCCAAGCTCTAGGCATATTCAAATATTTGCTCGGCCAAGCTCCTCTAGGTGAAGTACTGATCGTACATCTCACAAACATACACTACCGTATGTCCCTTAATATCATAAGGAATATCTTTCAAATTGGGGACAAATATGCAACCTTTAAAATTGATTTTCAAAATGCGATGTTGTAATTCAGCTATTTGAGGATTTGAAGCGATCGGATGCTCTGTTTCGATAACAAGCTATTCAGTAGGCTGCCCAATAGACGCTTCATCGGCTTTCTGCCGAGACAAATCGGAAGCAGTAGATTTCGGAGGACTATTAATATGCTAGAAAGCGTGAAACATCATTGTCTGTTTTGTAGAGAGGAAAGCACGAGAGGGGTCCTTATGAGGAATGTCATCTTGACAACTAAAGTGCCTTCCGAACCCCTGGATGGGTGCGACCTGGACTTAGATCGATGCCTAGATGATGAGTCATATGAACTATAGTCCTTTTCTCTACCCCTTGAACATGGGTTGAACACCGGCTAGAGTGTCTGCTAGAACTAGGATCATGATTGGATTTATGGTGACTTGTGGTTAGTTTGCATCTCGACAAATATGCCATCCGACCCTTAAGATCCTCATACAAACCGCGTCATTCAATTGAACCTGCAAATGAAACAAAGATGAATCAGCCTAAACAAGACAAGAATAAAACATAAGCTGAGCAGAGTGTAGTGCATTTGTGCATGCGTGCAAGTGTCCTACCAACGGACTGTTGGTTTGAATTTACTGACAGGCGTAATCTCCCCTGCTTTAGTTGAAGGCACATCTTCTTGGAAACAAATGGGGGATCCAACAGCCCCAATGCTCATTTACCAATGCCAAAGGAGTCGATTACGTCTGGGATTGGCCCAAAGTTTACATAAGGTCCTCTGAATGCTATATAGGAGTTTCAAATCCAACAATGACCGGTGGAGGCAAAGTCAAAGTTTTCCTTTTGGAAATTAATCTTAAGACTTCTTCTTTGAAGAGGTCGCTGGTCATCATTGTCTCTTTCATCAACGGATGGATCATGGCCTGCATCCTCTGTTACCCCCTTCTACACCTTCTTATCCGACTTCACCTTCTTCGCTGCACACTTGTATGTCACCAGTCTCGATTACTAGACTTTAAACTAGGGGCACTGGGTAATGGTTCCTATTACTACGGATGAAGAATCGTCCTTGTTAATATTGGTGGCTTCAGGAGCGAGACCAACACTAAGATCTAGGTCCAACAAGTTATATGCTCGAAAGTTGTCATCATTAAGCAGTATCTTAGCCTCTCTTTTCCTCCAGAATTATGTGAAGCTTTCAGAAAGTCTCTACCAAAGCAGCATTGCTAGGCCTGCACGGTACGTCTGCAAAAAACGATAAAGACGTTCAGCGGTAGTAGAAGCACCAACCTAGTTTTGCATGAAAATGACAAGAATAGAACTTATGAGGAGACAACCATCACTGTGCAAGTCCAAGAGGACAACGAACAAAGAAGAATTCGTCCTTGAAATAGTTCATTTTATTCCAGGTGCCAACCATCATTCGGCAACCCCTGGATGGCCCTAAAAATGAGGGAAGAATTTCCCTTGCGGTGCTTGAAGCTGAATAGATATCGAATCTCTTGATTATTGGAAACCCTATTGAAGCGGTGAGTGAAGATTATAAACAAGCTATGAAGGAATTTGTGGCTATTCAGATGGAGCTGAGCTGAAGCCAGCCTCATAAACTGCAAGAATCATCAGATAAACTGGTTGAACAGTGGGATACATCCTACCATGCATATGTATTTGTTGCACGTTGTATACCCGTCTGGTGGTGTTATGCCCTCTGGTGGCATATAGGAACTAACATGTAGACGGGGTACCGTGTTTCCCGCATATCCTCCTGTGTGATCCCTCCTTAATTTTTGACAATACAGAATCTACTGGATCATCTAATATGACAGCATCATCAAGTGTGTTGGGAGCATCTTCGAATATTTTGCCTTCCATAGGCTCTAATAGAACTTCCTGAGCAAGTTGACCTACTTACAGATTTTCACATTGAGGAATAGGCTGCACTGGAGTTTGCCGTGTAGACGGGACCGTAGTTGAGCTTTACTCGGTATCTTACTCAGTGTATCTGGAAGCCGATGGACCAGCTGCTTGAGCGGAGAGGCACTCGGAACGTCTATGACCCATAACCATCAAAGCTCAACATACAAGTTATATCAAGTAGATTAAAAGACTTCCCCATGTTAAAATTAGAACCTAACGCAATGCAATGTAAGTTACGGTACTGTGCAATGTCGTGCAGTTTCAGTGTGCGATGATGTGCAATAGTCCATTTGAAAACTTGGATGCTGTTCGAAGTGACCATCATCATCGATCGTCCCAACGGGCTTTACGTCTACACTTGTGCATTCAAAATGTCTTGGAACTAGGGAGATAACGTGTAGGAAAAGTTTGAGTATGATACACATAGCAATGCACTAAAGCAAATGAAGAACCAAAATCTACCAAGATTTGGAACGGTACAGATCCATCCCCTTGTATGGATTTTGACTCTTTTACATCATCTCCCCCGATCCCAAGCTCCACCATCGACGTGAAGTTCACCAATGACCGTCTCCATCTCCACCACCTACCTAAGACCATTTGTGCTTGAAGAGAATGGTCGATTCAAGTTCTGGACTCCAAATAGAGGGTTTGGTCCAAGATGGATTGGGTAAGATCCAAATTGGCCAAGCGGCGACATCAGGTGCAAATCGAAGATGGACGGGGCAGTAGTTGTAAGGTCAATGGATGACAGTGCAAAATTCTGGTAGCAAGAAGTTTTAATGGTAGACCCAAAAGCTCGAATTCAATTACGAAATAAAGCGAGGAAGAAAGAGAAATGGGTTGGGTAATATACCCCCCAAACCAAAATAATAAGCATTTTACTCGCCTATTTCTAAGGCTTGGATCATTACCGAACGATTCAGTAAAAAAAGAAAAAAAAAGAAATGAAAAGGATGAAGACCCATATATGCATGTATGTGTATATGTATGTGCTTAGGCAACTTCACAAGAATGTGCATGTATATACGTGTACATTTGCATATTCAACATTCCATAACGGAAATCAAAAGAAAGCAAATTCAAACCCGAAAGATTCGAAAAAGTAACCAGTTCAAAATTATGAAGCCCAAAATGACAGAGCATGAGAGCACACTCCAATTTTATAGTCCCAGATGCTGGAGAAAATCATAACGAATAGCTAGAGACATGGTACTTTGCTAAAAAAGTCCGAAGGAAGAATAACAAATGTTCAAAGCGCAGATTGGAGTCATCCTGACTTATCACGATTCAAAGAACATCGTATTGGAAACAATTGGGGGGGGGGGTAAGTTTATCCAGCCTTTTGACTAGGCAATATCTAGACAGACTTGATGAATCGAACTTGAAAATTATCGAGGCAGGAGGCCCGGAGAGATAGTCATAAAGTTTAGAAGTCAAGTAAAATCAAGATCATAAGATGTAAGCCAAGCCATCAAACAAAATTCCAAATCAATATCAATCCAAGTGATGGGTCGATACCGATCCATCCCTATGGATCAGTACCGATCCATAGAACTTCTCCAGAGATGCACCATTTTCCATCTACTACCAAATTATGGTTCTAGCAATTTGTTTCAGGCACCACTAACTGTTCACACGTTGTTTACTATCGAATGGCTCAAGCACTAGAAATTAGCAACTCTACTCCTCCACTGATCCATCCTATTGGCTTGGAAATAAGCTTTTAGCAGAGCGTCTAAGATGGAAAAGTTAAAGCTAACGACAAATCGATATCACACAAGGGAGTGTGATTGATCCATAAGTGAATCTTATGGATCAATACCGATCCATGCCCATGGATCGGTACTGACACATAACTGCTTGTTGACATGGCCACGTTTTCTTAAGGACAATCGCGGTTGAGTAGTGGAGATCGTGAAGGAGGACATGGTGGAGCATTTTCCACCAACCTACAACTATAAATAGGAGGTTAGGTGCTCATTTTCGAGGATCCTTTTGCTTCCTTGCAATTATAATATATTTCCTTATAATCACCCATGGAGTGGTACCGAACTATAAGAATTGTACTTGTAAATAATAGGAAAATCAATAGAAATCTCAAGTGAACTTAGGTAACAGTTGGCCGAACCACTATAAATGTTTGGTGTCTTGTTTTTACTCATTTTCCATTTATATTTCGTCATTTCATTCTCTACTCTAATTTCTTGGGTGTTACTGCCCACTTTTTGTACTTGCAGTTATATTCAATGAAAACATGGTCGTCCAATTATTTCTGAATGAAAGATTTAGAAAAGGCATCTTTATACTAGGTATAAAGATTTATAAAGATAGATATAAGAAGTTATTGGGATTGTTCCATTCAATATACACAGACCGTACTGATTTAGTGTGGAAAATTCCAAGCATGGAAATATTCTAATGCAACACTGAATTTTTCATCTAAAAATACTTTCCATCTACGGATGAGGTAAGATGGCATATGAGTATTTCCGTATGCATCGACAATAGGATCCATCGTGTACGCTGTGCTATGTTCTAGGCCGAATGTCGCTTCTGCACTTAGTGAAGTTAGCCATATTAATTAAATCCTAGAGAAAATCAATAGATAGCGGTTAAGATCATCCTTAAGTATTTAACAAATACTAAGGATTCAGTTCATATTTATGGAGACAACGAACTCCGTATGAAGGGACACTCAGACTTGAGTTTGCAAAGTGATGTTGACAATAGCAAATAAGTCTCTGGGTTTATATTACCATTGATGAATAGGCTATTAGTTGGAAAATTCACATTTAATAAGTTATGGCCGATTCAACCATGAGGGCTGAGTACATCGCCTTAAATGATGTCGTAAAACAAGTGATATGTATACAGATATTATTTAAAGAGCTAGGAGTGATCCTAAGCATTGAAGGTCTGATGTTAATGCATTGCAGCAGTTATATGAAAATATGGATTACCAAGGAACCACGAGCACACAAGAAGATGAGACATATCCTTCGCAAGTTCCACATTATAAGACAGTTTATCAGTGGTGGAGAGATAGTGACCAAGGGAATAGGTACAAAAGATAATATTGTAGATTCATTCAATAGGGAGCTTTCTCAGTCTAACTTAGGAAGATTGATCAAAACTATGGGCATGGGGCTCTAAAATTGTCCCTAAGTGAAATAGGAAGATTAATAAAATTGAGGGTGTTCCCTATGAACATTTATGTAAATAGTTATGTAACATAAATTTTGCAAAAAAATATTGTTCGAAATAAATTATGATTTTAGGTTATTTTCTTTTATATGATGTTATATTGTCATATAAGTATTGACAATAATACATCAAACATATATAAGTAGAAAATCCTTAAGAACGTATTTTATCAATTGTAACTACAAATTTGTTCATAACCATGAGTTTTTAATCAATATCTAAATACTTATACTTAATTGTTCCTAGTCGAGATATACTAAGAAAGGATATCAATACACCATTTGAGAATAGTGTACTTAAAGCTTTCCATTTGATGGACGGTGAATTACTCATAACTGTTGGGGACACTGAGGGGTTACATACTTGTGATTGGAATAATCATAGAATAACTCAACGAAAGGTTTCTATTGGTTAATACAACTAAGTTAAAATCAAAAATCTCATGTAATGGCGTGCAACTAGTCTTCAGACTTGAGATTATTTTTGATCTTAAGTAACTAGACCATACATTGATTATGGTACATCATGTTACAACCATTGTTAGGTACATGTTGAACTACTTGAAGTGAAACACTCTCAAGTGAGGATTTGCCTTCTTTATTGTAGAAGGTTTGTGTCACCAAATTGGTGTTCAACTTAAAGTCAAAATCTTTAGCAGAGTAAAATGGTTAATTACTAAATTTTATCAGATTGAATCAAGGACTTTGACGCAATCTATGCGATTAACTATGTATATTATTAGAGTTCCCGACCATTGAGTAAACCTTAGATATCTCAGTGATATAGTGAGGACGAAAAGAAAACGTGCACAAAATGCATTTAAAAGAGGTGGCTAAACAAAGGTTAGAAGTTGGATTTCTCCTAAATAATATATAAGAAACTGAAATTGCACCTGATATTGTACTTTAGCAATATTCGTACTGGCTTCAGTATTTAAATTGACATATTGACTAAGAACCGATTTTATGCCATGGAGTCAACACAACCGTGTTATTAGCTAATTTCCAGGTTTAACTAATTCAAAATTAATTTATAAATTTTATTAATTAATTATAAAATCAATACAAACGTTGTATTGAATTTTTATGGCATTTTAATTATTTATTTAAGAGCTTAAAATTAATTAAAATGATATATAATTATCGTATATTGATTTAAATATATAGGATAAATAACCAGTACATGTTATTCTTAATTGGGCCCAAAGTCTAGGAACCAATAAGGGTTTTGGCCGACCATTCTACATGGCAAGAAGGGCAAGAAACTTGGTTTCTAGGTCTAGAGGAAAAATGTTGGATATTTATATATCTAGATGGCCATAAGTAGCCCCACTTTCTATTAATTTAAAAACATAATAAAAACTCTGGCCTCCATTGAAGAATTGGTTGAAGCCTACACGATGAGATTTGTTCACCATACTCGAGGATCGGGAAAAGGGGATATAATAATGAAATGACTAATCATTGAAGTGTCGATAACTGGTGGTTTTTTCTTTAAAAAGCAGAAGTTTATTATAAATATTTATGTCGAATCATTTACACCCTATTGTCAGAATTGTATTCAGTCATGACTTATAATTTATTTTATTTTAGAAAAGTAAAATTAATATTCACAAATACTAAAATAGATTTTAATTAGTATACATATAGATTAACTTTTTTAAACCAATTATGTTTATATGTACATATGTATGTATATGTACGTATGTATATTCATACATATAATTTGATTTTAATATATAACTGCATGCGTATAAATTTTACTTCTGGTTTTATTATAACCTTTTTATTTATTAATATACATATATTTCTTACAGCTTTAGCTTTTCAGAAAAACAATTTTTACGTTATAATAAATATTTGAATAAGACACAATATTTAAACTTCGTATTTAAAAGAAAACAATTATACCATAATATATATTTTAAGTATATTGTATATTTATATAGGAGAATTTTTAATACGTATAAAATGTGAAAATTGAAAATAAAAATTATAATGGCCGATCACACATATGTAAAGGTAATTCCATTTGAACACAAACCGGTGACACAAAATCTGAGATAAGAGATGTTGAATATTAGAACATCCCTTGATTTCCGCCTTCCATGTAAAGACAAATAGATTCAATGACTCGTTGTATCAAATTTAATGCTTATTTTGTGTCTTAGTAGTCCCAAACACACACACACATATGTATGTATGTATTGTATGTATGTATGTACGTATGTACGTATATATATGTATATGTGTGTATACAAGTATGTATGTATTTAATAATTATAATATTCAAATAAAAATCCATCGTAGGATATCCCAACTACCATGAATTTGAGTTTGATGAAAATAAAGATGAAATATGGTCGATGGAGATCTGAAAAAGGAAAGGAAGATAGAAAGACTAATTGTGTAGAGTAGTGTTTAGTACTATTATGTTTTATGCCTCTATGCGGACTCAGTAATCTATCATCAAATTATTTGGGCCGAATAATCCTTGAATAATATTTACCCATTTTCAAGAAAAATATTAAAATATAGTAGCATTCAAATATGTCTAAAATTGTTTAATAAAAAATATATATACTATTTATCTATACAAATATATGTATGTATGTATGTATGTGCGTACGTACGTATGTATATGCATGTGTATATGAGATATTACTTATGTTAAAACTATTATCCCATAAGATTATTCCCATGATTATAACCATAGATCCAAATCTTTATTAACACATCTAATATTTACACATTTGTATGTCGTTTGTTAGTCTACCACATTTATTCAGTATATTACAATATTTGCATTGTGAATGCAAACATTTAACAAATTAAATATAAAACTAAAATTAAATAAAACTAATTGTAATAACTTATTTACTATTTATTAGATCTATATAATAATATATATTGGATTAGATGCATTAGCAGTGGGGTAAAAATTGTGAATTTCAAAAAAAAATAACTTTTATTAATTTGTCAAGATTCTAATCTGTAATTTTGTGAATAATATTTATTTTACTAAATAAAATTTAATATTCAATAATCAAAGAGTTTAGGAAATATTTTAATTTTATGAGAATATATTTAATTTGTGACAACCCACACCTTCGAACCTACCGGTCTAAAGCACAAAATGGTGTTTGATCTTGCATCGTGGCAAGAAGTATGGGTCGTTGGATTTTTATGGTTTATATGATACAGAGACAATTATAAAATTAGAACACTCTACACTTTCAAAACTTATATTAAAAGGAAATAAAATATAAGTGCTGTAATAACCAAATCAGATAATAGTCACAACGTAAACGTAATCCATACAGCAATGTCTCCAAATGACAATACATAAGAGTCCGACTGATAGAAATAATATAAAGTACATGGGGAACAACTATAAATAAACATATCTTTGGAGTGCTAGTTTGCCTCCTTAATGCACCTAGCCTTACCTATATCACTTACTACTCTTACCCATTACGATAGATTTAAAGAGGGAAAAACTGAGGAGAGTGGTGGTATGGTATGGACAAGTTATTAAAGTTTTGTTATAACCTACAATGTGCATTATATATATATATATATAAGGGATTAATTACTTTCACAATATAACTTGACTATTCCTAATGTGACTAAATCCAATTTTGATTATGAAGGTTTCCACTCACAAGTGGAACATGCCAACTGGAAAACTCCCAATAGATTGAATGTAGAGAAAAGTGAAGATTGAACTTAAAACAGAAGAAAAACAAGCAGAAAACTAGAAGACACAAATTTATAGTGGTTCGGCGTTGATTGCCTATGTCCACTTTGAATGAATTGCTTTATTAGTCACTTGGAATTCTGAGTACAGAGGGATTAGATCGGAATAGATCCTTGATTATAATGGAGTACAAGTAAAATAGCAGCGCAACAAGATCCCCTAATGAACAATGAACTTAGTGTTTATAAGGTTGACGACCGAATGTCTTCTTGAAATTTTGTCGACAGGATCTCAAGATGTAGACAAGGTCACCCAAAAATTTCACATCCTAACTCCCAATGCTAGGTGATCCATACTGATCGATCCTAGAGGCTACGTGGCAGCTTATGGTCGGTTCAGTAGGTCCCCTTCCATGTTATCTTTATGTTTCCAAAGTTGTTGGTATAGTTTCCTTCATGTTTTTAGAGACATCCATCAATTTCCGTTGAGTTGAACTACTGGTTTGTGTTGTTCATTGCCATAACGATACGATCTGATCCTCTGCCTAGGGAAAGGGTTAGGTACCGATCTCTTACCTAGGGGAGGCACTAATCTATACCTAGAATATACCAGAGAGTCTATCTCTTGGTCTCGCCTGATCATTACTTCATATTGTTGTCTGTGCTTGATCTCTTTACTCCATAATCACCTCTTCGGGCTTCTTGCCTTGTCTATCGTCGAGTCTAACTTTTCTAATAGTCTGGACATAACAGGTTCAAAAGGCCGGATAACACTTGCCCCTCAAAGTATGTCTTGTTTCAAACATGACATGCTTTGAATCGAACCATGTTAGAGTCGTCAAAAACGATTCCATTCAGCTTCCTGAACAGTTGTTATCCTTCTGTCGAGTTGTCTTTCCAAAGAGTCATATCTCTCTCTATTTGTCACGACGCTTAGTCGATATTAGTTAGTATAAATCCGAAATGCCATCCCCAGTCTTTACCTATGCCCAGTTACGTTGAGCTTGTTGATCAAGTTAGTAGGTCTCGATTATCAGTCACTTGAACTGGTCTTCTCTCTCAGGATTCTTAGGTAGTAGTTCAATTTCCGTTGATTCAAAAAATCAAACGTTGAGTGTGCAATGTGCTCGTATGTTCATGTGCACACTACTGCCATTGGCTCCCAAATGCACTTACACGCTCATGGTTTATTGCCAATTTCATTGAATTCAAATACAATTTCATTTCAACTTTATTATTATTATTATTTATTGGCAAGGGATCGGTATAAATTCACTAGATAGGGGATTAAATCCGATATCTCTACCTATGTGGACTTAGCCAATTCGTGGCTATGTATCGATGTGAACGAACCAATCATCTTTATTTGTAAACACAGCCGCATTGGGCTTTATGAGAGCAGGCTGCTACCATATATAAACTAAAACTTAGTTTCACCATCTCCACTTTACTTCATTTGTTTTACAACCAAACCGATCCCCACTCCTTTTCTTGCATCCTCCATTAATGAACTTGAGCTTGAGCAATTAAACAATCTCCTCAATAGTTTATCGCTAGCTCGATTATCACCCCACTCTACACCTAGTGCCGCCTAATCTTTCACCATACTCCAACCAACTCCATTGATTTTACTCCAAATTGTTTGCATCTAAACCCTTGATTTGTTTCAAAGTCAAGTTCCTTTCCTTCGATCGAGCCTTATTTCCATATATAGGTGGGTTTACAATTTAGTTTGTACACGATTTGGTTATGTGTCGAGATGATTAGGATTATTCATGTTGGTGGATGTGGCGTATGAGCTTGGTAATGATTTGGAGGAGATGAAGTGAAGAGATTGAAACTACTGGGTTCGGTCGTGGCATAGGATCGGTTGTGATGTGATGTATGGGATCGCTTTTGTAGTGGATATGAAGTGATGTCTTAAAGTCTAGGGGATCAGTTCATGGGTTGGCATGGAGAAACCGATGCAATTGGGATTGGTGGTGATATAGTGGAGTTAAGATGGTTTTATGAGGAAGGAGGGATTGGTTGGTATGGGGATCGGTTCAGGCGTGTTGGAGTTCGAAATTGACTAAGTTGATGGTGCCTAGGCTACGGATCGGTCCCGATCCCTTGCTTATGGGTGACTTAGGCATTTTCAGCTTGGAACACTCGAACCCAAACAGTTGCATGAACGAACCTGGACCCGAACCTTAAGAGCATGAGCATGTAGAACAAACCCGGACATGAACGCTTGCATATTCGAAGTTGGACTTGAACTTAAACACTTAGACTTGAATACACATGCATATGACTTAGAACTCGAATGTGCATAACATATGAATTTCAAGGTGAACTTGGATTGTAACATATGTCTTGAACAGATTTGGATGCTCATATGTACTCTATTGCAAATACCGGACTTCAACATGCCGATAACTGATCTCGGAGCTTAGATAAAATCCACGAGCATCGACGTGAAAACCAGTTGAGATGGTCAGCACGGTCGCTCCGGTCGAATCCTAGAGTCTCGTCACAGTTGTCATTTTAATTTTAAATTGTTTATCACTGTAATTCACGACACTGCACTACACCGCACTAGTTTACACTTTACACAGGGTATCAGGTCTATTTACCTAACAACAACTATCTACTAAGTTTGATAGCTATGGGTTCTAGACTCTCGGGGTGTTTGGTTGCCATGGTTGCTGAGCAGGCTACTACATGCGATGGATCTGACGCTGAATCAAGTTCTACAACTGTCTTTGCTGGCTATTCTATAGGTCAACAATCAGAACAAACTGAAAGTTTTCATCGAGTTCCTGAAATACCTCTAAGTCCTGAAGCAAAAATTGAACCAGCCCCTAACACTTTGGAAGATGCCATCTTTTTAGAGAATATGGAAGATTCTATGGTTTCGAGAATCGACGAGGCTTCTCTTCATAGAATTTGCATCAAACACGGGATACCGTATGAGGATATACAAGTCCCAACTTGCAATGATAGAGCTCACTCGCCTCTTAAATGGTATACCGCTTGTAACAGATATATGTTCTGGGTTGCATTCCGCCTTTTAATTCATTCATTCGGAAGATGCTTCATTATTTGAGACTGGCTCTGGCCCAGTTGCATCCAAATAGCTATGCATTCTTGCATTGCACGTATATGATATTTCTCAAGTTCTTATATCGTGAACCAACTCCGGAGGATATTATATTCGTTTTTAACAAATGACGAAAAGGGAGCCTCTCGTATACTTTTATAGAATCAATCAGTAATTTCCAAGTCATAACCGGTGCTTGGAACAAGCTAAATGCTTTTAAGAATGAATGATTTTTTGTGCGATGCGCACACCTGGTTTCATAGGACGATGGCCTGAAGGACGTAAGTGCCATCTCCAACTTAATCTTTGGTGCTTTATCCAAGTCGTACTTGGAATAAGCAGTTCTTTGAATCTTACAGGTAGCTATCCACGTCCCACTGATGACTGGTATTCAGAGGTGGTGTCCGAGTTTAGGAATATATCATCGAAAGATAGAGATGTTAGATCCCTTATTACCAATGAGCTTCTCTTTTCCTTCGTCTTTTTAGAAGAAGGTCGTACCACTGGGTTAACAGGGAATGCTGATGAGGAAGTGAGAGGGAGAAGAGGCACTGCTCAGCAGGATGATTTTGAAGAAGATGAGATAAGGGGCGACGCTAATGAGCATGGCAACGACGACATGTGTTCAAACCACGAGCCTATTGTCGGGTCCTCCTAAGACACACAGCTCCTCGCCTTAAAGAAGAAAAGGAAAAAGAGGCTCATTTACAAGCTTCGCAAGGGGCAAGTCTCCAAGCAGCCCAAGCCAACCACCACTACTACAGATCAATCTACTTTTTTGCCTCTAGAAAATTTATTTGAGGGATTGTCGGACATCCCAATACCATAGGATGTCGGGAGTTATGATTTTGCTAACATGAGTCAGGAGGGGAGGCGATTCTCCTATCCGAATTGATGCTGACATTCCTCCCTCTAGCGTGGGGGAGATCACTCCGGTTAGCAAAGTTCCAGTACCTGGTCCATCGGGGGGACACTAGGACACCCATGATCATGTGCATTGCACTGCACGACAACTATCCATCTTTAATTGTAGTGATGCTGATACATCTTTATTTTATTTGTAGGTTCCATGGGATGCACTTGCAACTACGATCCCTTGAAGAAGTCATCATACTCTCGGCCATCTTATTTTTGGTCCAGTAGAGGTCCGGACTTTGGTCGAAGGCCTGGCCAGGAAAGAGATGGTCGTAATGAAAGGGAGGATCGGAACAGAAGTCATCAATCTAAGGATTCGTCATCCAAGCACAAGTCAAAGTCCTAGTCTTCTCATCACAAGGGTGCCGATCCACACCCCGCCGTCTATAGAAGTAGCAAGTCATTACCTCACGCCCTTACTTCTGCTACACCACTCGAGCAACATTCAGGCTCTTCCGACATCCTGTGATCTTCTGAATGCTAGATTGGCCCAGTGAATCTCAATACATCTCCTTTTAGGCATGGCAAATGGTCCCTCTTAGCTCCAACTACTCTCGATGTCACTGTTGAAGAAAAGATGGGCGAGCTCAAGGCCACATTTCCTAAGTTATGTTTTGATGAGTTCAAATTTGTTCCTGCTTTGCATCCGATTCCTCTAGAGGCTAAGGACACGGTGCTCTCTTAATTCAATGATGTCTATATCCAGCGTGGCACAATTCAACATATGGCTGAGAGCATTTTCGAAGTGTCGATGGAAAGAAAGTACAAGATCGATCATGTAACTCTAGAAGCGATTCATGATTAAGAAACCATTAAACACTTGGATAAGAAAGTCAAGGAGTTGAACATAAAGCTGGCTGATGCTGAGAAAAGAGCTAGTGAGTCTTTTGAAGCAGTTGAGCATTTGATGAAAGTACACCAAATTGAACTAGACACCATTGTTCGTCGCAGTGGCACTTTAACTCTTAAGAAAGATGTTCTACAAAAGGAGAAGGATGCCTTGAAAAAAGATAGCGATGCCTTGGCCTTTCACATTCGGCAGCTTGAGGAGGAACTTGAGAGGAAAAAACAAGAGAACTTGTGACTCAATTATAGTCTCAAAGATATATTGAAAGGAAACCGTCGAGGCTCGCGTGACTAAGATAAAGGCCAATAAACAACTCCAGCAAATAGAGGCCCTCAAAGAAGAAGTTAGGAATGCCGGTCGGATAGAGATAAAGGATAATTTTGATCCTCTCTTGATATACTACAATGCAAATGTCCTCATGAACCACAACCTTCGCTTCCTTGGACTTGAAGAAGAAGTCTCTCGATGGCACCGAGGTTGATGAGGAGTAGCTTATGCATGAAATCTTGCGCGATGAAGAGCCAGGTTATCTCAAGGATGCTAGGTCCAGTTTATTTCATGACTCGATAACAACTAGGAAAGGGAAAGATGGTGGTGAAGCCTCCGAGTCTAGCTCTCAAGACCCTCTCACAAATTACGCAACTGGTGACTCAGCTTCTCATGCCCCTGAAAAGGAGATAGGATACGATCCAGATCATCCTGAAATGAACAAATCTTTTGGGCTGTCTTCAATTCTTGAAGGCGACACTCCAGCTTCGATCTAAGGTCAATCCAACGAAGGTATATATCTCACCTCCCCGAAGTTCGAGAAAATTTACATCTTGCACACAAAAGTCATGGGCTTACCTATTGAACTTTGTGAAATTGCAGGTTTGTCTGCATCTGTACATTCTCCTAAGGGTGAAGCCATCCAAGAATAGCAGGCACTGATCACGGAGTCTACAGCAGTCTCCACTTCATACGGTCCTGACCGTCCAATCCATTAAGACTCCTAGCCTAGATGCTGAAGTAATAGAGGCTTTGAATGAAGAAATAATTATCAATAAGCCCAGGATGAAATAGATGATGTCATGGTGACTCATGCCTCTGAGTACACAGACAAGCACAGCTTGAAGGAGCACATTGAGAAGGAAGAGCTGGACAAGCAAATTAAGAGTGAGCATGCCAAGGTAGATGTCACTCTACTCCAAATCATACTACCCGGTAGTATCATCCTTGAGAAGGTCGACCCTTTCATATCCCAAAGTGAGACTGTTTCCGTTTCTATCTCTAAAAGAATTTCACCTAAAGGTGGCAAGGGTTGAGGAAGGTCGAAGAGGAGAGGCAAGGGTGAGAGCTCAATGAGTCTACCCTGAAGAAGCCTAAAAAATAGTCGTCAACTCATCTTGAGTTTTGTATTGCTAAGTAGCTAGTTTCTTTTTGTTGGCCATGATTGTGCGGGTACGACCCCGCTTTTGGTTTCTAGTCTTTGAAATAAACTTGTACTTAGCTTTTCAAGCTTTTTTGCTTGTAAATAAAAACTTCTTCCGTTTCAGTTTAGTTTTTGTGTAAATTCGTTTAAGTGTTCGAGCTATTGTGTTTTCTATTCAATGTACTAGTAATTCGTCGCTCATTATTTAAGTTGCAATGTCATTCGGTCGCTCGTTACTTCAGACGTCGATCCGATAAATCCATCTCAAGGCCTCTTCTCGGTTATGGCCTTGAGTTGCATCAAACACTAGGCACAAGCCATGGTGTTACACTGTCGTATACAGTGGATAAGTGATTATACTTCTACCCCCAATTACGGGTTGGCGGAGTTAATTCACTGACGGTCACATCCCATCCATTACAAGTTTATACTCCCTCCGTCGGGTTCAGGTGAGAGTCGCTAAACTTCGAGTTCTATTTCCCACTGAAAGAGAAAGCGATAGAGACTGTCTTATTACATGGATTGAAACTGATATGCAAAAGTAAACTCTAAATGGAATACAATTGAACGAAAAAAAATCAAGTGACGTAGTATCGTAAATGCTCACTACTCCATGCTCTAGGGAGTGTAATGCTATCGACAGTCGTTAGCTTGAAAGTTTCATCTCTAAGCTTCTGATTGATGACATACGGTCCTTCCCATCTCTGACCCATGTTGGTGGGGCTTGGAAAGATCCATTTCAGAAGTAGATCGCCAATTTTGAAGGTTCTAGCTCGGACGTTAACATTATAGTATCGGTCGACTTGGTGTTGGTGTGTAGCTGCCCACAAGTCAGCTTCTTTGCGCTTCTCATCGACCATGTCTAGAGATTCTAAAAGGAGACCTCTGTTTGTTCTGGGGTAATAGTAAGTCACTCAATGAGAAGGGACTTCAAGTTCTATAGGAATCACGACATCAGAGCCACATGCAAGAGTGAATGGAGTGTGGCCAGTCGTGGACTTGTGGGTAGTTCTGTATGCCCCTAGTGCTGACGGGAGTTCATCAACCCACTCGCCTCTGGCCTTTTCCAAAAGCTTCTTCAGAATGGACTTTATGATTTTTTTAACAGCTTCAACATATCCATTAGCTTGAGAATGAGCAACTGCAACAAATCTTTTTTCAATACGATGCCCACGATAGAACTCTTTGAATTCAGCACTGTCGAACTCGGTCCCGCTGTTAGTTATGATTTTTCAGGGGAGACCAAAATGACAGATGATATTTCAATCAACAAAGTTGATTACTTTCTTCATAGTGATCATGGCTAATGGTTCAGCTTCAGCCCATTTAGTGAAGTAATCGACTGCTATGATTGTGTACTTCGTGCCACCTTTGGAAATCGGCAAGGAACAGATGATGTCAATGCCCTATGTAGCAAATGGCCATGGACTGACCATCTAAGTAATCTCCATCGGCGGGGCTCTCAAGATATTTTCGAAAATCTGGTACTTATCTCATCGTCTAGAATAATCTGCCATGTCTCGATTTACAGTTGGCCAATAATAACCACAACGAAGTATCTTCTTCGCCAAGGTTTTCCCCCCGGTGTGATTGCCACATTCTCCTTCATGGACTTCTCTTAATACTCACTGGATTTCATCATTGGCAAAACACCAAAGCGGGGGAATGGAAAAACCTTCATGTACATGACTCCTTCTTGAAGGCCGTATCATGAAGCTTTACGAAGGACCGATCATTTTTCATTCCTCTATTCGAGAAGGATTCCCCTATGCAAATAATATTTTATCGGAGTCATTTATGACTCCTATTCAGGCTTTGTCTCTAAGACACAGTCAATCTCCATCTGGTCAATGCTCGAATCATTATGTACTTCAACTGGGACCAGGCCCATCTGCTGTGCATCCCCGAAACTGGCCAATTTGGCCAGTGAGTCCGATTTCTCATTCTATTCTCTGAGGATATGTGTAATACTGTAATGGTCAAAATTGGTTGGTAGCTCTTGGATCCGGTTGAGGTAAAGAGCAAGCCAAGCTCCTTTGGCCTGATATTTTCCCTTGTCTTGGTGCACGACTAACTAGGAATCATGGAAATTTTGCAAAGGTTGTACTCCTAGCTCCTTAGCAAACTTGATCTGGGCGATCAAGGCCTCGTATTCAGCTTCGTTATTTGTCAAACGAAAATCTAGTTTAAAGGGCATAGTAGATCAAGTTTTCCTTAGGAGTGACTAGTACGACTCCGACATTAGAACACCGATCGTAAGATGCTCCATCCATGTAGATCTTCCATTGGATGGTAGGTTCTTCACTGCACTCAGGAGAGTCATCTTGTGCAGTGAATTCAGCTATGAAGTCTGCCAACACTTGTCCCTGGACGGCTCTACAAGGGAATAAGTGATATCAAACTTTCTCAATTCGATGTTCCATTTAAGAAACCTTCCAAATGTCTCAGGTCACCATAGAACCTATCGTAATGGATGGTCGGTGAAGACATTGATGCGGTAAGCCTAAGAATAAGGGCGGAACCTCCTTGACGCAATTAGTAGGTAGGATGTGAGCTTCTTCAATTTCGAATAATTTCTTTCAGCACCTGTCATCCACTTGCTAACATAGTATATTGGCCTTTGGATCCAATTCTCTTCGCGCAGCAGCACGACATTTATGGCATGTACTGACACTTCTAAATTAATGTACAAGTCTTCATGATCTAGTGGCTGAGATAATATGGGGGTCTCTCCAAGTGGTGTACCAGAGCTTGAAACGCATCAATATAATCCTGCGTCCATGCAAAGTTCCTTTTCTCTCTTCTGATCGAGTTGAAGAAAGTAATGCACATATCGATGGCTTTAGAAATGAACCGATTCAGGATGGGGACCTTCCCATTCAGGCTTTGCACCTGCTTAATCATCTTTGGTGCTTAGATATCTCTTGTCTCCTAAATCTTCTCGGTATTTGCTTCAATTCCACGAGAGTTAACGATGAAACCCAAGAATTTCCCTGATGCAACGCGAAAAGAGCATTTCAAGGGGTTGAGTTTCATTCCATATTTTTGGAGAACACTGAACATCTCTGCTAAATCATCGATGTATTCATTTGATCAACATGACTTCACGATCATATCATCCATATATATACTTCCATTGATTGCCCAATTTGGCCTTTGAACATCCGGTTGACTAGTATATGATAAGTAGCTCCAGCGTTTTTCAGTCAAAAGGCATCATAATGTAGCAGTATAATCCCAGGTCGGTAATGAAGCTGATGTGTTCCTGGTCTGGGATGTGCATTATGATCTGATTGTAACCAAATTATGCATCCATAAATGAAAGCATGTCCAACGGTTGAGTCTACCAGCTTGTCGATCCTTGGAAGTGGAAAAGCTGTCCTACGGGCATGCTTTATTCAAGTCTGAGTAGTCGATTCATGTCCTCCACTTTCCATTAGCCTTTCTCGTGAGTATAGGATTGGATACCCATTTCGGGTAGAGGGCATCGTGGATAAACCCATTATTCTTGAGTCTATCCACCTCCTCTTTAAGCGTACCAGATCTCTTTGGATCCATGCTGCGTCGTTTTTGTTTCACAGGAACTTGCCTTGGGTCGATATTCAATGTATGGCTCACAATGGTTGGTGAGATCCTACACATGTCAGAATGTGTCTAAGCGAATACATCAAGATTTTCTTGGAGAAAGCTAGCTAATTCCTTCATCATTATTGCACTTAGCTATGATCCGATCTTCAAGACCCAAGATAGGTCATTGTGGCTAACGGTGATGTCGATCATCAGCTCAACGGGTGCAGCCATGGGTTCTTTGGGCTCCTCTTCCTCATCTCTCAGATCTATATTTTTATAGAACCGACTGTTGTGCCGAGCCTAGGCTTGGACGTTGATTGCTAGGTTTTGTTAATTTTGGTGCAAAGAGGTTTCTCCATACCTTTTCATTTTTCTTTCCGCTGAGCATCCCTTAGCTCAACAACATAGCAGGCACAGCCAGTGGCCTAATATCCATAAATAATTTCCATGACATTCTCTATCGGGAATTTGAGTATTAAGCACCAAGGGGTGATAGCTGCCGTGAATTCAGCAAGGGCCGGCCGATCCAAGAAACTGTTATACAGAGAGTTCACATCCATCACAACAAACGGTAGCACCCGCACTCTCCTACGGTTGCCGTCTCCCAACTCCACCGATAGCTCGACGTAGCTTACCGCCTTAGTAGCAACATCGTAAAAGCCATGAATCCAGGCTTTACCAGTAACATCCGGTCATAGGCCTTCTTAAAAATGAAATTAACCGAGCTTCCGCAGTCGATCAGAATCTTTCTTACTACGGTGGGGCTGATTATGGCCGAGATCACCATTGGGTCAATCGTAGGGCTTCCACTCTATCTGCATCTCTACTTCGAAACATCATATCGTTAGTCATAGTTCTCTACTGCTTTGCTGGAGTGCTGTCCTCTATTTTCGAGCAGCATTCATCATCAACATGTCTAATAGAGTTCACATAATGCTCCATCTCGTTCCAGCTTTTACCAACTGGATGTCGTCTTCCGGCAATAATGTTAATGACCAATTTTCCTCCCATCCATTTAGGTTCCTTAGCACTAGGAGGAGCTTGTCCACTATTGGGGTCGGATGTACCCTGCCCGCTATCCTGCAAGGCTTTATCGAATTGTTGCAGCTTTCTTGCATGAATAAACGTTTCAATGACGTCATAGAGGTGATGGCACTCGTCTGTGGTATGACCATAAGTTTTATGGAATCTGCAGTACTTCCCTGTTTGTTTCTGCTTCTCTGTCGGTTCTTTCGAAGGCGGTTTTCTTTACTGCATGATGTTACAAGTCGATAGATAGATCTTCTCTAATGACATGTTCAACAGTATATAGGTGTCAAATGTTGGGATCGTTGGCTTCCCTCTTCTAGAATCCCGTCTTCGATTGCGGTTTTTATCGCCGCCTCTCTTTTTCTCATTTACTTTATTTGAACATTGACCTCAACTTTCCCGAAACTCTCTCCAGCCTATTTCACCGCCATGTGACTTTGTACTCCCTTGGTGCACTGGCCTGTAACATCTCTCTTCCTAGTCCGCGTTGCCTCCTCCTTCCTCGGGTACCGAGCTGCCTTCACTTAAAAACGGTCCAATGTAGAAGGAGGCTTCCCCACCAACCAATCACCAAAATTGAATTAGGGTGACTCCTATAGTCAGTGCCATCAGTATTGCATCATCTTTAGGATTACAGACTTTTATAACAGCCATATTAAAACTTTCTAGATAATTTTTCAGCGACTCCTCCGGAGCCTAAATCAAGTTGGAGAGGGACATGTTTTGGGGCGAGCTGCATGCATGCAGAATTGCTTCAAGAACTTCCTTGCTAACTCGTCAAATGAAGAAATTAACCACGGTGGTACTGTGGTGAACCATATGGTTGCAACCCCTTCCAAAAAATAAGAAAACATCTACATTTGACTACGTTGGTGGCTCGTGCGGAGTCCATGTGCCACTCGTACTTCATGAGATGCTGCCTAGGGTCAGCTTTTCCCGCATAAGCAGACATCGTAGGCATATTGAACCTCCATAGATACTTTATTTGTAGGATGTTGTCAGTGAATGGAGTATGACTTCTGGAGAGTCCCCAACCATCGTCAGTCAGGCTTTGACTTTCTTTCACAAGCTGTCTTACCATAGCCCTCTGGTCCGGCATTTGGAGCACTGATGCCTGGTAGTGGTCGTGTTCCACCTCATGTAAATGGTCTGATCCGTGCATTTAGCAGCACCATGTTGCCTTGTTTCAGGGTGTTCCTTATGTGTCTCCTGAGTAGTAGTCCTATCATCGTCTCTTGGCTGTGGTTCAATGATATTTGCCTGGGTTTCAGCGCCTTGGTCAGTCGCGGCACGTCCGAAGTTAGCTCCTCCAACAGCATGAAGACTCCCTCTTAGTTGGAGGGTTCGGTGTCGATCCCTTGAAGGTTTTGGTGCCGATCTGGGTCATTTGACAGTCAGCTACGTAGTTCTCCCTCGAGGTTCCACCTTCACATACATCGATCTTGCACCATCTGCTCCTGTGATAGTCTTCAGATGAAGAGCAGTTCTCTGACCCAGAGTATGGAAAGGGCTCCCTCCTTGTCTTGCCACATTGGTCTTTTGACTAGTTCATCAGGTCAATATTAGCCTGGATTTGCTGATTGAGCTGCTGATGGCTATCAATAAGTTCCTTCATCAGGACTTCAAAGTCGGCTTTGGTGATGTAATCAGGAGGATTTGGAGCATCATCAGCCGCTGGTTGTACATTCTGGTCAACCCATTGAACGCTGGTACCTTCATTACCTTCAACCGCACAGGAAGTAGTAGACATTCCTCTAGGCATGGCTAATAGCTTTCTTTTAGATCTTCTTCAAACCTGAATAGAAACAAAAACTTATCGTTATAAATTTGGATCTATCTGACGAATATGAGAATCCACTAGTAGATGATGAGATCCAATCCAGCTAAGAATTGGTTGTCAGTGAAAGCACTAAAATGTTTGCACCAAAAGTTGGCACAAACACCCAATAGATTGAATGTAGAGAAATAAAGTAAAGATTGAACTTGAAATAGAACGAAAACAAGTAGAAAACAAGAAGACACAAATTTATAATATTTCAGCCTTGATTGTTTACGTCCACTTTGTATGAATTTCTTTATTAATCACCTTGAATTCTGAGTATAGGAGGATCGGATCGGATCTTTGATTACAATGGAGTACAAGTAAAACATCAGCGTAAAACGATCCCTCAAATGAACAATGAACTCTGTATTTATAGGGCTAGACGATCGAATATCTCACTGAAATTTCACCGATGGGATCTCAAGATGCAGACAAGGTCACACACAAAATTTCATAGCCCAATTCCTAATGCTAGTCGATCCATACCGATTGGTCCTAGAGGCCATGTAGCAGCTTGCGATCGGTTCGGTAGGTCCCCCTCCATGCGAGCTTCATGTATCCAAAGTTGTTTGCATAGTTTTCTTTATGTTTTTAGAGACATCGATTAATTTCCGTTGAGTTGAACTGTTGGTTTGTGTTGTTTACTCCCATAGTGATACGATCTGATCCCCTACCTAGGGGAAGGGTTGGATACTGATTGCATGCCTAGGGAGACACTAATCCACACTTAGAATATTTCAAAGAGTCTATCCCTTGGTCTTGCTTGATCATTGTTTCATATTGTTGTCTGTGATTAATCTCTAGACTCCATGATCACCTCTCTGAGCTACTTTCCTTGTCACCATCGAGTCTAACTTGTCCAATAGTCTGGATATAGCCGGTTCAAAAGGCCGAATAATAATATCTAGGTAAAATCAAAGCGTTATATTTATTTACTTCCTTATTTATCAAAATCAATCCAAACTTGTTCTACAAAATGAAATATATAAAATTAGAGGTAGCTTCAATTCAATTTACCATTCCTCCAAATTTACAATAATTGTTGTATTAATTCATTACCTAGGGTTTCCAATTTTCTCAATTCACAAATATTTTTGAAATAGGAAGTAATCATTTGGATTAGAAATCACAGTTTTAGTTATAAGAAGGCATTTAATTTAAATTTAACTATGTATCTACAACAGAATCATTTCGTAGATAAACCCACTCATCTTGAAGGGTTGCATGAGAAAATCCCTTTTTCCTAACCTGATTTGAATTGGTGTCTCTCTTCCTCTATTCCCTGATTTGTTCGTGCTTCTTCTTCTCTTTCTCTTCTGATTTGACTCTCTTCCTCACTCTTTTTTAATTTGATTTATCTTGATTTATTTTTGATTTAGAACTTAAGAGAAGCTAATAGAAAATAATGTTTGGATTTGAGAAGTTTTGTGGAGAAAGAAGTAGAAAAAACGATCGAATTAGAGAGGCGGCTGCTTGGATTTAGAGTGATTTATAGTTGAAAACTAGGGTTATTAGGTTAAATTATGAAATTAATATTTATGCAAAATGCCACTAATTCTAATTTTCACTAATTTTGACGTGTTTTTACCAATTTTAACTAGTTATTTACGTTTCCAAACTGTAAAGACATTCCAGACGCAATTGAATAGGTTACGAGGCCTAATACCAATGCTTGTTAAAATTTACTAAAATTCCCCCAGCAAGGTAAATGTGTTTTCATTAAAATTTCGGTGGTGTTACATTCTCCATCTTAAAGAATTCCATCACCAAAATATCTATGTATGGAAAAATGCAACTTGCTCATACAAAAAATATCTACAACCATCAACCATTTACAAACATTGTCCTTAAATTCAAAATTTCTAATGCAACATGTACATATAGGGATGAAATACATATGAACATATATGTAACGTTAAATTAGGTGGTTCCCAAACTAGTTGACCTCCTAAAACGCAAGTGCTTATGCCATGTATCCAAAATGTATGAAACACCGTATATACATCCAATTCTATATGGATCTAATCTACTTTCTTCGAAGCCTCCCTAATCATGTCTAGCCCAATAATGATTCTATTCGTAGTGTCCCACCAATAAGATGGAGATCTACTGGTCTCCCTTACAACGCCTCGAATGGTGCCATTCCTATATTTTCCTAATAGTTGTTATTCTATGTAAACTCTACAAATGGCAGGTGATCCTCCTAAGAACCTCCCATGTCTAAGGAACACACCTCTAGCAAATCTTCCAATACTTGATTCACCCTCTTAGTCTGTCCGTCCATCTATAGGTGATACGTGTACTCAAATTTTGTTCAATGCCCAAGGCCTCCCGAAGACCCCTTTGAAATTCACTAGTGAAAAGCGGATCTCGGTCACTGGCAATGCGAGAAAGAATTCCATGCAAACGAACTATCCCCCTTATGTATAAAGTCGCTAAACAAGCAACAGTCCTCATGCTCCTAGCCGGAATAAAATGAGCGCATTTAATCAGTTTATTGACTATAACCCAAACATTCTCATTCCCCTTCTACTCCTAGGTAGCCGATCATCAAAATCCGTAGAGATACTTTCCTATTTCCACTACAGAATATCCAAAAGTTGCAATAATTCACCAGGCTTCTTCTACTCCACTTTTACTCATTGATAAGGCACACACTTGGAAAAAAACTCCGCTACATACCTCTCCTTACTAGCCAGTAAAATAGTCTCTTCATGTCCTGATATATCTTGTCACAACCGGGATGAATGGTCATCCTAGAACGATGGGACTTTGTTAGTACCATGCTAGTCAACTCCTTAGCAAGAGGGACACATAACTTATCATCTCCCTGCAGCCATCCTTTTAAATCAATGGAATAGCAATTCCAATGACTCGAATGCTCTTCTCTGTTCGGCTACTCAAAAATCCTAGTAACTCCATGTCTTGCTTCTGACTTGAACCAATGCAGTCCATAAGTGTAGGCTGGAAAAATATAGTTGCTAATAGGCCTAATGTAATATATGATAAAGGTCAAAAATCAAATATAAAAATAAGCTCCAAGTGCTTCCATTCCAAAAACATGAGGCTCAACTTCGCATGCTTTCTACTTAAGGCATCGACTACAACATTGCTCTTACCTGGATTATGTGAGATACTAAAATCATATGACGCCAAGAACTCCATCCATCTATGGTGCCTTAAATTCAAATCTTTTTGGAAGAACCAATACTTTAGATACTTATGATCCATGAATAACTCAAATCACTCCCCCTAAAAATAATGCCTCCATGATTTGAGGGTGAAGACAATAGCTGCCAACTCAAGATTATAGGCTAGATAGTTTCTCTTGTGTACTTCAACTATCAACTAACGTAACAAACAACTCTACCCTCTTGCATCAGCATAGCGCCTAGTCCTGTATCACAAGCATTGATCATTGATGTATACCGCAAATGCCTTCAAGCCATCATGGACTACTAAAACATGTGTATTACTCAACAAATCCTTTAGCTTAATGAAAGCATCCTCGCAATTCTTCTTGATAAGGCGTGTCAAGGTTGCATAAATTTTAGCAAAGTCCTTGACGAACTTTCTATAATACCTAGCCAAACCAAGAAAACTCCTTACCTCCATGGCATTCTTCGGTATGTGCTATTACTGTACTGCAGTAACTTCACTATCATCGACTAATATCCATGCTCGAAAACAACATATCCAAGGAAGTGAGTCTACTTGCGCCAAAAGTGGCATTGAGAATTTTCGCTGTTAATTTATGTCTATGGAGAGTATCCTGCATTTCTCCTAAATGAAACTTGTGTTCTTCCTCGCTTTTAGAATAGATAAATATCTCATCAATGAATACCACCATAAACTTATTTAGCAACCCTCTAAAGACTTGACTCATAAGGTAAACAAAGTATGCTGGTGCATTAATTAGTCCAAATGACATGACCAACTACTCATAAAGTCCATCGGGTCTACGAAAAGCGGTTTTCTAAATGGTTCCTCGACTACATGCAACTGACGGAATTTGGTAGCCAAGTCAAGCTTTGAGAATACTTCTACTCCAACAACTAGCCAAAGAAAACTTCTATAAGTGGCATTGGATGACGATTCTTCTTTATCAGCTTATTCAATTCACGATAACCGACACAATGCCTTAGAGAGCCATCCGCTTTGGTAGAAAAGACAATATGTGCTCCCTATTTCGAAATACTTCTTAGAATAATGCCCTTCTCCAACAATTTATTCACCTGTTTGTTAAGCTTGCGACTTTCTTTAGGAGCCATATGCTTAAGGGGTAAGGCAACAAGTCTAGCATTCTCTGACTAAATAAATTTGAAATTCGATTTCTTGGTAGGGAGAAAGATTGAAAAATTCAAAAAAGACATCTACATAATCACAAACTATAGGCGCGAAAGCCGACTCATCATGTAATAGGTTAAGAGAATATACATAACTCAACATAATAGAATTTTGGGATCACAGTAAACCTCTAGGCTACACCCACTACAAGTACCTTACCAAGCTACCAATTTAACACTAGCTAGTACTGCTTTATACTTAGCCATCTAATCCATTCCAAAAATTAAACCAAACCAAGAAAATTCTAATACAAAAGCATCACAATTGAAATTCAACACTAAAATTATATAATTCCAGACCCTTACAAATCATGGATAAATGAATCGATCCTCCAACTGGGTTGGATACTACAACATGTTCTGTAACTGTACTCTCTAAGTGTAATTCATCTACTATTCTACTCGAAATAAATGAGTGTGATGCTCTGGTGTCAAATAAAGTGCGAATAGATAAATCAGAAAGAGTTAACTCACCTTCTATGATGGATTACTTCCCCTTTTCTACAGCTGGAGCAACGCTCGAGCTAGGAACAACATATAATGCAAAAGCTATAACCACTTGGGTAAATCTCTTTAACAAGGTCGGACAATCCCTTTTTATGTGGCCTAGTTGGTTTCAGTTCTAGCATTTGGCCATTGTTAGATTCATCTTGCAATTCCTAGACAAATTTCCCTTAAAATTGCACCTCCTACACCTGAACTCTTGTTTCTTTATCTTGACCTGAGCCTCCGTTCCACCTTTGCACTCATTCTGCTGAACTAGCTTCCCTTCTACCTTCTTAGGTCCGATTTGGGACGAGGAATTCATACCGATCTGGAAATGATGGATGGCAGGAGGAAGTTCGTATCAATCTTGGGTACAATGTAATCTCATATCGATGGGAAAGACTTTCTTCGTATCGACGGTTGGTGGATCTTCGGATCGATTGACTGATACGAAATCTGGGGCATGATGATCGATACGAAGGTGCCACTGATGATCGATACGAAGTAAGGGATTTTGTATCGATATGAAATGGCCTTAGATGATCGATACAAAATGACGGTTCCTGGACCAATATAAAGCGAATTTCGGTGATCGATTCGAGTTTAAATTTTTGACCGACATGTAATTCCTTGCGTACTTGAACATTTGACTCTGACGAGCTTCTGCCTTGCACAACTGGACATAATTGTTCCACTGCATATTTGACTGCCTCCCGAAGCTCGTTGATGGAATCGTAGCTTTGAAAATTTTTAATGAACTTTAACTCGGATCGGTCTCCAGAGTCTAGATGGCATGGTCGTGGCGGTCAGTGATGACGGTCACTCTGGTTGAATTCTGAAGTCTCGTCGTTCTAACACTTTCTATATCTTGTAGTTTTTTATTAATTATATACAGCAGTGCACTGCACTACACTCATGGACTTCACACTGGGGAACACACGGGTTTATTATCTCCTAATGATGGTTTTTGATGAGTTAATTAGTTATGGAAACCAGGAGTTCACAGCTACAGGAGGTTCAGAGTTCGCCTCCTTTGATAATAGAGATGTCGGTCATTGCGGCCGAAGTCACAAGTCCAGCTCCAGACGAGCTGCCAGGAGCAACCTTTATTGGGAATCCACAAGATTCTATACCATCTAATGTATCCGAAGATATGTTGGGGAGGATTTGTCTAAGGCATGGGCTATCGCTGAATGATGTCCTACTACCAGGGCCGAGCGACAGGCCACATGCTCCCTCGGAAGGGTACACTGCTTTTAATCGATTTTCCTGCACAGTCGGGACACTTCTACCATTAAATCAGTATATCCGAGAGGTGCTATCTTACCTAGGAATTGCTCCATCACAGTTGCATCCAAATGGATACGCGTTGTTGAACAGCTTATTCATTGTTCTCATGTAGCATCTCTTACGACCCCCGACCCCGGAGGAAGTCAGATTCTTGTTCAATGTCAAGAGTCGGGGAGATAATCCCTCGTTCACATTCTTAGAGGCGGTCAGGAATTGCCAAGTTGTGATGGGAACCTGGACCAGACTTAGCTACTTCAAGACTGAGTGGTTCTATGTTCGGTGCCCGCCAGGGTTTGCTAGACGGTGGTTAGTTAGACGTAAGTGACGCAATTTCTCTAATGACTAATGAGATAGTTGTAATCGACGTTGAGTCTAATATTTTCATTCCTTTACAGCCGCAATTCCACGACCCGAAGGTGCCCGATTTAAAGAAATAGCGCGAATTCTTCAAGAGGTGCCTGGTGAGATTAGAGAGATCGAATGGTGCTCACGGACGAAAATTTGAGGGCCGTTGGGCTAATTGACCGAAACCAGAGCATAAGACCTGAAGGAGCTCTTAGGGCAGCCCCGGCGAGACGGGCTGGGCGTAATGCGCCCGAGATTGTAATTGTTGAGGAAGGTGTTGAAGAGGAGACGCCCACCGAAGACGAACCCATAGCCGGGCCCTCAGATAGCCCTCGACATTCAGAGGGAAAGAGAAAAGGCAAGGCGGTTGCTCATAAGCTTCACAAGTCTTCAAGATGGAAATCTGTGGTTATGTCCCTGCCAGCCGCCGGTGTTATAATCTCAGAGGCTCCTTCCCTACAAATGGAGAATCCCTTCGAAGGACTCGCTGACATTCCAATTCCGGACTATGTGTCGCTCCAACAAGACACCGGATTGGAAGGGCTTCAAAGCGCTTTAGATTTAGGCGAGTTACTTTCTACGAGTATGGCCAATATAACCGGTTGGTCGGGGGTTTTTGCACATGCATACATACACTTCACGGCACTACACAATTTCCAATCATAAGCTATTCATTTCTGGAGATTACCAACTCTGTTTCTCTTTTTATTCTACAGGCACGATGTCAAAGCGAGGATCTATGCTTGGCAGCCTCCGTTCTGCACGCCATTCGTCTATTTCATTACACGAGTCTCGTAGACGTAAGGCTGATAGAGACCACGATCACGGCTACTCTAGCCAGGAGAGGGAGCGATATGAAAGGGATAGAGATAGGGAGTACAGGCACCGCTCTCGGTCACACTCCCCACCACCTAGGGGTCCGACACAACCTTCAAGCTCCAGTAAACAACCCTTGGAACCTTCACGTCAAATCCCGCCTTCTCAAGCACTAAGGCCCGACCCACAGCGTCGAAGGAACAAAACCAAAGTCCTCATCATTGTTGAACAAGCTATCATAAAGCCCACCGGGGAAGGAGCAATTAGAATCGCTAAGCTGAAAAAAGATTTTCCAAACATTTTTTTAATGGCTTTGTCTTTTCCCCGCACTTAAAGCAAATTCCCGTCGAGGCAGAACAAACAATGCACGGCTATATTTATGATGTCTATGGCCAATACCGGGAATGGATGAAGACCGCGGACAAAGTATCAGCGGTGGCCGTTGAGCGGGCGAAGACAATCGAAAAATTAAGGACCGATCTCGCTTAGAAGGACCGCATAATCCAGGTGCTTAACAATGAGAATGAGTCCGTGAGAAATTCAGAGACAGAGGCCAACAAAAGGGCTGATGAGGCAACTCGGTGGATGGAAGAGATGAGGCAGACACACTTAGCCCTGGTTGAGGACATGGGACATCGGACCCTCACAGTTATGGCCGAAAGAGACGGGGCGTTTAAAGAGCTTGAAGAGCTTAAAGCCGAATTTTCTGAAATCGTGAAAGAGAAAGACGATGCAAACAAAGCCGCTCAGGAAGCATGTGAACATGCTGTGGTGCTTAGGGGTGAAAGGGATGCGGCAACGCTCAAAGTTCAGGAAGCCGAAACCAGGGTTGAGAATGAAGTGAAAGCGGCGGAGGCCAGGTTAGAGACTGACATCGAAGATCTTCTTACCACATACAACGCCAACGTCTTGAAGCATCAAAATCTGACCTGGCTCGAAAACTATCTGTCACACCTATACAATGCTTGGTGCCACTTGGTGGAAGATGAAAAGGCAGAGTATCAAGCTGAATCTATTGATGAGTTTGAATTGGAGAATCGGGTGCTGAGTGAGGAAGAAAGAAGAGTTCTCCACAAAATCACTATCACATTCGAGAAGGAGAAGCTCGGTACTCAACATTCGGATGTTGCTGAGGGTTCTGGCGCTGAGCATCATGATGCGAGTTCCGAAATTCCTATGCCAGCCCAGCCCGAATCCACTCCTGCGGTTGATCCTTTATCTGTGCCTGCATACAATCCTGATCAACCTCAGTTATCTCCAGCTCACGAGCATGTTTCTGAAGCTGCTCCGCCACCCGCGAGCCATTCTGAGGAAGATATTCTGAACATTTCTTACGCTCATTCAAAGTCGGAAGCATTACTTGAAGTAATCACTAATAACTTTTCCTTGTCTCTATTCAGTGATAGGAGCCGCACCGGTGGTGCCCCCTGTAACCCAAGAGTCGCATTATGAGCAGGAGGCCCTTATAACAAAAGCGACCACCACTACGACCACTGCACCAACAGATGGAGCACAGGGGAGCACGTTCACTTTCAATGAGCAGATGATGGAGGAACTTCTTGGTCACCAAAGCGACCCTTTTGCCGATCTACCATTTGTCATTAGCAGAGGTGCACCGCGGTTAGCTCCTTGGGCCCAACTGCCAGCATCCCTGCAAACGCCCAAGCACTTCATGAAGAAGAAATAATACCTAAGATCAATGCTGAGATGGAAGCGGTCGTGCGGGCCAACGGTATTGGAGGTGGGATGGCGGGCCCTTGTCCAGCCCCTCTGCGAATGATTTCTCCAGGTGGCACGGTCGTCGACACCGGTGTGCCTCCCCCATCTTCTAACATTGGTCCTACCCTTCCGACTCCGCCTTCAGAAAATATTCCTATTGATGTGAGTTCGGAGGAAGAGGTTACCATAATTCCCCCAGCTGGAGACCAACCACCAAAAGGCAAAGGCTCGAAGAGGCATCCATGTGGTAGCTCCAGCAGGTCAACGCCGGGGAGGAAGAAGAAGAAAGTGAAAGAATAGGCTTGTCTTTTTGCCTCATTTTTGGTAGACAAATAGGAATTTCTCTTTGCTTCTTGTAGGTCGTGTATAGATGCGGATTTGGCCCCCGCTAGTAGGAATTCTTGGAAAGATTTTTGTACTTATCCTTCTTTTCTAAAGAGTAGTTAAAATAAAATTCCACTTTGTCTTCAGCACAGTTTGTATTTGTTTGATTAAATATTTCTGCGTTCGAACTTCCATTCGATGTACTTGTGAAGTTTTAGTCTTTGAATCTGACCTGAGCTTTGTCATTAAGTCCTGAAGCCACGACTTCGGTTCATGATCGAACGTTAGGTCGAATTTCAATACTGCATTGTCTGGATCAGTAGCTGGTATTCAAGTTTTGTCCCCAGTTCTGGGGACAAGATGAAAAGATTGGTCTGCAGTTGCATTTCGCCCTCAATACATCGAGCTTAACTTTGTTGAATCGAGGCCGAAACAAGATGAGTTCGCGTGGTTGAATCACACCTGCTCATCCATTGGTGATTGCATCCACGCTGTGGGGATTGCACTTGTTCGTCGGTGGTCGGTTACGCCCGCTTATGATTTAGAGATATGTCCGCGCTCCGAGGACTTAAGTTACTTTATGGGCGGTCAGTCACACCCGTTTGATATTTAGAGTTTCGTCCGCACTCTGGGGACTTAGATTGATTCGTGGGTGGTCAGCAATGCCCGATTTGCGTTTATACTCCGGTCCGCACTCCGGGGACTCGGAGTTGTCCTACGGGTGGTCGTTTCACACCCGGTTTGTGTTTATACTCCAACCCACACTCTGGGGATTTAGAGTTAGTTGACGTTTATACTCCAGTCCGTACTCTGGGGACTTAGATTTGGTTGATGTTTACACTCCAGTTCGCACTCCGGGAATCTGGAGTTAGTTAACAGACGGTCAATCACATCTGTTGTGGGTTTTAGAATTTCGTTCGCACTCCGAGAACGATAGATGTATCAGGATCGTGGATGGTCGAATCACATCTACCCTAAGTTAACCAGCTAGCTCGTTAGATGGACGGATCGATCCTCCTCGAACCTGGCTTAAGTACGGGTAAAGTCGTTAGGCGGACAAATCCACCCTCTTCGAGCCTGCATTTGCAAGTTTATACTCCAGCTCGCACTCTGGGAGCCGGAGTTAGTCAGAGGATTGTCGTGTATCAATCCTTTTTTGGTTTCAGTGTGATGGCTTGCCCCCGAGCTTGGGTTTCACTTAGCGAGTGACCGGTCATATCACAGTCACTCCCTATTTGAATAAATCCCACCGTAGGATGGAACTTAGCTCTCTGTGCATTGTGATGGTCGTATGACGCATTTTAAAAATCACTGCTCTGGCTCGAAGAGATTGCATTTTATTGCTGAAATAAGAAAATACGGAAAAGTCAGTTGCCTTATTACAATTTCAAATTTCGAAATGCATAAACAAATTGCAAATGAAAAGCAGACTGAATGAATAAATAAAGCCTGTTATGTGTAATAGCAACGAAGACTTTCGCTGTTCCAGGCTCTCGGCAAAGTGAGACCGTCAACGGTCGATAATTTAAATGTGCCATCTCCGAATCTTCATTCAATAACATACGGTCCTTCCCACGTTGGTTTCATATGCGAAGGAACCTGGTAAATTCTCTTAAGGACGAGATCGCCGAGTTCAAAGGTTCAGGGTCGGACCTTGGCATTGTAAAATCGGGTGACTTGACTTCGGTACGCGACTGCCCTCAAATCAGCCTCTTCTCGCTTCTCATCCAGTAAGTCAAGAGATTCGGCAAGTAATATAGCATTCGTCTCCGGATCATAATATGTCACACGATGAGAAGGTACTTCCATCTCGACTGGAATAACAACTTCCAAACCGTAGGAAAGAGAAAATGGAGTGTGGCCAATCGCAGACTTGTGGGTTGTTCGGTAAGCCCATAAGGCCATAGGAAGTTCATCGACCCATTTGCCCCCGGCCTTTTCCAGTCATTTCTTCAGTTTCTGAACTTTATAACTTTATTAACAGCTTCAACTTGCCCATTCGCATAAGGGTGTGCAGCTGTAGAGAACTTCTTCTGGATGTAGAACCGTTGACAGAAATTCTTAAATTCAACCCTGTCGAATTGTGCTCCGTTGTCTGTGATAATGGTATGTGGGAGGCCAAATTGACAGATAATGTTGCATACAACAAAGTTGATCACTTTCTTCATTGTGATAGTAGTAAGGGGCTCAGCTTCTGCCCATTTAGTGAGTAATCAACTACAATGATGGCGTACTTCGCACCACCTTTAGCTAGAGGTAGAGAACCAATAATACCGATGCCCCATATTGCGAACGGCCAGGGACTGACCATCTGTGTTATTTCGGTAGGCAGGGCTCTTGAAATCCGAGCATGCTTCTGACATCTATCACATTTCCTAGTGTAATCCGATGCGTCGCGATTTACAGTCGGCCAATAGTATCCATATCGGAGCACTTTCTTGGTAAGAGCTTGCCCCCCGGTGTGATCGCCACATTCTCCTTCATGTACATCATGCAATACTCGTTTGATTTCATCGTGGGCGATACACCGGAGTAAAGGAACAGAGTATCCTCTTCTATACATGACCCCATTCTGAATAGTGAACCGTGAAGCCTTTCGAAGAACTTGTCTTTTTTCACTTCTGCGCTCCGGCAGGGTTCCGTACTCGAGATAGTTTCTAAATGGAGTCATCCATGACTCCTTATCGGGAATGACTTCAAATACCTAGTCTGTTTCCATATGATCAATGCTCGGGGAAGATAATGTTTCTACGAGAACGAGTCCCATCTGCTTTACCTCACCGGTACTGGCTAACTTTGCCAATGAATCGGCTTTTTGATTGTGTTCTCGAGGTATGCAATAGATGGCATAATAATCGAATTGATTCAATATTTCCTGAACCCGAGCAAGGTAAGCAGCAAGCCTTCGGTCTTTGGCCTGATACTCCCCCCGAACTTGGCACACGACCAATTGTGAGTCGCAGTAAATCTCCACAGCAATAATTCTTAAATCTCTGGCAAGCCTAAGTCCGGCGAGCAGGGTTTCGAATTCGGCCTCGTTGTTAGTTGCACAGAAATCAAATTTTAAAGCACAGCTAATAGATCGGCCTTCAGGAGTTTCGAGTACAACCCCAGCGCCTGAGCGGCGGTCATTTGATACACCATTAGTATGTAGCTTCTAGACATATTTAGGAGATTCACTGGTTTCGGGCAAGTCCTCCGAGATAGTGAACTCATCGATGAAGTCTGCCAGGACTTGTCCTTGGATAGCTCGCCTTGAAGTGTAAGTGATGTCGAACTGACTCAGCTCGATATTCCACTTGAGTAACATACCAGACGTCTCAGGCCGCGTAAGGACCTGTCGTAACGGCTGGTCGGTGTATACAGTGATAGCATGAGCCTAAAAATACAGACGGAGCTTTCTCGAGGCAATGACAAGACAATAAGCCAAATTTTCCAGCTTCGGATAATTTCTCTCTGCTTCGGTCAGTCGTTTGCTAATGTAATATACTGGCCATTGTATCCGGTCCTTCTCCCAAATTAAGGCAGCACTGATTGCGTTTTCTGACACCGCCAAGTAGATGTACATCTCTCAAGATCAATAGGCTTTGACAGAATGGGCATTGTGGACAGGTGTTGAACCAGTGCTCGGAATGCGCCCTCACATTCTGTAGTCCATTCAAAATTCCATTTTCCTTTTCTATCAGATCGAAGAAGGGAATGCATTGGTCGTTAAATTTTGAACTGAACCTGCTCAGCGCTGCTACTTTTCCGTTGAGGCTCTGGACTTGTTTTATGGTTCGTGGAGTTTCAAGATTTCTGATTGCCTAGATTATCTTAGGATTGGCTTCGATTCCTCGAGCATTGACGATAAATCCAAGGAACTTTCCAGAAGCGACCCCAAAGTGACACTTCAACGGGTTGAGTTTCATTCTGTATTCTCGGAGGATGTAAAACATCGTTACCATGTCTCTGATATGATTGGTGGAGAATCGCGACTTCATAAGCATGTCGTCCACATATACCTCCATGGTTCTTCCAATCTGGTTAGCGAACATTCGATTAACTAGCCGTTGGTAGGTTGCCCCGGCGTTCTTAAGTCCAGACGGCATCACTTTGTAGCAGTAAAGTCCCATATTAGTGACGAAACTGGTATGCTCTTGATCGGGTAAGTGCATGTGTATCTGGTTGTAGCCGGAATACGCATCCATGAAAGATAAGAGTTCATGTCCAGCCGTTGAATCTACGAGATGATCAATTCAGGGAAGTGGAAAACTGTCTTTAGGGCAGGCGTTATTCAAATCTGAGTAATCAACGCATGTCCTCCATTTCCCGTTAGGTTTTCTGACCAGTACAGGATTGGACACCCACTCCGGATATAATGCATCTCGGATAACCCCGTTCGACCTGAGTTTATCTACTTCTTCCTTAAGGGCGGCAGATCACTCTGGATCCATACCACGCCTTTTTTGCTTGACCGGGACATGCCGCGGATCAATATTCATTGTGTGGCTCGCGATGTCCGGTGAGATCCCACACATGTCAGAGTGCGTCCAGGCAAACACGTCGAGGTTTGCCTGGAGAAATTCAACCAATTCCTCTTTCATTTGTTGGCTTAGCTGAGATCCAATCTTCAGCATTCTAGAATCATCATTGTTACCGATTGGAACATCGATCATCAGCTCTGCCGGAGAAGTCTGACTGTCTTTGACCTCGTCCTTACTTTCAATATCTCTCAGGTCAAGATCCCTTGGGAATTGGTTGTGGTTGCCGGGCCTTGGCCCAGGTGTTAGATGTCAATTCTCCGCAAAGCGGACGCAGAGAGATTCCGCTACGCCCTTTCCTTTTTCTTTTTGCTGCGCCTCCCGCGGCTCAGCAACATAACAGGCTCGTCCAGCAGCCTGGTCTCCCTGAACAACTCCAACTCCATTGTCGGTAGGGAATTTTAAAGACAGACACCATGGGGTAATAGCAGCCCTGAACTCAGCTAGGGCCGGTCGGCCCAAAAAAGCGTTGTATGGAGAGTTAATATCCAACACAATGAATTGCAATATCCGGACTCTCCGGTGCTCTCCAACCCCTAACTCCACTGGTAGCTCCACCATCCCAGTGGGTATAGTCGCACTTCCATTGAAGCCATGGATATGAGACTGACAAGGCTTCAAATATTTCGCCTCCATCTTCATTTGATCATTAGCTCGCTTAAACAATATGTTCACTGAACTTCCACTGTCCACTAAGATCCTCTTCATCCAAGCAGGACCTATTTGAGCTGAAATGACAAGTGGATCAATGGTTGGGGCTTCGACTCTGTCGGCATCCCTGTTTCGAAATACGATGTCGTCTGTCATCGTCTTATGTTGTTTGGTTGAAGCCCCATTTTCCAAATTACTACAACATTCGAAGCTCGCACGCCTAATAGAGCTGGCATACGACTCCATTTCCCCCCAGCTCTGATCTGCTGGATGAGGACTACCACTAACAGTATTAATCACCAACCCCCTGCCAGTATGAGCGGGTTCCTCCGGTCTAACCTGATTTGGTATCTGGTTCTGATTTGATGGGCCCGCACCTCCATACTGCGGCGCCCGAACAAACTGCTCCAACTTTCTTTCTCGGATTAACTTCTCGATAATATCCTGTAATTGACAACACTCGTTTGTGTTGTGGCCATAACTATCATGAAATCTACAATACTTCCCTATTTGAATTTGTTTTTCTGACGATTGCTTCAGAGCAGGTTTCTTATATTGAATGGTATTGTAGGTCCGCAAGTACACATTTTCCAGAGATGTATTCAAAGGAGTATAAGTGTCACACATAGGAGCTCTACGTCTTGGCCCCCGATTCTGATCCCGTTTTCTATTTTGATTTCCATTGCCTTTCTGCTGATTTTGTTTATTCTGTATGTTTAACTGTACCTTTCCGGAATTCTCCCCGATTTGTTTTACAACGACATTGCTCTGGATTCCTTCCACACTGGGCCCTCTGTCATCCTTTTTCCTACATTATTTCGCATCCTCCCTTCTCAAGAACTGAGCTGCCTTGGAATAGAAACGGTCTAATGATGCAGGAGGTTTTCTGGCCAACCAGTTGCCAAATTCGGAATCGGGATCGATCCCCTTAGTTAGTGCCATCAGAATTGAGTTGCCATTAGGATTACTAATCTCAGTGCATGCAGCATGAAATCTCTCCAGATAACGTCTAAGTGTCTCTCCGGGAGCTTGAGTGACACTAGTCAGGGTATTGACATCTTTCGGCCTTGTGACATGCATGCGAAACTGCTCAACAAATTTCGTTGCCAACTTGTCAAAACATGAGATAGATTGAGGTGGAAGACGAGTAAACCACATAGTTGCTATGCCCCCTAGTGACATCGGGAAACTTCGGCATTTGACCACATCATCAGCTCGTGCGGCATTCATTAACCATTCGTACTTTAGAATGTGCTGGTTGGGATCAGAACTCCCTTCATAAACAGGTAGAGTTGGCATTTAGAATCGCCGAGGCGGTTCAATGTAAAGGATATCATCGGTGAAAGGGGTATGACTCCGGGAGATTCCCTAGTCGTCATTGGTGAGGCCCTGACTTTCACGGATCATCTAACGGATCATTGTCGGGATGTTGGACATCTGGACATTCTGGGCACGCTGGGCCAAGGTGTGGTCGGGTTCCACAATGTGAGGATGGGCCGGGCGCAGTCGACGGTCCACACCTCGCCTCCTTGGCTCTAGGTCTTCGGGAATATAAGGTTTATGAGTATAATCAAGCTGGCGAAGGTTCGGATCTGTTTAGTTCTGAGCGTCAACTTCCAACTCGGTGGCTGTGGCAGCAGCGCGGTTGTTGGTAACGTGATAAGGAACCGTCCCTCCTCGGGAGGAGGGTCTGGTCTGGTGGCTGGTTGACGGACCAACTCTCGGTTGTCCAATAGTCAAAGTGCGCTGATGTCCGGTAGCCTTTGTATAGCTTCCATCCAGCCGTAGGCTTGTGGACCTACGATTGTAGTCGGAAGAGGCTGAACTCTCAGTGGATTAATAGGAAGCCTGATCCCTTCTGGATATCCTTCGTCTTTCATGGTTCAGTCGATTGGTCAATTCCGCATTAGCACGGAGTTTCTGAGTAAGTTGTTGGCGGCTTTGCGTCAGCTCTTGCATTAGCAGTTGAAACTCTTTCTTGGTGACAGGGCCTTGCGGATCTGAAGGTCCGACAGCATTCTGGTCGGCAGGAGGAAGTTGCACGGGGTTCTGTTTGTCCCGTCCTTCTGGATCTGCAGCTGCTGAGGTAGTCCTAGTGTTGACCATGGTGGATATCGAAGCTCTCTCCTAGACTTGGTATAAATCTGAATAGGATGGAAGAACTTCTTGGGTAGAAATCTAGATCTTCTCCTTAGATTCTTGCAATCCGATATCGGCAGTAGATCCAATGAGCAGGAGAAAAGCTGGGTTTTCTCAGTGAAAGCACCAAAGTGTTTGTACCAAAATTGGGCACAACACTCTTCGAATGTGTTTGAAGAGATAAAATAAAGAAAATAAATGTAAAATAGGATAGATCTAACAAACACACCAACCAACAAACAATAAAATGCACGGAAACACACAAATTTAGAGTGGTTCGGCTTATGGCCTACGTCCACTATGAAATGGCTGACTTTTATTGATTTTTGCTTGCTGGTTACAATGAGTTACAACAATATAATCCAAGTACAATAGTAATTTTGGCAGAGTCTGGATGTAGAAGAGCTAAAAGATCCCTTTCTGTAGGTCTAAGGTCACTATTTATAGGCGTATGTAGAAAATATCTCGTCCAGATCTCAGAAGACTTCTTCTCTCATGTGAGTGGGCCCACGGGAGCGAGTTCAGATGATTTTGACTCAATCTGGGAGCGATACAAATTGAGTTTGTATCGATCCATAAATGGTCCTTTGAGGCTGAAATTTGTCAGGTACATTCTTGGGGGTTGTATGCAAGCTCCCGTGAAAATTTGGTGGCATTTGGACTTGTAGATCTCAAGTTATGATTGATGCAAGTTTGGACTTGTTGAAGGCTGCCGAGTTCTCATCGCTTCTGTCTGCATCGCTTCTGTTCGCATTGCTTCTGTGCAAGTGATGACTGATGACGCGGCGCTAATTTTTAGGATCAATCCACTTTTTATGTCGAGCGACAGAGTTCTTCACTTGAATGTGTTCTCTTCGTATCGATCTAGGCAATGCTTTAAGTATCGATGTTCCGTTCTCCACTTTGTATCGATGATGCATAGCTACTTCATATCGATGTTATTAGTTATCGATATTTGGTATATCCTGACTCTCTTCGTATCGATCACCGAGTAGTTATGTTTTTAGGCGTTGTTTCGTATCGAAGTGATACGAAACATCTTCAGATGTTGGATATGAAATAGAGCGGACGTGATGGATACGAAGTGGGGAAGACATAATGGATACGAAGTGGTGCTTGTGGGATGGATACGAACTAGATGTGAATGGATACGAACCATGCGTGTTCCATGGATGCGAACTAACCTGATTTCGATGGATACGAAGGAGGCTGCTTCGGATGGATGCGAACGAGGATGGATAGGAAGAATGTTGCCTTGGATGGATTCGAATGAAACCGATATGAAGGAGGTGGAGTGATGGATACGAATGGAAGCATTGCTTGATTTGCATCGATCATATCTTGAGCATATGAACTCCGATTGACTTGAAATTTGGAATGTTGACTTTCATAGCTTTGATTGTCGTGTCTTGTTAGTTGTGGCTCAATCCGGACTCGGACAAAATTCATCAGTATCCATAGTACCTGTGTATAATCGATCTTCAGGACGGGCCGTCCTCGGTTTCCAGTCAATTCCTTAGCGTCACAGCCTTGCCAAAAGGCGAGATAACGATGATGATTGTAAAGTAGCATATTACGATGTTATGTGCTAACTCTTTGGTTGCAAGGACATGTCAGGTATGGTTTTATTCCCTTGTTCCTTGCTATATCAACTTGTATTGTACTTTGCATTTCTTTTATTGCTCACACCAAACTATAGTCTGACTCGAGATTTTATGTTTTTCTTCTTATTATCTTGGGTACTCTTAAATGAGTAGGCCAGATAGCAGGTCTAGGCGAAGCGCGGTGGCTATGTAGAGGACGATCTAGACGGAGCTTTCTCATATTATATACTTATATTATATTGCTTATTCCACTATGCAACACTGTGAAGCATGGACAGTGTTTGCTTTAATATTATAAGACAGTTTATCTAAGTTTATTTCCACTTGTATAAACTATATTACTATGTTGTATAATTTTGTGGGTATGTGCTTTGACATTTGGTTCACTTAGTTATTACTGTCTCTCCTGTTTAATGTCAGTTTTAATATGTGTGGTGTATATTATTCCATGCACTGTAAGATATACGATAGGTTATGTAATGTTTTTACTTCTTTTTTTACCCTTGACAATCATCCTGATCGGCCGAGCACCGCAGCAACGCACTTATATATGTATATTGGGTGTCGGTGGTGTAGAACGATCCTCACAAACCCTGTCGCCCTCGTGGCTACTCTCACGAATAGGAGTGTTGTGCAACTAGCATGTTCTTTAGGGAGCGGCGGTGGTTGTAAATGCTCTAACTTTGGTACTTTGGGAGGTCGTAGCATGAACGAGAGCGTTAAATGGCTCTCGCGTTATCTCGAGCATACCATCATTGAGCATCGCTAACTCTTGTCGTAACATAAGGACTCCTATTTTTTTGCTTTCAAGAATGATATGCCATAGAAGTCTCTAGCATCCCACTAATTGCTTTGGATGCATCCTATCCCACTTGATTAGGAACTTAATTATGAGTCGCTGATAGGCTAAGATTGCATCTAGGTCCGCCGTCACTAGTCTACCTATCAAGATATTATATGAGGACGAGCAATCGACTACAATAAAATTTACATGTATCCTGGCCATAAGAGGTTCTAGGCCAAAGGTGATACATATGAAGTTGTCCCAAGGGGTACTATGCCAATGCCCCTAAATCCGTAGGTCGGCGGCACACAGGGAGTAAGGCTTCTAGTGGGAAGCTTTATTTCATCGAATAATTCCTTGAACATTACATTGACGGAGCTGCCCTCATTGATGATGTTGGGGGTATTCTCACCCAGGCAATCTCAAGGCCAAGAAGCACCAGGTTCGCACAGGCTTGCCTAAGCTTCATTCGGCATCCCTACCACTGCCGAACCAGACTCACAACCACAGAACTGCCGAATCAACTCTACCTCCCATGCTTGCCGAACCAACCTACCGGTCCAACCTCATCACCGAACCAACCTACCGGTCCAGCCTCATCACCGAACCAACCTACCGGTCCAACCTCATCACCGAACCAACCTCCTCTACTGGTCCAACCTCACTACCGAACCACCTCCTCTCCAACAGCCACCGGTCCAGATCAGGGCCGGACCAACCTACCACATCTCACCACCGAACCAAGATGAGCCAGGCCAGATTGCCTCAGCCCAGGCCCGCCAGCAGCCATATACATCCAAGACCCCTGCCCCCAGCCTCACTCTATAAATAGAGGGGTAGGGGTACAACAATGAGGGACAAGTTTTGAGAGCTCAAGCACGGAGAGAACTTTCAAACAACTTTCAGATACTTGTATCAAAGCTTTGTACTTGTAATCTGAACAAGAAAGGAGAAATAATATATAAAGTGGACGTAGGCACATTCTGGCTGAACCACTATAAATCTGCGTGTCTTTTACAGTTTAGCCCCTGCTTTTCATATATTTGCGTAAATCACCCAAATCACTAAGAACAACATAAAATCAATTAAATCATACGACTTTGAGGTGTTTGTCCATTTTTTGTGCAAACATTTTTGGTGCTTTCATTGAGAGCTAGAAGCTCGAAGCTTCAGCTTCATCCACTTAACAGTTTTCCTAACAGCATCGTCCGCCACTTGGAAAACATGCCTCCCAAACAAAGAAAAGATGTTAACAAAGGAAAAAACATCGCATCCAGCAGTCTTCCAGATCCAGCTGTCACGAATCAAGTAAGTCGTCCTCCTCCAGCAGCAGTAACAAATGAAGGACATGCTAACCCAACCACTCCTGCCACAGAACAGCCTGCAGCAATTACTAGGGCAGATTTGGACAGAGTTGTGGTTGAAGTAACTAACCGCTTCACGTCCCAGCAGGAAGCCTTGGTGGACCATCTCATGTCACGCTTAAGGGATGCTGAAGAATCCAACCGCAACACTAAATCATGGGGCGAGTCCCAGTCTAGAGGATCTCAGAGACAACAAAGATCTTCCTTCTTCGAAGGAGCTAACGACAGAAGTAGCCATGGTAGGAGCCGAGACCGAGCACAGCCCGAAGTTAGGCCTGAGGAAACGTTTGGTACCGAACCCAACGGGGGAGGTACCGGACGGAGGTCAACTATAGCTGAGCCTGTCATACTGCCTAACCACGGAAACGGCGGTGAACGGGGTCGAGCTAGAGTCCAGCCCGAAGTTGGACCCGAGGAAGTGCTTAGATCAGAACCCAGCAGAGGAAGATCAAGGCAAGGGCCAACTGTAGCTGACCCTAGCATGCTCCCAGAAGATCAAAGGCAGCCGCTGGAAAATATGAGGAACGATAGACGATACCATCCCTATAGGTCATCTGGACGGAATCAATCCCACAGAACAGAACCAAACTCATTTCTATCTGCTCTAAATTCTGATGAAAGGATGGCACGCTTATTCAGAGAGTGTGTCCAACGGGAGCAAAGAGATCGAGGGATAGGCGTTAGGGTAACCAGCCCTTTCGCCCGCAATATCGAAATTGCTATCACCCCCCGAGAATGGAAGATGCCGACAATGGAACCTTACAAAGGAACCTCCGACCCCGTTGTACACTTACAGAGGTACACGCAACATATGCTCATGAGTGGAGCAAAAAAGGGAGTACTGTGCAAATGCTTTCCGCTCTTCTTAGCAGATCTCGCTACCTCCTGGTTTTGTCATGTACCCCAGGGATCCATCAGCTCGTGGGAAATGTTGAAAGAAAAGTTTATCAGTCAGTTCCGCATCCATGTGGAACAACCTAAGGACGCTTATTCCTTATCCAGCGTCAAACAGAAACCTGGAGAAAAACTGCAGCAATACCTAACCCGATTCAATGCCGCAGCAGCCGCAGTCCAAGATGCCGATGAGAAGCTTGTCTTAATGGCCCTCTGTAGTGGTGTGCATCCGGATACTAAATTCGCTAGAAGACTAACAAAAGAAAAACCAGCTACTTTACCCGATTTCTTCCATGAAGCCGGGAAATATATGAGGCTTGAAGACGCTGCCACTGAGGGGCAGTCAAGGAAATAAAATAAGGCAAGTCACAGCAACACGCCCGCTGTAGCAAAGGACATTCGAAGAAATGACTCTAGAGACAATGCTGGGGGCAAGAAGGGAGAAAAGCGCCTATATCGGCCAGGACCGAGATTCGACACTTACACTCCTTTGAATGAAACCGTCGAAAAACATCTTCCTTGCCACCCAAGGTGAAGTTAGATACGAACGCTCACCGTACAAGAAGGAATCAGATAACGCACAGAAGTCTGGAAAGTTCTGTCGCTTCCACGAATCTCATGGGCATGATACCAATGAATGCCATCATCTCCGGGACCTGATTGAAGAACACATAAGAAGGAAGAAACTACAACACTTTCTTGGGAAGGCCAGCCCTGTCTGACTTCCAAATTGTCCTGGCTCCATAGTGCTTAAAGATGAAATTTCCAATGGACAAGTGCGTTCCCTTCTTCGAAGCTCTAAAGAAAGACAAAGGAAAGTTCGAATGGACTGACGAATGCTTAACCGCTTTCCTTAACTTAATCGAACACCTCCAGAAACCACCGGTACTCTCGACTCCAAGCGAAGGCGAAGAATTATACCTATACCTTGTTGTGTCATCTCACGCCCTAAGCGCTGCCTTGGTAAGGGAAGACAACCGCACACAGCGGCCAGTTTACTTCGTCCGCAAGAGGTTTACTGGGACAGAAGTCAGATATCTTAAACTTGAGAAGCTAGCATACTGTTTACTAATCACATCACGGAAACTACGTCACTACTTCCAGTCCCATTCCATCAAAGTTCTGACCGATCAACCACTGAGGCAGGTACTCCATCGTCCCGACACTTCTGGGCGACTACTTAAATGGTGCATTGAACTAAGTCGGTATGATATCACCTATCACCCTCGCACCGCCATCAAGGGACAAGCCATGGCTGATTTCATTGCAGAATTCACTACCTACGAAGATAAGGAGCAATTGGAAATAGAAAAAGACATCAAGTGGAATCTCTTTGTGGATGGCGCATCGAACGAACAAGGCTCGGGGGCAGGTGTGGTAATAATCACTCCCAGGGGAAATAAGCTGCACTATGCTATAAGGTTGGAGTTCGCTACCACTAACAACGATGCAGAATATGAAGCAGTGATAGCTGGATTAGAACTTGCCTTGGAAATCAGAGCCAATTCTTTGTGTCTTCATAGCGATTCTCAACTTATTGTTAATCAAATACTAGGAGAATTCCAGGCTCGAGAAGAACGACTCATAGCATATTTAAAGAAGACCAAGTTACTTCTCAGTCGATTGGACCACTACTTAATCAAACACATCCCTCGGGAAGAGAACCGAGAGGCCGACGAATTGGCGAAGCAAGCAAGCGTGAGAGACGGCGATATTTCCGGAGCAGTAGCCATCTCGAAGCAACTGGCCCCAAGTTTTGAGCAAATGAATCTAATAGCTGCAACCGAAGAAGCAACTTGGATGACTCCTATCCAAGACTACTTACAATGTGGCACACTACCCAACGGGCGTAATGAAGTCAAGAAAATCTTGAGGAAAGCTTCCCGCTACACAATACAGGAGGACACCCTCTATCGGCGCGGATTCTCTAACCCCCTATTAAGGTGTGTCGTTGGAAGGGATGCCAAGGAAATCTTATCCAACATTCATCAAGGGAGCTGCGGAGATCACACCGGAGGGCAGACTTTGGCAAAAAAGATACTCCGATATGGATATTTCTAGCCCACCTTAAGCAAGGACGCCTTAGATTTCGTCAGAAAATGTGACAGATGCCAGAAGTTTGCTAAGATTCCGCGACTACCAACAACTGAGATTGCTCAAATGACCAGCCCATGGCCCTTTGCAGTATGGGGAATTGACTTAATCGGCAAACTACCAATGGGCCGAGGCGGGGCCAAATATGCTATAGTGGCAGTCGACTATTTCACCAAATGGGTGGAAGCAGAACCCCTGAATAAAGTATCTTCTGCAAAAGTTATTAATTTCTTGATCAAAAATGTTCTATGCAGGTACGGAGTCCCATTCAAAATCATATCAGACAATGGACTTCAATTTGACAGCGAGGAATTCGCCAACTGGTGCCAAGAGCAAGGAATTCACAAAAGCTTCTCATCCGTAGCGTATCCCCAGGCAAACGGACAAGTCGAAGCCATCAACAAAATTCTGAAAACTCTAATCAAAAAGAAACTCGAAAAGTCAAAGGGCGCTTGGGTGGATGAACTCCCTACGACACTGTGGGCTTATCGCACATCTTTCAGAACATCAACAGGGCATACTCCTTTCTCTTTGGCATACGGATCGGAGGCTATGCTCCCAGTTGAAACCATCGTGCCTTCCTACCGTAGGATCCCCTATAACCCAGAAGAGAACGAAGAACTCCTTCACGTGTCTTTGGATCTAATTGAGGAGAGAAGAAATGATGCAGTCCTCAAAGCAGCAACCCACAAGCTAAAAGTGGCAGCACAATACAACTCCAAAGTCAAGCGTCGTACCTTACAAGAAGGAGACCTTGTCCTCAAGCGAATCTTCCCTCGCCCCGGAGCACTAGACCCAATCTGGGATGGACCATATGTAATTCATAAAGATCTCCACAATGGAGCTTATATTTTGTCAACAGTGGACGGAGAGGTGTTCCAGAGGGCATGGAACATCCAACACCTCCGTCGATACTTTTCTTAACTTGTACTGCCCATATGAAGTGAATTAACAAAGAGAATCAGTGGACGTAGGCATTTTCGTGCCAAACCACTTTAAAAAAAACCTTGTCTCTTTGTTAACTTGTTCCTTTATATCTTGGCTGCTTGTTAACTTTATCCTTTTCTGTTGAACAAAATTCTGTGCATATAGCATTTCCACTCAAGGCACTCCACAGCGCAACTTCACCTGGACAAGACCTAACAGGTACTATGCGAATCTATGCCCTCGCCAATGAGACACTTTTGCTCTGGCATCCCTCTGCTGCGGGTTAACTCATTGCTCGCGACGGCCCTCAAAGCCAACTGTAATCAGCCGATTATAAGCCACCGAGAAGGCCGACTATAGCCGAGGCAGCTCATTACGGCGTTAGGCTCGCCGGCAACTGTGAACCGACTATAAGCCCCAACATAAGGTGTGGCCAGCCAGGGGCAGTTCACGGTTGACGATCGGCACCCACGCTAGCCGGCCACAGTAAATCGAATAATACCCACGATTACGGGCCATAATGGCCCGGGTAGTTACTGTGCGCGATCTCAGCTCCGATGTGTCTTAAGTGCGGCTGTGGTAAAAAAGAATTAACTCCCCGCGGAGGCGTAAGATGGGTGACAAATGTCTCCAAGACCCACAGCTAGGGAAAGTGACTACAAAGCCCGTTTTCCACAAACTTAAGCACATCGAAGGCCTTCCGTGATTGGAAGTTTTACTATTTCTCATATTTCAATTTTATTTGAAAAACTTTTCTCCTATCCTCTATAACAATCCCTAAAGTATAGGACACGGAATAGGAGGCATTCGCTAATGGGAGTCGGAACCCACAACGGGACACCAGGCCGCATTCCATACTCAGTCACACAAGACATTCAAAACTGCCATCTACAATTAGAACATGAAAGGCGGTATTTTCTTCTTTTGTGTACAAATACATGGCTATAATTTATTCATACATCACACTAGCATCGCAAGGCATGAAATTATGTTTTAAGCAAGAACTTGACATCAAACACAACTGAATTACAAGCATATGCATAGCTATATTTCTCATACAACATGTCAAAATAGCAAAAACATTCAAAAGACGACAGAATCAGCTTAAGTTAAAGAATTACACGTCAAGAGTAGTGTTGTTTATTACAAGTAGCATAATTACAACCTAAGAGTTACGTTACTGTTTTGAGACTAACATATACAACAATGTCAAGTCCACAAAAAGATATCCAGGTCCAATCAAGGAGCCGGCTGCGTCGGAGTCTTATCCTTGTCCTGTTGCCCACCTGTCCGGCCAGAGAAAGAATTCATTAGTGATAAGAAACCAAGTTAACGGAAAGACTAGAAAGGAAGACTTACCAGCATCTGCTCCTCGATCATCTTGGTCATCATCCTCTACTTGCACACCTGCCTCCTTAGCTGCAAGCAACCGCATGCCCTCCTTCACTGCCACCTTCTCCTCCTTGGTAAACTGGGCAGTAACCGCATCAATCCTGAGGGCCGTACCCATCTACTAGTGACCTCGGGGTGGGCCCATGACGTCCCAGTTCTAACTGAGCTGGGGGCACTGCGGAAGGATCTTCTCTGTCCTGGGATTTCTTCTTTTCTGATCGGGTTTCAACTCTATGAGACATTATCTGCAACACAAAAGAATACATCTTTAAAAAGGATGTAGAGATATAAACAAGCAAGTGCGTACAATCTAGAATTTCATTTTGTAGTTCAAAACATAAAAGGTTCAAGGTTCGATTAGGCATTCAAACTCTGGGTCTCGTTCGGTATCACGAGTCATAAAAAGTCATCCGGCAGTTCAAGGCAAAAGCTCATTCGGCATTCGAGCTCCCCATATACCGTTCGGTAATCCGGGCCCCAAGGTTCATTCGGCTATCCCACTCCCTAAAAACCCATTTGGCAGAAGGAGGGCTCACCTCATTCGGCAGGCATAGGCTTGGTCCGGCTCTTTCTAATAGGTGTGGATAACAGGAGCTTGAAGCCCATACTTATAGGCAAACAAAGACGACCGGACCGGTTGGTTGGGCATTTGGACCGAATAGGAGCATCCAAGCTAACGTCATTAATTTCAAAACAAAGCACGGCATATACCGGCATATGCCCTACTTTGGGGGGAAAATGTTGGGCGTATTCTCACCCAGGCAATCTCAAGACCAAGAAGCACCAGGTTCGCCCAGGCTTGCCTAAGCTTCATTCGGCATCCCTACCACTGCCGAACCAGACTCACAACCACAGAACTGCCGAATCAACTCTACCTCCCATGCTTGCCGAACCAACCTACCGGTCCAACCTCATCACCGAACCAACCTACCGGTCCAGCCTCATCACCGAACCAACCTACCGGTCCAACCTCATCACCGAACCAACCTCCTCTACCGGTCCAACCTCACCTACCGGTCCAACCTCACTACCGAACCACCTCCTCTCCAACAGCCACCGGTCCAGATCAGGGCCGGACCAACCTACCACATCTCACCACCGAACCAAGCTATGCCGAACCAAGATGAGCCAGGCCAGATTGCCTCAGCCCAGGCCCTCCAGCAGCCATATACATCCAAGACCCCTGCCCCCAGCCTCACTCTATAAATAGAGGGGTAGGGGTACAACAATAAGGGACAAGTTTTGAGAGCTCAAGCACGGAGAGAACTTTCAAACAACTTTTAGATACTTGTATCAAAGCTTTGTACTTGTAATCTGAACAAGAAAGGAGAAATAATATATAAAGTGGACGTAGGCACATTCTGGCTGAACCACTATAAATCTGCGTGTCTTTTACAGTTTAGCCCCTGCTTTTCATATATTTGCGTAAATCACCCAAATCACTAAGAACAACATAAAATCAATTAAATCATACGACTTTGAGGTGTTTGTCCATTTTTTGTGCAAACAGATGAAAACCCGTAGTACCTTTGTATAAGTGAAACTGACTAATATGACCATAGGTTCATGGTCGGGGAATCTAATCCATTTTCTATCCTCTACAGTGAAGGCAATGCCATCTACTTCTTCCTTAACTCGAGGAGCCTTTAAGGCATGGAGGTCAACGAGTATACTTGGCTACCAGAGGCAAACTCGCTTCTATATTGAGCCAAATCTCCTCGGTTGCTCCCTACTACATATGGGCTGCCAAAAATGTATAGTATCTTAGTGTTGTTTGTGGGCACTTTGTTGTCGTCTACCAGCTAGGGTTGGATATGGGGATTTAGCTGCGCATTGCATAATTCTACCTGTCGTTGGACATACTGTACAAATTTGCCTTCATGGATTAGTTGCTCTATTTCATTATCAAGATATTGGCATTCATTGGTGGAGTAGTCGTTGAACTAATGAAATTCAATGTATTTTCCATTGCCCCTGGTCTCCTACCTCCATCTGAATCAGGAGGGAGTATGCCATTAGAATGGCACATGATCTTACATGGCCAGATGGATTTTTCCATGTCATGATTCAAAGTTTTATAATTTGTGTATATAGGCTTGAAATGTGAACCATTCTTGCCAACCATTCCTTTGGCGATTGTCTTATGTTGTGCAAGCTTTGTTGTTGCACGCACTCTCCTTATCACTGTCAAATATGTGGACCTCCTCCACCCTCATTTTGTCATTCTTGCTCTGGAGAAAATCGGTCAAGGATAAAGTAGGTTGTTTCTGCAGTACCTTCCATATCTGTTATTGGTATTTCACCGATGAACACATGGCGAATACCAAGTTATTCTTGTCTGATCCCCTAGCATAGGTTGATTCTTTATTGAACCGGTAGACATACAAGTGGAGGGACTAGACAAGGCCTTGTTTTATGTTGCTTAATTCGCTTGCCATCATGACTATGTTCTTTGTCGCAAAGAAGCGAGCTTTGAAGTATGAACACAACTGGGCCCATGTGTAGACGCTGCTAGTTTGGAGCTGAAGGAACCAATGGGAAGCTGATCCCATTAGGATGGATGAAAAAAAGGGCACTTGACATGGTCAAAGAGCATGTTGGAATAAACTATTGAGTTGAAGGTGATGGTGTGGTTAGACAAATCTATGCTTCCATCATATGAGTCCATGGAATGCAAAGCTTACCTCCGATGGATATAGATGCTCAGGATATCTTCGGAGAAAGTGTCTTCGTTCTCACCATCTCCTAGAACCTCGACGTCTGCATTAAAAGTTGTAGATAGGGTGATGATAGGTGTGATAACCTAATCTATCCTATAGCGGATTGGATCTTAAGGCTATTTTACACTAGAAGTGGGTGAATAGTGTATATAAACATTTTATCAATATACTTGTAAATTTGAAACTTTATAAAAAAATTCAAACACGGGTAATAATATAACCATAGAACAATCAGATAATGGTAAGTAAATGCAGTAAAAGTAAAGGTAAAGAAGAAGACAAGAATTTTATACTGGTTCGGATTCCCAATCCTACTTCAGTATCACATACAGAATTTCACTAATCACGTCTTGACTTTAAATCAAGTGGCAAGAACACCCTTTAGACCTCTTGACTTTGACTTGGGTGGAAAGGAGGCATATTGGAATCTGACTTGGGTAACCAGCACACTCTTTGGAACTTGACTCAGGTAACCAAAACACCTATCCTATCTTTGACTAAGGAGGCATGACAGCTCCCTTTACAATCTACTCTGAACTTTCACCTGAGTAGTTAAGATCACCCTTTTACAAGTACTCATAGTGGACTATAAGAAATTGAATCTTTCGATCACAGTTCCAAGTAGATTGTTGATACAATTTTCTATAGACCTTCAATAGTGGAATATCTTTTCTTTCCAGTAGAATAGAGCGAAGATCAGAGAGTTAATGGTGTAGAACAGAAGAGAATCTTCTTTGGTCTTTTTTATGAATGTAGAGAAAGAGAATAGTCGTTGAAATTGCCAGCACTTCATCAAAATCTTAAAGAGAATGAGAGAGAAGAGAGAGATAATGAAAGCGGTTAGAATTGTTGTTAAAAATTTGGTTTATAATATTTTAATTTATGCAACCTCTCCTTTTCTGGTCAACAAAAATGAATAAATAATTTGTTTGAAAGAATTATATAAGGTTTATAATATCTTAACTCTTAATGATGAACATTATATGTTTATTATAGACTATACATACAGAGTTATCAATTTATCTTTGTACGAGTGAATTATTCTAAAAGTCATCAAAAATCAATAAAACACTACTTTTATTACTATATTTGTGTGTGTGTGTATGTATTTAGACAATAGAGTACATTAATTTTAGAAACTTAAAAACACAAACAACATAACATAAAAAAATTAAAAAAATACTTAAATAATTATTTCCTAGAAATCATAGTTTCTTTGATGGAACTTTTACCCGTCCGTCGTCCGAACCAAAAATTCCTTTAATAGAATTTTCTTTCTAATTTTTGTTTTTTTCCATGTCCACATCCATGTCTTCATCATTAATCTCCTTATAACCTGTCTTTTTATGAATAGAAAATTTTTGTTCCCTTACTGTGCAATTGAAGCCCTGCGAAATCTCTGCTATAGCGCATAGTACTCTTCGACCGCTATGCATTTCAATTTAGCGCTATTAAATAGTTTAAATATGCTTTAAGCCCCCACTATATTCCACTACACCCGTTAAATCAAGGCTTTTTAGCATCCGCTTTAGCAATATTAATACAAAATTATTGGTTTGACTAGTTCTCTTTTAAAATAAATCAACAAAGTAAGGTTAAGGGCCTAATTTAAATTTATAAGTGCTCAATATAAGTTAGAAATATATTGTAGTCACTAAATCCAGACTACATAAACCACGATATTTATCGGTTTTGTTAAATAATATTAAATAATATTTCTTTTTCCTACAGAAATGATGTGAGAATGAGAATAAATTAATTTTAAATATTTGGTTTATATCAGACGAAGCTTTTTGTAGCTCCGCTATTTTCTGCCATATCCTCGCTTTATCTCTACTATAACTTTTTGCACCTTCACCATTATAGAACCGCTAAGCACTTTAACTGCATAGTTCCCATAAGATGTAGCATAAGAAGTATTGAAGTGATGCGTGACGCCTTTCAAGTTTGCGAATCATTTGCTTCTGATTCATTCCAAATGTTTTGATTTTTCAAAATTACAAGGGAATCTTTCTTGAAAGATACTTAAATTCTCTTTATAAATACCTTTTCCTAAATCCGTTTTTCTTTGAAAATAAACTAGAATTTTAGAGAAAAAGATATGGACATTTCTCTATGTCTAAATGTGTATTTATAGAAGGGACATTTTAATTTAATAATTATTTCCTCTTGAAATAATCAAATTTTTAATTTTTAAAATTTGACTGTCGACATATAGATTTATTGAATATCAACATACATTTTTTTTCTTTAAACGGTTATGAATTATATTTTGGTTAAGTATTTAATTATTTTATAATTTTTACAGTAATTATTATTTCTAGATAGTAAATCAACATTTTCTTTATGTTAAAATCAATATTTATTATTTATGTGTACTATAATCATTTATTAATAATATGTGATACTTTTAAATATTTATATAGCAATATCATAACAATACTAATTATATAGAGTAATTAAAAATATTATTATATAAAATAAATGTAAGTGCATACTATTAAAAAATACACACAAATAAACAACTATGCTAATGACGTTCTTTGATGGTTGGATATTTGTGAATGTTACAATTTGGATAATGGAAATAAAAATTCGCTTTTGGTTCCACTAAATTTCCATTAGCATCAAAGGTTACTTCTCCAACATATGTAACTTCGTTTTCATCATCAACTTCCATTTCTACTTCCTCCTCCTCTTCTTCCTCTTCTTCTTCTTCTTCGGATTTACTTCCCACGTTAATGGGGATATGAACAATCAAATTTTCAGTTTCTTCCCCATTTGTTATAACAGGGTCCATTTGATTGTCCAGAAGATGATTATGAAGATTCCTTAGGGTTCTTCCATGCCTCTTCTATTCGTTCTTCATCCGCATTTTGAAGTACTAGTATTTCAGTAAGCATGTTGATGACATGCTTCAATTCTTTCTCTATTATCCCTAGTTTTGAGAATGTAAAGTCATAAACAGGCAAATTTCTTTCAATTAGATATTTGGAAGTGTTTGGATCCATAAATGCTGTATGTTTTTAAATTTTACAATGAAGAAATGAGAGAAAATGAGTCTGGAGATGAAATGTTTAGTTATATGCGTAGTTTTTATTTTTAAAATTTAAATTAAGGAGAGACTCTGTTTCAATGGTCTATATATCAACATATGAAATTATTTTATGTTGACATATCCATCTTTCATGATATATTCTACTTTTTATTTTGTTTAAATTATATATATATATATATAATATTTTAGAAAATAAGCATATTCCTTGTTTTCTTCTTAGTTAAAAAAATTTATTAATGTTTTAGTTAATATATTATCCATTAAGTTTTCAAGTTTTATAAATTAGAATTAATTATTTTATGATTTTTGAATTAAGTATTTGTATTAGAAAATTAGGAAAGATAGATCTAATATTTCAAAAGAAATTATTATAGCAAAAATTCTTTTTACCAAATTAGAGTATTTCATGAACATTTATGTTAATAAATAACATAAAAGTAATTATTTTAATAATATAGTTTCAGTTTATTATTAATTAATATATCTATTATGATATTTTTTAAGTTTATTCTTTTAAAATATATAATTATATATATATGTGTGTGTGTGTTTAATAATTTTATTATTTGTAAATTTGTATATTATATAATTTGAAATAATTATTTTTTAATTTATATGAAGTTTGAATTAAATATAAAGACTATTAATTTGAAACTTTATTTTCACCAGAACAAAATACCCATTTCGCTACTGGTGATGCCAGTTGCAATAGTCCTATTGCAACGGCAGCCGCCAGTCTTAATATGCAAAGTTGTAATAGCTTGATTACATTTTACAACGGTAAATGCCATTTGCAATAGTTTCTTTTACAATTGTAAATGCCAGTTGCAATAGATTCTTTTACAACTGTAAATGCTAGTATATGTAAAAAAAAAGAAATCAGTTAGCTGCAAATTATGAAATATTATATATTAAATGTGTTTGTTGCAATACTATTGTATATCAAAGAATGAAAAAACAAATAAAATTTTTATTTCAAACAAATTTTTATTTCAAACAAATTTTTATTTCAAACAAATTTTTATTTCAAACAAATTTTTATTTCAATAAAATTTTAATAGTACACACAATTACAACAAAAGTTCCCATTATTTTCATACACTATTTTTATACAACAATTTGTATTCTCTCTTACAACTTATTTTTAAAATACAATATTTTCTAATCACATTTCTACTCTCTCGTACAATCCGAATCGAGCACTACAACAACCTACAATTCACTCGATTCACAAAACTTCCTCACAAACAACCGTATGTTCAATAGGTGGACATGAAGTTTCATCACGTGACCAAGTTGCAGATTGCACATACAAGCATTAGTGCTGCATGTTGAGAAATTTATACTGGCTTCTGAGCTGAGCTTCGATGATGAAAGAGATACCCACAAGTACAATAGGCATCATGCACAAGCGGATGGAAGGAGAGTTGCTACATTGCCTACTACTTGATGCTGCTGAGAAGGCAGAGTTATGGTCTAGAATGTGCTCTTAAAAGGCCAAGTATAATGATTATTTGGTACTGAATGGCTTTATGAATAATACTAATTATATCCGTAGTTTTTCACATGTTCTCTGCCATCCAACTATTATTCGGTACTGAACGGCTTCATGAATACTGCTATTTGAACTGAAAATTCAAAAATAAAATATTATTCCAATATTTCTGAAAATATATTAATGTCAACATAGATTTTTTGTGAAATCAAATGACTATGATTGCTACATTGATACTTTCTGTTATGCTGATGTTGATAAGAAAACTTGTCAACACCTCAAAACGAAGCTTGAAGTAATAACAATTTTTTCAAAACCTGCTTCCTAATCGATAAAGGAAGCTAACAGTACTCTTCAAGTTGGGAAAGACGGTTGAAAACACCTCTTTTGCACCTTTCGTCACAGTCGAAAGGCCAATTTTACCTTAAGAAAATCCTTTCGATCTAGTTGGTTTGTGACTCTATCGAAACCTTCCTTCGACACTACCAAGATGGTTTAAGTAGGAGACTTAACGGTTCTGGAAATAGTTGAGCTGGAAGGGTTCGACTTGGTCAAACAGGTTAGCACTTGTTATCTTGTAGATTTGAGCTAAAAATCTTAGGAAATGTGTGAACTAGGGGTTTCAACCCAGTCAAAGGGGATCCTTTCGACTAGTTTGACAGCTGATTGACATATCTGTGTAAAACAAGAAACTCGGTAGTGCCATATAATCAAGATTGTCATGATCTCACTTATTACCGAACTCAATTATACAAATTGATAAAATCCCCAATTTGATTTGGGAATTAGGGTTTACAAGCTTTTAGAAAATTCAAGTCGGAAGTGAAATAAATCGTATCCATTAAAACGGACCCCTAGGGTCTTATTTATAGGTGCGAGTTGGCACCTTTCGACCTAATGCTTTTGACACAGTTGAAAGGTCTGCTATCTTGCTTTCGTGTACACACGTGCGTTTATCTAATCACTTAATTCTCCTCCCTCTTCGCTCGAAGTGCAAAATTGTGTGTTTTATATAGAAATTAAGTTGAAGAAAATGAGTTTTAGGAATGTTTCGAAATCGCTTTAGAAATTGCATTTGAAATTATTATTATATATTATTTTTTAGTATAAAAATTATATACTCTATATTAAGAGAATTTCAAAGGCAATTTATAAAGCGATTTCGAAACGTTCCTAAAACTCGTTTTCTTCAACTTAATTTCTATATAAAACACACAATTTTGCACTTCGAGCGAAGAGGGAGGAGAATTAAGTGATTGAATCATAGATTTCGACCAAGACAGAGTTATATATGGCCACCCTTTCGCTGCCGCTGAAGACTAGGCTTCCTTCTTTCTGGCTTTATTCCTTTCGACTCTGTCGGAAGGTAGATTGCTTGATTGCTTCTATCCTCATTGATAGGTATTGCATGATAGCTTTCGACTTCCTCGAAAGATATATTGCCTGATTACTTTCGACTCCATCGAAAGGTGTATAGATGTGCTTTCCAATTAGCTGCTTATATACTATGTAAGTTAGCATGGGCGTTGGCCTTCGAGGCTGTCGAAACATGTTCTTTGTAGGCTTCGAATGAGTTAAAACATTGTTGAGATATTAGCTATAGGAGAATCCATTCGAAAGCATTCTATCTGCATTGCATTCGAAAGGGTTTGAATGCTTTCGTCTTCGTCGAGAGGAGTAGATGCGTCTTTCCCTTTATATTGCTTTTTTGTTGCAAGTATAAAGGAATCAAAGCTTCTGTCTCTGTCGACAGGTAGGTTTCTGAGGTTTCGAAGGTGTTGAACTGTTGATGGCCTTAAGCAATTCGAAAGGCTAATATGTGCTTTCGAAAGATTTGCTTTTGCTAAATACTCTTCTGATGAAAGCAGAAAACCAATCGTCTCAAATGGTTTGGCGCATGTGTAGAAAGTATGCTACTCATTGACTTCGAAAGGTAGCCTTTAACCTCGTCGAAAACTCTTTGCTTATCCAAAACTCTATTGAATCATCCATTTGACCTTTTCGAAAGGTGCTGCTGGCGCCATCGTCTTCTTGTCGAAAGCTTTATCTGATGTTGAGATATACCACCTTAATGCCTTCTGATCTTTGTCAATTCTCTTGCTTCTTCTTTCATACTTTTATTCTTGAGAATATTTTATGGATAAAATTTATCCCCCCTAGTATGAAAGAAGCTTTTGTTTTTTAGGACAAAAACTCCAAGGAATTTCTTTCTTTGTTTCCTGCAAAAAAGATAATAGCCTTTATCAGGATCATAACCTTATTATGAGACCTCATTGGATAACTTTAAACTTATGAAGTTAACATTAAAAATATTGTTTAATGATTTTTTTTGAATAAAGCATTCTGAATAATACACGACCAAAGCCCTTTTGATTTACTAATATTAGAGATGTGGAACAGTATCACCTGTTTAGCGGGTATCGGGTTAAATAGATGGATCTTTCAAGAAAGCTATTATTCATTCAAAATCTCCCTTTCTTGTGTTAAGTTTCCTTCAGCCATTAGGTATTTGTTTCTTGCTTTAGGTGGTTTTACCTTGTGTCTTCACTATAACCCATTTTAATCCCCTAACCTTTTACAAAAGCTTATCTGATATTCACAAATCATTATAAAAATCCAATAAAAGGATCAAAAATTGATAAACCAGAAGTTCAGTAAGAAACCATTATGAAAATCCCATAAGGAAATCAGGAGTATGAAATACACAAATTACCATAAAAACCAATCAGGAAATTTAGAATCCATGAAATCAAAAATTCAGTAAGAAATCATCATGAAAATTCAATACGGAATCTAAGAATATGAAATCCACAAATCATCATGAAAATCGACAAGGGAATTCTGAATTCACGAAATTAGAAGTCAAATAAGAGATCATCATAGGAATTCAATAAGGAAATCAAAAATATGAAATTCACAAATCATCATAAAAACAAATAGGAAATTTAGAATTCACAAAATTAGAAACCCAATAAGACATCATAAAAAATTCAATGAGGAAACCAAGAATATGAAATCTACAAATCTTCATAATAACTAATAAGGAAATTTAGAATTCACAAAATCAGAAATTCAATAAGAAATATCCAAAAATCCAATAAGTAAATCATGAATATGAAATTCACAAATCAACATAAAAGTCAATGAGGAAATTTAGAATTCACGAAACGAGAAATTCAGCAAGAAGTCACTAAGAGAATTTAATAAGGAAAATATAAAACCCGTAAATCATCATAAAAGTCAATGTGGAAATTTAGGATTCACAAAACCCAATATGAAATCTTCATGACAAGAAATATGGAAACTGAAAGTTCACGGAATTAAGAATTTAACCAAAATCTTGCCAGGACCCATCTGATGAATAGACTATTTAAAAATTCATTCAATATAAGCAAAAAATCAGAGATCTGTCCAGTAATAGTAAACTTGGTAGGTTTAAACAAAAGTTTCCTAGGCCTATAAGTTAGTAGTATATTTGTTATATTGGGGCCGAGTAGTTCTGTAAAGCCATGCAATCATTCGAAATAGTGGTTCCATATTATTGCTTGGCCGTTCAGTAGTGCAATGGCCCAAATAATTTATTGTAATATAATGTATAGACTCTTCTATCCTAAGGGATCACCTTACTTATGAGTATTCAGAAGTGGTTTACTCAATCTATTCTTCGAAAGAGTTCACTTTTATCTTTGTAGTACGAATTTGTTATCCATTCCATCCTCTTAGCTTTTTTATAGATCTTTGCTTTCCATCTCATGTTAAAGATTTCTCTTTCCATTTTCTTGTCTCGTGTCTTATTTCTGAATGCAAGTTTCTTAATTTCTTGTTGTGAGAATCACCCTTCAAGTTTTGGACGTAATGAAATTTGCTATCTCATATTTGGTGGATTCTTTATCAGTTTCTGATGATGGCGTTGGACATCTTCATTCTTTTGTCTTTGTCTGTACCCATCTCTTGGGTTTCATCTTTGTCTTAGATGGTGGACAGATTTCCTTCTTTAACCCTTTGTTCTTTTGGGTTCTGACTTTTGATTTGAGTTGTAGACATCTTTGTCCCTCTTCATCTGTTTGGTGCCTTTTCTGGCCTTCCCTTGATTCTAAGCGATGTAGGGTATGTTAAGTTGACCTTCCTCCAAAAGGTTGTTGATGGTTGCTTAACCTGACCCTACCCCTAAGTGGTGAATTATACGTTAAGGGCTTTCTGTTTTTATTGGTACCTGACCTGACCCTTCCTCTAAGAGGTGAACTGGACGTTAGAGGGTTTGTCCCTCACTCTAGGAGGTGCTACGGAAGATCGTCGTAGGCTTATGTCCCTCCCTCTAAGACGTGTTATGGAAGAATGTCGTAGGCTTATGTCCCTCCCTCTAGGAACTGCTATGGAATAGCATCGTAGGCTTTAATATTTGTATATGAAAATCATTTTTATATGAAAATCATTTTTGGCAAATTAAAATAGAGTCGCTTTTAAGAGAAATAAGTTTTGTAATCGAACCCTTCTAGTATATCGAGGGGTTATCCTTTAAAAGGGGTTTGGATAGATGAATCCTTTCGATAAGTGAATCTTTTCTCAACGTCGCCTTTTGCAACGGTTCTCTTGTTGTTCTCATAATAGAGACATGAATCTCAAATAGGAGACTAAGTGGTCATTATTCAGGAACCAATAGTATTTTAGTCGAGAATAGGATTCTCTAATCTGAGCTTTTGCCAATAAACTTTTAATAAATTAAAAACTTTTTTGAAAAAGTATAAATAGGCCTCCTTGCTAATGGTTTTAGGGACTTTGAAATATTGAGATTGCGTAGTTACAAATCCTTTATTTGCATTTATTAATGCTATATAACATCTTAAAAGGATTGCACAAATCACCTTTGGAAGAGATAGACATTTGTCCTCCCCAGGTTGTAGGGTAATTGAAAATAGTTTTTCTATGAAGATATATTAAGAAATTTCTTTTAAAACAATTTGCCAAAAATAGAGTGTTTGTACATAGTCTTTCTCATAAATTGATGATGGATTGATAGCGATTTGATATCTCATGAGTACAAGCCTTTGTATTGCGTTGATTGAAATATTGATAGTCATCTCGTATCATGCATTTGAGCTGTCATTTTCAGGTAGTTAAGAATTTGTTGTGCACCAAGAGTATGTTTAATGCTATGGACTGGTTCTGATTTACCTGTAATGACACTCGAATTTTGAATCAGTACATGGTCAATTTTCAATACAAATCTAAGTACAAATCAAGTTAAAAAGATATGAAAAAAGAGAGTTCATGGTTGAACTAATGCTGCAAGACTTCATGATTTGATAGGGGTCCACATTTTGAAGTTGCCAAGCTACTTTCTTCTTAGCTTGAATAAGATGTCTTTTTAAGTTTCTTTAACGAACCCTTCTAAAAATCCTGAATTTATCATGCCTTGAATTGCTTCTGCTAAAACGCGGCATTTGTCGGTTTCATGTCCATTTGTTTTATGGTAATCAAAGTAACTACCTCCTTTATTTGGCTCTGGAACATTTCGGATCTTATAAGGAATAGGAAAACTTTCGTTGTCCTTTACCATGGCGAATATGTGGGAGAGGGGCTTGTTTAGGACTACATAATCATATTTGGAAATCTCTTTTCGTCTTCCCCTCTGATTTCCACTTTTCCTTGGTCTCTTGTCATGATGCTTAGAATCAGATTTCTCTTCTTTACATTCTCGATGAAATTCTTTCATAGCATGGTGCATTTTGTCCATTGGAATAAACTTTTCAGCTCGAAGAAATAAATGTTGTATATCTATGCATCCATTAATATAAAGGTCTTTCAAGAAAGGGGTTTGTTCGATCAACACTGATCGAACTGCCATAAGCTTTTCTCTATCGATTTTGCTTTCCGCTTTTAATGCTTCGGTGCAGAATCTGTTCAAGTATTCGCCAAGCAGTTCCCCTAGTTTTTGTCTGACTGTTGCCAATAAGCTAAAGTCCATAGTTGTATCTTTGAATATATAAAATTGGGTCATGAAGTCACAAGTAAATTGTTCCCAAGAACAGATGGTTTCCATTTGGTAATTCTTATGCCATTTGATAGATGCTACTTGAAAAGTAACTAGGAAAAGTTTGTAGCGAACTACCTCAGGAGCGTTATACAAGTTCATCCAATTTTCAAAAGCTACAAGATGATCGCCTAGATCAGTAATTCCATCATATTTTAGTGGAGGAATTTGAATGTGAGGAGGGAGACTAGTTGCCATTATTTCTTCTGAAAAGGGAGTCTTTTGGAGGATAACATATTCTTCTGGGTCAGAAATTTACTTTTCATTAAGCATGTCCATCGTTATTTGGTGTAGGATGTCTACTTGGTCGACTTCAATTCTATGGCAAGTTTTACTGTTTCTTTGGATTGGACTATTTGATTGCTCGAGGGACCTTTTTGCTTGACTTTTTTGGTTTAACTCTTGATCCTTTACCTCGTTTGGAGGTTGTGCTTCATCTTCTACTTCCATAATCCTTAATGATTCTTAAGATGGAGCTCTTTCAAGAAATTCTTGCATTGCTATCACTCGTTGTTTTGGATTCTGGACTTTGATCACTGTTTTCCAATCTTATCAGGGTTGAAGGTCACCCAATTTCCATATTCTCTAAGTTAAAGTTTGGGACTATGTTATTTTCCAAAGTTAATAGTGAAGCAGCTTCTTCGCTTGGCTTGTTGTTATTATTTTTTGCTCCTACCATTTTCTTCTTTTGAATGAAGGGCTTTATTCAATTAATCTGTGATGAAAGTTATCGGGAATCGGAGGGGCTTCTAGTGCCAAAAATGTTGACAAGAAAACTTGTCAACATCTCAAATCGAAGCGTGAAGTAACAACTGTTCCTTCGAAACCTGCTTCCTAATTGATGAAGGAAGCTAACACTCTTAAAGTTGGGAAAGACGGTTGAAAACACCTCTTTTGCACCTTTCATCACAGTCGAAAGGCCAATTTTACCTTAAGAAAATCCTTTTGATCCGGTTGGTTTGTGACTCTGTCGGAACCTTCCTTCGACACTGCCAAGATGGTTTAAGTAGGAGACTTAAAGGTTATGGAAATAGTTGAGCTGGAATGGTTTCGACTTGGTCGAAGGGGTTAGCACTTGTTATCTTGTGTATAGATGTGCTTTCCAATTAGCTGCTTATGTACTATGTAAGTTAACATGGGTGTTGGCCTTCGAGGCTGTCGAAATATGTTCTTTGTAGGCTTCGAATAAGTTGAAACATTGTTGAGATATTAGCGGTAGGAGAATCCATTCGAAAGCATTCTATCTGCATTGCATTCGAAAGGCTTTGAATGCTTCTGTCTTCGTCGAGAGGGGTAGATGCATCTTTCCCTTTATATTGCTTTGCTATTGCAAATGTGTAGGAATCAGATCTTTCGAATCTATCCATAGGTAGGTTTCTGAGGTTTCGAAGGTGTTGAAGTGTTGATGGCCTTAACCGATTCGAAAGGCTAATATGTTCTTTCGAAAGGGTTGCTTTTGCCAAATACTCTTTTTATGAAAGCAGATGAAGACGAAACCAACCGTTCCGAGTGGTTTAGCGCATGTGCAGAAAGTATGCTACTCATTGCCTTTGAAAGGTAGCCTTTGACCTCGTCCAAAGCTCTTTGCTTATCCAAAACTCTATTGAATCATATTTTTGACCTTTTCAAAAGGTGCTGCTGGTGCCATTGTTTTGTTGTCGAAAGCTTTATCTGATGTTGAGATAGACCACCCTAATGCCTTCTGATCTTTGTCAATTCTCTTGCTTCTTCTTTCATACTTTTTGAGAATATTTTATTGATAACATTTATGCCCCCTCCTAGTATGAAAGAAGCTTTTGTTCTTTAGGACAAAAACTCCAAAGAATTTCTTTCTTTGTTTCCTTCAAAACAGATAATAACCTTTATCAGGATCATAATCTTATTATGAGACCTCATTGGATAACTTTAAACTTATGAAGTTAACGTTCAAAATATTGTTTAATGATATTTTTGTTTTGAATAAAGCATTCTGAATAATACATGATCAAAGCCCTTTGGATTTACTAATATTAGAGATGTGGAACAGTATCACCTGGTTAGTAGGTATCGGCTTAAATAGATGAACCTTTCAAGAAAGCTATTATTCACTCCAAAATTCCTTTTCTTGAGTTAAGTTTCCTTCAGCCATTAGGTATTTGTTTTTTGCTTTAGGTGGTTTTGCCTTGTGTCTTCACTATAAGCCGTTTTCATCCCCTAACCATTGACAAAAGCTAATCTGATATTGAGAAAATCTTGTATCGAATTCAAATTCAAAAATTCAATGGAAAATTCACAAATCATAATAAAAATCTAATAAAAGGATCAAAATTTATAAACCAGAAGTTCAATAAGAAACCATTATGAAAATCCCATAAGGAAATCAGGAGTATAAAATCCTCAAATTACCATAAAACCAGTCAGGAAATTTAGAATCCATGGAATCGGAAATTCAGTAGGAAATCATCATGAAAATTCAATACGGAATCTAAGAATATGAAATCCACAAATCAACATGAAAATCGACAAGAGAATTTTGGATTCACGAAATTAGAAATTCAATAAGAGATCATCAGTGGAATTCAATAAGGAAATCAAAAATATGAAATTCACAAATCATCATAAAAATCAAATAGGAAATCTAGAATTCACAAAATTAGAAACCCAATAAGACATCATAAAAAATTCAATGAGGAAACCAAGAATATGAAATCTACAAATCTTTATAAAAACTAATAAGGAAATTTAGAATTCACAAAATAAGAAATTCAATAAGAAATCTCCAAAAATCCAATAAGGAAATCATGAATATGAAATTTACAAATCAACATAAAAGTCAATGAGGAAACTTAGAATTCACGAAACGAGAAATTCAGCAAGAAGTCACTAAGAGAATTCAACAAGGAAAATACGAAACCCGTAAATCATCAGAAAAGTCAATGTGGAAATTTGGGATTCACAAAACCCAATATGAAATCTTCATGAAAAGAAATAAGGAAACTTAAAGCTCACGGAATTAAGAATTCAACCAAAATCTTACTGGGACCCATCTGACGAATAGACTATTTAAAAATTCATTCAATATAAGCACAAAATCATAGATCTGTCCAGTAACAGTAAACTCGATAGGTTTAAACAAAAGATTACTAGGCCTATAAGTTAGTAGTATATTTTTTATATTGGGGCCGAGTAGTTCCGTAAAGCCATGCAATCATTCGAAATAGTGGTTCCATATTATTGCTTGGCCGTTCAGTAGTGCAATGGCCCAAATAATTTATTGTAATATAATGTATAGACTCTTCTATCTTAAGGGATCACCTTATTTATGAGTATTCAGAAGTGGTTTGCTCAATCTATTCTTCGAATGAATTCACTTTTATCTTTGTAGTACGAATTTGTTATCCATTCCATCCTCTTAGCTTTTGTATAAATCTTTGCTTTCCATCTCATGTTAAAGATTTCTCTTTCCATTTTCTTGTCTCGTGTCTTATTTCTGAATGCAAGTTTCTTAATTTCTTGTAGTGAGAATCACCCTTCAGGTTTAGGACGTACTGAAATTTGCTATCTCATATTTGGTGGATTCTTTATTAGTTTTTGATGATGGCGTTGGACATCTTCATCCTTTTGTCTTTGTCTGTACCCCTCACTTAGGTTTCATCTTTGTCTTAGATGGTGGACAGATTTCCTTCTTCAACCCTTTGTTCTTTTGGGTTCTGACTTTTGATTTGAGTTGTAGACATCTTTGTCCCTCTTCATCTGTTTGTTGCCTTTTCCAGGCTACCCTTGATTCTAAGCGATGTGGTGTACTCCAGAAGGTTGTTGATGGGTGCTTAACCTAACCCTAGCCCTAAGAGGTGAATTGGACGTTAGGAGCTTTCTATTTTTGTGGGTACCTGACCCTTCCTCTAAGAGGTGAACTGGACATTAGAGGATTTGTCCCTCCCTCAAGGAGGTGCTACGGAAGATCATCGTAGGCTTATGTCTCTTCCTCTAAGAGGTGCTACGGAAAAACATCGTAGCCTTATGTCCCTCCCTCTAGGAGGTGCTACGAAATGGCGTATAGGCTTTAATATTTGTATATGAAAATTAGTTTTATATGAAAATCAGTTTTGACAATTTAAAATCGAGTAGCCCTCCTTCTAGCGTCAAAAATGTTGACAAGAAAACTTGTCAACACCTCAAAATTAAGCTTGAAGTAATAACGATTCCTTCGAAACCTGCTTCCTAATCAATGAAGAAAGCTAACACTCTTCAAGTTGGGAAAGACGGTTGAAAACACCTCTTTTGCACCTTTCGTCACAGTCGAAAGGCCAATTTTACCTTAAGAAAATCCTTTCGTTCTGGTTGGTTTGTGACTCTGTCGGAACCTCCCTTCGACACTACCAAGATGGTTTAAGTAGGAGATTTAAAGTTTATGGAAATGGTTGAGCTAGAAAGGTTTCGACTTGGTCAAAGGGGTTAGCACTTGTTATCTTGTAGATCTGAGCTAAAAATCTTAGGAAATGTGTAAACTAGGGGTTTCGACCCTGTCAAAGGGGATCCTTTCGACTAGTTTGACAGCTGATTGACATATCTGTGTAAAACAAGAAACTCGGTACTGCCATATGATCAAGATTGTCATGATCTCACTTTTTCCTGAACTTAATTATACAAATTGATTAAATCCCCAATTTGATTTGGGAATTATGGTTTACAAGCTTTTAGAAAATTCAAGTCGAAAGTGAAAGGAATCGGATCCCTTAAAACAGACCCCTATGGTCTTATTTATAGGTGTGGGTTGGCACCTTTCGACCTAATGCTTTCGACGCAGTCGAAAGGTCTTCTATCTTGCTTTCATGTGCATCCTTTGAATCATAGCTTTCGACCAAGTTGAAAGGATTATATGGCCATCCTTCCGCTGCCGCAGAGGACTAGGCTTCCTTCTTTCTGGCTTTATTCCTTTTGACTTTGTCGGAAGGTAGATTGCTTGATTGCTTCTATCCTCATCGATAGGTATTGCTTGATAGCTTTCAACATCATCGAAAGATATATTTCTTGATCACTTTCGGCTCCATCGAAAGGTGTATAGATGTGCTTTCCAATTAGCTGCTTATGTACTATGTAAGTTAGCATGGGTGTTGGCCTTCAAGGCTGTCAAAACATGTTCTTTGTAGGCTTCGAATGAGTTGAAACATTGTTGAGATATTAGCTGCAGGAGAATCCATTTGAAAGCATTCTATCTACATTGCATTCGAAAGGCTTTGAATGCTTCCGTCTTCATCGAGAGGGGTAGGTGCGTTTTTCCCTTTATATTGCTTTGCTGTTGCAAGAGTGTAGGAATCAGAGCTTTCAACTCTGTCGATATGTAGGTTTCTGAGGTTTCGAAGGTGTTGAAGTGTTGATGACCTAAACCAATTTGAAAGGCTAATATGTGCTTTCGAAAGGGTTGCTTTTGCCAAATACTCTTCTGATGAAAGCAGATGAAGACGAAACCAATCGTTTCAAATGGTTTGGCGTATGTGCAGAAAGTATGCTCCTCATTGCCTTGGAAAGGTAGCCTTTGACCTCGTCGAAAGCTCTTTGCATATCCAAAACATTGTTGAATCATCCTTTTGACCTTTTCGAAAGGTGCCGCTGGAGCCATCGCCTTCTTATCGAAAGCTTTATCTGATGTTGAGATAGACCACCGTAATGCCTTCTGATCTTTGTCAATTCTCTTGCTTCTTCTTTCATACTGTTATTCTTGAGAATATTTTATGGATAACAGCTAATATGAACGTGGTATTGATTCTTTCTATTATAACTCAAAGCTATGTACACACACATAATACATCTGTAATAAAACTAATTTGAAAATATACGTATGCCAAGCAATTACACTAAGATTTTAGTAAATAAATCAGATAGTGGACAATTTCATCAAACAAAGAGAAGTTCATTTCTAAATAACATGAAAGCATACTATATGGCCAATGTTACAATAATCAATTCACATATAGAAAACTACTCAGGTAGATAACAATGACAGTGGATTGAAGAATGGCATCATTGACAGCAAACTAAATCTATATCGACGTTCTAACTTAACTAAAAATTAGACGATACCAAGTAAGGTTTCGGAAGGATTCCGTACTTTCCCAAACTAAATTTGTATGAAAAAACATTTAAATCCATTTGCATATGGGTAAGAGAAGGGTTAATAATTCTTCTTACCTGTTCAGCAAACATCGAAGTATTATTTGATATCAGCAAAGGAGGATGACATGTAGATTGCCGATAATGGTGTATAGATAGATATAAAACAAGTCCACATATTGACCGTATAAAATGTATTAGTTCTTCAAACTTACAAATGCAAAGGAATAGTGGAAGAAGAGAGGATGCAACTTGATAAAGGGTGTTTGATTTAGAAAAGAAATTTTGAGGATAGGAATTGGGAAGATTATTTTATAAGGTAGAGAAATAGATTCTAGGGAGAAGATTGAAACGTGTTGTAAATCTATTCTTAAGAAGTTGGCAAAAACGATGATAAATCAATGGGGATGAGGAATTTTGAGATATGGAATAATCATTAAGGGTAAAAATTTGGTAATGGAGCCAAAAATTTACATTGAACGAAAATCAAAATTTCGAAAATGGAGCCAAAATTTGGTTGTTGAGAATCAAGAAAAAACTTGTATATATCAAACCCCTTATGCATTTGAAATTAATAATATTGCAACGTAATATTTATATTTTTCAAATTCTAAATTATTTAATATTTTGAAATTTTCCGAAATTTTGAATATTTTATAAAATTTTAATCATATTATTTTTAAATTTGAAGAAAATTTCTAAATTTTATTTTTAAATTTTATGACTATTTTTAAGTTTATTTTACAAAATTTAAAAATTTTAGATTATTTGAAATATTATATATTAAATTTTCTAAAAATTGAAAATTTTATAATATTTTAAGTTAACTTAAATTTTTATTTTTTTTATTTCTGAATTTCATAAAAATTTCAAAATATGTTTATAAATTTAGTTTATAAAATTACAAATTTAATTATCAAATATTGAATATTAAATATTAGATATTAAATATAATCATTAATTATTAAATATTGAATAATAAATATTACTTCTTATTTGTTAAATATTACTCATTAATTATTGATTGTTAAATATTAAGTATTACTCTTAATTATTAATTAAAGAATAATAATTACTAATTAATAATTGTTAAATTAAGTACTAAATATTAATAGTAGTTATTTAATATTAAATACTAATATTAATTATTATATAATATATTGTTAATAATTTAATATTGACTATTAATTATATTTATTAATTATTAAATGTAATTAATAAGTGATAATTATAATTTACTAATTATTAACAATTAATTATGATAAATTATGAAATATAAAAATTAACTATTGGTTATAGATAATATTTAGTAATATTTGTCCCAATTACTGATTGTTATTGATTATTAATTTTTTAATAGTCGTTATTAATTAGTAATTATTTAAAATTAAATATTAAATACTAAATATCACTTCATAATAATTATTTATTAGTTATAATTATTAAATATTAGTCTTAATTACAAAATATGTCTATTACAACTGGCAAGAAAACACAGTTGATAAAAATATATTTATTACAACTGGTAAGAAAATGTAGTTGTTAAAAATATGTCTATTCCAACTTATAGGAAAACGCGGTTGTTAAAAATATGTCTATTCCAACTTGTAGGAAAACGCGGTTGTTAAAAATATGTTTATTGCAACTGGCAGCCAAAAGCCGTTGTTAAAAATATGTCTATTGCAACTTGTAGGAAAACAGAGTTATTAAAGATATGCTTATTGCAACTAGTAGCAAAACCGAGTTGTTAAAAATATTAATTCTTAATTATTAAATATTACTTATTAATTATTAGTTGTTAAGATTAAATGTTAATCTTAATTATTAATTATTGAATAATAATTACTAGTTGTTAATTATTAAATTAAGTACTAAATATTAATAGTAGTTATTTATTACTAAATACTAATAGTAATTATTATAAAATGTAATTGTTAATAATTGAATATTAGCTATTAATTATATAATTAAGTATTAAATGTAATTAATAAATATTAACTATAATATACTAATTATTAATCATTAATTATGATAAATTATTAAATATAAAAAATAATTATTGATTATAGATCACATTTAGTAATTATGAATTATTTATTAATAATCATTGGTTGTAAATTATAAATAATTACCTATCTAAGTTTTCATTTATAAATTATTAATTCTAAACTACCATTTATAAATATTAAATATTTATCATAATTATTGGTTGTTATTAATAATTAATTTTTAATAGTCATTATTAATTAAAAATAATTTAAAATTAATTATTAAACACTAAATATCACTTCATAACAATTATATTTTATTATTAATTACACATATTAAACATTCGTCTTAATTATTATATAATTAAAAATATGTCTATTGCAACTGGTAAGAAAACGCGGTTGTTAAAAATATACTTATTGCAACTGACAGGATAACTCAGTTGTTAAAAATATGTCTATTGCAGCTGGTAGGAAAACGCAGTTGTTAAAAATATGTTTATTACAACTGGCAGCAAAATGCAGTTGTGTGACGACCCGGAATTTTCGAATATTTGAAATGAGAATATTTAATTAATTTTAAATATTCAGAGGTTAAATTTTTAATAAATTTCGAATACCAATATTTGTTGGATAATTTATTTGTTAAATTTTATTATCTAGATGAGGTAAATTATTGAATGTGGAAATTTAAGCCGGATAAAAATAATTCGAAGGCTCGTAAAATTCGTATAAACAGTAAAGAAGATAATAGAACTTTCAAAATTTAATTTAAATATTAATGGTTTGACTGGTCAAATTGCTCACATCAGAATTTTCCCAACATCTCAAATCACTGTACAAATTTTATTCAACACGCTACCTTCCTTTCTACAGCCGCGTTCCCTCTTGTCCTTTCATCTCTTGTCAGCCGAAAGAGAAACGAATTGCGCTGGAAGCTTCAAACGAATAATTTATATCGTTCTTCCCTTCTTCATTTTTTTTTTAAAAAAAAAAGCCTTTCAGTTCAAAGAAAATGGAGACTGCTGTTCTAAAATTTCAATGAGAAAAAAATATACCCAGCCTTATACAATTAAAACAAAAGACGCTCTCCCTTCTAAAATCAATTCCGAAATCCCTTCTATTGCTCGTTCGAAATTGATTCGAACTGAAAAGAAAAAAAAGAGGGGAAGCAGCGTTGTATCGTCGCCATAGGAGGTTCGTGCTCGAACGAAGGGAGGAGGCTCTTGCTTTGGTACGATGACTTCGTGGGAGGCATGGCGACCTAGATTAGGGGATGTCGATCGGAGGTAACTCGCGAGGCTGAGATAGGGGTTTGAAGCGATGAATTCGCGAGTTCGATGATTGCGCGTGCGCGCTTTGGAGTACTCGAGGTGGAAGGCAACGACATGTGGGCGTCGTCGATAGCGCGTGTGAACAAGGGAGACCTTGATAGCGTGGGCACGAGGGATGATGGAAGAGGTGGTTGAGGGCGCGATGGTGAGAACTGCGATTGGCGTTGAGGTAATTCGCTAATGTTTAAAATCTGTACAGATAACTATTGTTTAAGTCAAATACTTCTCGATTTAAAAAATATACATGTATAGATAGGAAAACAGATATCATATTTACTCATCTAAATCAGTAGTAGATAAAGGCAAGATTTTATTAGCGGTAAGATATCGTTTTCCAATTTAAAAGATGTGTAGGTACGTTTTTTTATGTGTGGTACACATAATTGCTATTTCTGATTTACAGAAAGAAAAATATACAACAGTGAAGTATGTTTATATGCATACTTTTATATACAAACGCCAAGATTAGAAAGGTATATTTTGTCTTTTTGTTAAATATTTGTATATAGTTTACAGCAGAAAAAAAAATATTAATCGGTTAAGCAGTTCTTTAAAAAAAAAATTAGTTTTAGATTCCATTTTTAGTTAAATAAATTTGTTAAAAGAAATTTGTTTGAAATTTAAAGGTATTTGTTTACAATAAAACAAATATTTATGATGGTAAATCTTTCGATTAGTTGAATATTAATTAATCATATAAATTGTTCATTCAAGGTCAAAAATGGGGAAACAACGCAATATTGAAGTGGTTTGCGAATAAAAGCAAAGGTGAGTTAATCTCACTCAGTTAGATTTAAATTTAAATGGTTAAATTTAAATAATTGATTGGATGATTGCATTGATTGAATATGCTATATTATATATATAGTAGTATATAGCAATATATACATATTGGCATATGTATATATTTGAGTTGTTGATATTCCCGCATTTATATAGCGGATGAGACCCTATGCGCCGCATAATAGCGGATGATATTTTATATAAAACCCATATACCGCGATATTCCATTTTGAAGTGGAATTGGTATTGTGCTAACGTTTGTGGATGCAGGGAAACAGGTTGGAGGGATCCAACTGGATTCCTCAAAATTATTTAGATTATTTGATATTATGTTCTATGAATATTGATATCCTGTGATGATTTTATTGATGATTGAAATATTGGATGATATGGTTGGATTGAATATTTCAATAAAAGGAGTTATCAAAATATATTGAATTGGATCTTGAAAGAAATAAAAGAGTAAAATTTAAGTAAATAATTCAAGTGAATTGGAATAAGGGAATTTCGAAATAACAAGGAAAATATTAACTTTAAACTAAAGTGATATTAAATTTAAAGAATAAAGGATTTATTTTGAATGTAAGGATTAAATTTAATTAAAGGCTAAAGAAGGAATTTTGGAAGTTTAAAATTGGTATTTTCAGTAAAAAAAGGGTTTTAACTCAAATAAAGGAATAAATCTAAAAGTTAATGTATTTTGAAATAAATGAAGTAGTAAAGGAAATTTATTTCAAAGTAAAGTAAAGTAAATTGGAAAATCAATTGGAAATTGATTTAGTTATTTAAAATTGGAATTTTAAAAGAGAAGTGAGATTTTGGAGATATAAACTGGGTTTATAAAGTGAAATAAAATATAGTGGATATTTGAATATAAATTCAAGGTGGGAATTTATAAAAAGATATGGTTTGGTTTAAAAATAAATGTTGATTTATTTTTAAAAAGATGGAAATGAGAAGTATATTTCTTTGGATAGCCAAGTACGTTTTCAAAGCAATTTTAAATATAAGTTAAAAGTTTTAAGTATGTTTTAAAAAGCATGTTTTAGAAAATTGATTTTTTTCTAAATGTTAATTTTCAAAGTAGGTATATTTTAAAAATCTATTATTGTAGTAATTATATAAAAGTGATTTGCTATTCTGTTTTAAAAGAGAAATTTAGTAGTTTAATTTAAAGTATATATTTTTAATAAAGTATTAAAGTAGTTGATTTCAATGTTATAAAATATATTTTAAAATAAAGTGTTTTTAAATTATTTTAAAATCTAAAAGTGTTTTGTACTTGGTGTTTCAGAGAAATAAATATTTGGAAATGTATTCCGTAAGCGGAAATTGTTTGAAATTGTTTTCAAAAGGAGTTTGAAAATTTGGAAATATATCTTGGAAAGATATTTGGGCAAATAAATGTGGGAAACTATTTATTGTGTGATGGTTGCTTGTGGATGTTAATTGATAGTTAAATAACCGACTATCAATATTGGCCAATGCGCTGATCGTTTCGAAGAGACCGGGATCGAGTTTCCGTATACCGGGATTCTAGGTCTGGAGACTCGAATACCACTTCGATTCGGTTTGTACGTTTCGTGTAACGTGTTCAGAGTCGAAGATGGACCTGTGAAGTGCAAGGGCTAGTCGCTACTAATCCTGAGGATATTTCCAAAATGGATGTAGTAGGAGTAGTGCCTTCGGTTCTGTTCAAACCCAGGACGGACTGGTATGGACGAATGCTTGCGAAACATCGTCAGCGGACGATGGGCATTCTAAGGGATATGTTCTGAAAAGGTATCGTTTAGCCTCGAGCCTCATCAACCGGGAATGACTGAAAATCAGGGGTTATGCAGCAAGGCTTCGTGGGTAGCCCCCACTGGAGAGTATGGTCATCCCTGTCTAGATGTCCCTTTTTATTTCGGCTTAGTGGTGCGGTTGCTGATCCCAACCGTGGGGTGATCATATTCGGAATTGCCCATAGGTGATTCCGGCCTTGTGTTGCAGGGGAGCGGGCGTACTCCTCGGTACTGTGATCTAGGCCACGTACTGTGACAGGTGGTACCCCAGTGCCTAGTCATTCGTTGGAAATCCATTCTCCCTACGTGCCTTGTACGAGTTTTGTTTGTATTACCCACTTTGTGGCTAGTATGCTGGAATTTAATCATGTAACAATTTCAGCTATTTTAATAAGTATTTGTAAATAGACACTATTATAATATCAGAGAATTTTATAAAAAGTGTTTTAGCTATCGTAAGGTAAAAACCCGACATGTTTATTTGTGGCGTGGTCTTACGAGATGCTTTTGTTTTCAAAAGGATTTTTGAAACTTTAATAATCAATTGAGTGTGATTTCCTCACGCTGGTTTTCCAGACTGACTCGGGTATTGTTTTATATGATGCTCGGGTCAGACCGAGATAAACAGGTTCAGATTGTAGCTGTGGAGCTCAGGAGACGAGCTGGATGGCGATACGTACTTCCGTATTTGTTTATTTTTCCGCTGTGTATTTGGATGTATATCATTGATGTGATGAACTCTGATGATGTATTCTGTAAATGTATTGTATAAACAGATATATCTTTCTGTTTGAGTAAAGATCTGTTTTGTATATATTATATTTTATTCCGCTGCGATGTGAGATTCTGTTGTTGATTTTCTGTTTCTTCTTCTTCTACCTCTTCTTCTTTAACACAAATGGTTCGATTTTCCGGGACTGGAAAGTCGGGTCGTTACAAGTTGTTAAAAAATATGTTTATTGCAACTGGCAGAAAATTGTAGTTGTTAAAAACCCTTTATTACAACTGTCATGAAATGCGAGTTGTTAAAGACCATTGATTGCAACTGTCATATTGCGCCATTTGTAAATAACTAGTTGCAAAAGGTTCATTTTCTTATAGCGTTTGTTGTTTCAAACAAAATTTCTACAACAACTAATAAAATATGAAACACATATTATCTACTAACGAAAGTCGAATTATCCTTACTAATGAATACTGATAAATAAATTAAATGAAAAATTATTGATTTTTGAGTTACCCCCGGTTTCCTTTAGTGCCCGTGGCTTTTGCTTTGTGATTAACTAATGTTTGTTCATCTTCAGTTAGGAAGTACTGATCTACATTTTCAATCTTTGAGTCACTATTGATTGATGTAGAGTCTGAATCGCCCTATATTTCACTGTAAGCCTGTTTCCTCTCTTTGTTGAAGGAGTCCGTGTTGGGTGAGAACTTCAATTACTTTCGATTTGGACAATCCCTCTGAAAGTGTCCAGTTTTGTTGCATCTAAAGCATTTGATGGTATCTTTGCTCCCTGATTTTTTTCAGTTTCCATCAGTCCTTCTAAATTTGTTTCTTTTTTGCTACTTTAGGAATTTTTTTAAATCCCTAGCCATGAATGCCATTTTATCATCCTCATTTGATTATTCGTCTCCATTAGTAACGTTAAATACTAGTATTTTCTTCTCACCTGACTAGATTTCCAATCTGCCCTGCAATTGAACTTTATATGACATTAAATTACCTATTAATTCTTCTACTTTCATTGTACTGATACCATTGGCTTCTTCTAAAGCCAGGGTCTTCTAATCCCATTCAATTGTTAGTGAATTAAGAATCTTTCGGACTTGATCCTCTTCAGTGTATTCTTTTACTACTGAAATTAAAGCATGTAAGATGTCTTGAAATCTAGAATAAATGTCAGAAATAGACTCATTTGTTTCATTTTAAATAAATGAAATTGGTTAATCAACATAGAAATCTTGGATTTTTTAACCTTACTAGTGGCTTCGCGTGTAACTTGTAGCATTCTCCATATTTCATATGCAAACTTACATATAGAAATCTATTAAGTTCATTTTTATCTAATGAATAGAATAGTATATTCATAACATTTGAGTTACTTGGTGCTTGTGCCTTTTGCTCATTTGTCCACTATGCATATGCAGTCTCGGATTCCTTATACTTACTTTGGGTAAAATATCTTTGCTTTTGAGTAGTGGAATATCTTTGCTTTTGAGTAAAATAGAGTGAAGACCAGAGAGTTAGTGATGCAGAACAAAAGTGAATCTTCTCTGATCTTTTTATGAATGTAGAGAAAGAGAATTGATATAGAAATCGGCAGCACTTAGCTGAAATCTTAAGGAGAATGAGAGAGAAGAGTGAAAAAAAGAAATTAGTTAGAATTATAGTCAAAAATTCGAAATCAGAGGCCTTTAAATAAAGGTTGAATAGTTGCATCCTTCACAAAATAATGGCGCCAAAAGTTGATTCTTTGGTAAATTAAAATAATACCTCGACCGTCTAAATGTTGACATACATATTTTTAAGGGTCATTTCACTAGAAGGACAAACTGTGCAGTCCAATTAGTTTCTAGGACACACATCCAAAGAAATTAATTTCAAGGCCAAAGTCAGCAGAATAATTACTTTTAAGGACAAAGTCAGCAGTCCAATTACTTTTAAGGACATAATTTCATAGGTTTTTAGGCCTTAGAAACTAATTATTTTGCATTTTGTCCTTAAAAGTAATTATTTCAGTTGTGCGTCCTAGAAACTAATTGCACTACCTAAAGAGGCCCTTGTGGCTAATTTCCACTAATTTTAATATATTGATATATACAAATTAATTTGCATATTTTCAAAAACACCTTGAATATGTTCTAAAATATATTTCTTTTTAAAAACTCTATTAACATTTATTTTATAATTAAATTAAATATTAAAAACATTTTGAGTGGAAAAATCATTTTCGAAGTAATGATATGATACTACCCAGTTCTTTAACATTTAATTCAAGGCTCGATAAGATACTGACACAAATGTCTTGAGCTCTTCGTGCTTTTATTCTTGAATGCTTCAAAACTAATGAGTCTTCAAATATATCTCGATCAACTCTTGATCTATACTGATCGGTTCTTCAAGCGTTTATTTAATCATCACTTGTATTAACATGTTAATATTAGTGATATCCTGAACAGTATACTATATAACTCATGAAAACATTAGTAACAATATTTATATGGTTGTTGTCATCAAAATCAAAACCTTAGGTATTGACACTAGTTTGGATCATCAACATTTGTAGGCATAAGGTAGTTATTTCTTCTCGATGACCAACCTCCATGTGCCACGGATGATGCTGGCCCCTTAATGTGGAGGCGTTCCTCCATTCCTAATCGATGACGGGAATCTATAGGGTCGGTATAGCGAGGGGAAGTGATGACATCATACCTGTATAAGAGACCTACTTTGGTGACTGAGGGCGGTCTGGGCAGATGGGCGTCGATATGGTGAGCTAGGGTTAGGAGTGGGCTGATGATTCTTTAGGTTCTAAATTTCTAACTCTCCCCCGCCACATAAACAGTCAAAGACCAGGCCGAGTGCACCATGCATTGCCCGAAAGGTGATGAAACACAATCTTTTTACAAAGAGGGAAAAACGATCTGCTTGGACTTTTCGATACACTACTGGTTAAGGCTCTGGGATATCGCGGATTTCATTTACTCATGGTTAGCATGTATGTCCTGGTGTTATACAGTGACACCTCTAATGGAGGTCTCCAACATGACCCTCTTACAGGAGTCAAGCATTATGTTGTATGTGCTGGGAATAGCAAGCTGGATGGGGGTCCGATAATCCACTGGCGGAATTATCGAACCAACATTTATGGTTATTTGGACATCGTTTCTAGCCTGAGGTCATTCACATAGCAAGTATATTGTCCTATACTAGTCAAGCCATTGATCATGCCAAGCCACATGTCGTTGCTCAACCCAAGGATGGCGCATACTACACTAGCCTCGATAGCTCTGTTAGTGTTACGACCGTTGAAGTTGTCAGCTTTGTTCTCATTCTGGTCTTACATGGTGTGAACATGAGAGAAGTTTGTAGAGAATAAAGGTGAAGCAAAATGAGAGCTTTTATAGGGGGCCTAATTCTAGTACCAAAATGTTGATTAAAAATTTGGCCAACTTAAAGAAATTTCGATTAAGAGTTGATATTAGCAAAGGTAATTAATTAATACCTTGATCCAAATGTAAAATGAGAAAGTAGAATGCATTTAAAGTAGAGAGACATACGATTTAGAGTGGTTTAATCTAAGTTGATCTACGTCTACTATAAGGAATTTCTTACTACTTTTCTTCTCTTATAATACCTTGGATTACAAAAGACGATAACAAGAAAGTAAAATTCTTGAGAACTTGTGTTTTTCAACCCTTGTGAAAATGCATGTCTTAAGTATTTATAGCTGCTAGAATCTTCGTTTAAATGCCGAGATTGTGCTACCAAAGTCCAGAAATCACTCTAGGCCGTTGATTGTGGCGCTTTGCTGATGTGCGTCAGCAAGGATGCCAACTGGACGATAAGGTTCAATGATGCTACTTGGCGGTCCGTACTTCGGCATGGCCTAGTCAGAGACAAGAAACATGGGATTAGAAAGTGATTGTGCAGTAGCCCTTTGCAAGGGTAGCAGTAAAGGACATGGAGTGGTTACTACACAGTGATGTGTTTGTTAGATAAAAAGGGTTGTTTGTGCCACCCTTTTTAGAGGAATAGTGCATATGAAGCATCTTTTGCAGGGGCAGTTAGTCATCTGTGGCCAAAGCCTGCCATGCCAATAGAAATGAGCTTCATAAAGTGCAGGAGACTATGGTGGAAGGTGAGCGGTGGACCCTGCTAGATAGTAGGTCGTTGGATGGGTCGATCAAATGCTGAGTCATATTGAGTGTCAGGCCGCCACTCGTTGATAACGTCCGCTGATAACCAACATGGGCTTTGCCTGATTTGTTGGTGCTGGCATCGGGTTGGTCATTTTTGATGGGAAAACCGGCCACTCGAGTTGATTGTCAGCTTTATGGAATGGGTAAGCCAAGACACTAGCTTCTGGAAGTATGCAGGCTAAAGTACTTGCTAAGATACGAGCCAAGATGTTGCATGTTTGAATTATGTCAATTGGTAGGACAATGCAAGCCAACACATTATATACTTGTGAGAAAATTGAGAAACGGTATCTTCTAATATTCTTTCTTACAGGCATACACTTCCTCTGCATTTGGACTAAAAATCATACTATTAGATAATTCTATAAAAATACTCGTTCAACTATGATGCTTGTCGGATTCCATTGTTGTATCAGCTCTAAAATCGTATTAAAAACATATACAAATAACGTTAATGCTCACTTTGATTTTGACACATTTTGGTTGTTATGTGAAAACGGTCTCTTTTAAATCATTATTTAGAAGTTCTGTTTCAACGTCAATGTGTCAAATCTCAAAATTAAATTGCGTGATAATTAAGTGTAGAATTCAAATGGACTTAAGCATGTTGACTGGTGAAAATTATTTCATTAATTTCAACAATTGCAATTTATGAAGTTATTTCCTATCAACATCGCTTTGTATAAATCCAACTGTATCGATCTTCTTCTAGAAGACTAACTGCAGCCAATGTATTATATTCTTCTGGATACAACTATCAAAGTCATATTTTGATAATGTACTAGGAATCCATAATTGTTTTAAAGCATCGTGCCATATGGTAGAGTCTACACTTTTGATCGCTTATTTACAACTGAGGAAATTGTTATCACTAACAATTATTTTTCTCGGCATTGATAAGAAACTCATAGCTTTCTAATGTGCGAGAATTCTTAATACACATTCTAATGAGTTGTATGCATTTTAAGACGGGTTTATTTTATTTCATCTTATCTAACGAATTTATATGTATGAATTTGTGGATTGTGTCTAAATCCATTCTACTACCACTAGTTTCATGAGAAATTCCTTTATTATGAATGAGTTGTTTCTTGAAACAATAATTTTTTTATCAATATGATGGAAACAGACTCTTAGAAACATTTTACAAACTGCCAATTTACTTATATAAAATTGATTTAGTTTTGAGTTTACGAAATTTATGTTCATAATAAATTAGTCAACCACACATCTTAAACTATTAAAGATCGGGGTTTCTTATTGATTCATATCTAATATGATCTTGTAAACTAATCTTTAGATTAAATTAAATTCATCATATGTAATTACCCATAAGAACACAACCTTACAAAAGAAGTTAACTCAACTTCATTCATCGCCAATCGTCCGATAAAGTCCGATTACTTCTTACATCATTATGTATTCTATGGAGGAGTGACTTGAAATTGAATATTATTCATCTTTTAGGTACATTTGGAATGTTTGTCCAATAGACTCACCTATACGATCAAATCAAATTGTTTTATGTCCTTTGCACATTATGTTTTCTAATTTCGTTTTATATTCTTTAAACTTATCATAGATATACTACTTATGTATCAAATACACATGCTCATTTTTGTGATAGATAAATAGTGAATTTAACAAAGTAAGTGAATCAGTTTTGGTTTCATTTGACCTTACACTTCATATATTTATATGTACTAATCTTAAGGGTTCATTGACTCTTTTGTCCCTCCCATCGAATGGAAGTTTTACCCTCCTTCATTTGAGATACAATTCACCAATATCATATGATCATATGATAAAATAATTATTCCTTAAAAATATGGGTTAGTCCATAATTCTAAAATAATTGTAAAAACTTAGACACTTTTGTATTTTCTGTAGCTAATGCACCATTATTGTTATGAAAAAAATACCATTATTATAATAGATTTGTCCAATAATGAATATTCATAGTATTCATACTAAAATAAAACTATATCTTTTTCCATTCAATACTGGAAAGAATTTATTATTTCAAAAATAATATTTAGTATATTTACGAAGATATTTTTCTTAACTTGATGTGTCAACTAATAAATATCATACAGTATGCTCTCACCATTTCCGCTAGTATAATAACAGAGCATGAAGTACGAAGTGTCATTCCAACAAATATTATGTGTAATTTATTTCATCCGCTGTAACTGGTATACTATCGAGAGTTTTAAATCGGATATCTTGAACTCAATGAAATAACTCTTATAAAAAAATTCTATAAGATAAATATATTTGGAATAGAAACCACATTTCTCATTCCATATTAAGTTTCCATTAGTACTTTATACAATTCCCGTTTTCGAGGTCCGTTCATGAGGCAGAGGTGACCGTTCACTTTCTTCACCCCAACTATGCATAAGTTACATCCAAACTCATACATTTACTTCACCCCACGTTTGCCTTAATCTCAATTATGTCCTTGAGTTAGCCCAGCAAATAAAAAGAGATTATTCACCCTTACCTATCATTTCATAATAGCCTAAGTATATACACACCTCTTCCTCTTTACTTGGCCAAGCCCCCTCAATCGCGATCTCAGAGCTGTTCTTTGAATAAATTGGAAGAGAGATCCACTTATACCAGATTTAGGCTATGATTCTGCCTACTTTGGTCTACAGACCGAAGGTGCGTAGTAGTAGCCTAAGGTGAAGAATCTAGGTTTGTTAGCATAAGCTCCCCTTAGAGGGTCCCTATGGTCGCCCTGCCCACTATAACGGGGCAGCTTGTTGAACAATAAGACCTGGATGATTATCCCTACCCTTGGTAGCTCTCTCTCCTAAGTTAGGGCGCAACATGCTTTTTAAGCCGGTTATGCTCTTCGTGTGAAATAGAGCGCTCCCAGGCATAGCCTGTAGCAGAAGTCCTCCTTTGGATCCATTTCGCGACAACTAACCTTATATTAATTGGGTCGCTTCAACGTTGCAGAAACTTAGACCGTTGGGGCTCCTTTCATTCTTTTAGTCTGAAGCTTCCAGTGAACCCAAGCCCAGTATAAACATTAGCCTTGAATTGACTGCATTTTCTCATCCCTAATAGATTTGTGCTCGAAGGAAGAAACCAGCATTAGCTTGAAGCCCGCGCTCTAATCCTTATTGAATCAGCTGCGCTACCTTCGTTCTAGTTGAATTAGTGGACGAGTCATAAAGTTCGTTTGGTGCATCTCCCAGAAGTGAGTCATACCATTTATTTCAACGGGGCGGGCAAGAACGGATGAAGAAGGACATGGTAATACCTTTAGTTTTCTCAGCAAATATAAGCATTTGTCTTACATCATCTGGAAATAAATTAATATAACTACACATAATAGCAATGGCTTGAGTTTGCTGAAAAGCCATTGTGTATTTAAGTAATCCATTAATGTATAAATGATAGAGGGCAACTTTAATAAAGATTCATAATCTTTAATGATTTAAAGAGACATCCATTTAAGGAATAATGTATTTGTTATGAAATACCCTTGTGATACAAGTGTTAGACACACACGGTATATGTACTATACGTATGTATTCGTTTCAAAAATCTAGTTTGAGTTTAGTTCAGTTCTAGTTATATTTTATCTATACATATAATTATGTAAGTTTGATTTATTTGTATCTTTTATAATTTAATTAACTTATAACATACACACGCACATACCTATGTATGTATGTATCTTATTAATTAAAACAATTTTTAATTAACTCAATTCTAAATTTAATTAAGTTTCATTTAAATTTCAAAATATTCATTCTATTAATATCAAACTATTTATGAAAAATATTTGACTACAACCTTTGTAGCATTATATATATAAGTTAACTAAATATTTATTTAACTAAATATTTGATAAATTTAAAATTTTTATTTAGTTTGATTTCTCAAAAAAAATTAAGAAAATTTAAAATACCTTACTATAACCATTATAGTTATATATATATATATATCAATATATAGACATATATATTTATATATCAATATACAGATATATATATATATTATTTAATTAATTATTTATTTAAATAAGCACTTTAATTAAATATTTAGTCTATTAATCTTAAACAATTTAAGAACAATATATAACTATAACTTTAAAAGACATATATATATATATCAACATATATACATTTATTAATTAACTAAATATTTAATATTTTCTAAAAAAATTTAATTAAATAATTTAATAAAATTTCAATAATTATTTAATTTAGTTTCTTAAAAACTGAAAAAAATAAAATTATAACATTTATTAAATCCTTTTATATTTTAAACTTAACTACCAAATTTAAAGTATATTTTAATATTTTCAAATCTCAAATTTGAAACTAGCCAAATTCCTAAAATAAATCCAAGCATTACATTTAGGCCAACTTTTGGACTTCCTCCATTTATTAGGATAGCCTGAAGCCATGGAGGGGAGAATACTTATTTTCCAACTCCAAGCCTAAACACTTCTATTTTAGACAACCATTAGATAGAAAAGTTTATTAGTGGCCCATTTGGTAGTGGGTGAAATGTGGTAAATTTCAAAATAAATTCCGTGTGTGGATCTTAATGGGAAAATGTAAGCTATTAGTTAGCATTAGATCCAGTGTACATTTTTAAATAATATCTTATTTTATTTTTAAATGTTTATATTTATATATATGATGTACATTTCGATATGTAATATAAATAGCTAAATTAATATAATAGTGTGATAAATATAAAGTGTGTGTGTGATGCACATTATATATATACACACAAGCATAAATATTGGGATTTCTATCTATTATATATACATATATATTATACATAGGTACATACATACATATATATGTATATGAGAATTTTGTATATATACCAAGGGAATATAAATGCCAAAGCATATATCTGTGTGTGTGTGTGTTAAATATACTAAGATATATGTGTGCGGTTTATATACATATAATATTAGTAGCATATATATATATATATATATTAGACATATATATACCCATAATATATTGTCCCTTTAGAGATATTCAGATATTTGTGGTTTCAGGATATTTGCGGAAAGGTTTTTTAAAAGAACCCATTTTTAAGTTTCATGATATTTACGGAAAAATCAACAAATAGAGGACTCGGCTAATATTTGTAGGGTAATCTGTAAATATTTATAGCAAAAACTGTAAATATTTGAAGTTTCTAGGATGTAAATATTTGTAGAGAATTCTACAAATATTTCCCGAAATTCAAAACAATTAGTTTTGATCATAGAAACATGCGATTATTATCTAGATTTAATTTCTAAAAAATAAGTATCTTTTACTGAAATAAAAAATAAGGGTGTAATTTAAAACATGTTTTCGGAAGGGTTTCCACATATAAAATCTGGAAATAAGGGGTGGAACCAAATTTCCACTAAAATTTTAAATATATATACAACTTTCAATATGTGTGTGTGTGGCAATATAATATGTACTATTGTAGGGATATAAACGTGTGTATAGTTTCACAAATAAAAAATTATCTTAGTAGATCTCGCCATTCGTAAGACGTCGATCGACAAATTGACATCTAGGATCTTCAATCCACCACTCGAACTTGCAACTAGATGAGTGCTTCCAACTTTAGGAAGCTTGTACTTGGATAAAGAGGAGAGGATGGGTTTGGCCTAGGGATACTGATGGTAAGGGCTAGTATCAAAAGAGGAGGTAAAGGGGAGAATATAATAATATTTATAAAGAGAGGTAAGGTCAAAATATCTAGCACTCTTTACTTGGTCTCCAAGTCCAACTTAAACTTTTCTTTCCTCTCTTTGCATATACAAGGTTGATCATATACGTTGACTAGGTATGGTCAACATAAATTTAATTATCCATATATTTATATATTTAGTACTATTGTATGTATAACATACATTGATATGTGCACATATAATATTTATACACACAACCAAATAATAATGGCACCCAAAAAATTTCTAGGAGCCAGAACATTGCTAAAGAGACCCTAAACATCAAATATACATATAATTAATATTTCTTAAATATTGACTTATTTAATTAATTTGTAACTCGTTGTAAACTAATTAAATTGTGTGGTATTTCAGAGATTTTGCAAAGGTTGTTGTGTGACTCATAAGTGTGAATTAAGTCGGCGATTAATTGTTAACTGGGTTTTTAAACCAGCAAAATTCAACCGGAGGTAGAACATCCAGACTAAGCTAGAATGACTTGAAACTTGAACAAGGCATCTAAAAGAATAAGCCAATGGAACTTAAGAGAAACAAGCCAAAAATCCACTAAGTAGATGGATCGCTGGCAGTCCATCATCCATGGATCGCTATCGATTCAAAAGAAAGCATTATCAGTTGTCAAAGCCTCTTCCATCATGATCTGATACCTCTTCTAAGAATACTTACCAAGTTTCATAGCGTTCCAAGCAGCGTAGTTCAAGAAGTAAAGACTCACTTGATTCAAGCTGTTTACCCACTTTTTGATCAAAGCAGCTAACTTAAAACGGACCTAGAAAAATCATATGAAGTCGGATTGACTTGAAATTTAAGGAGAACACTAAGAAAACATAAAAGAAGGCACTCACAAAAATGAGCTTGATAGGATAAGGCTAGATGGGTTGCTAGCGACCTAACTAGATGGATCACTAGCAATCCATGTAGAGTGGGCCACACCACTTGAAATTTTTATGGTTGGTCCCTGACACCATCTAGAGTGTACCCATAAAGTTTCATCCGATTTTGTTAAGTTTTGAGCGAGTTATGGATGATTCTTCTGGACAAGATGACCCATGAAGACGGATGATCAAACAAACTCCAAACGACTTGATATTTGGACAAGACACTTAAATAGAAGATAGGAAGACAACCAAACTAAGATCACTCATAAATATGCTAAGTGGATGGATTACTAGCGATCCATCCTCTATGGATAGCTAGCGATCTATCTAGATAGGTTGGATCACTCTCAAACTTTCCAAGCTCCTTCGTAGCACTAAGTAAAGGCTTCTGGTAGAAAAATATGCTAAGTTGATGGATAGCTAGTGATCCATCCCCTATGGATAGCTATCGATCCATCCCTTATGGATAGCTAGCGATCCATCAAGATAGGTCGGATCGCCCTCGAACTTTTCGTGCTCCTTCGTAGCACTAAGTAAAGGCTTCTGGTAGAAAAATATGCTAAGTTGATGGATAGCTAGAGATCCATCCCCTATGGATAGCTAGCGATCCATAAAAATGACTCAGATTGATTTGATATTTTCGGTGATGACTTGGCATAACAACTGGACTCTTCTGCACTTAAGCTTCTGGCCCAAGTGCTTTCCAACCCCTATAAATACAATCCTATGTGCAACATAAACAGGATCTTCTAGACTGGCTGTTGGAACTCTGTAGAGATTATTCTTCACTCTTCTCCTCCCACACATAAGTCATTTAGGGGTTCACTGTGTTTCTTCAGTGAACTCTTGCACTTATGACTTGACTAACTTAGAAGATTCAATCATACTGTAATCCGATTCACTTGTAACAGCAGCCAGTTAATAGAAAGTTTTAAAGTGGACGTATGCTTCATTAACAGCCGAACAACTATAAAATTCTTCTTGTCTTTTTATATTTCTGCTCTTTTTACATTTATTTTATATATTATTGCTCTATAAGAACAGGACTGGTGCTTTCACACTCAATCCAGGGTGTTGATCCATTTTATGGGTTAACATTTTGGTGCTTTCACCGAGAACCCAACTCAGGCTTAGATCTAGCTACCTAATTTGGATCGGATAGGTTCAGAAGTTAGATCCTCAATCTCTGCTTAGAAGATTTGCTGTTGAGAATCAATGGCACCAAGAAGAAAAAGAACTACCATCGGAAGATCCATAGTAGCTACCATTGCTGGAGAAGAAACAAACCCTCCGCCTATTGAAGTCAACAACTCCAATAACCTGCTTTTAGGAGCCAACTCTAGAGATCAGGTTCCAGGATCCTCCAAAAAGCATGAAGTTGTGACTAAGGGAGAATTGAACAAGATGGTTGATGAAATTAACCACAAAATGGCAAACAGTTAAAAGGCTCTTATGGAAAAGATAGATGCACTCTTAGCGCTCGAATCGCTAATTAATCCTAGAACGGTGCTTGAAGCCGTGGCTGCTATGGAGCAAGAGCATTCTTCTGTTTTTAGCTTGAACGGAAGAAACGGAAGGCAAAAGCAAAAGGAAGTAGTAGGCGGAGCTTCAAGAATCATGATGGAAGAAAACATTAACACCTCACCCACTGCAAAAGCACCAGCTACAAACCTGAAATTAGGGGTGAAAATCCCATGGGGAGATATAACGATGGCTCTCTCCGGCTCTGAGGATGACATACAATTTAAGGAAGACAGATTGGATGTAAATGCCAACGTGCAAAACACTAAAAGAAGCTCTAAAACCCATACCACAGCACAGTGCCAAGTAGTGGATGAGGAACTACTACTCAAACAGTACTCCTAGATGCAGGAGAACCAAGAAGATATGATACAAACCAAGATCGATTACAAGGCCAAGTTCCCATGGTATATTGTGACCACTCCTAACTAAACAGCTTCCAATCACATCATGGAGATCCCATCGTCAAATCATGAATGGTCGTTGTCGAAATTTATCAAAAATCATCAAAATGGTCGTTGAAAAACTCACTTCAAGGTTGACTCGACGTCAAACTCAGTTAATCGCCTATTTGACTCGAAGCAGGTTCTAGAAGGCCTGACTCGAAGTCGAACTCGGGTAATCACCCATTTGACTCGAAGTAAACCTAGGAAATTCTGGACCAAAATTAGACTGGGGTAAAACCAAGATTTTCTCCAAGAAAACATGCAAATAGCTCCAAACAATGTTTGTTACCAACCCAGCACTTCAAATTTTGTGACTCCAAGCGAACCATGTGCTGACTCCAAGAAAATAGCAATTTTCTTGGGCCGGACTCCAAGTAAAATACCACCGATCCATCAATGTTGATCCATCTTCTTTTGCCCATAACTCGAACATGCGAACTCCAAATACCTTGAAATTTGGAATGCAACCTTATGGGGCCTTCTTTGTCACCCAAGACCAATCTCACCTGGTTTGAAAATTTTTGGGGATTGTCATTGATCCATGACCCCGTCATAAGTGATTTGTCATTCATTCGGCATTTCCAATCATTCAAGCACAGACAATCATGCATATATCATTCTCAAGCATTACAAACAGCCGTAACTTGAAAACGACCGGTCTGACAACGATTAGAGCATCTTCCCTAATCGAAACCCATTCACCGAAGCCGTTCAACATGCAGAATATTCAAAGAAATTTATCATGCCAACTATACCTTTTGTACAACTGATTTGAAAATGCTTTTTTACATGTATGACTAGCATATAGACGAAGCAAAGGCGACAGATGTAGTCTACTACAAGGCCCTCGGGAATCATTAAAGGATGAAACTACCTGCTACCTTGGAAGAATTCTATGGGAAGGCAAACCAGTTCTAAAGACTAGAAGCATTAAAATTTGAAGAAGGCAAACCTGGCGGTTTGCCAAAGAACATACCAAACGTTGAAGGAGCTACAGGGCCTCAGGGACCTTCTGCCCAAGCAAGGCTACTAAGACCCAGTAGAAAAGCGCCCCTGCTAACTAATGAAATTAGATGAACGGATGATTATCAAATAGCACTCTAGCTAGCTAGCAACTAAGGAATGGGGCAGCAACCTAAAGTGATGTCTTCGCATCCATCCTTGTCTACTTTCCCCTTCCAAATGAGCCTTACCGGGACACTGGGGGCATTGTAGATAGCACGACGAAAGAAATGCTTCTATGCCCACGACGAGTCATGTCAATCCCCCTCTTAAGAACCGGCATTGCTCTGGTAGCGTCGAGAAGTCTTGTCTAAAGGATTGTCAAACAAACAGATACAACCCCTAAGCTTTAGGAACCGATAAAACCGTGTTCCCGTGAGCTGAATCCACAAAATTCCTCTTGAAGTCATTGAATCATGCTTTAATACCCTTGGGCCGTCGGACACATGACCCAGAACTCTTCTTGGAGTCGATGAGTTAGCGTCCCAAGGCCGTCTGGTCACCGGACATCCAACCAAAATTTCTCTTAAAGTCGATGAATCATTGCTTTAAGACCGCCAGACCATCGGACACACGACCCAAAACTCTTCTTAGGGTCGATAAATATCGCTCCAAGGCCGTCTGGTCATCGGACATCCGACCAAAATTCCTCTCAAGATCGATAAATTATCATTCCAAAGCCGTCTGGTCACCGGACATCCGACCACAAAAACTCCTTCATGAACTAAAGCATCGTGAAGGTCTTTTACGAACTAAAGCATCGTGAAGGTGAACTAGTAGATCAACGATCATCTGATCCAAAAAAACCCTTCACAAATGTAAAGATCATTCACAAGCTAAAGCATCGTGAAGGCGAACTGGTAGATCAGCGGTCATCTGATCCAAAAAACCCTTGGTGAATGTGAAGGTCTTTCACGAACTAAAGTGCCGTGAAGGTGAACCGGTGGATCAGTGGTCATTCGATCCAAAAAACCCTTTGCAAACATAAAGGTCTTTCACGAACTAAAGCATCATGAAGGTAAACCGGTAGATAAGCGGTCATCTGATCCAAAAAACCCTTAGCGAACGAGAAGGCCTTTCAGCAGTCATATGATCTAAAGCTCCCTGAAGTCAATAAAGTCATGCTCTAGAGCCACAAATAGACAACCATATCAGTCACTCCACATAATTAACGGAATCACTTCCAACGACCTTTGAAAGAAATAGTGCTGAACTCCAGAGCTTCAGAGTCGCTCAAAGGAACTAAGCCAAAACTGAACCGACTTTGTGGTTAATCAGAGGCTGACTCAAATCAAGCCAAGACTTAGAACTCGGGAGTACCGCACCCACTGGACTAGGGGCAACCAAACGAGTTGTGGAGAGACCCTGGGTATAGTTCAAGTGCGCCAACAGCCCTGTGGCATGGGATACCACACACACTTGAAAGCCACAAGGAAGGCCGAGACTAATCATACCACGATTCTGTTATGCTCGATCAAAAAATTCTGGCATTTTTACAACTACGGACTTAGCGACCAAGCTAGCGCAACAAACGAAATAGAAGCATAATACTTTCTTACTTCTTCTCAACTCATCCTTTACCACCCTTGGTGACCAGTTCCTTTTCCTCTTAGACTGTACGCTAGTTGAAGACCAATTCTCTAAAGATAGTTTGGACCAGAAACTGAGAGTCTTGCCATGAACTCCCATAAGCTCTTTCCTCATAACCATCTACATGCGGTCTGCTGTAGATCTCTCCACCACGCAACCTTATCTGTTTGGATGTGCACATCTTCCCGAAATATGGGTGGATTGTCCAAGCCATGGTTACCTGATTCAAAAACCAATTATCTCTAAGAACTGACAAAATCGTGTTCCAACGAAGTCAAATCGCAGGATTGATGGGAAAACTCGATTCTTACCTTCTAAGAACTGGTATCGCTCCTCTAGCACTAGGAAGGCCCAAACCATTTTGCGCATCCCATGAGCCGTGCACTCCGCCATGCATCACTTCTTGTGCCATGGAACCACACTCTCGAAGCACGAACTCCTCACGTTACCCGAAGATTGGCAATGTCAAGAAGTTCCAAACCGTTTCAGATCGACGGGTCGTATCGATCCCATAGGCAATGAATTTCGTAAGCCATGCACTCTCAAAAGCCACCCATTTCGTAAGCCACACACCGCCAAAAGCCGCATATTTCAAGAGCCGCGCATTCTCAAAAGCCACGCATTTCATAAATCGCGCACTTCGTAAGCTATGCACTCTTAAAAGCCGCACAAGCACTACTTGATGTTGCTTCGGCATCATCAGCAAACTGTTAAAATTTTCTTAGTACCAGTGTTGTCTCGACAACATCAAGAAACTTTTCTATTGTAGGATTAACAGAGATCAACTCCTGCCACCCGAAAAACCGACATTGCTCCGGTAGTGCCACCAAGTTCACAAAACCAGATGTCGACAAAGAATTCTGATCTTTGACCAAAGTTAATGTATAAAATGTCTAAATTCAAAACATCCAAGTCACAAGTTCCCAAAGATGGGAGCTGAAACGTACCTTTGACCGGGGCATCCAGGGAGCCGCCCAGAACATCAAGTCTCACATCAATTGTTCAGAATAATCAGCCCTGTGACTGAGGGGCACATAACACATTAACACTTGGCCAGGATAAAAAATTGCTTCAACTTGCAATAAAAGGAGGAACTTATCATCATCCTGAGATAGACGATGATACGACGATGGAAGGCATTTCCAGAGTCAAATCATCAACGCACAAGTTTCCAAAGACAGAAGCAGGTGCTCGATTGAGGTCTCAAACCCCAACTTGTAGAAAACTAGCTGTTATCCGAAGATAGACAACAACAAGGAGAGAACGCTCGAAATCGAGCAGCTAAACCATTGATTCCCGAAGATTGGAATCAATGAATAAGGTTGATATCCGCAATAATGCTACCAACCCAGCATAACGCATATGGCCTGAAACAAGCAAGGTTAAGTGTCACAGATTCAAGACAAACACTACCGAACTCTACCGGTCCGTGATCAGGATAGGAATGAGTGCGGTCGTACCGGAGGCAATGTGATGACTCTCTCCATAATTTCTAATTTTCTATAAGAACCTGGAATTTGACACCTAGAAATGAAGGGTCCTCCTAGAAATGAAGATATCCGCAAATAGAAGTCAGATCATAACAAAAACCGGTTGGAGGAAATCCGATTTTTTATGAATAAGAATAACCATGGAATTGGTTAAGAAACAACCCTGCATTTCCAAAGGTCACACTTTACATTGATAAACAAGGCTAGGCAATGGAAACGCCTGGGACTCCCATCCTTCCAGAACATGGCGTACCGCGAAGTTAAGCAATGTTAAAAAAACAACCACAATGGGTTGAAAGGGATCTACTCAACTATACAAGATCGGATGAATGATTCAATCCTAACCAACATGACTTTAACATTGCCCGAAGACAGGCAGCACTAAGAAAATACTTCTATAATCCAGTCATCGAAGTGCAGTTTCGATGACCGAAACTAATGCCCACCTGGTTGAAAAGCATTGCTGGATCGGTAGGGAAAATCGAACTCAACCTCCTAAGTGTCGGTGTTGCCCCAGCAACGCTAAGGCATTTTCTCATTTCCTAAGTACCGGTGTTGCCCCGGTAATGTCGAGAAACTTTCTATTTCATAAGTATCGGTATTCCCCCGGCAATGCCAGGAAACCCTCTATTTCCTAAGTATTGACATTGCCCCGATAAAGCCAGAAAATTTGCTATTCACCATGTACCTGTATCGCCTTGGCAATGGCAGGAAAACTTTAAACTACAGGTTCGATGAGAAACATTCATCGTAGTAAACCATTAATGCACTAGCCTTCGGAGATAGAAGTTGATCCTCGATTGAGATTCTACCCTTGTCTTCAGAAAATTACTGTTGCCCGAAAATGGACAACAACAGGAAGACAAAACCTTTCATAGGTCAGTCGGATGGTTCGACCTTTCATCACAGGAATCGGCCACTGTGTAGGAATAAAGCAGCATCGAAGGGAAATCCTAGGATTGAATTGCTCATGCGCTAATTTCTAGAGATGAAATCTAGTGCACAACCGAGTTTCCTGAATTCAACTTAAAATTAATTTAGATACAGCCAAAAGACAGGCAGCCTCGAGGAAATGGTTCTTGGAACCAAGTAGCTGGGTTATCAATTCCCGAAGATAGGAATTGGCGTATGAACAGAACTTCCGTGACAACAACAATCAAGCAAAGCATGCATAACTAAGGACATGTAGGGACAATCATGAAAGGTCGGAACTAAATCCATCATACTTCCTCAACCCTAGAATAGGATTGAGAGCTAGACCAGGAATAATCGAATCATTTGTCCCAAACCTCTCCGTCTCTCACAATCGCCCAAATACCGGCGTTCGAAATAGCTAGTCCCTCGAGCAGGGATAGACGTATAGATACTTGATCGAAAGAAATGTTGCAAAGTCCAAACACAAATAACTGCGAGGTTGGTTAGATAATGGTTCTGTATCGAAAAACAGAGCATTTTGGCAAAAAAAAATCGCTAACAAAGGAAGCGAAGAATTTAATGTTCAGAAATAAATCATCGCTCGCAGTCTGGCAATAACGAGAAATATCGATGACCTACTTAAGGTCTAACTAGATCTTTGGTTCCAACTTGTAGGAATATGCCATTACCCGAAGTTTGGTGATGTTAAGAAGAAACCCCCAGAATGAAACTATCGATACATCAGCTTTCGGAAACAAAAGCAAGAGTTTGATTGAACCTTCAACCCTACCTTCTGGCATCTTATGCTATTTGAAGATTCACAACATCAACGAAAAATCCAAAAAATTGAACCATCCATGCACGAGTTTGTAGAGATAGAAATTGATACATAATTGGGGTCTCAATACCAGGCTTGGAAGAATTCACTCTAGCAAAAGATGATGGCAACACGTCTTTGCATCACATGTACCCAGAATGACATTGGATGACGATTTCAACTTAAAGGAATTCAATTCAGTCAGGAAACAGACATCGTTAAAAAATCAGAGCTTGGAATTAAGCAGCAAAGTCCTTAGTTCCTGGAGATAGGAGCTATCGTGTCAATCAAATTAGGGTAATCGAACGTATTGCCTAGGAGGCCTAGTCTCCCAAAAACATATTGACCTAGTATTAAGAGAAATCAACCCTATGGACTAGGCCAGATACAACAACACTTTGTTGAAATGAACTCAATTGAGCATAAGTAGGGATTAGCTACAGAACTGTCTAGACCAAGCAACCTCATAGCTCTGAACAAAGCTATGAAATAGAATATGCCGAAATGACCATAGAAGTATTACTTACATGTATTGAATTACAGTAAACGAGTATGCTGCACACAAACACCAGAGGTGCAACAGCTGTGAGAAATGCGGATTATGCATCTTAAGGCTGGAATAACACTAGAGGGGGGGTGAATAGTGTTTTATGGATTTTTTAAATCTTTTTGAATTTTATTCAATTTAAACACCAACAAATGAAATTCACAAACATGGATATAATCACAGAATCAGACACAGATGCAAATACTAAATAAAAGCAGTAAAGGAAAGAACACACCAGGATTTTATACTGGTTCGAAGTTACCCTACATCCAGTCCCGTACAATCGTACAGATTTCTTATCAAAATAATCTCCCAGATTACACCCTCGGTTTCAAGGCTACGAGTTACACCCTCCTATATTCGAGTCCAGGGCAAACTCTCTTGATTTAACCAGGCTACAAGATCACTTAATTGATTTTCGGGGCTACAATCACACCCAATTGATTTCAAGGCTCAACCGCACCTTTTACTCAACAGTTTGATTTACAAAAGATTCTGTAAATCTGAATAGCACTGAGATCTTATGGAGAGAGTGGCAGAGAATCAAACAAGAGATAATTAAGTTTGATTCACTTGGTATTTTGGCAGAGTATAGTTTAGGATTCTTTAGAATAAATGTGGAAGATGAAGAGGAGAGAAAATAAATGAAATCTGATAAAAATTCATTTAGAACTTACTGGTATTTATAGTAGAGCAACAGCCATATCTATTCGTGAAAGGATACGACGAAAAGACACTTCTTTTGAAAATTGAAATTTGAAAATAACGGACACCATGTCGACATAGGGGGTTGAGGGATGTCACCATGCTCAAGGCAAAATTGATGTTTTGATTTTCTTATTAAAATTGGTTTCTATAATTTGTCAAAACAATTTCTAAACTTTGTAAATATATTTAAACATATAAAAGAGTTTAGAAAATAATTTTTAATATATATAATCTTAATCTATGAAGTGATTTAAAATCTGAATATATAAATATTTTAAAGCTAAATATTTAAAACAAGAGATGGTTTAAAAATAAGGACTATTTTGAAATCAAAATATTAAAAATGATAAAAATAGTTTTGAGGCTAAAATATTTCAAACAAGAGAGATGTCTTTTCAAAAAGAAAGTTTTGAAAACATTTAAAAAAAACAAGAGATATATTTTTGAAAAACATTTTTCTAAAATTAGTGGATATCAAAATAGGACCACTATATGTTCCACTAGATATTGTCGTGGGTTCCATCCCACTAGGATTCCATCCCTTTAACAGGCTCGAAGTGCATTCCATTCCACGAATAAATTTCGAATAAAGATGTAAGTGCTTTCAAGAAGTTTTAACATAATTCTATACTAACTACAATATCTTGTACTGTTTGAAATCTTGAACTCTTGATAACTTGATTTCTTGATACTCATGAGTCTTCAATCTTGATATCTTCTATCTTTAAATTCATCAGTCTTGTATCTCTATATTGTACAGTCTTCATTCTTGGTACCTGCATGTTTATATTCTGCATATACATATATATATATATGTCTAAACCATAACGTTAGTATTTATATTTTATAACAAGTCCTAAGGTTGTTGTCATCAAAACCATCATCTCAAGGACTAACAATCTCCTCCTTTTTTATGACAACAACCTATGTTTATAAAATATACTTCACCTTCACTATAACTCCCCCTAAAACTAATAACTCCCCCTTAATCTAAGCCTTACTACTCTATTTTATACTTCTCCCCCTTTGTCATCAACAAAAAATTAATTCTAAACTTATATAACTCCCCCTTAGTCTTATATTGGAGTACCTGTGACAAATTATGATGGAGTGTGTATATATATAAAATAACATGAGTTAGTAATAAAGACATGACAAATATGAAAGTTTAAACCCAATAAATATATACTATGTTTCATATAATGTTATACAATCCATTCAAACCAAATCAATTCTAATCAAATCAAAGCAAATTAAATCAAATCAAATCACACAATTCAAAAACAAGCAATTCAAACCATAAGGAGATCAAATATTTCTAGGAACTTCAACCCATCCTTCTTCTCCAAAGATAGGATCCTTTTTAATAACTTCCCAATCTTCATTTTCTTGAATCAAAGTTCCTACAGGATTTGCATCGAGATCAACTTTGTTGAGGGCAGAAATCATCCAACGGAGGGCATCGTAATGCTTCTCTTGTTCTTTTATCATCTGCATTTGACTTAGTTCTAAGTGCCTTTGATTGCGGAGAATAAAAGTAAGTATATTATTGAATGAATTGAGAGTTTCTTCAAGATTATCACTTAGAGTTTGAGAAGAGGAAGCCATATTTGATAAGTAGTGAAGAGATGCAAATATAAATGAAAAGATTACAAATTTCTGGAAGAAACAGGTGTTTAAATAGGTAGAAATTCGTTTAAAATGAATAGGCATGAGTTAGTTATTTTAATTTCGAAATTTTAAAAAATAACCAAATCTGACAATTATATGTCGACATAGAGGGGTAGAGGCATGTCGACATGGGTCTGTTAATTTATGTGTCTTATTTATTTTGTGAATATGTAGGTATATATATAAACTTATATACTATACTAACATTTATTCCAGAGACACGATAAGGTAGGAAAACATAAGATAGATGATTTTTATAAATAGATGATACATAAGATACTACATAATATGATAAAAAGAACAATACAAGCTCACACAAAACAATCTAATACATCACAACCAGTTCTTAGAATGCGCTAGAGGATGAGGAGGATGATGATAAGCCAAGTTTCCGACCAACTTTAGCAAAGAATTTATTCATATTAGTGGACATTTTATCCAATTTCTTACTAACAGATCGTTTGAGAATTTGTTGATTTTCCTCTATAATCTTTTGGTTTTTGAGGAGAGTTTTGTTGGAAGGATTGATACTATTGGTAGGATATTCAATACTTTCCAAGGAGGTTTCTTCAATTTCCATTTCCTCCCCTTCTTCTTCTTCTTCTTCTTCATCTTCTTCCTCCATATCTTCATGTGCCAATCTTTCATCCTTTTCGGCAAGAGATTCATATTGTTGAAATATGAAAGGAATTTTCATAAGAGAAATGTTGGCATGATTAAACACTTTTCTTGAAACAAATTCTTCCCTTTTGTAATCAACGCCAAAATAATTAAAAATCCGAGTGAGATAGATTCAATGATACAAGGTATTCTCACCCATTTTCAAATTCTTAGGACAAAGTTCATCCATAATCACTTGCGCCCAATTAATGTCATAATGACCAAAGGTAGCAAAAAGAGCTTTACAAACTTTTAAAGTCGGGTTAGTGAAATTTCCCGATCGAGGAGTGATAGTATGTTGCAAAAGAAGATTGACAATACGTGCTTCGGACGAAAGTTACAATTTTTAAATTCAAAGTTGTCATCTCCTTCGAAAATGTGATGAAATGTCTTACGATCATGTTCATCAATATTAAAAGTAGAAAGATCTATTCCCGAATTCTTGCAATTGAGAATGTTTCCTAAAATTTCACAATTTAAAACAATTTTAGTGCCTTTAACACTACTCCAAATTTCATCTTCATTTCCTTCATAAAAACCGCGATTCAAATTCACATAAAACATTTTAACAAGATTTGGGTAACAAACAAAATCATTTTGAGAATTGTCAAAAAGACTAAGGATATGATTCTCTTCAAGAAGAGTATTGATTTCATATGTAGAGAAATCGCTAAAGATAGCAAACTTTCCAGTATGAACTTTTCCGAAATCAGCATAGCTTATATAAACCTTGATTGCTTCCGGATCATTATAGAGATACTCTTTAATGGTTTTAGACAGCCTCATTGTGGATGGAGTGCTTGAAGAAGCCATTTTTGAAGAGAGTAGAAAGTTTGAAAGAGTGTTTGAATTTTAAAATGAAAGTGAAAAGGTATGATAAGATAATGGAAATAAATAGATATTCAATAGACATGTTCTCTGGTCAAGAGGTACCTTTCCAGAACATTGGATTTGGTGAAATGGTGGAGGGAAATTCAAAGATTTGAATTCAAATTTGAATTTCAAATTTCTGACAAGGATGTCGACATCGTGGGTAGGGCCATCTCGACATGGGTCAGAGAATTCATGTGACTTATATTTTCCTATATACTTTAATATCTATATACATATATTATTTGTAATGTCTATATATTTTCTGGAGTAATATTAAATATAATAATACTCTTTTAATAAAAAATATTATAATATTAAAAATAAAAATAAACATAATAATAAAAAATTTAAAATTCAAACAACACATAATTTCAAAAACAATCAAACAATCAAACAATTTTAAGCAAACAATTTCAACCAATATTTTGTAAACGTGTACCTTTTTCTAGATTCGTATCTCTGAGATCACCGGAATCATGAATAGCCGTAAAGCATATATTTGAATTTTCTGTCTTCTGATCATCATCGCTTGAGGATGAGGCTGAGTCTGAATTGTCTAGTGTAGCGGTATACGCTCTTTTCCTTTTGTTTGTATAATCATTGCTTGCAGGAAACTTTTGCTTATAAGGATGCAGACAGTCTCTTTTGAAATGGCCTGGTTCGTCACAGTTGAAACATTTGACGTGGTTTGGTACTTCATTATGATTTCTAGAATTCCTATGATCATTCTTTTTGAAGTTGTTCATCTTTCTGTATTTCAGAAACTTTCGAAAATTCTTTGTCATGAAAGCTATTTCTTCATCACCATCACTTCCCGAGTCTGATCCATCTATTAATGTATTAAACGCAATTGACTTCATTTCGAATGCCTTGCTATCTCCTCTCCCTTGCATTTGTACTTCGAATGACATTAGATTTCTAATCAATTCTTCAATCTTTAAAGTACCGATATCATTTGCTTCTTCGATTGCAAGAGTTTTATGATCCCATTCCAGAGTAAGAGAATTTAGAATTTTTCTGACTTGATCTTCTCCGGAAAAAAAAATTTCCCAATGATATTAGAGAATGCACAATCTCCTGAAATCTACTATACATATCCGAAATGGACTCATTAGAATTCATTTTGAATAATTGAAACTGATTTGTGAGTATGGATATTTTGGTCTGTTTGGCTTTGCTTGTTCCTTCATGAGTAACTTGCAAAGTTTTCTAGATATCATATGCAGACTTACAAACAGATACTCTATTGAATTCATTCCTATCAAGTGAACAAAATAAAATATTCATGGCTTTGGAATTATTTTGTGCAATAGTCTTTTGCTCAGCGGTCCACTGTGCAAAATTAGCTGTGGGTTCAGAATATTCAGTTTGTGTGCTATTCCAAGTGTCTAATCCTATCGACTGTAAATATAATTTCATTCTACATGCCCAATATGCATAGTTACTGCCATTAAAAAGTGGTGGTCTGGCAGTAGACTGACCCTCTACAAATGAACTAGTGATAGTGTTAACAGACCAGTGTTGGTAGCCATTTTTAAAACTTTTCAAAATTCATATTATGAAAACTTTGAAAACCGTTACTCTGTACCAAATGTGAGAAATGCGGATTACGGATCTTAAGGCTGGAATAACACTAGAGGAAGGGTGAATATTGTTTTATGGATTTTTGAAATCTTTTTGAATTTTATTCAATTTAAACACCAACAAATGCAATTCACAAACACAGATATAATCACAGAATCAGACACAGATGCAAATACTAAATAAAAGCAGTAAAGGAAAGAACACACCAGGGTTTTATACTGGTTCAGAGTTACCCTATATCCAGTCCCGTACAATCGTACGGATTTCTTATCAAAATAATCTCCTAGATTACACCCTCGGTTTCATGGCTATGAGGTACACCCTCCTGTATTCGAGTCCAGGGCAAACTCTCTTGATTTAACCATGCTACAAGATCACCTAATTGATTTCCGGGTCTACAATCACACCCAATTAATTTCAAGGTTCAACCGCACCTTTTACTCAACAGTTTGATTTACAAAAGATTCTATAACTCTGAATAGCACAGAGATCTTATGGAGAGAGTGGCAGAGAATCAAACAAGAGATAATCAAGTTTGATTCACTTGGTATTTTGGCAGAGTATAGTTTAGGATTCTTTAGAATAAATGTGGAAGACGAAGAGGAGAGAAAATAAATGAAATCTGATAAAAATTCGTTTAGAACTTACTGGTATTTATAGTAGAGCAACAACCATATCTATTCGTGAAAGGATACGACGAATAGACACTTCTTTTGAAAATTGAAATTTGAAAATAACGGACACCATGTCGACGTGGGGGATTGAGGGATGTCGACATGCTCAAGGAAAAATTGATGTTTTGATTTTCTTATTAAAATTGGTTTCTATAATTTGTCAAAACAATTTCTAAACTTTGTAAATATATTTAAACATATAAAAGAGTTTAGAAAATAATTTTTAATATACATAATCTTAATCTATAAAGTGATTTAAAATCTGAGTATATAAATATTTTAAAGCTAAATATTTAAAACAAGAGATGGTTTAAAAACAAGGACAATTTTGAAATCAAAATATTAAAAATGATAAAAATAGTTTTGAGGCTAAAATATTTCAAACAAGAGAGATGTCTTTTCAAAAAGAAAGTTTTAAAAACATTTTTAAAAAACAAGAGATATATTTTTGAAAAACATTTTTATAAAATTAGTGGATATCAAAATAGGACCACTATATGTTCCACTAGATATTGTCGTGGGTTCCATCCTACTAGGGTTCCATCCCTTTAACAGGCTCGAAGTGGATTCCATTCCACGAATAAATTTCGAATAAAGATGTAAGTGCTTTCAAGAAGTTTTAACATAATTCTAGACTAACTACATTATCTTGTACTGTTTGAAATCTTGAACTCTTGATAACTTGATTTCTTGATACTCATAAGTCTTCAATCTTGATATCTTCGATCTTTAAATTCATCAGTCTTGTATCTCTAAACTGTACAGTCTTCATTCTTGGTACCTGCATGTTTTATTCTTCATATACACATATATCTAAACCATAACCTTAGTATTTATATTTTATAACAAGTCCTAAGGTTGTTGTCATCAAAACCATCATCTCAAGGACTAACAATCTCCCCCTTTTTGATGATGACAACCTATGTTTATAAAATATACTTCACCTTCACTATAACTCCGCCTAAAACTAATAACTCCCCCTTAATCTAAGCCTAACTACTATATTTTATACTTCTCCCCCTTTGTCATCAACAAAAAACTAATTCTAAACTTATATAACTCCCTCTTAGTCTTATACTGGAGTACCTGTGACAAATTATGATGGAGTGTGTGTGTGTATATATATATATAATAACATGAGTTAATAATAAAGACATGACAAATATGAAAGTTTAAACCAAATAAATATATACTATGTTTCAAATAATGTTATACAATCCATTCAAACCAAATCAATTCTAATCAAATCAAAGCAAATTAAATCAAATCAAATCACACAATTCAAAAACAAGCAATTCAAACCATAAGGAGATCAAATATTTCTAGGAACTTCAACCCATCCTTTTTCTCCAAAGATAGGATCCTTTTTAATAACTTCCCAATCTTCATTTTCTTGAATCAAAGTTCCTACAGGATTTGCATCGAGATCAACTTTGTTGAGGGCAGAAATCATCCAACGGAGGGCATCGTAATGCTTCTCTTGTTCTTTTATCATCTGCATTTGACTTAGTTCTAAGTGCCTTTGATTGCGGAGAATAAAAGTAAGTATATTATTGAATGAATTGAGAGTATCTTCAAGATTATCACTTAGAGTTTGAGAAGAGGAAGCCATTTTTGATAAGTAGTGAAGAGATGCAAATAGAAATGAAAAGATTACAAATTTCTGGAAGAAACAGGTGTTTAAATAGGCAGAAATTCGTTTAAAATGAATAGGCACGAGTTAGTTATTTTAATTTCGAAATTTTAAATAATAACCAAATCTGACAGTTATATGTCGACATAGGGGGGTAGAGGCATGTCGACATGGGTCTGTTAATTTATGTGTCTTATTTATTTTGTGAATAAGTATGTATATATATATAAACTTATATACTATACTAACATTTATTCCAGAGACACGATAAGGTAGGAAAACATAAGATAGATGATTTTTATAAATAGATGATACATAAGATACTACATAATATGATAAAAAGAACAATAAAAGCTCACACAAGACAAACTAATACATCACAACCTAGTTCTTAGAATGTGCTAGTGGATGAGGAGGATAATGATAAGCCAAGTTTGCGACCAACTTTAGCAAAGAATTTCGTCATATTAGTGGACATTTTATCCAATTTCTTACTAACGGTTCTTTTGAAAATTCGTTGATTCTCCACTATAATCTTTTGATTTTTGAGGAGAGTTTTGTTGGAAGGATTGTTAGTATTGGTAGGATATTCAATACTTTCCAAGGAGGTTTCTTCATTATCTTCTTCAATTTCCATTTCCTCCCCTTCTTCTTCTTCTTCTTCTTCTTCTTCATCTTCTTCCTCCATATCTTCATGTGCCAATTTTTCAACCTTTTCAGCAAGAGATTCATATTGTTGAAATATGAAAGGAATTTTCATGAGAGAAATGTTGGCATGATTAAACACTTTTCTTGAAACAAATTCTTCCCTTTTGTAATCAACGCCAAAATAATTAAAAATCCGAGTGAGATAGATTCAATGATACAAGGTATTCTCACCCATTTCCAAATTCTTAGGACGAAGTTCATCCATAATCACTTGCGCCCAATTAATGTCATAATGACCAAAGATAGCAAAACGAGCTTTAAAAACTTTTAAAGTCGGGTTATTGAAATTTCCCGATCTAGGAGTGATAGTATGTTGCAAATGAAGATTGACAATACGTGCTTTCGGACGAAAGTTACGATTTTTAAATTCAAAGTTGTCATCTCCTTCGAAAATGTGATGAAATGTCTTACGATCATGTTCATCAATATTAAAAGTAGAAAGATCTATTTCCGAATTCTTGCAATTAAGAATGTTGCCCAAAATTTCACAATTTAAAACATTTTTAGTGCCTTTAACACTACTCCAAATTTCATCTTCATTTCCTTCATAAAAACCGCGATTCAAATTTGCATAAAAATTTTTAACAAGATTTGGGTAACAAACAAAATCATTTTGAGAATTGTCAAAAAGACTAAGGATATGATTCTCTTCAAGAAGAGTATTGATTTCATATGTAGAGAAATCGCTAAAGATAGCAAACTTTGTCGTATGAACTTTTCCGAAATTAGCATAGCTTATATAAGCCTTGATTTCTTCCGGATCATTATAGAGATACTCTTTAATTATTTTAGACAGCCTCATTGTGGATGGAGTGCTTGAAGAAGCCATTTTTGAAGAGAGTAGAAAGTTTGAAAGAGTGTTTGAATTTTAAAATGAAAGTGAAAAGGTATGATAAGATAATGGAAATAAATTGATATTCAATAGACATGTTCTCTGGTCAAGAGGTACCTTTCCAGAACATTGGATTTGGTGAAATGGTGGAGGGAAATTCAAAGATTTGAATTCAAATTTGAATTTCAAATTTCTAACAGGGATGTCGACATCATTGGTAGGGCCATGTTGACATGGGTCAGAGAATTCATGTGACTTATATTTTCCTATATACTTTAATATCTATATACATATATTATTTTTAATGTTTTTATATTTTTTGGAGTAATATTAAATATAATAATACTCTTTTAATAAAATATATTATAATATTAAAAATAAAAATAAACATAATAATAAAAAATTTAAAATTCAAACAACACATAATTTCAAAAACAATCTAACAATTTTAAGAAAACAATTTCAACCAATATATTGTAAACGTGTACCTTTTTCTAGATTCGAATCTCCGAGATCATCGGAATCATGAATAGCCGTAAAGCACATATTCGAGCTCCTTCGTAGCACTAAATAAAGGCTTTTGGTAGAAAAATATGCTAAGTTGATGGATTGCTAGCGATCCATCCTCAATGGATAGCTAGTGATCCCTATAAATAACTTAGATTGATTTGAGATTTGAGATTTTCGATGATGACTTGGCATAACAACACCAGATTACTCTTTGAGGCCCGAGGTAACGATTACCTCTCACATAGCACATAGTGAAAGGAAATCTCCGTAAGGCTATGTGAAAGGAAATCTATGTAAGGCTATGTGAAAGGAAATCTCCATAACGATTACTCTTTGAGGCCTCATCCCCCAGAAATAGTGCAGCGAATAGTGCTGCGAATAGTGTTTTAAAAGCTTATTTGATCAAAACAACTTTTCCATCAATTTGAAATCAATTTTTGTAACTCAAATCTCTTGTAAAACATTTTCAAATATTTATAGAATTTATTCTATATTTTTAAAGAATTAAAAATATAAATTTTAAAGAATTTATCGCTTTGGTTTCCGAACTGCCAAACCGTGACTATTTTGAAAACTTATTTTGCTCATATTTCAAAATTTACTAAACGAAATCTTGATCGTTTTCTTTTGTTTGAAAATTATGATCATAAGAGTTCGTAATAATCCTTATTACAAAGAATTCTAACACCGAATCCATCGTATAAATGGATTTAACTTTCTGTGGCGCGAACTACCATTACGCGGCGCGCCTATTTTTGACTCAATTTTCATAACTTGTCAAAATTCACCAAATTGGATTTTAGTGTTTATAAAAACATTTGTAAATCATTGTAAACCATTTTAAAGAGTTTAACATTCTCATATACACCATTTCATTTATTAAAGAAAAGTGATTTTCTTTGTGATATTCGACATGTATTTAACGTAAATTGTTTACACCTCAAAATAAACATATAATCAACATCCAAATTTTATGATCAAAGCAAAGTAAACATCCCTAGAAATCATTTCACATCATCAATTTATATATATATATATATATATATATAGTTTCTCACTTATATTAGTTTCCAACTTTACGAAAATTTGTTATAGCTTCGCTACGATTGCACTAGAGCCTATGGAATTGACCCCTAGACCTTAGGAAGGGCACAACCCAAGCTAGAAGTGATGGAGCTCTTGGCCAACGGTGGAAGATGTGGTGGCTGTGAGTTGTAGAAGGGCAAAGGAGGTGTTTGACTTGGTTTTGGAGGTGGATTGACATGGTATGTACATGTGTATATATTTTACTTTATTTTTGAATATTTTGCCATAGCTTTGCTACATTTTTTTCTATAAACTAGAAGCTATTAATGAGCTTCAAGAAGAGGAAGAAGGATAGAATTGTGTAAATTAATGTGTGAATAGGTGCTTGGTATTTATAGGCAAAAGTTTGCACAAAAATATCATGATATTTCATATGCTTTCAAATCACCAATTTCCACTTCCTCCTCCTCATCATTCCACACGTTGATCCCCTCATTGTGCCTCCATCACTTCACTTCTCTTCCACGCCATGTGCATTGACTTTAAATGCCTTAAGGGTGAAGATAAATGAAAATATCAGGATATTTGTTTCATAATATCATAATATTTTTACCATATGTAACATGTATATATGTATGTTTGTTTTTATATATACATATGACATGTATATGTATGTGCATAATATAACAAACAACATTTCAACGACTTTGAACAACTTCCGTTCGCTAAACCGTTGAAAATTTGAAAGCCGATTCCCGATCACAATTTCACTTATAAATTAAATTACATATAAATGTAAGAAAATTTTGAAAACTAATTTATCACTATTATAAGTGAATTAAAATGATCACATTTGGATTATAAAGCCATATAAATCAATATTAAACAATAGTTTACAAAATGTATTATTGTATCGATAAAGCGATATCAATTTTTCTTATGATTTCAAATCAAATATATATCTTTATAAAACTATTATAAATAATTTATTATCACTGTAACGACCGCCTCTCTAGCACTGAAAGACAAGCCATTAAGGGTAGAAGAAAAAGAAAGATAAGAAGAAACTACACAATCACAGAATCTCACCACGAATCATAACAACATATAAAAGATAACATAGGATATTACATTGTCCTTTCCATAATAATAATACATCAGAGTCATTACATTTCAACCTTTAACTGGTCAGTTATAGCTACATGTCCATACAAAAATAAATATATCATACAAAACACGGCAGAATAAGATAATAACTAGCTAACGGTGAAGCCACCTGCTCTAGCTCCTTCAAAATGCTTCCGTAAGAAACCTGGATCACTTGGCTACTCATACAAATTTGAGTACCCAAGAATATTAGGAAAATAAAATAGAACTCTGAGTCAGACATGGATCTGGTGTGAGTAAACTTAAACAACTTAATTTTTACTTTTATAAAATGATTTGAAATCAAAGGTATCTCGTAAGACCACGCCGCACATAAACACGGACAGGTTTTTACCTTATGATAACCAAAGCACTTTATACAGAAATCCAGTAGTATTATGATATTGTCTAGGTTTTACAAGTAAAATAGAACATAGCTGAAATGCCTGCATCTCACATTTCAACATATATAGGTACAACTAAATCTGTACGGTACTTATTGGAGAATGGATTCCATACAGGACCAAGTAAGGAACTGCCTTTCGAAGGTACACCTCTAGATAAAATACACTTGGGGTTTGACACGAACATCTTACACCCCTGCTACACAAAATTGGCCTACCACTTAACTAGTAGTACCGAATAAATAACCACCATGGTTGGGATCGGCGACTGTACCGGAGCATTCAAAAAAGGGTCAAATATCGATTCTAAATCACATATCCATATCCATATCCAAATAGATTATTTAATAGCCAAATTACAAAATCTAAGCTCAATCATAAACATATAATCATATACCATCAACACAACATGGTAATTCAACACAACACCCACTATATTTTCACAACATATCGTTCATCAAAATCAAGTATTTTTCTTTTTCAAAAATAAAAGTTTTACTCGTCGAAACTTTTTAAATCCAAGACGAACTTTTGCCAAAATTTAAAAACGCTTTAGAAACTTGCAAAAAATAAAACTTTGGACCCTTGAACACTTGAAATGGGCTCGGCCATGTAGCATTTGGGATCGGCCTAGTTCATGTTAAGCTCGACCATGGTGTGCTTTGGGTGTTTGAGTGTTTGCTACTTGAAAGAGAGGTGTTGTAGAAGATGTAGAAATGATTTTGTGAATTAAAAAGGAGATTTTTAATAAAATGAAGTGGATTTTCCCACTTTAAAATTTATCAAGAGGAAGCCATGGATGTTTGCTTAAGATTCTTAGGAATTTTGAAATGAAGAAGGAGGTTGTAAAAATGAGAACATGAAGGGTAAGGGGTATATATAGGTTTAGGGAAATTACTTAAAAATGTGAAAGTGCTTAATTAAAATATATACATGCATGCACTCCCTCTCATCTTCCCCCATTCATTTCCATCCACCATGTACTTCCTCCCTCCTCTCCTTGCACTATTCAAGCCATATCCTGTGTACTTGTGTTGAAAAAGAGCATTTGTATATATGTTATGTGTGTGTGTGTATATATATATATATATATATTTATTAAGAAAAAACTTATTTTAACTTATATGTTTATATACATAAGTGAGCTAATATGTACATGCATATATACATGTACACACCATGTTTAAAATGGTTTGTAATGTGTGCATGTGTGTTTAACATAGTGTTATGACATTTTGAATAACTTTTAACCAATTTAAAATCAATATTTCGGAAAAGAAATTCCCAGCACATTTTATATTTCTCTATAAACTATATACATTGATAAACAAATCTTAAAAACGATTTCATCAACATCTGCTATTAATTAAAATATTTTTATTTGTTAATAAAAATCCATTTATTAATTATTTAAAAATATAATTAAATATTCACTTAAAAAGCGATTAAATGCGGAGTCGTTACAATCACTATATAACTAATCAAAATGAATTATTATCATTTTAAAACAATTATTTGAATAATTATAATAATTATTAAATCATTAAATCTTAATTTAAATTCATAATTCAATTACTAAATATAATGCAATTATTGATGATGTCATAAATATAATTTATTTCCCAAAAATAAAATAAATAATTTTATTTCATATTCTTGTTTAAATGGATAAATAATTGTATGTATCTAGCTTCGTGCGTGACTTCTGATAATTATAGAGCGACTTCTGATAATTATAGAGTTATTTATTGATAAAACGATTTTTGACAATTTTATCGATAATCCTGCCAAAGTATATATTTTTGTAAATATTTATTCAAAATAAGATTACCAATATTATTTATTGTTCAAAACATCATAATCTATTTTAAAAAAAACTTATATTTGAATATTTAAAAATAAATATAATTTATTAAATTGATGAATTTGCGGGTCATTATAGACTTCCCCCCTTAAAAGAATTTCGTCCTTGAAATTACAACGCAAAACCCGAAGGTATTTTCCCAAAATATTTATTTTTAAACTTACACTTGTACGATGTATATAGATCATCTGTACACAATATTTGATTCGATATTCTATTCGAATACACAACTTCACTTCTGAACTAGTATTGATCCTTCGATTCTCTAATGCGGACTCTGATCAGGCTCTCTGATTAGAACTTTAGTTTTCTTTGCATAGCTCTCAACTATGATAGAAAAATTAAGTATCCAACCACAAACCCTTAGCAATATTCACCGTCAAGAATCGAGTGGTAAATCCTTTTTCGGAACAATGTAAACACCTCAAAGTTCCATACTCGAATCTTAGATCAAAATCGTGCGACAAAATGATTTATGTACCTCATACGTACTTATTAAGCTTCCAAAAATTTTATGAAAACATTTTATAAAAATTTTATTTCAAACATTTTTATAAAGATGCTTCTATATATATAATTACCGTAAAATATTAATCAAACATTTCTACCTTCTTTCCAAAGAAACTATTTCAATTTTAACACTTAGAAAATACCCTATATACTGAAATCCGTAAAAATCTCTGAGGAAAGCTTCATATTTTCCAAAACACATTTTATCGGGTCAAAATGAATGTTGCATAAAACATCATTGCGACAACCTAAAAACACTGGTATAGGGATCTGATTAATTTCACTTAATATTAATTTTCGATGTCGAACTTAAATTATTTATTGGTTAACAAGGAAGCCGATCAAGTTAAGGTATCATTACCTCTCAGACCTTGAATGGATGACATTCTCAACTTAAAAATGGACATAAATCACCCACCCCTAATCTTTACATCAAATATAGGATATGAATAAATCCCGTATATTATACAAAACATCCCTTTTCGAAAATCACTTACTACAATAATAGTGTTATAGTCCACGCCTTTCTCACTTTCCCGAAAACATTTATTGCAACAATAAATGTTGTAATCTATGTTTTAATCACTTAGTACATTTTAAATCACATTTAAAACTATTAAACTCCATTTGCAAATATCACTTTCAAAACATTCCTTTAAGAGATTATTTTACTTTTTTAAAATGAAATGTATCTCCCTTTATAAAAACCATCCTCTACTTATCAAGACAAACCCTTTTATATTTATAAAACAATGTTTTATAATCTCCTTTCTATTTATAAAACTTCTTTTTTATAAAATCTCTTTACTTATAAAATTCCAGTTATAAATCTATTCCTTTCTAAATCTCGTTTATTCATAAAATCCCTTTTATAAATCTATTTACAAAATATCAATTACAAATCCATATTTAATATTTAAAAAATATCATTTATAAATCAATTACTTTATTTATAAAATATCATATTTATAAATTTCGCTCTTAATATATAGCACATCATATAAAATGTTTAATTACTTTATATTAGATGGCTTTTCTCCAACTTCTTTAACTTTGCCAAAAAATTTCAAAACACCAAGATTTAAATTCTCAAAATCCCTTTTATAAGACTTATCTTCCAAACTCATCTTATACAAAATCATTTGATTTTCTTGTGTAATACACTTTTATACAACATGATCGTTTATTATCTTATAAATTCATTAATCTTAACCCAATATTATTATCAAACACCTTATAGTCAAATCGTAAAACTAAATTCACAAGGTATTTGTATTTAAACTTTTAAATCAAACTGTTAGCACCAAAATTGGTCACTAACCTCGTTGAGAAAGATTGTGTAGAGAGATAAATGATGAAAGTAAATTTAAAAAAAGAACAATATGCTAAATTGAATGCAAAGACGAGAACACCAGATTTATAGTGGTTCGGCGTAACTGCCTACGTCCACTTTGAGGTTAATCTTTATTGCTTTACTTGATGATTGATTACAGATACAATCCGTATACCAACTACTTGAATACAATTGCTAAGTAAAGAGAATGAGACTTGAAAGCGGCAGAGTCTCCCCAGTGTTCCCGAAAAAAGGTCCGTTTTCACTATGCCCCTGCCTCTCTATTTATAGACAAAGTTGGGTTGGACTTCCCTGGTGGGCCTGGTAGCTGAATACCTCGGCCTAGAAAGAGTGAGTTCTGTGTGCCGAACCATAGGTGTCGAACAGACTGATGCCGAATAGACTAATGCCGAACAGACTGATGCCGATCAGACTGATGCCGAACAGACTGATGCCGAACAGACTGATGCCGAACAGACTGATGCCGAACAGACTGATGAGTTGAGTGGGCTGATGCCGATCAGACTGATGCCGAACAGAATGGTGCCGATCAGACTGATGCTGAACAGACTGATGCCGAACAGACTGATGAGCTGAGTGGGCTGATGCCGAACAGACCGATGCCGACCAGACTAATGCCAAACAAAATGATGCCAAACAGACTGATGTGTTGAATGGACTGATGTCGAATCATTGATGCCGAACCATCGATGTCGAACATAATGATGCTGAACCATTGATGCCGACCAGACTGATGCCGAACCATCGATGCTGATCAGATTGATCCCGAACCATCGATGCTGAACAGACTGATGCCGAACCATCGATGCCGATCAGATTGATCCTGAACCATCGATGCTGAACAGACTGATGTCAAACATCTCTAGACGCCGAACAACTCCGTATGTCGAATATTCTGCCATGTTGAACGATGTGTGGATGCTGAGCAGCGTGGAATGCCGAACGCTTCATGTATGTCGATCACTCTGGAATGTCGATCCATGTACAATACTAAACGACTCTCCATGCCAATCGATATGCAAGTGCCGAATGCTTAGTTGCCTGGTCAAACCTTTAGGTAAAACTTGCCCCCCAAAGTACATCATGTGGTTAAACGTGGTGTGCTTTGAATCATCCTGGATGCCAAACGATATGCCCATACCGAACGACACAGCCGAAGCCGAGCACCCTGGATGCCGAACAATGTCGATTTGACCGGTTCTACCGGTTATAGTCTCTTCGACTTCCCTTCTCTCTATATAAGCCGATGCTCCTTCTTCTTCTCCCTTTTACTTCTACCTCCACTTTTCAGTATTTATGAACTTTGCCTCTCAACAGACTTCAGAGAATTATCTACTTTTCCCTTCCCCTCTCAAACATCATTTGTTGCCTCACTTCCTTCCCCAACCAACTGAATCAAATTAGAACCATGTTCCCTACTCCAGAATCTCCCTGAGCTTCGATTCATTTCTTAGGTAAAAACTTTTTCTTAAATACTTCACTCCGATTAGGAATCCTAGCATGAGATTCGAATCGCGAATCTCTGCAAAATCAAAGTCAGAAGTAATTGCATGGAGCAGAAGGAGTCAAGGGCGAAGTGTGGGTGTTTTAAAGGAGTTTAAGGCTAGACGAACAGTAGAAGAGAAGAGGATGGCAGAGGTGCTTGAAGGAGGGAGTTGGTGGAAGACGTATTGATGTGGCTCGGCATGACTTCCTTATGCCGAGCGATGGATTGAAAGAAGAGAAATGATGTTAAGGGCATAATGTCGGGTGAATCAGCTCGGCACGGCCTGCTGCGTGCACTTGTCTTCAAGCCGAACAGAAGAGAGGTTGAACAGAATTCTGGTCGGATGGAATCTTTGGCCGAGCAGAATTTTTGCCCGAACAGAACGAAGGCCGAATGAAAGTCAGGCTGAACAAAACCTAAACCGAACAGAACTTAATCCGAACATGATCTAAGCCGAACAGAACTTAGGCCGACCAGATCTTAAGACGATCGGAACTTAAGCCGAACAGAACCTAGACCGAACTAAATTTAAGACGAATAGAACTTAAGCCGGACATAACTTAAGACGATCAAAACTTAAGCCGAACATGACTTAAGCCTAATAGAATCTAAGCCGACTAGAACCTAGACCGAACTAAATTTAAGACGAACAGAACTTAAGCCGGACAGAACTTAAGACGATCAAAACTTAAGCCGAACATGACTTAAGCCGAACAAAATCTAAGCCGAACAGAACCTAAGCCGATCAGAACTCTATTCATCTTTCCTAATCAAACATCAAACACAAAGACATGGGCCTAAGCATACCAGCATATCGAACTAATCTGGACTGATAACTTCTTAGTTTCAATAATCACAAGCCTGAACTTAAACCAGTAATAACGGATTAAATCTTTTAACACGCAGTGCCAATGTCTGAGTTCAAGATGGAAAATATTGCAATGGTGGCTTTCGGAAATGGTCAGCGATGACGGTCTTCGAAGACGACAATTCAATTCTCAACTTCATACCATCGATTCTGTGACTTATAATTTCTTAGTGTTTACACCCGAATGATCGCACTAGTTCACACACTACATGGGGGGTATATTCGTATTGTTAAGTCTAACGTCGATTATTTTTTAAGTATAGTTCGAACAGGTACTTTGCTAGATTCAATCTTTATCAGCGATGTCTCGGAAATCTAGCTCCGCCACGATTTCGGACAGGCCTGGGTCGTCCTCCCGACAAGAAGTCGCAGATACTTCAAATCCGTCAACTTCTCCTACACATGATTTAGCACCCGATGCGCTGGAGGCAGCAATCTTCTTGGACAACCCTGTCGATTCACTCGCTTCAAAGATTAATGAAAGTACACTCCGCTGGATATGCTCTGTCCATGAAATCCTTTTTGATGACGTGCTAGTCCCATTGGGGTATGACCATCCACACTTACCCCCAATCGGATACACAGCTTGTAACAAATTCATGTGCTGGGTTGGTAGTGTGCCACCATTCAACTCGTTTCTTCGGGATGTGCTGTAATACATTGACATTGCTCCATCGCAACTGCACCCGAACGGCCATGCATTCCTCTACGGCACTTGCATCCTCTTTATGAATGTCTTCTCTAGGCTTCCAACTCCGGGCGATATTAGATACATATATTGCATCAAGAAGCGGAAGGATAGCCCATCATTCATGTTTCTCGAGCCGCACAACAAATGTCAAATCTTAACTGGAGCGTGGACCAAGTTTGCCTTGTATAAACAGGAATGGTTTTATGCGCGCTGTCCTCCCGGCTTTGCGAGGAGATGGGTTGAAGGAAGTAAGTTTTTTTCTTGAACCGTTACTTGTGTTTAGCAGCAGCCGTACCTCTTCTAACTATTACCCATCTTTTCAGGTATCACTCCACGTCCTGACGGCCGTGGATACTCTGATGTCGTCGAAGCTATTCGAGCCCTTCCTACCGGAGAACGGGACATTAGAAATCTCATTTTGAATGAGTCGCTTACAAGGCTCGAACTGGTAGCAGAAGGCCGTCGGATAAGCCTTCCTCAGGGCGTCACCATTCCCAGGCCTGGCTCTGGTAAAGGGAAAAAACAAGTCGAGTCTTCAGCACGCAGCGCTCCTGATGCACTAGAAGAGTGGGAAATTAAGGAGACTGAGACGCCCGAAGTACGGGGCGAGAACATTAGTCTGTCTCGGGGACCGGCGGTTGAAGTTCATGACATAGAAACGTCGTCTTCACCTTCAAAGGGAGAGAAGAAACTGATGCTTAAGCTAAGGAAGAAAACTGTAGGCGGAACTTCTAAAGTTTCCCATATGCCAACGGAAAAAGAAACTTCCTCGGAGCTTTTAGAAAGTTCTCTGAAGGGCCTGTCGAACCTTACCATTCCTGACGACTTACTCAACTACGGTTTCGACGATCTAGAGTCTCTCAAGCTTCATTCGCTCGCTAGAGGCAGTACGGGAGTTCAAGCCCATGTCCAGGGAGATAAAACTCCAATTAGTAAAGAAACCGGTCCGTCGGGGGAAAACACTAGGACACACACGGACATGCGCACTTCACTTTGCACTTCAATCTTAACCGTCGCTCTAATCTTTTCTAACTTATCCTTATTCTCATTCTATGCAAGTGATATGGGACGCTCCCACGGAATTGATCGTCTCCACGGCTCTTCCATCTTTCACCATTCTGGCCGAGACTCGGGCTCCGATAAACGCCGGGACAGGGATGATTACGGAGATCGAGACAACCGTCCCCGAGAGTCGTCTTATCGAAAGAAATCACACTCCCAATCTTCATACTCTCGCGATCCTCCTCCTTAAACTGAGCCAGACAAAGAAAAACTTTCGCAGAAGGGGTCTCAACCCGATGTTTCCCGAGATCAACATTCTGGTTCATCAAGCACACGGCAATCTCGGGAACATCGGAAGAGAACAGAACTTTCAAAGCCTCCTCCCCTTGTTCCTGCGGCCGACCCAACGATAGCAGAGAAGATGGTCGATCTTAAAGCTAAATTTCCCAAAATCTGCTTTGACGGTCTAAAGTTCCTCCCAGCTATTCATCATATTCCAGGGCATGTCAAGCAGAGTGCCATCGCTTGCAACAACGACGTCTATGTCCAACATGACGCATTTGTTCATTTGGTCGAAAAAGTCTCGGAAGTATCCGTTGAGCGTCAACAAGAAATCCACCGCTTGAAGCTCGAAGCTATCTTTGATAAAGACATCATCAAGAACCAGGACGAAGAGCTCGCTTCGTACAAGTCCAAACTTGAAGCCGCAGAACAGAGTGCTAAAGAGACTTCGGAGGCCGTCGCTCGTCTAGAGACGACCATAAGAAAGAACTTGACGTCACAGTCCAACGTAGTGGGGCCCTAGCTCTAGAAAAAGATTCCATTCAAAAAGAAAGGGATACACTCGCCCTGCAGGTCAAAGAATTGAAGGAGCTACTCTCTAAGGAGAGGGAAGAGAAGATAGCGGCTCAAGAAGAGTCTCAACGGTACTGTAATGAGATCTTCGATACGCGTCTCTTAAAAGCAAAACTCGATGATGAGCTTTCTAAGGTTGAGACGATGAAGGACGAAGCCCATGAGGAGGGCAAGAGACTAGCTTCTGAGGAGATCGACTCCCGTCTCGAAGCAGCTGCAGAGGCCGGCAGAGAAGAGGTCAAGTGTATGTTTGACCCGCTGATTACCGAATACAGCGCCCGCGTCCTCATGCACCGGGACTTGACTTTCTTAGGTGAGGGCTATCTTGAATCTCTGGCTGAGGCCAGGGAGACTTTAATAAAGATCAGGAAGGTTGAGTCGGGCACTGAGGAGGTCGATGAGGAGGCTTTAGTGAAAGAGTTTCTCAGGGGGAATGAGCCATCGGAATTGTCTGCAGCTATGGCTCTCTTTGGTAAAGGCTCTCCCCCATCAAAAGAGAAAGATGACAAAGCTAGTCCATCTGGAGCTGAGGCTGCAGCTCCTCCTTCTACTCAATTGGCCGGTCGGCCAACACTTGACCCATTTGAGCAGCAAGTCGGCTATGATCCGGAAGATCCCAGTCTCGGCACTCACGTGCTATCCCCTATTCTATAGGGTGAAACTCTGCGCACAGCTGAAAGCCAGCAAGAAACTGGTATAAAACTCTTCTTCCATAAATTCAAAGATCTGTCACTTTTTGTGAGCGGTTATTGGTCCTAATGTTCGTTCTTTATGTTTCTATGCAGGCCGCTCTGATCCTGAACCGACTCCGAGGAGCGATGACGCCAAGGAGGAGGCGGGGAAAAAAAGCGATGTTGCTCACGCGGGAGTAACTCCCGGTCCTGACGCTCAAGTGATCGGGGCGCTAGATGATGATAAGTCTAACACTTCATCTCCCATTGAAGGGAGTTATGAAATCGAAATCACGGGCACCTCAGAACACACTTTGAATGTGAGCATGAAGGAGCGACTCGCGGAAGAGAAGAAAAAGAAGGTCGAGATCAAAGTCGAGCCTCAAATACTAGAACTTACCGATCCGCTGAATAGGCCTCTGAAAGTCATTCTTCCCGGCAAATCCAAACCACTGGATGTTCCTCCCACAGTCCTGACACCGCTTCCTTGGCGAGCAAGAAGTCCAAGAGGAAACGTGAGGGAGAGGAGTCATCCAAGAAAGCGAAGGAGGACAAGAAAAGGAAGCCCAAGAAGTAGCCACTATACTTGTTCAACGAGGTTTTGCTTAGGTCATGTAACTACTTCTACTTTTTCATTTTCGTAGTTTATGTAGATAGATTTTTGACTCCAAGTTTTGGAGGAGTGGTTGTATAACCCCATTTTGGATAACTAAATAAAGTTTAGTTTCTTTTTCATTTGAACGATTTCTTTCTTTTTAACTTTCTGTATAAATGTGGTCGAAACTCAAGTTCTTATGAGTTGCATAAATTCCCAATCCATTCTTACATTGTTCGGACATTCTTTGGAATGGTACATTTCTTTTTTCACATTATTGGTACTTAGAATATTTTCTAATCCGCGCTCCGTGGATTTAGAGTAATTCGGTCCGCATTCAAGGGACTCGGAGATTCGAATCGTCTATACTCTAGTCTGAACTCCGGGGACTTAGAGTACTCCGGTCCACACTGAGGGGACTCGGAGATTCGAGTCGTCTATACTCTAGTCCGCGCTCCGGGGACTTAGAGTACTCCGGTCCGCACTCAGGGGACTCGGAGATTCAATTCGTTTATACTCTAGTCTGTGCTCCGGGGATTTAGAGTACTCCGGTCCGCATTCAGGGACTCGGAGATTCGAGTCGTCTATACTCTAGTCCGCGCTCCGGGGACTTAGAGTACTCCGGTCCACACTCAGGGGACTCGGAGGTTGAAGTCATTTATACTCTAGTCCGCGCTCCGGGGACTTAGAGTACTTCGATCCGCACTCAAGGGACTCGGAGATTCAAGTCTTTTATACTCTAGTCCGCGCACCGGGGACTTAGAGTACTCCGGTCCGCACTCAGGGGACTCGGAGATTGGAGTCGTTTATACTATAGTCCGCGCTCTGGGGACTTAGAGTACTCTGGTCCGCACTCAGGGGACTCGGAGATTCAAGTCCTTTATGCGAGTTCGTACATCATATGGAATGATGTAACTCCAGCAGTTCATCACCAGATTATAAGGTACAGAAGCATCAATAATTCATGGAAAAGACGGCTTCAAGCCTTTATTAATGAAACAAACTAAATTGTCCGATTACACGCTAAAAAGGAAACTAAGAATCAATGGAATAAAAACATACAGCAAACAATTGTACCTAAAACAGAAAAGAAACATGCTAAACATAATAACGTCGTAAATGTTCACTGTTCCACGCTCGTGGGAGTGTCACGCCATCAACGGTCGCCAGCTTGAAAGTTCCCTCTCCAAGCTTCCGTTCAACGACATAAGGACCTTCCCAGTTGGGATTCATACGTGATGGTACCGGGAAAACCCGTTTCAAAACGAGATCACCCACATCAAAGATTCTTGGGCGGACTTTGTCGTCGTAATATCGCTTGACTCGGTGCCTATATGCTGCCGCCCTTAATTCAGCCTCTTCACGTTTTTCATCGATGCAGTCCAGTGATTCCAACAAGAGATCCTGATTTGTCTTAGGATCATAATACGTCACTCGATGCGATGGAACTTCAAGCTCCACGGGTATAACAGCTTCCGAGCCATATGCCAATGCGAATGGAGTGTGGCCAGTCGTGGACTTGTGGGTAGTTCTATAAGCCCATAGCACTGTTGGGAGTTCATCTACCCACTTGCCTCCAGCTTTTTCCAAATGCTTCTTCAATATGGACTTGATTATTTTGTTCACAGCCTCGACTTATCCGTTATCTTTCGGATGTGCAACGGCGATGAACTTTTTCTCAACGCCATACTTTAAACAGAAATCTTTGAATTCCCTGCTTTCAAACTGCGTTCCGTTGTCCGTAATGATGGTTCGCGGGAGGCTAAAGCGGCATACAATGTTCCGTACAACGAAATTAATGACCTTCTTGTAGGTGATTGTGGCTAAAGGCTCTGCCTCGGCCCATTTTATGAAGTAGTCGACCGCAACTATCGCGTATTTTGCACCACCCTTGGATATAGGCAAAGAACCGATTATGTCGATTCCCCAAATTGCAAACGGCCAGGGACTAACCATTTGTGTGAGTTCTGTCGGTGGAGCTCTCGGGATTTTCGCATATCTTTGACACTAGTCACATTTTCTTGCGTAATCTGCAGCATCCCGATTCACAGTTGGCTAATAGTATCCGTAGCGGAGGATCTTTTTTGCTAGTGTCTGCCCCCCAGTATGGTCGCCACATTCTCCTTCGTGAACCTCCTCCAAGACCCTCTTTGCCTCATCACGGGAAATGCACCGTAGTAAGGGGACCGAGAACCCTCTCTGATACATTACTCCTCCCTGCATCACATATCGTGCGGCTTTGCGAATGACCTGCCGTCTTTCGCTTCTTCTTTCGGGAAAAGTCCCGTTTAGCAGGTATTGTTTGAATGGGGTCATCCACGACTCCTCCTCGATTTTTGTTTCCAATGCAAAATCGACTTCCATCACATCTATGCTTGGGGTGTGTAAGGTTTCGACAGGAACCAATCCCATTTGCTGCGCATCGCCAGTGCTTGCGAATTTGGCCAACAAGTCGGCTTCCTTGTTCTGTTCACGCGGGACATGTGAAATGTCATAATGTTCGAAGTTCTCCAATAGTTCTTGAACCAGAGCAAGGTATGGAGCAAGCTTTTGTCCCCTTGCTTGGTAGTCTCCTCGCACCTGGTACACCACTAGCTGCGAGTCACAAAATATTTCAACTGATTTAACCCCGAGTTCTCCAATGAGCTTTAAGCCAGCAATCAGTGCTTCATATTCTGCTTCATTATTCGTAGCCGAGAAATTGAGCTTCAAAGTGTAACAAATCGATCGATTTTTTGGAGTTACGAGAACTACACCAGCTCCGAAGCAACGGTCGTTTGATGCCCCATCGGTGTACAATTTCCATCGAATGGGGGAAATGACAGTGTGACTATCTGGTTCGTCAGATACAGTAAACTCCTGTGTAGTTAATGCCCCGCTATTACCCCGCTATAACCCCGCTATATCTCATAGCGGATTTCTACCGCTACGATATTTCCATATAGCCCCAAAATATAGCCTTTCCGCTTTAAGCCCCGCTATTTCCGATATATCCCGTTATTCCCGTTATATTCCGCTATATCTTCTTTAATAAAATGAATTGAAAAATTGCATTTATACATTATAAAAATTATGAAACTAATTTATTTGATTTAATTTTTAATATATTTTCAGAAATGAAAATACTCTAATATTCTACTAAATTCAATTATGTTATATAACAGTTTTACGTTTATTTAAAGTATATTCGCACATGTTTTTATTTAAAATTATTTATGTATTAATTATAATTCAATTGAATGATAATTTTTCATTTAATTACCATTTATATATTTGTAAAAACATTAAGTACGAGTTTTATATGCAATTTTAGAGCAATCCGCTATATCCCGCTATATCCACGCTGTATTCCCGCTATGACTTTTTGCACCTCCACCGCTTTGAATCCGTCGAGCGCTTTAACTGCACAGGTAAACTCAGCGATGAAATCTGCTAATGCTTGCCCTTGTATGTCTCTTCGTGGCAGGTAGGTAATATCGAACTGACTCAACTCGATATTCCATTTTAACATCCTTCCAGAGGTTTCTGGTCGTTGGAGTACCTGCCGTAAGGGCTGATCGGTATAGACACTGACTGAGTGTGCTTGAAAGTATGGACGCAGCTTACGTGATGCAATCACCAAGCAATAGGCCAATTTCTCAATTTTAGGGTAATTTCTTTCTGCCCCCGTTAAACGTTTGCTAACGTAATACACCGGCTTTTGGACTCGGTCCTCCTCGCGGAACAAAGCCGCGCTTATAGCATGCGGGGATACGGCCAAGTATACATATAGCATCTCGTGGTCTACTAGTTTCGACGGTACTGGAGGACTCTCCAAATGCCTCACCAGATCTCGGAACGCTTCCTCACAGTTGGATGTCCATTCGAAATTCCTCTTTCCTTTCTTTATTATATCGAAGAAGGGAATACATTTGTCCGTGGCTCTAGATATAAATCGACTCAGCGCAGCCACCTTTCCATTTAAGCTTTGCACCTATTTTATAGTTTTGGGCACTTGCACATCTCGAATAGCTTGAATCTTTTCCGGGTTAGCTTCAATTCCCCTAGCATTAACAATGAACCCCAAAAACTTCCCCGACGCAACACCGAAGGAACACTTCAGAGGGTTGATCTTCATCCCATAATATCTGAGTATATCGAACATCTCTGCTAAGTCTCGAATGTGGTCGTTTGACTGTCATGACTTCACGAGCATGTCATCCACATAGACTTCCATCGTTCTACCAATCTGGTCTTTGAACATTCGATTCACCAAACGCTGATAGGTCGCTCCTGCGTTTTTCAATCCGAAAGGCATTACTACATAGTAATATATCCCAACGTCTGTGACGAAACTGGTGTGTTCCTGGTCCGGAATATGCATTGGGATCTGATTGTATCCCGAGTATGCATCCATGAATGACAACAACTCGTGTCCCGCAGTGGAGTCGACCAACTGATCAATCCTAGGCAATGGGAAACTGTCATTGGGGCATGCCTTGTTCAAATCGGAATAATCTACACAAGTGCTCTATTTCCCGTTCGCCTTTTTCACCAGCATGGGGTTCGATGCCCATTCAGGATAGAGGGCGTCGCGGACAAACCCATTGGCTTTGAGTTTGTCCACCTCCTCTCTGAGAGCAGCGGACCTCTCCGGGTCCATCCCTCTCCTCTTTTGTTTAACCGGGACGTACTTCGGGTCTATGTTCAACATATGACTCGTAATAGCAGGAGAAATCCCACACATGTCGGAATGTGTCCAAGCGAAAACATCAAGATTCGCTCGGAGCAAATCACTGAGACCTTCAGTCATTGAGGGGCTGAGTTGTGATCCAATCTTCTGTACTCGCGACGGATCATCTCAACTGATTGAAATGTCAATTGTCAATTCAGTTGGCGCGGCCTTTTCTTTCCTGGGTTCCTCATCGTCGTCTCTCGGATCTGTCTATGTAGATCCGAGGATTTTGCCCGAGCCAGGACTCGGGCGTTATTTGTCAATTGTCGGTATTATGGATGCGGACGGGATTGTCCGCAACCTTTTCTTTCTCCCTCCGACAGGCCACTCGGAGCTCAGCCACATAACATGCACGACCGGTCGCCTGGTCTCCATGAACAACACCTACTCCTTTGTCAGTTGGAAATTTCAAAGTCAAACACCACGGGGATAATGCTGCCTTAAACTCAGCCAGGGCCGGTCGGCCCAGAAACACATTGTACGGAGAATCCACATCCAGAACTATGAAAGGTAGGATCCGCACCCTCCTACGCTCACCTTGTCCCAGTTCAACTGGCAACTCAACATATCCCACTGCATCGGTCGCTGCGCCATTAAAGCCATGTATACGAGCTTTAGATGGCTTCAAATCCTTCGTCTCCATCTTCATCTGATCATAAGCCTTCTTGAAGATGATATTGACAGAACTACCACAATCAATCAAAATCCTTTTCACAAAAGCTGGTCCGATTGTCGCAGATATGACCATTGGGTCAATGGTAGGAGCCTCCACCTGGTCAGCATCTCTGCTCCTGAATACTATATCGCCTGTCATCATGCGTAGCTGTTTGGCGGGGGTCCCATCCTCAACGTTGGAACAACACTCGAAGTCTGCGTGCCATAGGGAATTAGCATACCGTTCCATCTCTTGCTAGTTCTTATCCGCAGGGTGAGGTCCGCCGATGATCGTGTTGATAACTAGTCTTCCCACGGTCCGAGCAGGCTCCTAGGGATGACGTGGAGCTGGTGCACGACCGGGATTGGACGTTCCCTATCCACCTTCTTGTGGATTCTTCACAAACTCCTGTAAATTTTTCTGTCTAATTAACTTTTCTATAGCATCATGTAGGTGTCTACACTCTTCAGTATTGTGCCCATAAGTCTCATGGAAGCAGTAGTATTTCCTAGTCCGCTTTTGTTCCTCGGTTGACTCCTTCGGGCACGGCTTTCTGTACTGAAAGATATTGCAGGTCGATAGGTAAATGTTTTCAAGAGATGCATTCAGCGGGGTGTACTCGTTGTAGGTTGGAATTCTCGGCTTCCATTTCCCCGCTTCTCTTTTCTTCCCTTGGTTTCTTCCTCCGGATTCCTTAGATTGCCCGGGCTTGTTCTGGACATTGACTTGAACTTTCCCCGAGTTATCTCCGGACTGCTTCACAACAATGTTGCTTTTCACGGACTCCTGAGCAGGCCCTGGTGCTTTATCTCGCCTTATCCACCTAGCTTCCTATCTTCTTATGAACTGATGTGCCTTTGAGTAAAAACGTTCTAGCGTAGTTGGAGGTTTTCCTGCCAACCAATCTCCAAACTCTGAATCCGGATCCACACCTCGCATCACAACCATAAGAATTGCATGATCATTGGGATTACTGACTTCAGTAGCCGCAACATGGAATCTCTGTAAATACTCCTTTAACGACTCCCCAGGAGCTTGGATTACACTTGATAGAGACATCACGTCCTTTGGACGAGTAGTATGTATCCTGAACTGTTCTATAAATTTCTTCACCAACTCCTCGAAACTGGATACGGACCACGGAGGAAGTCGGGTGAACCACATGGTAGCGATCCCGGATAGAGCTATTGGAAAGCACCTGCACTTGGTCGCATCATTCGCTCTAGCTGAATCCATCATCCATTCGTACCTCATCACATGCTGCCTGGGATCAGACTTTCCTTCATAAGCCGGGATAGTTGGCATGCTGAACTTCCTGGGGTACTCTGCCTGTAGAACAACGTTTGTGAACAGAGTATGACTTCTGGACACTCCCCAATCGTCGTTTGATAAGCCTTGATTCTCTCTCATCAACTATCTAATCATAGCTGTCAGGTCTGGGGTTTGTATTGAAGATGGAAGGTTGGAGTCTATCCGACGGGACTGATCAGGCTGATGTCTCCTCTGTTGGCGATCTGCCAAACGTGCATCTTGAGGTTTGATATCATTAGCATCTTGGTGAGCCGGGCGTCCAGCCTCCACCTGCGCTTCAGCTCCTAAGTTTCCAGTTCCGGCTTGGTTACGGTTTCCGAGGTGTAAATGGTCCCCGGCTGTTCGGACAGCAGCACCTGCCTGCGTAGTTTCAGTCTTGTGGCGTCTACGCTTGGGAGGTTCATCGGATGAAGTCGAGTTGTCGGATGAAGAATAAGGAGCTGGATTGCCCCCAGCATTCTGATGCTGTTGTTGAGTGAGTTGTGCCATGAGGTTGGCGTTAGCTTGCATGTGCTCTCCGAGTTGTCTCCTGCTTTCCTTGAGTTCTCTCATCAAGTCGTTGAACTATATTCTGGTGACAACTGGCATCTGGTCCTGGGCAGTAGTCCCTGCACCTAGATTTGCTTGCTGATTGCTAGGACCTGCTTGTTGTACGCTAGCAGTCTCATGGGCGTCCGCCTTATGAGAGGCTGATCTGGTACGTGGCCTTGCCATTGTATAGTTATTGGAATGAACTCTGAGTAGAATCAACGGACGTCCTACGAATGACTCGGATCTTCTTCGGGGGATTTATCCAATCCAGTAGCTTCAAAGCAGATCCTTGAGGTCTGAGAATTCGACTCTCAATGAAAGCACCAAAGTGTTAGCACCAGAATTGGTCACTAACCTCGTTGAGAAAGATTGTGTAGAGAGATAAATGATGAAAGTAAATTTAAACAAAGAACAATATGCTAAATTGAATGCAAAGACGAGAACACCAGATTTATAGTGGTTCGGCATAACTGCCTACGTCCACTTTGAGGTTAATCTTTATTGCTTTACTTGATGATTGATTACAGATACAATCCGTATACCAACTACTTGAATACAATTGCTAAGTAAAGAGAATGAGTCTTGAAAGCGGCAGAGTCTCCCCAGTGTTCCCGAAAAAAGGTCCTTTTTCACTGTGCCCATGCCTCTCTATTTATAGACAAAGTTGGGTTGGACTTCTCTGGTGGGCCTGGTAGCTGAATACCTCGGCCCAGAAAGAGTGAGTTCTGTGTGCCGAACCATAGGTGCCGAACAGACTGATGCCAAACAGACTGATGCCGAACAGACTAATGCCGAACAGACTGATGCCGAACAGACCGATGAGCTGAGTGGGATGATGCCGATCAGACTGATGCCGAACAGACTGATGCCGAATAGACTGATGAGCTGAGTGGGTTGATGCCGAACAGACCGATGCCGACCAGACAGATGCCGAACAGAATGATGCCGAACAGACTGATGTGCTAAATGGACTGATGTCGAATCATTGATGCCGAACCATCGATGCCGAACAGAATGATGCTAAACCATTGATGCCGACCAGACTGATGTCGAACCATCGATTCCGATCAGATTGATCCCGAACCATCGATGCTGAACAGACTGATGTTGAACCATCGATGCCGATCAGATTGATCCCGAACCATCGATGCTGAATAGAGTGATGTCAAACATCTCTAGACGCCGAACAACTCTGTATGTCGAACGTTCTGCCATGCCGAACGATGTGTGGATGCCGAGCAGCGTGGAATGCCAAACGCTTCATGTATGCCGATCACTCTGGAATGCCGATCCATGTACAATACCGAACGACTCTCCATGCCAATCGATATGCAAGTGCCGAATGCTTAGTTGCCTGGTCAAACCTTCAGGTAACACAAACTAATCATTATGTAAATAACTATATCATTAGAAAGATATTCCTTTGTGTTTAAAATATAATCCAAGGTAAAATTATTTCATTTACCAAATTATTCGGAAAAAAAATCATTTTTTATATGACATTAACAAATACGTGCTCATATACAATGCGCTCAAACTCATCTTGGGTGTCACTTACCCTATCTCTAACGAGTTACTCATCCTAGGGTAGTACTAACCCTACCTTTGATGCGACTTCGTCCCTATCAGGCTCAGGTGTTCGCTCAACCCAAGCTTTGATACCAAATGTGACGAGCCACCTCCTCGACCCTTGGAAATCGACACTAATACATCCCTGATATTCACGTACCACAAATCCAAGTGCCGGAGAGGCATATTATCATGTGGTAAAGAAAATAAAGATAGAAGACAAACAAAATAGAATCTCACATCAAATTTAACATTTAATTATACACATGATTAGTACATGTAATTACTCCAAATTGCTTCATCAGAGTTCTATGGAGTACTAGTCCAGCAAGGATAGTTATAATTGCCTATCCTCACAAGTGTTGGTAGATACATCATACAAAATACAGCGGAATTAATAGGTTACTTTCTACACAGGACCTAAAGTGCTCCATGCTCCATCCAAAATGCTCCAAGTTACCTAACTACTTGGCTGCCTGGAAAAATAGAGCACCCAGAGTTTAAGGGAATAGAAAATAAACTCCGGGTCAGTCAAGGGACTGGTATGAGAAACTCAAATTACGGATATTTGAAAATGAATGGTATCCCATAAGACCACGCTACACCCAAACACGGAACGTGTTTTTACCAAATGATAACCAAATCATTTACTATGCAAAATCTAGGGATATTTTTTTAATACTTTCTTTTGAAAACACTTTTCAAATAAATATACATAATCTTAGCCGAAATTGTTGCATTATTAAATGGCAGCATACTGGGTTCTATAATCAATTCCGAAGGCACTTACTGGAGAATGGATTTCCATACAATGACAGGCAAGGAACTACCTTCCGTATAATACATCTCTATAGGGATGTATCGAGGATCAACAACTTTGAAACCTCTACACCTGGCAAGACCAGCCTACCCACAGACCTATCTAGCGGTGGATAGAACCGAATATGATATCACCCTAGTCATAACCGACCTATCCAGGATCCCAAGGAATACACAACATACTCAACATATATAGAGTAATCTAGAATGGTAATGACCCTAACTTAATGGTTGTGAACAACATAGCCTTATGGCATGCCCTGTTTAAGCCATTTTCGGGGGATGAGGCATGAGCTAATGATTACCTTTCACATAGCACTTTCCACTTTGAATGCCACATTGCCAATTCCATCACGCACTATTGATTTCCACAAATGTACAACCTTTGAGGTCATACATCTCAGAGAAGGGTGTTATTTATAGGAGAGTCACTTTCTACACCACCAAACGGATGTACGTTCATAAAAATCAATGTACGTGTATGTTGGAAATGCAATATCAAACATTCATCTATACAAGTTGTCCAGGAATAGGACAAACCGAAGGAACTCTCCTACCACATCCTATTAGGAATCATCCCTTGGATTAGTAGTGAGTAGCCCTTGCATCAAAGATCAAATAAAGATAATGCTGCCACATATATATGATACGGGAAATTTCCCCTGAGGGTCAGTGACAAGTAGCCCTTCATTCCATTTATTATCATACCATGTCTTCACTTCGAATATGTAAATTCGTTCGAAGTGGTTTTTGGATAAGAATCACACAAATCTGATCATAGTTCCTTCAAACAAATCATCAATAAAAAGATGTTAAGTAAATAGGTGCTTATCATTAGATTAATTATTTTCTTTTTATCAAAAGTATCCTCTAAAGATATATATTTTTTAAAACATTTCTTTCCCGTATATACGGAATCATTAAACCACTCTTTAACTTTGGAAATACCAAATCAAAATCATTTCTCATAAATAATATTGCAAAACCTTATTAAGTAAAAAGGGTCGATAGAAATTATACTATTTCCACTCAACATCAATTTCTGTATTCAACCTTTACTATCCATCGAATAATGGTGAAATCACCTTTTAAATTCACATGGATAATATGGGTTCCTCCTCAAAATTTAATACCAAGTATAAGAAGATTATTTCTACAATACAAGCTGTATTAAATTTGAAAAAGTTGAATCTTTTATACTTGTCTCATTTCCGACATTTTCGACCTTATCTATTCCATGCCCAGGAAAGAGGCCAGGTGAGCCAGGGCAGTAGTTGCTCCTAAACATCCCCTTAGTTTAAGCACCTAACATCCAGATCTAATGAATAGAAAAATCTAATCTACTCATCGGCTTTTAGAAACAAGATTAAATCACTTAATTATAACAACTTTTATTCAAAATCATTTATTTAAACTCTTTTAAATAAGTTATAAAACCTTCAAATCATCTTTAAAATACTTAATTATTTATTTAAAAACATTTATAAAAGATTTGGGAAAGCATACATAAATTTAAGCCATATTTCAAAGTAATTAAAAGTGCTGCGAATAATGTTTTAAAAGCTTATTTAATCAAAACAACTTTTCTAACATTTAGAAATCCACTTTTATAACTTAGATCTCTTTTAAAACATTTTAAAATATTCATAGAATTTATTTCATATTTTTAAAGAATTAAAAATATCAATCCTAAAGAATTTATTGCTTTGGTTTTCGAACATCCAAACCACGACTATTTTGAAAACTTTTTCTGCTCATATTTCAAAATTAACAAAAAAAAATCTTGATCTTTTTTCTTTTTTTTTTGAAAACTATGATCATAGCAGTTCGGAAAATTCTTATTGCAAAGAATTTTGACTTCGAATCCATCGTATAAAGGGTTTTAACTTTCTACAGCGTGAAATCGCAAACTACCGTTATGCGACGCGCCTATTTTTGACTCAATTTTCATAAGTTGTCAAAACTTTACCAAACTGGATTTTAGAGTTTATAAATCATTTTAAACAATTTTAAAGAGGTTTAACAATCTTATATACATCGTTTCATTTATTAAAGAAAAGTAATTTCCTTTGTAATATTCAACGTGTATTAAACGTGAATTGTTTACACATTAAAATAGACATATAATCAACATCCAAACTTGATGATCAAAGCATAGTAAACATCCATAGCAATCATATCACATTATCAATTTTTATATATATATTTCTCCATATATATAGTTTCTCACCATTATTGGTTTCTAACTTTACGAAAATTCGCTATAGCTTCGCTAGATCGCATTCGAGCCTATGGAATCGACCCCTAAACCTTAGGAAGGGCATGGCCTAAGCTAGAAGACGTGGAGCTCTCGGCCAATGGTGGATGATGTGGTGGCCGTGAATTGTGGAAGTGCAAAGGAAGTGTTTGACTTGGTTTTGGAGGTGGATTGACATAGTATATACATGTGTATATATTTTACTTTATTTTGGAATATTTTGTCATAGCTTTGCTACATTTTTTTCTACGAACTAGAAGCCATTAATGAGCTTTAAGAAGAGGAAGAAGAAGAAGAGAATTGTGTGAATGGGTGCTTGGTACTTATAGGCAAAATTTTGCACAAAAATATCATGATATTTCATATGCTTTCACATCACCACTTTCCACCTCCTCCTCCTCCTCATCATTCCATACATTGACCCCTCCCAGTGTGCTTCAATCACTTCACTTCTCTTCCATGCCATGTGCATTGACTTTAAATGCCTTAATGGAAAAGATAAATGAAAATATCATGATATTTGTTTCATAATATCATGATATTTTTATCATATGTTTACATGTATATATGTATGTGTATTTATATGTATATGTGTGCATGGGACATGTATGTGCATGTATATGTATGTGGACATGAGAACAAATAATGTTGCAATGACTTTGAACAATTTCTGTTCGCTAAACCATTGAAATTCTGAATGCCGATCACCGGTCACATTTTCACTTATAAATTAAATTACATATAAACGTAAGCAAAGTTTGAAAACTAATTTCTCATCATTATAAATGATTTAAATGATTACATTTGAATTATAAAGCCATATAATCAATATTAAACAATTGTTTACAAAAAGTGCAATTATATCGATAAAGCGGTATCAATTTTCCTTATGATTCCAAATCAAATATATATCTTTATAAATGATTTATTATCACTATATAACTAATTAAAATGAATTATTATCATTTTAAAACAATTATTTGAATAATTTTAACAATTATTATATCATTAAATCTCAATTTAAATTCATAAATCAGTTATTAAATATGATGATATTATTGATAATGTCATAAATACAATTTATTTCCCAAAAATAAAATAAATAATTTTTATTTAATATTCTTGTTTAAATGGATAAATAAGTGTATGTATCCAGCTCTGGGTGCAACTTCTGGAAATTATAAAGTTGTTTAGTGGTAAAACGATTTTCGAGCATTTTATCGATATTCCTGCCAAACTATATATTTTTGTGAATATTTATGCAAAATAAGATTACTAATATTATTTATTGTTCAAAACATCATAATCTATGTTTCTCCAGAAACTTATATTTGAATATTTAAAAATAAATATAAATTATGAAATTACAACTTACAAAGTCCTTTGTTCGATAATAACATTTGTTATTAACCATTCTACTTTAGTTAGAGGTTTTGACTTTGAGTTAATTACAGTTGACTGTGATAGTGATACTAACTCCATACAACCAAGGAGACGAATTCTCTATCGAACGGTGCTTCACTTCTTATGCTTCAACTCAGACCCAACTACAGTCGTTTGATGGTTTCATGCCACAATTTAACTATAATCAAAGTGGAGTATCCATGTTGTAGTTTCACAATATTCTCAAGTCGAGAGAATATGTAATATCGTCACATAGAGATTTCCTATTTGACCTGATTGTTATTAACCAACAGGCAACTCTCGGTCGAGTCATTCTATAGTTATCCAATAACTATAAGTACATAATCTTTGGTGTCCTCGGTAGCTAAATACACTACCCAACATTTGGAGAGCTTTATGTACTTTGGTCTCAACGGATATATTGATATATTTTCTTGAAACATCTTAAGCATGAATATTTAAAACAAAATGTAATTTTCATATTGTGATTAATTACTCACAATTGCAAAAATTTGCAATTACAATCGCATAACATTTCATTTAAGAATTTTCTTATTTAAATACTTTAAATTTATTAGGTCATTACTTATATCACAATATAGCAAGTATATGAAAGAAAAGAAACACCAAATAATTTTTATTACGAACAAGATTGATTATCGAGTTGGAAATATATAACAAATTATATAATTGCCTCTAGGACATACCAATAACTCTCTCAGTTACACCATAAATGTTAGTAGTTATAAAACTACAAAATTTTACTATTTCCTAAATCAGAAATACTTGCAATGAACTGCAAATATTGCAGTGTAAACTACAATTAACATTCGTTAAGAGCATATTTGATTTTCGAAATAAAAACAAAAAATTTCAAAAATAATTTTAAGGTGGCTTAAAATATGTTTTCTAGAAGGTTTCTTCATGTATTATGTTTGAAAATAAGGGGCGGATCCTAATTTTCACTATATATTATTTGTACCTTTGGTTTCAAGAATAATTTTATGTTTGGTTCATTAATGCGTTAAGTTTCTAAAATTCTAACTTCTACTATAGCCAATTTCCAAACTGTCAAAAAATAGATTTAGTTTTCTAGGATAAGTATAATATGTTAGAGAATATGTATAAGTTTGTTTATTTGAATCCTCTTTTTCCAAATTAAATGAGGTCGGTTGGACCCATATAAGATTTTATATAATTTACAAAAATAAATATATAACTAGGCCCAAATCTATTATAGGTTAATTTGAAACTTGAGATGTTTGCTTTTTAGTTGATCATTGCTTGATGATTTTAAGATAATTTTCAAGGAGGAATGAATATCCTTATATTCTTCTATCTTTAGAATATTCTCACACTCTCCTGTCTTTAATAATTAATTAATATATGTAATTTAATTCTAAAATTAACGGTTGTTAATTCTGTTAATTAGCATTGAAAAAGAATTAATTTAAAAGTAAATGTTTAATCTATAGGAAATGCGGATTATGGATCTTAAGGCTGGATTAACACTCGAGGGGGAGTGAATAGTGTTTAATGGATTTTATGGAATTTTCGAAATCTTTTCAAATTAAACACATACATATGCAATTTCACAAACACAGAGACAATCATAGAATAAGACACATATGCAAATAGTAAATGAAAGCAGTAAAGAAAAGAACACATCAGAATTTTATACTCGTTCAGAGTTACCCTACATCCAGTCCTACCCAATTTCTTGTGCAGATTTCTTTTCAAATATAATGTTGATATTACAACCTCGATTTCAAGGCCACGAAATACACCCTCCTGTCTCCGAGTCTAGGGCAAACTCTCTTGATTTAACCAGGCTACAAGATCACCTAATTGATTTACGGGCTACAATCACACCCAATTGATTAACGGGCCACAATCACACCGTTTCCAATCACACTTTGATAGAGAGAGACTCGATACACTTCTTAGATTACAAATGATTGTATTACTCTGAATAGCACTGAGATCTTTGAGAGAGAGTGGCAGAGAATCAAACTAGAGATGATCGAGTTTGATTCACTTAGAATTTCGGCAAAGTTTTGTTAAAGCATTTGAAATATAAGAGAATATTTGAGTGGAGAAGAAGGGGTGAAAAAAATGAAGAAAAACTAACTTAAAATTCGTTGAAAACAACTGGTATTTATAGGAGAACAACGGTCATGTCCATTCGCGAAAGGTTATGATGAATAGACACTTCTTTTGAAAATTTGAAATTTGAATTCTACAGCTACCATGTCGACATGGAGGGATGAGGGATGTTGACATGCCTATGTTATTTTTGAAAATAGATTTTGCTTTAAAATGATTTCTATTCTAAAACTTGTCAAAACAATTTCTAAACTTTGTAAACCATTTTGAATATAGTTTAAATTTATAAAAGAGTTTTAAAAAATTAATCTTAAAATATATAATCCATAATATAAAAGTAATATTAAAAACTAAGTATAGATTTCTTTAAAATATATTAAAGCTGAAATATTAAAATCAAGAGATAGTTTAAAAAACAAGAGATGATTTTGAAATTAATATGATTAAAAATAGTGTTTGAATTAAGGCTAAAATATTTAAATTGATAGAGATGACTTTAAAAAGATAGTTTTGAAAAAAAATCATTTTGAAAATTTCATGGATTCCATTCCACTAGAGAATGTCGTGGGTTCCATCCCACTAAAGAGGTCATGGGTTCCATCCCACTATTAAAGCGAGAAGGTGGATTCCATTTCACAATTAAAATCTGAATACAGATTTTTGTGCTATTATAAAGTTTTAACATAAGTCTAGACTCTATTACTTATCTTGATATCTTGAACCCTTGATACTCATGAGTCTTCAGTATTGATTTCTTCAATCTTGAATTCATCGGCCTCTATACTCAGTCTTGAATCTTTATATTGTACAGTCTTCATTCTCAGTACCTGCATATACATATCCTGCATATACATATATATCTAGACAAGAATACTAGAATTTATATTTTATAACAAGTCCTAAGGTTGTTGTCATCAAAACCATCATCTCAAGAACTAACAATCTCCCCCTTCTTGATGATGACAACTATGTTTATAAAATATACTCCACCAAACTCTGATTCTACTCTGACTCCCTTATTCCAACAACTCCCCCTTAATCTAAGCCTAACTAACCTATTTTATAATTCTTCCCCTTTGTCATCAACAAAATCTAATCCTAAACTCCATAACTCCCCCTAAATCTTATACTATAGCACTGTATGGGATAATAACACTGTATAGTAGAATATAAATAAGACAGATAATAATATGAATAAAATATAGTAAGGTAAATGTGAGAGATATGAAAATTTCAAACATAATCAATCAATATATACATCATGTTCTTACCAAACCACACCGGTTCAATCATATATTACATACCATATTCAAATCAATCCAAACCATACCAAATCAAACCAAACAATTCAAACTAAATCAAAGTAAATCAAACCATATATGTCAAATCAAACATTTCTTGGAACTTGAACCCATCCTTCTTCACCGAAGGTAGGATCGGCCTTTATAGTATCCCATTCTTCATTATCTTTATTTAGAGTTCCTTCTGGATTCGCGTCAAGTTCTTCTTTGTTGATGGCTGAGATCATCCATCGAATGGCATTGAAATGCCTTTCTTGTTCTTTTACCATCTTCATTTGGCTTAATTCTAAGTGACGTTGATTACG